>CANTAL010000011.1:0-1200000 GCA_947650365.1 Chamaelirium japonicum
TGAATTAGAATAGATCTTACGAATGAATTAGAATGGATCGTACGAATGAATTAGAATGGATATATTCGTGTGAATGAATTAGAATGGATCGGACGAATGAATTAGAATGGATCGTACGAATGAATTAGAATGGATCGTACAAATGAATTTGAATGGATCGTACGAATAAATTAGAATGGATACATTAGTCCGAATGAATTACAATGGATCATACGAATGAGTAAGAATGGATCGTACGAATGAAATAGAATAGATTGTACGAATGAATTAGAATGGATCCTACGAATGAATTAGAATGGATCGTGTGAAAGAATTAGAATGGATTGTATGAATGAATTAGAATGGATCGTATGAATGAATTAGAATGGATCGTACGAATGAATTAGAATGGATCTTACGAATGAATTAGAATGGATCGTACGAATGAATTAGAATGGATCGTACGAATGAATTAGAATGGATACATTCGTGCGAATGAATTAGAATGGATCGTACGAATGAATTAGAATGGATCGGACGAATGAATTAGAATGGATCGTACGAATAAATTAGAATGGATACATTCGTCCGAATGAATTAGAATGGATCATACGAATGAGTAAGAATGGATCGTACGAATAAAATAGAATAGATTGTACGAATGAATTAGAATGGATCCTACGAATGAATTAGAATGGATCGTGTGAAAGAATTAGAATGGATTGTATGAATGAATTAGAATGGATCGTATGAATGAATTAGAATGGATCGTGCGAATGAATTCGAATGGATCGTACGAATTCATTCTAATTCATTCATACAATCCATTCTAATTCTTTCACACGATCCATTCTAATTCATTCGTACATTCCATTCTAATTCATTAGCACGATCCATGCTAATTCATTCGTTCGATCAATTCTAATTCATTAGCACGATCCATTCAAATTCATTCGTACGATCCATTCTAATTCATTCGCACGATCCATTCTAATTCATTCATAGGATCCATTCTAATTCATTCATATAATCCATTCTAATTCATTCGCACGAATGTATCCATTCTAATTCATTCGTACAATCAGTTCTAATTCATTCACAAAATCTATTCTAATTCATTCATACGATCCATTCTAATTCATTCACACGAATGTATCCATTCTAATTCATTCATACGATCCATTCTAATTCATTCGTACGATCCATTCTAATTCACTCATAGGATCCATTCTAATACATTCATACGATCCATTCTAATTCATTTGCACGAATATATCTATTCTAATTCATTCGTACGATCCATTCTAATTCCTTCGTACGATCCATTCTAATTCATTCGTACGATCTATTCTATTTCATTTATACGATCCATTCTTACTCATTCGTACGATTCATTCTAATTCATTCGTCCGATCCATTCTAATTCATTCGCACGAATGTATCCATTCTAATTCATTCGTTCGATCAATTCTAATTCATTAGCACGATCCATTCTAATTCATTCGTACGATCCATTCTAATTCATTCGCACGATCCATTCTAATTCATTCATAGGATCCATTCTAATTCATTCATACGATCTATTCTAATTCTTTCGCACGAATGTATCCATTCTAATTCATTCGCACGAATGTATCCATTCTAATTCATTCGTACGATCCATTCTAATTCATTCGTACGATCCATTCTAATTCATTCGTACGATCCATTCTAATTCATTCATATAATCCATTCTAATTCTTTCACACGATCCATTCTAATTCATTCGTTCGATCAATTCTAATTCATTAGAACGATCCATTCTAATTCATTCGTACGATCCATTCTAATTCATTCGTACGATTTAATTCTAATTCATTCGTACGATCCATTCTAATTCATTCGTACGATCCATTCTAATTAATTCGTATGATCCATTCTAATTCATTCGTACGATCCATTCTAATTCATTCATACAATCCATTCTAATTCATTCGCACGATCCATTCTAATTCACTCATACGATCCATTCTAATACATTCATACGATCCATTCTAATTCATTTGCACGATTATCCATTCTAATTCATTCGTACGATCCATTCTAATACCTTCGTACGATCCATTCTAATTCATTCGTACGATCCATTCTAATTCATTCATACGATCCATTCTAATTCATTCGTACGATCCATTCTAATTCATTCGCACAAATGTATCCATTCTAATTCATTCGTACGATCCATTCTAATTCATTCGTACGATCCATTCTAATTCATTCGTAAGATCCATTCTAATTCATTCGTACGATCCATTCTAATTCATTCGTACGATCCATTCTAATTCATTCATAAGATCCATTCTAATTCATTCGTACGATCCATTCTTACTCATTGGTACGATCCATTCTAATTCATTCGTGCGATCCATTCTAAATCATTCGCACGATCCATTCTAATTCATTCGCACGATCCATTCTAATTCATTCGCACGATCCATTCTAATTCCTTCGTACGATCCATTCTAATTCATTCGTACGATCCATTCTAATTCATTCGCGCAATCTATTCCAATTCATTCGTACGATCCATTCTAATTCATTCGTACGATCCATTCTAATTCATTCATACAATCCATTCTAATTTATTCGCACGAATGTATCCATTCTAATTCATTCGTACGATCCATTCTAATTCATTCGCACAATCTATTCTAATTCATTCATACGATCCATTCTAATTCACTCGCACAAATGTATCCATTCTAATTCATTCATACGATCCATTCTACTTTATTCGTACTATCCGTTCTAATTCACTCATACGATCCATTCTAATTCCTTCATACGATCCATTCTAATTCATTTGCACGAATATATCCATTCTAATTCCTTCGTACGATCCATTCTAATTCCTTCGTACGATCCATTCTATTTCATTCGTATGATCCATTCTAATTCCTTCGTACGATCCATTCTAATTCATTCGTACGATCCATTCTAATTCATTCGTATGATCCATTCTAATTAATTCGTATGATTCATTCTAATTCATTCGTACGATCCATTCTAATTCATTCGTATGATCCATTCTAATTCATTCGCACAATCCATTCTATATCATTCGTACGATCCATTCTTACTCATTGGTATGATCCATTCTAATTCATTCGCACGAATGTATCCATTCTAATTCATTCGTATGAATCCATTCTAATTCATTCATACAATCCATTCTAATTTATTCGCACGAATGTATCCATTCTAATTCATTCGTACGATCCATTCTAATTCATTCGCACAATCTATTCTAATTCATTCATACGATCCATTCTAATTCATTCGCACGAATGTATCCATTCTAATTCATTCATACGATCCATTCTACTTCATTCGTACTATCCGTTCTAATTCACTCATACGATCCATTCTAATTCATTCATACGATCCATTCTAATTCATTTGCACGAATATATCCATTCTAATTCATTCGTACGATCCATTCTAATTCCTTCGTACGATCCATTCTAATTCCTTCGTACGATCCATTCTATTTCATTCGTATGATCCATTCTAATTCCTTCGTACGATCCATTCTAATTCCTTCGTATCCATTCTAATTCACTCATACGATCCATTCTAATTCATTCGTACGATCCATTCTAATTCATTCCTACAATCCATTCTAATTAATTCGTACAATCCATTCTATTTCATTCGTACGATCCATTCTTACTCATTCGTATGATCCATTCTAATTCATTCGTACGATCCATTCTAATTCATTCGCACGATCCATTCTAATTCATTCGCACGATCCATTCTAATTCATTCATACGATCCATTCTAATTCATTCATACGATCCATTCTAATTCATTCCTACAATCCATTCTAATTCATTCGCCCGATCCATTCTAATTTATTCATACGATCCATTCTATTCGAATGGATCATGCGATCCATTCGAATTCATTCACACGATCCATTCTAATTCATTCATACGATCCATTCTAATTCATTCATACAATGCATTCTAATTCTTTCACATGATCCATTCTAATTCATTCGTACGATCCATTCTAATTCGTTCGTACAATCCATTCTATTTCATTTGTACGATCCATTCTTACTCATTCGTATGATCCATTCTAATTCATTCGTACGATCCATTCTAATTCATTTGTACGATCCATTCTAATTCATTCGTACAATCCATTCTATTTCATTCGTGCGATCCATTCTTACTCATTTGTATGATCCATTCTAATTCATTCGCACGAATGTATTCATTCTAATTCATTCATACAATCCATTATAATTCATTCCGTACGATCCATTCTAATTCATTCGTACGATCGTACGAATGAATTAGAATGGATCGTACGAATGAATTAGAATAGATTGTGCGAATGAATTAGAATGGATCATACGAATGAATTAGAATGGATCGTACGAATGAATTAGAATGAATCATACGAATGAGTAAGAATGGATCGTACGAATGAATTAGAATGGATCGTACGAATGAATTAGAATGGATCGTACGAATAAATTAGAATGGATACATTCGTCTGAATGAATTAGAATGGATCGTACGAATGAGTAAGAATGGATCGTACGAATGAAATAGAATAGATTGTACGAATGAATTAGTATGGATCCTACGAATGAATTAGAATGGATCGTGTGAAAGGATTAGAATGGATTATATGAATGAATTAGAATAGATCGTATGAATGAATTAGAATGGATCGTATGAGTGAATTAGAATGGATACAAAGGAATTAGAATGGATCGTACGAAGGTATTAGAATGGATCATACGAATGAAATAGAATGGATCGTACGAAGGAATTAGAATGGATCGTACGAAGGAATTAGAATGGATATATTCGTGCAAATGAATTAGAATGGATCGTATGAATGAATTAGAATGGATCATATGAGTGAATTAGAACGGATAGTACGAATGAAGTAGAATGGATCATATGAATGAATTAGAATGGATACATTCGTGCGAATGAATTAGAATGGATCGTATGAATGAATTAGAATAGATTGTGTGAATGAATTAGAATGGATCGTACGAATGAATTAGAATGGATCATATTAATGAATTAGAATGGATCGTACGAATGAATTAGAATGGATACATTCGTGCACGATCCATTCTAATTCATTCGCACGAATGTATCTATTCTAATTCATTCGTACGATCCATTCTAATTCATTCGTACGATCCATTCTAATTCCTTCGTACGATCCATTCTAATTCATTCGTACGATGTATTCTATTTCATTCGTACGATCCATTCTTACTCATTCGTACGATCCATTCTAATTCATTCGTCCGATCCATTCTAATTCATTCGCACGAATGTATCCATTCTAATTCATTCGTTCGATCAATTCTAATTCATTAGCACGATCCATTCTAATTCATTCGTACGATCCATTCTAATTCATTCGCACAATCCATTCTAATTCATTCATAGGATCCATTCTAATTCATTCGTACGATCCATTCTAATTCATTCGCACGATCCATTCTAATTCATTCATACAATCCATTCTAATTCATTCGCACGATCCATTCCAATTCACTCATACGATCCATTCTAATACATTCATACGATCCATTCTAATTCATTTGCACGAATATATCCATTCTAATTCATTCGTACGATCCATTCTAATTCCTTCGTACGATCCATTCTAATTCATTCATACGATCCATTCTAATTCATTCGTATGATCCATTCTAATTCATTCGCACAAATGTATCCATTCTAATTCATTCGTTCGATCAATTCTAATTCATTAGCACGATCCATTCTAATTCATTCGTACGATCCATTCTAATTCATTCGCACGATCCATTCTAATTCATTCATAGGATTCATTCTAATTCATTCATACGATCTATTCTAATTCTTTCGCACGAATGTATCCCTTCTAATTCATTCGCATGAATGTATCCATTCTAATTCATTCGTACGATCCATTCTAATTCATTCATACGATCTATTCTAATTCATTCATACAATCCATTCTAATTCTTTCACACGATCCATTCTAATTCATTCATATGATCCATTCTAATTCATTCGTACGATCCATTCTAATTCATATGCACAAAGGTATCCATTCTAATCCATTCTTAGGAACCATTCTAATCCATTCGTACGATCCATTCTAATTCATTCGTACGATCCATTCTAATTCAATCGCTCGAATGTATCCATTCTAATCCATTCGTACGATCCATTCTAATCCATTCATACGATCCATTCTAATTCATTCGTACGATCCATTCTAATTCATTCGTACAATCCATTCTATTTCATTCGTATGATCCATTCTTACTCATTCGTATGATCCATTCTAATTCATTCGTATGATCCATTCTAATTCATTCGTACGATCCATTCTAATTCATTCGTACGATCCATTCTAATTCATTCGCACGAATGTATCCATTCTAGTTCATTCGTACGATCCATTCTAATTCAGTCGTACGATCCATTCTAATTCATTCGTACGATCCATTCTAATTCATTCGTACGAATGGATTAGAATGAATTAGAATGGATCGTACAAATGAATTAGAATGGATCGTATGAGTGAATTAGAATGGATACGAAGGAATTAGAATGGATCGTACGAAGGAATTAGAATGGATCATACTAATGAAATTGAATGGATCGTACGAAGGAATTAGAATGGATCGTACGAAGGAATTAGAATGGATCGTACGAATGAATTAGAATGGATATATTCGTGCAAATGAATTAGAATGGATCGTATGAATGAATTAGAATGGATCGTATGAGTGAATTAGAACAGATAGTACGAATGAAGTAGAATGGATCGTATGAATGAATTAGAATGGATACATTCGTGCGAATGAATTAGAATGGATCGTATAAATGAATTAGAATAGATTGTGCGAATGAATTAGAATGGATCGTATGAATGAATTAGAATGGATACATTCGTGCGAATGAATTAGAATGGATCGTACGAATGAATTAGAATGGATCGTACGAATGAATTAGAATGGATCTTACTAATGAATTAGAATGGATCGTACGAATGAATTAGAATGGATCGTACGAATGAATTAGAATGGATACATTTGTGCGAATGAATTAGAATGGATCAGACGAATGAATTAGAATGGATCGTACGAATGAATTAGAATGGATCGTACGAATAAATTAGAATGGATCGTATGAATGGTTTAGAATGGATACATTCGTGCGAATGAATTAGAATGGATCGGACGAATGAATTAGAATGGATCGTACGAATGAATTAGAATGGATCAAATGAATGAATTAGAATGGTTACATTCATGCGAATGAATTAGAATGGATCGTACGAATGGATTAGAATGGATCGTACAAATGGATTAGAATGGATACATTCGTGCGAATGAATTAGAATGGATCATACGAATGAGTAAGAATGGATCGTACGAATGAAATAGAATGGATTGTACGAATGAATTAGAATGGATCGTGCGAATGAATTTGAATGGATCGTACGAATGAATTAGAATGGATCGTGCTAATGAATTAGAATTGATCGTACGAATGAAATAGAATGGATTAGAATGAATTAGAATGGATTAGAATGGATCGTACGAATGAATTAGAATGGATCGTATGTACGAATGAATTATAATGGATACATTCGTGCAAATGAATTAGAATGGATCGTACGAATGAATTAGAATGGATCGTGCGAATGAATTAGAATGGATCGTACGAATGAATTAAAATGGATCGTACGAATGAACTAGAATGGATACATTCATGCGAATGAATTAGAATGGATCTACGAATGAATTAGAATGGATCGTACGAATGAATTAGAATGGATCTTATGAATGAATTAGAATGGAATGTACGAATAAATTAGAATGGATCGTATGAATTGTTTAGAATGGATACATTCGTGCGAATGAATTAGAATGGATCGGACGAATGAATTAGAATGGATCGTACGAATGAATTAGAATGGATCAAATGAATGAATTAGAATGGTTACATTCATGCGAATGAATTAGAATGGATCGTACGAATGGATTAGAATGGATCGTACGAATGGATTAGAATGGATACATTCGTGCGAATAAATTAGAATGGATTATACGAATGAGTAAGAATTGATTGTACGAATGAAATAGAATGGATTGTACGAATGAATTAGAATGGATCGTGCGAATGAATTTGAATGGATCGTACGAATGAATTAGAATGGATCGTGCTAATGAATTAGAATTGATAGTACGAATGAAATAGAATGGATTGTACGAATGATTTAGAATGGATCGTACGAATAAATTAGAATGGATCGTACGAATGATTTAGAATGGATACATTCGTGCGAATGAATTAGAATGGATCATACGAATGAGTAAGAATGGATCGTACGAATGAAATAGAATGGATTGTACGAATGAATTAGAATGGATTCGTACGAATGAATTAGAATGGATACATTCGTGTGAATGAATTAGAATGGATCGTACCAATGAGTAAGAATGGATCGTACGAATGAAATAGAATGGATTGTGCGAATGAATTAGAATGGATCGTACGAATGAATTAGAATGGATCGTACGAATAAATTAGAATGGATCATACGAATTAATTAGAATGGATCTTACGAATAAATTAGAATGGATCGTACGAATGAATTAGAGTGGATCATACGAATGAATTAGAATGGATCGTACGAATGAATTATAATGGATCATACGAATGAATTAGAATGGATTTGATCGTACGAATGAATTAGAATGGATACGTTTGTGCGAATGAATTAGAATGGATCGTACGAATGGATTAGAATGGATCGTACGAATGGATTAGAATGGATACATTCGTGCGAATGAATTAGAATTGATTGTATGAATGAATTAGAATGGATCGTACGATCCATTCGAATTCATTCGCACAATCTATTCTAATTCACTTGTACGATCCATTCTAATTCATTCATACGATCCATTCTAATTCATTCGTACGATCCATTCTAATTCATTCGTATATTTCATTCTAATTCATTCGTACGATCTATTCTATTTCATTCGTACGATCCATTCTTACTCATTCGTATGATCCATTCTAATTCATTCGGACGAATGTATCCATTCTAATTTATTCGTACGATCCATTCTAATTCATTCGTACGATCCATTCTAATTCATTCGTACGATCCATTCTTACTCATTCGTATGATCCATTCTAATTCATTCGTATGATCCATTCTAATTCATTCCGTACGATCCATTCTAATTCATGCGCATAATCTATTCTAATTCATTCGTACGATCCATTCTAATTCATTCGTACGATCGTACGAATGAATTAGAATGGATTGTACGGAATGAATTAGAATGGATTGTATGAATGAATTAGAATGGATACATTCGTGCAAATGAATTAGAATGGATCGTACGAATGAGTAAGAATGGGTCGTACGAATGAAATAGAATGGATTGTACGAATAAATTAGAATGGATCGTACAAATGAATTAGAATGGATCGTACGAATGAATTAGAATGGATCATACGAATGAGTAAGAATGGATCGTACAAATGAAATAGAATGGATTGTACGAATGAATTAGAATGGATCGTACGAATGAATTAGAATGGATCGTGTGAAAGACGTACGATCCATTGTAATTAATTAATATGATCCATTCTAATTCATTCATACGATCTATTCTAATTCATTCATACAATCTATTCTAATTCTTTCACACGATCCATTCTAATTCATTCGTACGATTCATTCTAATTCATTCGCACAATCCATTCTATTTCATTCGTACGATCCATTCTTACTCATTGGTACGATCCATTCTAATTCATTCGTACGAATGTATCCATTCTAATTCATTCGTACGAATCCATTCTAATTCATTCATACAATCTATTCTATTTCATTCGTACGATCCATTCTAATCCATTCTAATTCATTCGTACGACCCATTCTTACTCATTCGTATGATCCATTTTAATTCATTCGTACGATCCATTCTAATTCATTTGTATAATCCATTCTATTTCATTCGTACGATCCATTCTTACTCATTCGTATGATCCATTCTAATTCATTCGCACGAATGTATCCATTCTAATTCATTCGTACGATCCTTTCTAATTCATTCGCACTATCCGTTCTAATTCATTCGTACAATCCATTCTAATTCATTCGTATGATCCATTCTAATTTATTCGTTCAAATATATCCATTCTAATTCATTCGTACGATCCATTCTAATTCATTCGCACGATCCATTCTAATTCATTCGCACGAATGTATCCATTCTAATTCATTTGCACGATCCATTCTAATTCATTCCTATGATCTATTCTAATTCATTCGTACGATCCATTCTAATTCATTCGCTCGAATGTATCCATTCTAATTCATTCGTATGATCCATTCTAATTCGTTCATATGATCCATTCTAATTCGTTCGTACGATCCATTCTAATTCGTTCGTACGATCCATTCTAATTCATTCGTATGATCCATTCTAATTCATTCCTACGATCTATTCTAATTCATTCGCTCGAATATATCCATTCTAATTCATTCGTTCGATCCATTCTAATTCATTCGCACGATCCATTCTAATTCATTCGTATGATCCATTCTAATCCATTCATACGATCCATTCTAATTCATTCGTACGATCCATTCTAATTCATTCATACGATCCATTCTAATTCATTCGCACGAATGTATCCATTCTAGTTCATTCGTACGATCCATTCTAATTCATTCGTACGATCCATTCTAATTCATTCGCACGATCCATTCTAATTCATTCGTACGATCCATTCTAATTCATTCATACGATCCATTCTAATTCATTCGTACGATCCATTCTAATTCATTTATACAATCCATTCTAATTCATTCGTACGATCCATTCTAATTCACTCATACGATCCATTCTAATACATTCATACGATCCATTCTAATTCATTTGCACGAATATATTCATTCTAATTCATTCGTACGATCCATTCTAATTCCTTCGTACGATCCATTCTAATTCATTCGTACGATCTATTCTAATTCATTCGTACGATCCATTCTAATTCATTCGTACAATCCATTCTAATTCCTTCGTATGATCTATTCTAATTCATTCGTACAATCTATTCTAATTCATTCGTACGAATGGATACATTCGTGTGAATGAATTAGAATGGATCGTACAAATGAGTAAGAATGGATCGAACGAATGAAATAGAATGGATTGCACGAATGAATTACAATGGATCGTACGAATGAATTAGAATGGATCGTGTGAAAGAATTAGAATGGATTGTATGAATGAATTAGAATGGATCGTACGAAGGAATTAGAATGTATCATACGAATGAATTAGAATGGATCGTGCAAATGCATTAGAATTGATCGTACGAATGAATTAGAATAGATCGTGCTAATGAATTAGAATTGATCGAACGAATGAATTAGCATGGATCGTGCTAATGAATTAGAATGGAACGTACGAATGAATTAGAATGGATCGTGTGAAAGAATTAGAATGGATTGTATGAATGAATTAGAATGAATTCGTACGATCCATTCGAATTCATTCACACGATCCTATTCTAATTCATTCATACGATCCATTCTAATTCATTCATACAATCCATTCTAATTCTTTCACATGATCCATTCTAATTCATTTGTAGGATCCATTCTAATTCATTCGTACAATCTATTCTATTTCATTCGTACGATCCATTCTTACTCATTCGTATGATCCATTCTAATTCATTCGTACGATCCATTCTAATTCATTTGTACGATCCATTGTAATTCATTCGTACAATCCATTCTATTTCATTCGTACGATCCATTCTTACTCATTCGTATGATCCATTCTAATTCATTCGCACGAATGTATCCATTCTAATTCATTCATACAATCCATTCTAATTCATTCCGTACGATCCATTCTAATTCATTCATACAATCCATTCTAATTCATTCGCCCGATCCATTCTAATTTATTCATACGATCCATTCTATTCGAATGGATCATGCGATCCATTCGAATTCATTCGCACGATCCATTCTAATTCATTCATACGATCCATTCTAATTCATTCATACAATGCATTCTAATTCTTTCACACGATCCATTCTAATTCATTCGTACGATCCATTCTAATTCGTTCGTACAATCCATTCTATTTCATTTGTACGATCCATTCTTACTCATTCGTATGATCCATTCTAATTCATTCGTACGATCCATTCTAATTCATTTGTACGATCCATTCTAATTCATTCGTACAATCCATTCTATTTCATTCGTACGATCCATTCTTACACATTCGTATGATCCATTCTAATTCATTCGCACGAATGTATTCATTCTAATTCATTCATACAATCCATTATAATTCATTTCGTACGATCCATTCTAATTCATTCGTACGATCGTACGAATGAATTAGAATGGATCGTACGAATGAATTAGAATAGATTGTGCGAATGAATTAGAATGGATCATACGAATGAATTAGAATGGATCGTACGAATGAATTAGAATGGATCATACGAATGAGCAAGAATGGATCGTACGAATGAATTAGAATGGATCGTACGAATGAATTAGAATGGATCGTACGAATAAATTAGAATGGATACATTCGTCTGAATGAATTAGAATGGATCATACGAATGAGTAATAATGGATCGTACGAATGAAATAGAATAGATTGTACGAATGAATTAGAATGGATCCTACGAATGAATTAGAATGGATCGTGTGAAAGAATTAGAATGGATTGTATGAATGAATTAGAATAGATCGTATGAATGAATTAGAATGGATCGTATGAGTGAATTAGAATGGATACGAAGGAATTAGAATGGATCGTACGAAGGAATTAGAATGGATCATACGAATGAAATAGAATGGATCGTACGAAGGAATTAGAATGGATCGTACGAAGGAATTAGAATGAATCGTACGAATGAATTAGAATGGATATATTCGTGCAAATGAATTAGAATGGATCGTATGAATGAATTAGAATGGATACATTCGTGCGAATGAATTAGAATGGATCGTATGAATGAATTAGAATAGATTGTGTGAATGAATTAGAATGGATCGTACGAATGAATTAGAATGGATCATATTAATGAATTAGAATGGATCGTACGAATGAATTAGAATGGATACATTCGTGCACGATCCACTCTAATTCATTCGCACGAATGTATCCATTCTAATTCATTCGTACGATCCATTCTAATTCTTTCGTACGATCCATTCTAATTCCTTCGTACGATCCATTTTAATTCATTCGTACGATGTATTCTATTTCATTCGTACGATCCATTCTTACTCATTCGTACGATCCATTCTAATTCATTCGTCCGATCCATTCTAATTCATTCACACGAATGTATCCATTCTAATTCATTCGTTCGATCAATTCTAATTCATTAGCACAATCCATTTTAATTCATTCGTACGATCCATTCTAATTCATTCGCACGATCCATTCTAATTCATTCATAGGATCCATTCTAATTCATTCGTACGATCCATTCTAATTCATTCGCACGATCCATTCTAATTCATTCATACAATCCATTCTAATTCATTCGCACGATCCATTCTAATTCACTCATACGATCCATTCTAATACATTCATACGATCCATTCTAATTCATTTGCACGAATATATCCATTCTAATTCATTCGTACGATCCATTCTAATTCCTTCGTACGATCCATTCTAATTCATTCATACGATCCATTCTAATTCATTCGTACGATCCATTCTAATTCATTCGCACAAATGTATCCATTCTAATTCTTTCGTTCGATCAATTCTAATTCATTAGCACGATCCATTCTAATTCATTCGTACGATCCATTCTAATTCATTCGCACGATCCATTTTAATTCATTCATAGGATTCATTCTAATTCATTCATACGATCTATTCTAATTCTTTTGCACGAATGTATCCATTCTAATTCATTCGCACGAATGTATCCATTCTAATTCATTCGTACGATCCATTCTAATTCATTCATACGATCCATTCTAATTCATTCGTACGATCCATTCTAATTCATTCATACGATCTATTCTAATTCATTCATACAATCCATTCTAATTCTTTCACACGATCCATTCTAATTCATTCATATGATCCATTCTAATTCATTCGTACGATCCATTCTAATTCATATGCACAAAGGTATCCATTCTAATCCATTCTTAGGATCCATTCTAATCCATTCGTACGATCCATTCTAATTCATTCGTACGATCCATTCTAATTCATTCGCTCGAATGTATCCATTCTAATCCATTCGTACGATCCATTCTAATCCATTCGTACGATCCATTCTAATTCATTCGCATGAATGTAACCATTCTAATTCATTCATACGATCCATTCTAATTTATTCGTACGATCCATTCTAATTCATTCGTACGATCCATTCTAATTCATTCGCACGAATGTATCCATTCTAATTCATTCATATGATCCATTCTAATTCATTCATACAATCCATTCTAATTCTTTCACACGATCCATTTTAATTCATTCGTACGATCCATTCTAATTCATTCGTACAATCCATTCTATTTCATTCGTACGATCCATTCTTACTCATTCGTATGATCCATTCTAATTCATTCGTATGATCCATTCTAATTCATTCGTACGATCCATTCTAATTCATTCGTACGATCTATTCTAATTCATTCGCACGAATGTATCCATACTAGTTCATTCGTACGATCCATTCTAATTCAGTCGTACGATCCATTCTAATTCATTCGTACGATCCATTCTAATTCATTCGTACGAATGGATTAGAATGACTTAGAATGGATCGTACGAATGAATTAGAATGGATCGTATGAGTGAATTAGAATGGATACGACGGAATTAGAATGGATCGTACGAAGGAATTAGAATGGATCATACGAATGAAATAGAATGGATCGTACGAAGGAATTAGAATGGATCGTACGAAGGAATTAGAATGAATCGTAAGAATGAATTAGAATGGATATATTCGTGCAAATGAATTAGAATGGATCGTATGAATGAATTAGAATGGATCGTATGAGTGAATTAGAACGGATAGTACGAATGAAGTAGAATGGATCGTATGAGTGAATTAGAATGGATACATTCGTGCGAATGAATTAGAATGGATCGTATGAATGTATTAGAATAGATTGTGCGAATGAATTAGAATGGATCGTACGAATGAATTAGAATGGATACATTCGTGCGAATGAATTAGAATGGATCGTACGAATGAATTAGAATGGATCGTACGAATGAATTAGAATGGATCTTACTAATGAATTAGAATGGATCGTACGAATGAATTAGAATGGATCGTACGAATGAATTAGAATGGATACATTCATGCGAATGAATTAGAATGGATCAGACGAATGAATTAGAATGGATCGTACGAATGAATTAGAATGGATCGTACGAATAAATTAGAATGGATCGTATGAATGGTTTAGAATGGATACATTCGTGCGAATGAATTAGAATGGATCGGACGAATGAATTAGAATGGATCGTACGAATGAATTAGAATGAATCAAATGAATCAATTAGAATGGTTACATTCATGCGAATGAATTAGAATGGATCGTACGAATGAATTAGAATGGATCGTATGAATAGATTAGAATGGATACATTCGTGCGAATGAATTAGAATGGATCAAACGAATGAGTAAGAATGGATCGTACGAATGAAATAGAATGGATTGTACGAATGAATTAGAATAGATCGTGCGAATGAATTTGAATGGATCGTACGAATGAATTAGAATGGATCGTGCTAATGAATTAGAATTGATCGTACGAATGAAATTGAATGGATTAGAATGAATTAGAATGGATTAGAATGGATCGTACGAATGAATTAGAATGGATCGTATGTATGAATGAATTAGAATGGATACATTCATGCGAATGAATTAGAATGGATCGTACGAATGAATTAGAATGGATCGTGCGAATGAATTAGAATGGATCGTACGAATGAATTAGAATGGATCGTACGAATGAACTAGAATGGATACATTCGTGCGAATGAATTAGAATGGATCGTACGAATGAATTAGAATGGATCGTACGAATGAATTAGAATGGATCTTACGAATGAATTAGAATGGAACGTACGAATAAATTAGAATGGATCGTATGAATTGTTTAGAATGGATACATTCGTGCGAATGAATTAGAATGGTTACATTCATGCGAATGAATTAGAATGGATCGTACAAATGGATTAGAATGGATCGTACGAATGGATTAGAATGGATACATTCGTGCGAATGAATTAGAATGGATCATACGAATGAGTAAGAATTGATCGTACGAATGAAATAGAATGGATTGTACGAATGAATTAGAATGGATCGTGCGAATAAATTTGAATGGATCGTACGAATGAATTAGAATGGATCGTGCTAATGAATTAGAATTGATAGTACGAATGAAATAGAATGGATTGTACGAATGATTTAGAATGGATCGTACGAATGAATTAGAATGGATCGTACGAATGATTTAGAATAGATACATTCGTGCGAATGAATTAGAATGGATCGTACGAATGAGTAAGAATGGATCGTACGAATGAAATAGAATGGATTGTACGAATGAATTAGAATGGATTCGTATGAATGAATTAGAATGGATACATTCGTGCGAATAAATTAGAATGGATCGTACCAATGAGTAAGAATGGATCGTACGAATGAAATACAATGGATTGTGCGAATGAATTAGAATGGATCATACGAATGAATTAGAATGGATCGTACGAATGAATTAGAATGGATCATACGAATTAATTAGAATGGATCTTACGAATAAATTAGAATGGATCGTACGAATGAATTAGAATGGATCATACGAATGAATTAGAATGGATCGTACGAATGAATTAGAATGGATCATACGAATGAATTAGAATGGATTGGATCGTACGAATGAATTAGAATGGATACGTTTGTACGAATGAATTAGAATGGATCGTACGAATGGATTAGAATGGATCGTACGAATGGATTAGAATGGATACATTCGTGCGAATGAATTAGAATGGATTGTATGAATGAATTAGAATGGATCGTACGATCCATTCGAATTCATTCGCACGATCCATTCTAATTCATTTGTACGATCCATTGTAATTCATTCATACGATCCATTCTCATTCATTCGTACGATCCATTCTAATTCATTCGTATATTCCATTATAATTCATTCGTACGATCTATTCTATTTCATTCGTACGATCCATTCTTACTCATTCGTATGATCCATTCTAATTCATTCGGACGAATGTATCCATTCTAATTTATTCGTACGATCCATTCTAATTCATTCGTACGATCCATTCTAATTCATTCGTACGATCCATTCTTACTCATTCGTATGATCCATTCTAATTCATTCGTACGATCCATTCTAATTCATTCATACGATCCATTCTAATTCATTCGCATAATCTATTCTAATTCATTCGTAAGATCCATTCTAATTCATTCGTACGATCATACGAATGAATTAGAATGGATCGTACGGAATGAATTAGAATGGATTGTATGAATGAATTAGAATGGATACATTCGTGCGAATGAATTAGAATGGATTGTACGAATGAGTAAGAATGGATCGTATGAATGAAATAGAATGGATTGTACGAATGAATTAGAATGGATCGTACGAATGAATTACAATGGATCATACGAATGAGTAAGAATGGATCGTACAAATGAAATAGAATGGATTGTACGAATGAATTAGAATGGATCGTACAAATGAATTAGAATGGATCGTGTGAAAGACGTACGATCCATTCTAATTTATTAATATGATCCATTCTAATTCATTCATACGATCTATTCTAATTCATTCATACAATCCATTCTAATTCTTTCACACGATCCATTCTAATTTATTCGTACGATTCATTCTAATTTATTCGCACAATCCATATATTCTATTTCATTCGTACGATCCATTCTTACTCATTGGTACGATCCATTCTAATTCATTCGCACGAATGTATCCATTCTAATTCATTCGTACGAATCCATTCTAATTCATTCGTACAATCTATTCTATTTCATTCGTACGATCCATTCTAATCCATTCTAATCCATTCTAATTCATTCGTACGACCCATTCTTACTCATTCGTATGATCCATTCTAATTCATTCGTACGATCCATTCTAATTCATTTGTATAATCCATTCTATTTCATTCGTACTATCCATTCTTACTCATTCGTATGATCTATTCTAATTCATTCGCACGAATGTATCCATTCTAATTCATTCGTACGATCCATTCTAATTCATTCGCACTATCCATTCTAATTCATTCGTACAATCCATTCTAATTCATTCGTATGATCCATTCTAATTTATTCGTTCAAATATATCCATTCTAATTCATTCGTACGATCCATTCTAATTCATTCGCACGATCCATTCTAATTCATTCGCACGAATGTATCCATTCTAATTCATTTGCACGATCCATTCTAATTCATTCCAATGATCTATTCTAATTCATTCGTACGATCCATTCTAATTCATTCGCTCGAATGTATCCATTCTGATTCATTCGTATGATCCATTCTAATTCGTTCATATGATCCATTCTAATTTGTTCGTACGATCCATTCTAATTCGTTCGTACGATCCATTCTAATTCATCCGTATGATCCATTCTAATTCATTCCTACGATCTATTCTAATTCATTCGCTCGAATATATCCATTCTAATTCATTCGTTCGATCCATTCTAATTCATTCGCGCGATCCATTCTAATCCATTCGTACGATCCATTCTAATTCATTCGTACGATCCATTCTAATTCATTCGTACGATCCATTCTAATTCATTCGCACGAATGTATCCATTCTAGTTCATTCGTACGATCCATTCTAATTCATTCGTACGATCCATTCTAATTCATTCGCATGATCCATTCTAATTCATTCGTACGATCCATTCTAATTCATTCATACGATCCATTCTAATTCATTCATACAATCCATTCTAATTCATTCGTACGATCCATTCTAATTCACTCATACGATCCATTCTAATACATTCATACGATCCATTCTAATTCATTTGCACGAATATATTCATTCTAATTCATTCGTACGATCCATTCTAATTCCTTCGTACGATCCATTCTAATTCATTCGTACGATCTATTCTAATTCATTCGTACGATCCATTCTAATTCATTCGTACGATCCATTCTAATTCCTTCGTACGATCTATTCTAATCCATTCGTACAATCTATTCTAATTCATTCGTACGATCTATTCTAATCCATTCGTACAATCTATTCTAATTCATTCGTACGAATGGATACATTCATGTGAATGAATTAGAATGGATCGAACAAATGAGTAAGAATGGATCGAACGAATGAAATAGAATGGATTGCACGAATGAATTAGAAAGGATCGTACGAATAAATTAGAATGGATCGTGTGAAAGAATTAGAATGGATTGTATGAATGAATTAGAATGGATCGTACGAAGGAATTAGAATGTATCATACGAATGAATTAGAATGGATCGTGCGAATGAATTAGAATGGATCGTACGAATGAATTAGAATGGATCGTGCTAATGAATTAGAATTGATCGAACGAATGAATTAGCATGGATCGTGCTAATGAATTAGAATGGAACGTACGAATGAATTAGAATGGATCGTGTGAAAGAATTAGAATGGATTGTATGAATGAATTAGAATAAATTCGTACGATCCATTCGAATTCATTCGCACGATCCATTCTAATTCATTCATACGATCCATTCTAATTCATTAATACAATCCATTCTAATTCTTTCACACGATCCATTCTAATTCATTTGTAGGATCTATTCTAATTCAATCGTACAATCTATTCTATTTCATTCGTACGATCCATTCTTACTCATTCGTATGATCCATTCTAATTCATTCGTACGATCCATTCTAATTCATTTGTATGATCCATTGTAATTCATTCGTACAATCCATTCTATTTCATTCGTACAATCCATTCTTACTCATTCGTATGATCCATTCTAATTCATTCGCACGAATGTATCCATTCTAATTCTTTCATACAATCCATTCTAATTCATTCCGTTCGATCCATTCTAATTCATTCGTACGATCGTACGAATGAATTAGAATGGATCATACGAATGAATTAGAATAGATTGTGCGAATGAATTAGAATGGATCGTACGAATGAATTAGAATGGATCGTACGAATGAATTAGAATGGATCATACGAATGAGTAAGAATGGATCGTACGAATGAATTAGAATGGATCGTACGATTGAATTAGAATGGATCGTACGAATAAATTAGAATGGATACATTCGTCCGAATGAATTAGAATGGATCATACGAATGAGTAAGAATGGATCGTACGAATGAAATAGAATAGATTGTACGAATAAATTAGAATGGATCCTACGAATGAATTAGAATGGATCGTGTGAAAGAATTAGAATGGATTGTATGAATGAATTAGAATGGATCGTATGAATGAATTAGAATGGATCGTGCGAATGAATTCTAATGGATCTTACGAATTCATTCTAATTCATTCATACAATCCATTCTAATTCTTTCACACGATCCATTCTAATTCATTCGTACGTTCCATTCTAATTCATTAGCATGATCCATGCTAATTCATTCGTTCGATCAATTCTAATTCATTAGCACGATCCATTCTAATTCATTCGTACGATCCATTCTAATTCATTCGCACGATCCATTCTAATTCATTCATAGGATCCATTCTAATTCATTCATACGATCTATTCTAATTCTTTCACATGATCTATTCTAATTCATTCATACGATCCATTCTAATTCATTCATACGATCTATTCTAATTTATTCGTACGATCCATTCTAATTCATTCGCACGATCCATTCTAATTCATTCATAGGATCCATTCTAATTCATTCATACGATCTATTCTAATTAGAATGGATCGTACGAATGAATTAGAATGGATATATTTGAACGAATAAATTAGAATGGATCATACGAATGAATTAGAGTGGATCGTACGAATGAATTAGAATGGATAGTGCGAATGAATTAGAATCGATCGTACGAATGAATTAGAATGCATCGTACGAATAAATTAGAATGGATCATACGAATGAGTAAGAATGGATCGTACGAATGAATTAGAATGGATCGTACGAATGAATTAGAATGGATCGTACGAATAAATTAGAATGGATACATTCGTCCGATGGAATTAGAATGGATCATACGAATGAGTAAGAATGGATCGTACGAATGAAATAGAATAGATTGTACGAATGAATTAGAATGGATCCTAGTACGATACATTCTAATTCATTCGTACGATCCATTTTAATTCATTCATACAATCCATTCTAATTCTTTCACACGATCCATTCTAATTCATTCGTACGATCCATTCTAATTCATTCGTGCAATCCATTCTATTTTATTCGTACGATCCATTCTTACTCATTCGTACGATCTCTTCTAATTCATTCACATGAATGTATCCATTCGTACGAATGAATTAGAATAGATTGTACGAATGAATTAGAATGGATCGTACGAATGAATTAGAATGGATCGTACGAAGGAATTATAATGGATCGTACGAATGAATTTGAATGGATCGTACGAATGAATTAGAATAGATCGTACGAATGAATTAGAATGATCGAACGAAGGAATTAGAATGGATCGTACGAATGAATTAGAATGGATCGTGTGAAAGAATTAGAATGGATTGTATGAATGAATTAGAATAGATCGTATGAATGAATTAGAATGGATCGTACGAATGAATTAGAATGGATCGTACGAATGAATTAGAATGGATACATTCGTGCGAATGAATTAGAATGGATACATTCGTGCGAAAGAATTAGAATAGATCGTATGAATGAATTAGAATGGATCCTATGAATGAATTAGAATGGATCGTGCGAATGAATTAGAATGGATCGTACGAATGAATTAGAATGGATCGTGCTAATGAATTAGAATTGATCGAACGAATGAATTAGCATGGATCGTGCTAATGAATTAGAATGGAACGTACGAATGAATTAGAATGGATCGTGTGAAAGAATTAGAATGGATTGTATGAATGAATTAGAATGAATTCGTACGATCCATTCGAATTCATTCGCACGATCCATTCTAATTCATTCATACGATCCATTCTAATTCATTCGTACGATCCATTCTAATTCATTCGCACAAATGTATCCATTCTAATTCATTCGTACGATCCATTCTAATTCATTCGCACGATCCATTCTAATTCATTCGTACGATCCATTCTAATTCATTCGCACGATCCATTCTAATTCATTCGTACGATCCATTCTAATTCATTCATACGGTCCATTCTAATTCATTCGTACGATCCATTCTAATTCATTCGCACAAATGTATCCATTCTAATTCATTCGTACGATCCATTCTAATTCATTCACACGATCCATTCTAATTCATTCGTACGATCCATTCTAATTCTTTCACACGATCCATTCTAATTCATTCGTACGATCCATTCTAATTCATTCGCCCGATCCATTCTAATTCATTCGTACGATCCATTCTAATTCATTCGCACGAATGTATCCATTCTAGTTCATTCGTACGATCCATTCTAATTCATTCGTACGATCCATTCTAATTCATTCGCACGATCCATTCTAATTCATTCGTACGATCCATTCTAATTCATTCATACGATCCATTCTAATTCATTCGCACAAATGTATCCATTCTAATTCATTCGCACGATCCATTCTAATTCATTCATACGATCCATTCTAATTCATTCGCACGATCTGTTCTTATTCATTCGCACAATCCATTCTAATTCATTCGCACGAATGTATCCATTCTAATTCATTCGTACGATCCATTCTAATTCATTCGTACGATCCATTCTAATTCATTCGTATGATCTATTCTAAATAATTTGTATGATCCATTCTAATTCATTCGTACGATGCATTCTAATTCATTCATACAATCCATTCTAATTCATTCGCACGAATGTATCCATTCTAATTAATTCGTACGATCCATTCTAATTCTTTCGTATGATCTATTCTTATTCATTCGCACGATCCAGTCTAATTGATTCGCACGATCCATTCTAATTTATTCGCACGAATGTATCCATTCTAATTCATTCGTACGATCCATTCTAATTCATTAATATGATCCATTCTAATTCATTCGTACGATCCATTCTAATTCATTCGCACGAATGTATCCATTCTAGTTTATTCGTACGATCCATTCTAATTCATTCGTACGATCCATTCTAATTCATTCGCACGATCCATTCTAATTCATTCGTACGATCCATTCTAATTCATTCATACGATCTATTCTAATTCATTCATACGATCCATTCTAATTCATTCGCACAAATGTATCCATTCTAATTAATTCGTACGATCCATTCTAATTCAATCGCATGATCCATTCTAATTCATTCGTACGATCAATTCTAATTCTTTCACACGATCCATTCTAATTCATTCGTACGATCCATTCTAATTCATTCGCACGATCCATTCTAATTCATTCGTACGATCCATTCTAATTCATTAGTAAGATCCATTCTAATTCATTCGTACGATCCATTCTAATTCATTCGTACGATCCATTCTAATTCATTCACACGAATGTATCCATTCTAGTTCATTCGTACGATCCATTCTAGTTCATTCGTACAATCCATTCTAATTCATTCGTACGATCCATTCTAATTCATTCGTATGATCCATTCTAATTAATTCGTATGATCCATTGTAATTCATTCGTACGATCCATTCTAATTCATTCATACAGTCCATTCTAATTCATTCGCACGAATGTATCAATTCTAATTAATTCGTACGATCCATTCTAATTCATTCGTATGATCCATTCTTATTCATTCGCATGATCCAGTCTAATGGATTCGCACGATCCATTCTAATTCATTCGCACGAATGTATCCGTTCTAATTCATTCGTACGATCCATTCAAATTCATTAATATGATCCATTCTAATTCATTCGTACGATCTATTCTAATTCATATGCACAAAGGTATCCATTCTAATCCATTCGTAGGATCCATTCTAATCCATTCGTACGATCCATTCTAATTCATTCATACGATCCATTCTAATTCATTCGCTCGAATGTATCCATTCTAATCCATTCGTACGATCCATTCTAATCCATTCGTACGATCCATTCTAATTCATTCGCACAAATGTATCTATTCTAATTCATTCGTACGATCCATTCTAATTCATTCGCACGATCCATTCTAATTCATTCGTACGATCCATTCTAATTCATTCGCACGATCCATTCTAATTCATTCGTACGATCCATTCTAATTCATTCGCATGATCCATTCTAATTCATTCGTACAATCTATTCTATTTCATTCGTACGATCCATTCTTACTCATTCGTATGATCCATTCTAATTCATTCGGACGAATGTATCCATTCTAATTTATTCGTACGATCCATTCTAATTCATTCGTACAATCCATTCTAATTCATTCGTACGATCCATTCTAATTCATTCGCACGAATGTATCCATTCTAATTCATTCGTACAGTCCATTCTAATTAATTCGCACAATCCATTATATTTCATTCGTACGATCCATTCTTACTCATTCGTATGATCCATTATGGATACATTCGTGCGAATGAATTAGAATGGATCATACGAATGAGTAAGAATGGATCGTACGAATGAAATAGAATGGATTGTGCGAATGAATTAGAATGGATCGTACGAATGAATTAGAATGGATCGTGTGAAAGAATTAGAATGGATTATATGAATGAATTAGAATAGATCGTATGAATGAATTAGAATGGATCGTACGAATGAATTAGAATGGATCGTACGAATGAACTAGAATGGATACATTCGTGCGAATGAATTAGAATGGATCGTACGAATGAATTAGAATGGATCGTACGAATGAATTACAATGGATCTTACGAATGAATTAGAATGGATCGTACGAATGCACGATCCATGCTAATTCATTCGTTCGATCAATTCTAATTCATTAGCACGATCCATTCTAATTCATTCGCACGATCCATTCTAATTCATTCGCACGATCCATTCTAATTCATTCGTACGATCCATTCTAATTCTTTCACACGATCCATTCTAATTCATTCGTATGATCCATTCTAATTCATTCGTACGATCTATTCTAATTCATTCGTACGATCCATTCTAATTCATTCGTACGATCCATTCTAATTCCTTCGTACGATCCATTCTAATTCATTCATACAATCCATTCTAATTCTTTCACACGATCCATTCTAATTCATTCGTACGATCCATTCTAATTCATTCGTGCAATCCATTCTATTTCATTCGTACGATCCATTCTAATTTATTCACACGAATATATCCATTCGTACGAATGAATTAGAATAGATTGTACGAATGAATTAGAATCGATCGTACGAATGAATTAGAATGGATCGTATGAATGAATTAGAATGTATCGTACGAATGAATTAGAATGGATCGTGCGAATGAATTAGAATGGATCGTACGAATGAATTAGAATGGATCGTACGAATGAACTAGAATGGATACATTCGTGCGAATGAATTAGAATGGATCGTACGAATGAATTAGAATGGATCGTACGAATGAATTAGAATGGATCGTACAAATGAATTAGAATGGATCATTCCAATGAATTAGAATGGATCATACGAATGAGTAAGAATGGATCGTACGAATGAAATAGAATGGATTGTACGAATAAATTAGAATGGATCGTACGAATGAATTAGAATGGATCGTGTGAAAGAATTAGAATGGATTGTATGAATGAATTAGAATGGATCATATGAATGAATTAGAATGGATCGTGCGAGTGAATTCGAATGGATCGTACGAATGAATTAGAATGGATACATTCGTGCGAATGAATTAGAATGGATACATTCGTGCGAAAGAATTAGAATAGATCGTATGAATGAATTAGAATGGATCCTATGAATGAATTAGAATGGATCGTGCGAATGAATTAGAATGGATCGTACGAATGAATTAGAATGGATCGTGCTAATGAATTAGAATTGATCGAATGAATGAATTATCATGGATCGTGCTAATGAATTAGAATGGAACATACGAATGAATTAGAATGGATCGTGTGAAAGAATTAGAATGGATTGTATCAATGAATTAGAATGAATTTGTACGATCCATTCGAATTCATTCGCACGATCCATTCTAATTCATTCATACGATCCATTCTAATTCATTCATACAATCCATTCTAATTCTTTCACACGATCCATTCTAATTCATTCGTAGGATCCATTCTAATTCATTCGTACAATCTATTCTATTTCATTCGTACAATCCATTCTTACTCATTCGTATGATCCATTCTAATTCATTCGGACGAATGTATCCATTCTAATTTATTCGTATGATCCATTCTAATTCATTTGTACGATCCATTCTAATTCATTCGTACGATCCATTCTAATTCATTCGTACGATCCATTCTAATTCATTCGCACAATCTATTCTAATTCATTCGTACGATCCATTCTAATTCATTCGTACGATCGTACGAATGAATTAGAATGGATCGTACGGAATGTATTAGAATGGATTGTATGAATGAATTAGAATGGATACATTCGTGCGAATGAATTAGAATGGATCATACGAATGAGTAAGAATGGATCATATGAATGAAATAGAATGGATTGTACGAATGAATTAGAATGGATCGTACAAATGAATTAGAATGGATCGTACGAATGAATTATAATGGATCATACGAATGAGTAAGAATGGATCGTACAAATGAAATAGAATGGATTGTACGAATGAATTAGAATGGATCGTACGAATGAATTAGAATGGATCGTGTGAAAGAATTAGAATGCCTTGTATGAATGAATTAGAATAGATTGTATGAATGAATTAGAATGGATCGTGCGAATGAATTCGAATGGATCGCATGATCCATTCGAATAGAATGGATCGTATGAATGAATTAGAATGGATCGGGCGAATGAATTAGAATGGATCGTATGAATGAATTAGAATGGATCGTATGAATGAATTAGAATGGATCGTGCGAATGAATTAGAATGGATCGTACGAATGAATTAGAATGGATCGTACGAATGAATTAGAATGGATCATACGAATGAATTAGAATGGATCATATGAATGCGTAAGAATGGATCGTACGAATGAAATAGAATGGATTGTACGAATGAATTAGAATGGATACATTCGTGCGAATGAATTAGAATGGATCGTACGAATGAATTAGAATGGATCGTGCTAATGAATTAGAATTGATCGAACGAATGAATTAGCATGGATCGTGCTAATGAATTAGAATGGATCGTACGAATGAATTAGAATGGATCGTGCGAATGAATTAGAATGGATCGTACGAATGAATTAGAATGGATACATTTGTGCGAACGAATTAAAATGGATCGTACGAATGAATTAGAATGGATCGTATGAATGAATTAGAATGGATCGTGCGAATGAATTTGAATGGATCATACGAATTCATTCTAATTCATTCATACAATCCATTCTAATTCTTTCACACGATCCATTCTAATTCATTCGTACGTTCCATTCTAATTCATTAGCACAATCCATGCTAATTCATTCGTTCGATAAATTCTAATTCATTAGCACGATCCATTCTAATTCATTCGTACGATCCATTCTAATTCATTCGCACGATCCATTCTAATTCATTCATAGGATCCATTCTAATTCATTTATACGATCTATTCTAATTCTTTCGCACGAATGTATCCATTCTAATTCATTCGCACGAATGTATCCATTCTAATTCATTCGTACGATCCATTCTAATTCATTCGTACGATCCATTCTAATTCATTCATACGATCTATTCTAATTCATTCATACAATCCATTCTAATTCTTTCAAACGATCCATTCTAATTCATTCGTTCGATCCATTCTAATTCATTCGCACAATCCATTCTATTTCATTCGTACGATCCATTCTTACTCATTGGTACGATCCATTCTAATTCATTCGCACGAATGTATCCATTCTAATTCATTCGTACGAATCCATTCTAATTCATTCGTACAATCTATTCTATTTCATTCGTACGATCCATTCTTACTCATTCGTATGATCCATTCTAATTCATTCGGACGAATGTATCCATTCTAATTTATTCGTACGATCCATTCTAATACATTCGTACGATCCATTCTAATTCATTCGTCCGATCCATTCTAATTCATTCGCACGAATATATCCATTCTAATTCATTCATAAGATCCATTCTAATTCATTCGTACCATCCATTCTAATTTATTCGTAAGATCCATTCTAATTCATTCGTACGATCCATTCTAATTCATTCGTCCGATCCATTCTAATTCATTCGCACGATCCATGCTAATGAATTAGAATGTATCGTACGAATGAATTAGAATGGATTGTACGAATGAATTAGAATGGATCTTACGAATGAATTAGAATGGATCGTAGGAATGAATTAGAATGGATCGTACGAATGAATTAGAATGTATCTTACGAATGAATTAGAATGGATCGTACGAATGAATTAGAATGGATCGTACGAATGAATTAGAATGGATACATTTGTGCGAATGAATTAGAATGGATCGGACGAATGAATTAGAAGAGATCGTACGAATGAATTAGAATGGATCAAATGAATGAATTAGAATGGTTACATTAATGCGAATGAATTAGAATGGATCGTACGAATGGATTAGAATGGATCGTACGAATGGATTAGAATGGATACATTCGAGCGAATGAATTAGAACGGATCGTACGAATGAATTAGAATGGATCCTACGAATGGATTAGAATGGATACCATTGTGCATATGAATTAGAATGGATCGTACGAATAAATTAGAATGGATCATATTAATGAATTAGAATGGATCGTACGAATGAATTAGAATGGATACATTCGTGCACGATCCATTCTAATTCATTCGCACGAATGTATCCATTCTAATTCATTCGTACAATCCATTCTAATTCATTAATATGATCCATTCTATTTCATTCGTACGATCCATTCTTACTTATTCGTATGATCCATTCTAATTCATTCGTAAGATCCATTCTAATTCATTCGTACCATCCATTCTAATTTATTCGTAAAATCCATTCTAATTCATTCGTACGATCCATTCTAATTCATTCGTACGATCCATTCTAATTCATTCGCATGATCCATGCTAATGAATTAGAATGTATCGTACGAATGAATTAGAATGGATCGTACGAATGAATTAGAATGGATCTTACGAATGAATTAGAATGGATCGTAGGAATGAATTAGAATGGATCGTATGAATGAATTAGAATGTATCATACGAATGAATTAGAATGGATCGTACGAATGAATTAGAATGGATCGTACGAATGAATTAGAATGGATACATTTGTGCGAATGAATTAGAATAGATCGGACGAATGAATTAGAAGGGATCGTACGAATGAATTAGAATGGATCAAATGAATGAATTAGAATGGTTACATTAATGCGAATGAATTAGAATAGATCGTACGAATGGATTAGAATGGATCGTACGAATGGATTAGAATGGATACATTCGAGCGAATGAATTAGAACGGATCGTACGAATGAATTAGAATGGATCGTACGAATGGATTAGAATGGATCCTACGAATGGATTAGAATGGATACCATTGTGCATATGAATTAGAATGGATCGTACGAATAAATTAGAATGGATCATATTAATGAATTAGAATGGATCGTACGAATGAATTAGAATGGATACATTCGTGCACGATCCATTCTAATTCATTCGCACGAATGTATCCATTCTAATTCATTCGTACGATCCATTCTAATTCATTAATATGATCCATTCTATTTCATTCGTACGATCCATTCTTACTTATTCGTATGATCCATTCTAATTCATTCGCACGAATGTATCCATTCTAAATCATTCTTACGATCCATTCTAATTCATTCGTACGATCCATTCTAAATCATTCGCACGATCCATTCTAATTCATTCGTACAATCCATTCTATTTCATTCGTACGATCCATTCTTACTCATTCGTATGATCCATTCTAATTCTTTCGCACGAATGTATCCATTCTAATCCATTCGTACGATCCATTCTAATCCATTCGTACGATCCATTCTAATTTATTCGCAAGAATGTAACCATTCTAATTCATTCATTTGATCCATTCTAATTCATTCGTACGATCCATTCTAATTCATTCGTCCGATCCATTCTAATTCATTTGCACGAATGTATCCATTCTAAACCATTCATACGATCCATTCTAATTTATTCGTACGATCTATTCTAATTCATTCGCACGAATGTATCCATTCTAATTCATTCGTACGATCCATTCTAATTCATTCGTACGATCCATTCTAATTCATTTGTAAGATCCATTCTAATTCATTCATACGATCCATTCTAATTCATTCGTACGATCCATTCTAATTCATTCGTACGAATGTATCCATTCTAGTTCATTCATACGATCCATTCTAATTCATTCGTACGATCCATTCTAATTCATTCATACGAACCATTCTAATTCATTCGTACGATCCATTCTAATTCATTCGCACAAATGTATCCATTCTAATTTATTCGTACGATCCATTCTAATTCATTCGCACGATCCATTCTAATTCATTCGTACTATCCATTCTAATTCTTTCAAACGATCCATTCTAATTCATTCGTACGATCCATTCTAATTCATTCGCACGATCCATTCTAATTCATTCGTACGATCCATTCTAATTCATTCATACGATCCATTCTAATTCATTCGTACGATCCATTCTAATTCATTCGCACAAATGTATCCATTCTAATTCATTCGTACGATCCATTCTAATTCATTCGCACGATCCATTCTAATTCATTCGTACGATCCATTCTAATTCATTCGCACGATCTGTTCTTATTCATTCGCACAATCCATTCTAATTCATTCGCACGAATGTATCCATTCTAATTCATTCGTACGATCCATTCTAATTCATTCGTACGATCCATTCTAATTCATTCGTATGATCCATTCTAATTAATTCGTATGATCCATTCTAATTAGAATGGATCGTACGAATGAATTAGAATGGATCGTACGAATGAATTAGAATGGATCTTACGAATGAATTAGAATGGATCGTACGAATGAATTAGAATGGATACATTCGTGCGAATGACTTAGAATGGATCGGACGAATGAATTAGAATGGATCCTACGAATGAATTAGAATGGATCAAATGAATGAATTAGAATGGTTACATTCATGCGAATGAATTAGAATGGATCGTACGAATGGATTAGAATGGATCGTACGAATGGATTAGAATGGATACATTCGAGCGAATGAATTAGAATGGATCGTACGAATGAATTAGAATGGATCGTACGAATGGATTAGAATGGATCCTATGAATGGATTAGAATGGATTCCTTTGTGCATATGAATTAGAATGGATCGTACGAATGAATTAGAATGGATCATGTTAATGAATTAGAATGGATACATTCGTGCGAATGAATTAGAATGGATCGTACGAATGAATTAGAATGGATCATACGAATGGATTAGAATGGATCCTACGAATGGATTAGAATGGATACCTTTGTGCATATGAATTAGAATGGATCGTACGAATGAATTAGAATGGATCATATTAAAGAATTAGAATGGATCGTACGAATGAATTAGAATAGATACATTCGTGCACGATCCATTCTAATACATTCGCACGAATGTATCCATTCTAATTCATTCGTACGATCCATTCTAATTCATTAATATGATCCATTCTAATTCATTCTAGTTCATTCGTACGATCCATTCTAATTCATTCGCACGATCCATTCTAATTCATTCGTACGATCCATTCTAATCCATTCTAGTTCATTCGTACAATCCATTCTAATTCCTTCATACGATCCATTCTAATTCATTCGTACGATCCATTCTAATTCATTCGTACGATCCATTCTAATTCATTCGTACGTTCCATTCTAATTCATTAGCACGATCCATGCTAATTCATTCGTTCGATCAATTCTAATTCATTAGCACGATCCATTCTAATTCATTCGTACGATCCATTCTAATTCATTCGCACGATCCATTCTATTTCATTCTAATTAATTTGCACGAATATATCCATTCTAGTTCATTCGTATGATCCATTCTAATTCCTTCGTACGATCCATTCTAATTCATTCGTACGATCTATTCTAATTCACTCGTCCGATCCATTCTAATTCATTCGCACGAATGTATCTATTCTAATTCATTCGTACGATCCATTCTAATTCATTCGTACGATCCATTCTAATTAATTTGTATGATCCATTCTAATTCATTCGTACGATCCATTCTAATTCATTCATACAATCCATTCTAATTCATTCGCATGAATGTATCCATTCTAATTAATTCGTACGATCCATTCTAATTCATTCGTATAATCTATTCTTATTCATTCGCACGATCCTGTCTAATTGATTCGCACGATCCATTCTAATTCATTCGCACGAATGTATCAATTCTAATTCATTCGTACGATCCATTCTAATTCATTAATATGATCCATTCGAATTCATTCGTACGATCCATTCTAATTCATATGCACAAAGGTATCCATTCTAATTCATTCGTACGATCCATTCTAATTCAGGATCGTACGAATGAATTAGAATGGATGCATTCGTGCGAATGAATTAGAATTGATCGTATGAATGAATTAGAATGAATCGTGCGAATGAATTAGAATGGATCGTACGAATGAATTAGAATGGATCGTACGAATGAACTAGAATGGATACATTCGTGCGAATGAATTTGAATGGATCGTACGAATGAATTAGAATGGATCGTACGAATGAATTAGAATGGATCTTACGAATGAATTAGAATGGATCGTACGAATGAATTAGAATGGATTGTACGAATGAATTAGAATGGATACAATCGTGCGAATGAATTAGAATGGATCGGACGAATGAATTAGAATGGATCGTACGAATGAATTAGAATGGATACATTCGTGCGAATGAATTAGAATGAATCGGACGAATGAATTAGAATAGATCATACGAATGAATTAGAATGGATCGTACGAAGGAATTAGAATGGATCGTACGAATGAATTAGAATGGATATATTCGTGCAAATGAATTAGAATGGATCGTATGAATGTATTAGAATGGATCGTATGAGTGAATTTGAATGGATCATGCGAATGAATTAGAATGGATCGTATGAATGAATTAGAATGGATACATTCGTGTGAATGAATTAGAATGGATCGTATGAATGAATTAGAATAGATTTTGAGAATGAATTAGAACTGATCGTACGAATGAATTAGAATGGATACATTCGTGCGAATGAATTAGAATGGATTGTATGAATGAATTAGAATGGATCGTACGAATGAATTAGAATGGAACGTATGAGTGAATTAGAATGGATACGAAAGAATTAGAATGGATCGTACGAAGGAATTAGAATGGATCATACGAATGAAATAGAATGGATCGTACGAAGGAATTAGAATGGATCCTACGAAGGAATTAGAATTGATCGTACGAAGGAATTAGAATGGATCGTACAAATGAATTAGAATGGATATATTCGTGCAAATGAATTAGAATGGATCGTATGAATGAATTAGAATGGATCGTATGAGTGAATTAGAACGGATAGTACGAATGAAGTAGAATGGATCGTATGAATGAATTAGAATGGATACATTCGTGCGAATGAATGAGAATGGATCGTACGAATGAATTAGAATGGATCGTACGAATGAATTAGAATGGATCTTACGAATGAATTAGAATGGATCGTACGAATGAATTAGAATGGATCGTACGAATGAATTAGAATGGATACATTCGTGCGAATGAATTAGAATGGATCGGACGAATAAATTAGAATGGATCGTACGAATGAATTAGAATGGATCAAATGAATGAATTAGAATGGTTACATTCATGCGAATGAATAGGAATGGATCGTACGAATGGATTAGAATGGATCGTATGAATGGATTAGAATGGATACATTCGAGCGAATGAATTAGAATGGATCATACGAATGAATTAGAATGGATCGTACGAATGGTTTAGAATGGATCCTACGAATGGATTAGAATGGATCCTACGAATGGATTAGAATGGATACCTTTGTGCATATGAATTAGAATGGATCGTACAAATGAATTAGAACGGATAGTACGAATGAATTAGAATGGATCGTGCTAATGAATTAGAATTGATCGAACGAATGAATTAGCATGGATCGTGCTAATGAATTAGAATGGAACGTACGAATGAATTAGAATGGATCGTGTGAAAGAATTAGAATGGATTGTATGAATGAACTAGAATGAATTCGTACAATCCATTCGAATTCATTCGCACGATCCATTCTAATTCATTCATACGATCCATTCTAATTCATTCATACAATCCATTCTAATTCATTCATACGATCTATTGTAATTCTTTCGCACGAATGTATCTATTCTAATTCATTCGCACGAATGTATCCATTCTAATTCCTTCGTACGATCCATTCTAATTCATTCGCATGATCCATTCTAATTCATTCGTACGATCAATTCTAATTCATTCGCACGAATGTATCCATTCTAATTCATTCGTACGATCCATTCTAATTAATTCATAGGATCCATTCTAATTCATTCATACAATCCATTCTAATTCATTCGTACGAATGTATCCATTCTAATTCATTCGTACGATCAGTTCTAATTCATTCACAAAATCTATTCTAATTCATTCATACGATCCATTCTAATTCATTCACACGAATGTATCCATTCTAATTCATTCATACGATCCATTCTAATTCATTCGTACGATCCATTCTAATTCACTCATACGATCCATTCTAATACATTCATACGATCCACTATAATTCATTTACACGAATATATCCATTCTAATTCATTCGTACGATCCATTCTAATTCCTTCGTACGATCCATTCTAATTCATTCGTACGATCTATTCTATTTCATTCGTACGATCCATTCTTACTCATTCGTACGATCCATTCTAATTCATTCGGCCGATCCATTCTAATTCATTCGCACGAATGTATCTATTCTAATTCATTCGTACGATCCATTCTAATTCATTCGCACGATCCATTCTAATTCATTCGTACGATCCATTGTAATTCTTTCCCACGATCCATTCTAATTCATTCTTACGATCCATTCTAATTCATTCGCACGATCCATTCTAATTCATTCGTATGATCCATTCTAATTCATTCATACGATCCATTCTAATTCATTCGTACGATCCATTCTAATTCATTCGCACAAATGTATCCATTCTAATTCTTTTGTACGATCCATTCTAATTCATTCGCACGATCCATTCTAATTCATTTGTACGATCCATTCTAATTCATTCGTACGATCCATTCTAATTCATTCGTATGATCCATTCTAATTAATTCGTATGATCCATTCTAATTCATTCGCACGATCCATTCATTCGTACGATCCATTCTAATTCAGGATCGTACGAATGAATTAGAATGGATACATTCGTGCGAATGAATTAGAATTGATCGTACGAATGAATTAGAATGGATCGTGCGAATGAATTAGAATGGATCGTACGAATGAATTAGAATGGATCGTACGAATGAATTAGAATGGATCTAACGAATGAATTAGAATGGATCGTACGAATGAATTAGAATGGATACATTCGTGCGAATGAATTAGAATGGATCGGACGAATGAATTAGAATGGATCGTACGAATGAATTCGAATGGATCAAATGAATAAATTAGAATGGATCGTATGAATGAATTAGAATGCATCGTACGAAAGAATTAGAATGGATATATTCGTGCGAATGAATTAGAATGGATCGTACGAATGAATTAGAATGGATCGTACGAATGAATTAGAATGGATCGTACGAATGAATTTGAATGGATACATTTGTGCGAATGAATCTAAATGGATTGTATGAAAGAATTACAATGGATCGTACGAATGAATTAGAATGGATCATACGAATAAATTAGAATAGCTCATACGAATGAATTAGAATGAATCGTATGAAAGAATTAGAATGGTTACATTCGTGCGAACGAATTATAATACATCGTACGAATGAATTAGAATGGATCGTACGAATAAATTGGAATGGATCATGGGAATGAATTAGAATGGATCATACGAATGAATTAGAATGGATCCACCGAATGAGTTAGAATGGATCATACGAATGAATTAGAATGGATTGTACGGATGAATTAGAATGGATTGTGCGAATGAATTAGAATGGATCGTATGAATGAATAAGAATGGATCGTACGAATAAATTAGAATGGATCGTGCGAATGAATTAGCATGAATCGTACGAATGATTTAGAATGGATCGTACGAATGAATTAGAATGAATCGTACGATCCATTCTAATTCATTCGTACGATCCATTCTAATTCATTCGCACGAATGTATCCATTCTAGTTCATTCGTACGATCCATTCTAGTTCATTCGTACGATCCATTCTAATTCATTCGTACGATCCATTCTAATTCATTAGTATGATCCATTCTAATTAATTCGTATGATCCATTCTAATTCATTCGTACGATCCATTCTAATTCATCCATACAATCTATTCTAATTCATTCGCACGAATATATCCATTCTAATTAATTCGTACGATCCATTCTAATTCATTCGTATGATCCATTCTTATTCATTCGCACGATCCCGTCTAATGGATTCGCACGATCAATTCTAATTCATTCGCACGAATGTATCCATTCTAATTCATACGATCGTGTGAATGAATTAGAATGGTTACATTCATGCGAATGAATTAGAATGGATCGTACGAATGGATTAGAATGGATACATTCGTGCGAATGAATTAGAATGGATTGTGTGAATGAATTAGAATGGATCGTACGATCCATTCGAATTCATTCGTACGATCCATTCTAATTCATTCGTACGATCCATTCTAATTCATTCGTACGATCCATTCTAATTCATTCGTACGAATGTATCCATTCTAATTCATTTGCACGATCCATTCTAATTCATTCCTATGATCTATTTTAATTCATTCGTACGATCCATTCTACGATCCATTCTAATTCATTCATATATTCCATTCTAATTCATTAGCATGATCCATGCTAATGAATTAGAATGGATCGTACGATCTAATCTAATTCATTCATACGATCCATTCTTACTCATTCGTATGATCCGTTCTAATTCAATCGTACGATCCATTCTAATTCATTCGTAAGATCCATTCTAATTCCTTCATACGATCCATTCTAATTCATTCGTACGATCCATTCTAATTCATTCGTACGATCCATTCTAATTCCTTCGTACGATATATTCTAATTCATTCGTACGATTCATTCTAATTCATTCGCGCAATCTATTCTAATTCATTCGTACGATCCATTCTAATTCATTCGTACGATCCATTCTAATTCATTCATACAATCCATTCTAATTTATTCGCACGAATGTATCCATTCTAATTCATTCGTACGATCCATTCTAATTCATTCGCACAATCTATTCTAATTCATTCCTACGATCCATTCTAATTCATTCGCATGAATGTATCCATTCTAATTCATTCATACGATCCATTCTACTTCATTCTTACTATCCGTTCTAATTCACTCATACGATCCATTCTAAAACATTCATACGATCCATTCTAATTCATTTGCACGAATATATCCATTCTAATTCATTCGTACGATCCATTCTAATTCATTCGTACGATCCATTCTAATTCATTCGTACGATCTATTCTATTTCATTCGTACGATCCATTCTTACTCATTCGTACGATCCATTCTAATTCATTCGTCCGATCCATTCTAATTCATTCGCACGAATGTATGCATTCTAATTCATTCATTCGATCAATTCTAATTCATTAGCACGATCCATTCTAATTCATTCGTACGATCCTTTCTAATTCATTCGCACGATCCATTCTAATTCATTCATAGGATCCATTCTAATTCATTCATACGATCTATTCTAATTCTTTCGCACGAATGTATCCATTCTAATTCATTCGCACGAATGTATCCATTCTAATTCATTCGTACGATCCATTCTAATTCATTTGTACGATCCATTCTAATTCATTCGTACGATCCATTCTAATTCATTCATACGATCCATTATAATTCATTCGTACGAACCATTCTAATTCATTTGCACGAATGTATCCATTCTAGTTCATTCGTACGATCTATTCTAATTCATTCGCATGGATCGTGCATTCGTACGATCCATTCTAATTCATTCGTAAGATCCATTCTAATTCATTCGTACGATCCATTCTAATTCATTCGTACGATCCATTCTAATTCATTCGCACGAATGTATCCATTCTAGTTCATTCGTACGATCCATTCTAATTCATTCGTACGATCCATTCTAATTCATTCATACGATCTATTCTAATTCATTCATACAATCCATTCTAATTCTTTCACACGATCCATTCTAATTCATTCGTACGATCCATTCTAATTCATTCGCACAATCCATTCTATTTCATTCATACGATCCATTCTTACTCAATCGTATGATCCATTCAAATTCATTCGCACGAATGTATCCATAATGGATCATACGAATGAGTAAGAATGGATCGTACGAATGAAATAGAATGGATTGTGCGAATGAATTAGAATGGACCGTACGAATGAATTAGAATGGATACATTCGTGCGAATGAATTAGAATTGATCGGACGAATGAATTAGAATAGATCGGACGAATGAATTAGAATGGATCGTACGAATGAATTAGAATGGATCGTACGAATAAATTAGAATGGATACATTCGTCCGAATGAATTAGAATGGATCATACGAATGAGTAAGAATGGATCGTACGAATGAAATAGAATAGATTGTACGAATGAATTAGAATGGATCCTACGAATGAATTAGAATAAATCGTGTGAAAGAATTAGAATGGATTGTATGAATGAATTAGAATGAATTCGTACGATCCATTCGAATTCATTCGCATGATCTATTCTAATTCATTCATACGATCCATTCTAATTCATTCATACAATCCATTCTAATTCTTTCACACGATCCATTCTAATTCATTCGTAGGATCCATTCTAATTCATTCGTACAATCTATTCTATTTCATTCATACGATCCATTCTTACTCATTCGTACGATCCATTCTAATTCATTCGGACAAATGTATCCATTCTAATTTATTCGTACGATCCATTGTAATTCATTCGTACGATCCATTCTAATTCATTCGTGCGATCCATTCTAATTCATTCATCCAATCCATTCTAATTCATTCGCACGAATGTATCCATTCTAATTCATTCGTACGATCTATTCTAATTCATTCGTAAGATCCATTCTAATTCATTCGTAAGATCCATTCTAATTCATTCGTACGATCCATTCTAATTCATTCGTATGATCCATTCTAATTCATTCGCACGAATGTATCCATTCTAGTTCATTCGTACGATCTATTCTAATTCATTCGTATGATCAATTCTAATTCATTCGCACGATCAATTCTAATTAATTCGTACGATCCATTCTAATTCATTCATACGATCCATTCTAATTCATTCGTACGATCCATTCTAATTCATTCGCACAAATGTATCCATTTTAATTCATTCGTACGATCCATTCTAATTCATTCGCACGATCCATTCTAATTCATTCGTAAGACCCATTCTAATTCATTCGTACGATCCATTCTAATTCATTCGTACGATCCATTCTAATTCATTCGCACGAATGTATCCATTCTAATTCATTCGTACGAGCCATTCTAATTCATTCGTATGATCCATTCTAATTAATTCGTATGATCCATTCTAATTCATTCGTACGATCCATTCTAATTCATTCGTACGATCCATTCTAATTCATTCGCACGAATGTATCCATTCTAATTCATTCGTACGAGCCATTCTAATTCATTCGTATGATCCATTCTAATTAATTCGTATGATCCATTCTAATTCATTCGTACGATCCATTCTAATTCATTCGTACGATCCATTCTAATTCATTCGTACGATCCATTCTAATTCATTCGCACGAATAGATTGTACGAATGAATTAGAATGGATCCTACGAATGAATTAGAATAGATCATGTGAAAGAATTAGAATGGATTGTATGAATGAATTTGAATGAATTCGTACGATCCATTCGAATTCATTCGCACGATCCATTCTAATTCATTCATACAATCCATTCTAATTCTTTCACACGATCCATTCTAATTCATTCGTAGGATCCATTCTAATTCATTCGTACAATCTATTCTATTTCATTCGTACGATCCATTCTTACTCATTCGTATGATCCATTCTAATTCATTCGGACGAATGTATCCATTCTAATTCATTTGTACGATCCATTCTAATTCATTCGCACGATCCATTCAATTCATTCGTACGATCCATTTTAATTCATTCGCACGATCTGTTCTTATTCATTCGCACAATCCATTCTAATTCATTCGCACGAATGTATCCATTCTAATTCATTCGTACGAGCCATTCTAATTCATTCGTATGATCCATTCTAATTAATTCGTATGATCCATTCTAATTCATTCATACAATCCATTCTAATTCATTGGCACGAATGTATCCATTCTAATTAATTCGTACGATCCATTCTAATTCATTCGTATGATCCATTCTAATTCATTCGCACAATCCATTCTATTTCATTCGTACGATCCATTCTTACTCATTGGTACGATCCATTCTAATTCATTCGCACGAATGTATCCATTCTAATTCATTCGTACGAATCCATTCTAATTCATTCATACAATCTATTCTATTTCATTCGTACGATCCATTCTTACTCATTCGTATGATCCATTCTAATTCATTCGGACGAATGTATCCATTCTAATTTATTCGTACGATCCATTCTAATTATTCGTACGATCCATTCTAGTTCATTCGTACGATCCATTCTAATTCATTCGGCCGATCCATTCTAATTCATTCGCACGAATGTATCCATTCTAATTCATTCGTACGATCCATTCTAATTCATTCGTACGATCCATTCTAATTCATTCGTAAGATCCATTCTAATTCATTCGTACGATCCATTCTAATTCATTCGTACGATCCATTCTAATTCATTCGCACGAATGTATCCATTCTAGTTCATTCGTACGATCTATTCTAATTCATTCGCATGGATCGTGCATTCGTACGATCCATTCTAATTTATTCATAAGATCCATTCTAATTCATTCGTACGATCCATTCTAATTCATTCGTACGATCCATTCTAATTCATTCGCACGAATGTTTCCATTCTAGTTCATTCGTACGATCCAATCTAATTCATTCGTACGATCCATTCTAATTCATTCGTACGATCCATTCTAATTCATTCGCACGAATGTTTCCATTCTAGTTCATTCGTACGATCCAATCTAATTCATTCGTACGATCCATTCTAATTCATTCATACGATCTATTCTAATTCATTCCTACGATCTATTCTAATTCATTCATACAATCCATTCTAATTCTTTCACACGATCCATTCTAATTCATTCGTACGATCCATTCTAATTCATTCGCACAATCCATTCTATTTCATTCGTACGATCTATTCTTACTCATTCGTATGATCCATTCTAATTCATTCGCACGAATGTATCCATAATGGATCATACGAATGAGTAAGAATGGATCGTACGAATGAAATAGAATGGATTGTGCGAATGAATTTGAAAGGACCGTACGAATGAATTAGAATGGATACATTCGTGCGAATGAATTAGAATGGATCGGACGAATGAATTAGAATGGATCGTACGAATGAATTAGAATGGATCGTATGAATAAATTAGAATGGATACATTCGTCCGAATGAATTAGAATGGATCATACGAATGAGTAAGAATGGATCGTACGAATGAAATAGAATAGATTGTATGAATGAATTAGAATGGATCCTACGAATGAATTAGAATAGATCGTGTGAAAGAATTAGAATGGATTGTATGAATGAATTAGAATGAATTCGTACGATCCATTCGAATTCATTCGCACGATCCATTCTAATTCATTCATACGATCCATTCTAATTCATTCATACAATCCATTCTAATTCTTTCACACGATCCATTCTAATTCATTCGTAGGATCCATTCTAATTCATTCGTACAATCTATTCTATTTCATTCGTACGATCCATTATTACTCATTCGTATGATCCATTCTAATTCATTCGGACAAATGTATCCATTCTAATTTATTCGTATGATCCATTGTAATTCATTCGTACGATCCATTCTAATTCATTCGTGCGATCCATTCTAATTCATTCGTCCGATCCATTCTAATTCATTCGCATGAATGTATCCATTCTAATTCATTCGTACGATCCATTCTAATTCATTCGTAAGCTCCATTCTAATTCATTCGTAAGATCCATTCTAATTCATTCGTACGATCCATTCTAATTCATTCGTATGATCCATTCTAATTCATTCGCACGAATGTATCCATTCTAGTTCATTCGTACGATCCATTCTAATTCATTCGTATGATCCATTCTAATTCATTCGCACGATCCATTCTAATTCATTCGTACGATCCATTCTAATTCATTCATACGATCCATTCTAATTCATTCGTATGATCCATTCTATTTCATTCGCACAAATGTATCCATTCTAATTCATTCGTACGATCCATTCTAATTCATTCGCACGATCCATTCTAATTCATTCGTAAGACCCATTCTAATTCATTCGTACGATCCATTCTAATTCATTCGTACGATCCATTCTAATTCATTCGCACGAATGTATCCATTCTAATTCATTCGTACGAGCCATTCTAATTCATTCGTATGATCCATTCTAATTAATTCGTATGATCCATTCTAATTCATTCGTACGATCCATTCTAATTCATTCATACAATCCATTCTAATTCATTGGCACGAATGTATCCATTCTAATTAATTCGTACTATCCATTCTAATTCATTCGTATGATCCATTCTAATTCATTCGCACAATCCATTCTATTTCATTCGTACGATCCATTCTTACTCATTGGTACGATCCATTCTAATTCATTCGCACGAATGTATCCATTCTAATTCATTCATACGAATCCATTCTAATTCATTCGTACAATCTATTCTATTTCATTCGTACGATCCATTCTTACTCATTCGTATGATCCATTCTAATTCATTCGGACGAATGTATCCATTCTAATTTATTCGTACGATCCATTCTAATTATTCGTACGATCCATTCTAGTTCATTCGTACGATCCATTCTAATTCATTCGTCCGATCCATTCTAATTCATTCGCACGAATGTATCCATTCTAATTCATTCGTACGATCCATTCTAATTCATTCGTACGATCCATTCTAAATCATTCGTAAGATCCATTCTAATTCATTCGTACGATCCATTCTAATCCATTCGTACGATCCATTCTAATTCATTCGCACGAATGTATCCATTCTAGTTCATTCGTACGATCTATTCTAATTCATTCGCATGGATCGTGCATTCGTACGATCCATTCTAATTCATTCGTAAGATCCATTCTAATTCATTCGTACGATCCATTCTAATTCATTCGTACGATCCATTCTAATTCATTCGCACGAATGTATCCATTCTAGTTCATTCGTACGATCCATTCTATTTCATTCATACGATCCATTCTAATTCATTCATACGATCTATTCTAATTCATTCATACAATCCATTCTAATTCTTTCACACGATCCATTCTAATTCATTCGTACGATCCATTCTAATTCATTCGCACAATCCATTCTATTTCATTCGTACGATCTATTCTTACTCATTCGTATGATCCATTCTAATTCATTCGCACGAATGTATCCATAATGGATCATACGAATGAGTAAGAATGGATCGTACGAATGAAATAGAATGGATTGTGCGAATGAATTAGAAAGGACCGTACGAATGAATTAGAATGGATACATTCGTGCGAATGAATTAGAATGGATCGGACGAATGAATTAGAATGGATGGTACGAATGAATTAGATTGGATCGTACGAATAAATTAGAATGGATACATTCGTCCGAATGAATTAGAATGGATCATACGAATGAGTAAGAATGGATCGTACAAATGAAATAGAATGATTGTACGAATGAATTAGAATGGATCCTACGAATGAATTAGAATAGATCGTGTGAAAGAATTAGAATGGATTGTATGAATGAATTAGAATGAATTCGTACGATCCATTCGAATTCATTCGCACGATCCATTCTAATTCATTCATACGATCCGTTCTAATTCATTCATACAATCCATTCTAATTCTTTCACACAATCCATTCTAATTCATTCGTAGGATCCATTCTAATTCATTCGTACAATCTATTCTATTTCATTCGTACGATCCATTCTTACTCATTCGTATGATCCATTCTAATTCATTCGCACGAATGTATCCATTCTAATTTATTCGTACGATCCATTGTAATTCATTCGTACGATCCATTCTAATTCATTCGTGCGATCCATTCTAATTAATTCGTCCGATCCATTCTAATTCATTCGCACGAATGTATCCATTCTAATTCATTCGTACGATCCATTCTAATTCATTCGTAAGATCCATTCTAATTCATTCGTAAGATCCATTCTAATTCATTCGTACGATCCATTCTAATTCATTCGTATGATCCATTCTAATTCATTCGCATGAATGTATCCATTCTAGTTCATTCGTACGATCCATTCTAATTCATTCGCACGATCCATTCTAATTCATTCGTACGATCCATTCTAATTCATTCGCACGATCTGTTCATATTCATTCGCACAATCCATTCTAATTCATTCGCACGAATTTATCCATTCTAATTCATTCGTACGAGCCATTCTAATTCATTCGTATGATCCATTCTAATTAATTCGTATGATCCATTCTAATTCATTCGTACGATCCATTCTAATTCATTCATACAATCCATTCTAATTCATTGGCACGAATGTATCCATTCTAATTAATTCGTACGATCCATTCTAATTCATTCGTATGATCCATTCTAATTCATTCGCACAATCCATTCTATTTCATTCGTACGATCCATTCTTACTCATTGGTACGATCCATTCTAATTCATTCGCACGAATGTATCCATTCTAATTCATTCGTATGAATCCATTCTAATTCATTCGTACAATCTATTCTATTTCATTCGTACGATCCATTCTTACTCATTCGTATGATCCATTCTAATTCATTCGGACGAATGTATCCATTCTAATTTATTCGTACGATCCATTCTAATTATTCGTACGATCCATTCTAGTTCATTCGTACGATCCATTCTAATTCATTCGTCCGATCCATTCTAATTCATTCGCACGAATGTATCCATTCTAATTCATTCGTACAATCCATTCTAATTCATTCGTACGATCCATTCTAATTCATTCGTAAGATCCATTCTAATTCATTCGTACGATCCATTCTAATTCATTCGCACGAATGTATCCATTCTAGTTCATTCGTACGATCTATTCTAATTCATTCGCATGGATCGTGCATTCGCACGATCCATTCTAATTCATTCGTAAGATCCATTCTAATTCATTCGTACGATCCATTCTAATTCATTCGTACGATCCATTCTAATTCATTCGCACGAATGTATCCATTCTAGTTCATTCGTACGATCCATTCTAATTCATTCGTACGATCCATTCTAATTCATTCATACGATCTATTCTAATTCATTCATACAATCCATATTAATTCTTTCACACGATCCATTCTAATTCATTCGTACGATCCATTCTAATTCATTCGCACAATCCATTCTATTTCATTCGTACGATCTATTCTTACTCATTCGTATGATCCATTCTAATTCATTCGCACGAATGTATCCATAATGGATCATACGAATGAGTAAGAATGGATCGTACGAATGAAATAGAATGGATTGTGCGAATGAATTAGAAAGGACCGTACGAATGAATTAGAATGGATACATTCGTGCGAATGAATTAGAATGGATCGGACGAATGAATTAGAATGGATCGTACGAATGAATTAGAATGGATCGTACGAATAAATTAGAATGGATACATTCATCCGAATGAATTAGAATGGATCATACGAATGAGTAAGAATGGATCGTACGAATGAAATAGAATTGATTGTACGAATGAATTAGAATGGATCCTACGAATGAATTAGAATAGATCATGTGAAAGAATTAGAATGGATTGTATGAATGAATTTGAATGAATTCGTACGATCCATTCGAATTCATTCGCACGATCCATTCTAATTCATTCATACAATCCATTCTAATTCTTTCACACGATCTATTCTAATTCATTCGTAGGATCCATTCTAATTCATTCGTACAATCTATTCTATTTCATTCGTACGATCCATTCTTACTCATTCGTATGATCCATTCTAATTCATTCGGACGAATGTATCCATTCTAATTTATTCGTACGATCCATTCTAATTCATTCGTACGATCCATTCTAATTCATTCGTACGATCTATTCTAATTCATTCGTCCGATCCATTCTAATTCATTCGCACGAATGTATCTATTCTAATTCATTCGTCCGATCCATTCTAATTCATTCGCACGAATGTATCCATTCTAATTCATTCATACGATCCATTCTAATTCATTCGTACGATCCATTCTAATTCATTTGTAAGATCCATTCTAATTCATTCATACGATCCATTCTAATTCATTCGTACGATCCATTCTAATTCATTTGCACGAATGTATCCATTCTAGTTCATTCGTACGATCCATTCTAATTCATTCATACGATACATTCTAATTCATTCGCACGATCCATTCTAATTCATTCGTACGATCCATTCTTATTCATTCATACGATCCATTCTAATTCATTCGTACGATCCATTTTAATTCATTCGCACAAATGTATCCATTCTAATTCATTCGTACGATCCATTCTAATTCATTCGCACGATCCATTCTAATTCATTCGTACGATCCATTCTAATTAATTCGTACGATCCATTCTAATTCATTAATACAATTCATTCTAATTCATTCGCACGAATGTATCCATTCTAATTCATTCGTACGATCAGTTCTAATTCATTCATAAAATCTATTCTAATTCATTCATACGATCCATTCTAATTCATTCACATGAATGTATCCATTCTAATTCATTCATACGATCCATTCTAATTCATTCGTACGATCCATTCTAATTCACTCATACGATCCATTCTAATACATTCATACGATCCATTCTAATTCATTTGCACGAATATATCCATTCTAATTCATTCGTACGATCCATTCTAATTCCTTCGTACGATCCATTCTAATTCATTCGTACGATCTATTCTATTTCATTCGTACGATCCATTCTTACTCATTCGTACGATCCATTCTAATTCATTCGTCCGATCCATTCTAATTCATTCGCAAGAATGTATCCATTCTAATTCATTCGTTCGATCAATTCTAATTCATTAGCACGATCCATTCTAATTCATTCGTACGATCCATTCTAATTCATTCGCACGATCCATTCTAATTCGTTCATTGGATCCATTCTAATTCATTCATACGATCTATTCTAATTCTTTCGCACGAATGTATCCATTCTAATTCATTCGCACGAATGTATCCATTCTAATTCATTCATACGATCCATTCTAATTCATTCGTACGATCCATTCTAATTCATTCGTACGATCCATTCTAATTCATTCGTACGATCCATTCTAATTCATTCGCACGAATGTATCCATTCTAGTTCATTCGTACGATCTATTCTAATTCATTCGCATGGATCGTGTATTCGTACGATCCATTCTAATTCATTCGTAAGATCCATTCTAATTCATTCGTACGATCCATTCTAATTCATTCGCACAAATGTATCCATTCTAGTTCATTCGTACGATCCATTCTAATTCATTCGTACGATCCATTCTAATTCATTCATACAATCCATTCTAATTCTTTCACACAATCCATTCTAATTCATTCGTTCGATCCATTCTAATTCATTCGCACAATCCATTCTATTTCATTCGTACGATCCATTCTTACTCATTCGTATGATCCATTCTAATTCATTCGCACGAATGTATCCATAATGGATCATACGAATGAGTAAGAACGGATCGTACGAATGAAATAGAATGGATTGTGCGAATGAATTAGAATGGACCGTACGAATGAATTAGAATGGATACATTCGTGCGAATGAATTAGAATGGATCGGACGAATGAATTAGAATGGATCGTACGAATGAATTAGAATGGATTGTACGAATGAATTAGAATGGATCGTACGAATAAATTAGAATGGATACATTTGTCCGAATAAATTAGAATGGATCATTCGAATGAGTAAGAATGGATCGTACGAATGAAATAGAATAGATTGTACGAATGAATTAGAATGGATCCTACGAATGAATTAGAATAGATCGTGTGAAAGAATTAGAATGGATTGTATGAATGAATTAGAATGAATTCGTATGATCCATTCGAATTCATTCGCACGATCCATTCTAATTCATTCATACGATCCATTCTAATTCATTCATACAATCCATTCTAATTCTTTCACACGATCCATTCTAATTCATTCGTAGGATCCATTCTAATTCATTCGTACAATCTATTCTATTTCATTCGTACGATCCATTCTTACTCATTCGTATGATCCATTCTAATTCATTTGGACGAATGTATCCATTCTAATTTATTCGTACGATCCATTCTAATTCATTCGTACGATCCATTATAATTCATTCGTACGATCCATTCTAATTCATTCGTCCGATCCATTCTAATTCATTCGCACGAATGTATCCATTCTAATTCATTCGTACGATCCATTCAAATTCATTCGTACGATCCATTCTAATTCATTCGTAAGATCCATTCTAATTCATTCGTACGATCCATTCTAATTCATTCGTACGATCCATTCTAATTCATTCGCACGAATGTATCCATTCTAGTTCATTCGTACGATCCATTCTAATTCATTCGTACGATCCATTCTAATTCATTCGCACGATCCATTCTAATTCATTCGTACGATCCATTCTAATTCATTCATACGATCCATTCTAATTCATTCGTACGATCCATTCTAATTCATTCGCACAAATGTATCCATTCTAAGTCATTCGTACGATCGATTCTAATTCATTCGCACGATCCATTCTAATTCATTCGTACGATCCATTCTAATTCATTCGCACGATCTGTTCTTATTCATTCGCACAATCCATTCTAATTCATTCGCACGAAGATATCCATTCTAATTCATTCGTACGATCCATTCTAATTCATTCGTACGATCCATTCTAATTCATTCGTATGATCCATTCTAATTAATTTGTATGATCCATTTTAATTCATTCGTACGATCCATTCTAATTCATTCATACAATCCATTCTAATTCATTCGCACGAATGTATCCATTCTAATTAATTCGTACGATCCATTCTAATTCATTCGTATGATTCATTCTAATTCATTCGCACAATCCATTCTATTTCATTCGTACGATCCATTCTTACTCATTGGTACGATCCATTCTAATTCATTCGCACGAATGTATCCATTCTAATTCATTCGTACGAATCCATTCTAATTCATTCGTACAATCTATTCTATTTCATTCGTACGATCCATTCTTACTCATTCGTATGATCCATTCTAATTCATTCGGACGAATGTATCCATTCTAATTTATTCGTACGATCCATTCTAATTCATTCGTACGATCCATTCTAATTCATTCGTCCGATCCATTCTAATTCATTCGCACGAATGTATCCATTCTAATTCATTCGTACGGTCCATTCTAATTCATTCGCACAATCCATTCTATTTCATTCGTATGATCCATTCTTACTCATTCGTATGATCCATTATGGATACATTCGTGCGAATGAATTAGAATGGATCATACGAATGAGTAAGAATGGATCGTACGAATGAAATAGAATGGATTGTGCGAATGAATTAGAATGGATCGTACGAATAAATTAGAATTCATTCGCACGATCCATTCGAATTCATTCGCACGATCCATTCTAATTCATTCATACGATCCATTCTAATTCATTCATACAATCCATTCTAATTCTTTCACACGATCCATTCTAATTCATTCGTAGGATCCACTATAATTCATTCGTACAATCTATTCTATTTCATTCGTACGATCCACTCTTACTCATTCGTATGATCCATTCTAATTCATTCGGACGAATGTATCCATTCTAATTTATTCATACGATCCATTCTAATTCATTCGTACGATCTATTCTAATTCATTCGTACGATTCATTCTAATTCATTCATATGATCTATTCTAATTCATTCATACGATCCATTCTAATTCATTCGCACGATCCATTCTAATTCATTCGTACGATCCATTCTAATTCATTCGCACAAATGTATCCATTCTAGTTCATTCGTACGATCCATTCTAATTCATTCATACGATCCATTCTAATTCATTCGTACGATCCATTATAATTCATTCATACAATCCATTCTAGTTCATTCGTACGATCCATTCTAATTCATTCGTACGATCCATTCTAATTCATTCGCACGATCCATTCTAATTCATTTGTACGATCCATTCTAATTCTTTCACACGATCCATTCTAATTCATTCGTACGATCCATTCTAATTCATTCGTACGATCCATTCTAATTCATTCGTACGATCCATTCTAATTCCTTCGTACTATCCATTCTAATTCATTCCTACAATCCATTCTAATTCTTTCACACGATCCATTCTAATTCATTCGTACGATCCATTCTAATTCATTCGTGCAATCCATTCTATTTCATTCGTACGATCCATTCTTACTCATTCGTACGATCCATTCTAATTCATTCACACGAATGTATCCATTCATACGAATGAATTAGAATAGATTGTACGAATGAATTATAATGTATCGTACGAATGAATTAGAATGGATCGTAGGAAGGAATTAGAATGGATCGTACTAACGAATTAGAATGGATCGTACGTATGAATTAGAATAGATCGTATGAATGAATTAGAATGGATCGTACGAAAGAATTAGAATGTATAGTACGAATGAATTAGAATGGATATAGTCGTGCAAATGAATTAGAATGGATCGTATGAATGTATTAGAATGTCACACGATCCATTCTAATTCATTCGTACGATCCATTCTAATTCATTCGTACGATCCATTCTAATTCATTCGTATGATCCATTCTAATTAATTCGTATGATCCATTCTAATTCATTCGTACGATCCATTCTAATTCATTCATACAATCCATTCTAATTCATTCGCACGAATGTATCCATTCTAATTAATTCGTACGATCCATTCTAATTCATTCGTATGATCCATTCTAATTCATTCGCACAATCCATTCTATTTCATTCGTACGATCCATTCTTACTCATTGGTACGATCCATTCTAATTCATTCGCACGAATGTATCCATTCTAATTTATTCGTACGAATCCATTCTAATTCATTCGTACAATCTATTCTATTTCATTCGTACGATCCATTCTTACTCATTCGGGATACATTCGTGCGAATAAATCTAAATGGATTGTATGAATGAATTACAATGGATCGTACGAATGAATTAGAATGGATCGTACGAATGAATTAGAATAGCTCATACAAATGAATTAGAATGAATCGTATGAATGAATTAGAATGGTTACATTCGTGCGAATAAATTAGAATAGATCGTACGAATGAATTAAAATGGATCGTACGAATAAATTAGAATGGATCGTGGGAATGAATTAGAATGGATCGTACGAATGAATTAGAATGGATCCACCGAATGAGTTAGAATGGATCATACGAATGAATTAGAATGGATTGTACGAATGAATTAGAATGGATTGTGCGAATGAATTAGAATGGATCCTACGAATAAATTATAATGGATCGTGGGAATCAATTAGAATGGATCGTACGAATGAATTAGAATGGATACATTCGTGCGAATGAATTAGAATGGATTATGCGAATGAATAAGAATAGATCATGCGAATGAATTAGAATTGATCGTACGAATGAATTAGAATGGATCGTAGGAATGAATTAGAATGGATCGTACGAATGAATTAGAATGGATCATACGAATGAATTAGAATGGATACATTCGTGCGAATGAATTAGAATGAATCGGATGAATGAATTAGAATGGATTGTACGAATGAATTAGAATGGATCGTACGAATGAAATAGAATGGATTATGCGAATGAATTAGAATGGACCGTATGAATGAATTAGACGTACGAATGAATTAGAATGGATAAATTTGTGCGAATAAATTAGAATGGATCATACGAATGAGTAAGAATGGATCGTCATTCTAATTCATTCGTATGATCCATTCTAATTCATTTGTATTCATTCTATTTCATTCGCACGATCCATTCTAATTCATTCGGGCAATCTATTCTAATTCATTCGTATGATCCATTCTAATTCATTCGTACGATACATTCTAATTTATTCGTACGATCCATTCTAATTCATTCATACAATCCATTCTAATTTATTCGCACGAATGTATCAATTCTAATTCATTCGTACGATCCATTCTAATTCATTCGCACAATCTATTCTAATCCATTCGTACGATCCATTCTTACTCATTCGTATGATCCATTCTAATTCATTCGTATGATCCATTCTAATTCATTCGTACGATCCATTCTAATTCATTCGTACGATCCATTCTAATTCATTCGCACGATCCATTCTAATTCATTCATACGATCCATTCTAATTCATTCATACGATCCATTCTAATTCATTCCTACAATCCATTCTAATTCATTCGCCCGATCTATTCTAATTCATTCATACGATCCATTCTATTGGAATGGATCATGCGATCCATTCGAATTCATTCGCACGATCCATTCTAATTCATTCATACGATCCATTCTAATTCATTCATACAATGTATTCTAATTCTTTCACACGATCCATTCTAATTCATTCGTACGATCCATTCTAATTCATTCGTACAATCCATTCTATTTCATTTGTACGATCCATTCTTACTCATTCGTACGATCCATTCTAATTCATTCGTACGATCCATTCTAATTCATTTGTACGATCCATTCTAATTCAATCGTACAATCCATTCTATTTCATTCGTACGATCCATTCTTACTCATTCGTATGATCCATTCTAATTCATTCGCACGAATGTATCCATTCTAATTCATTCATACAATCCATTCTAATTCATTCCGTACGATCCATTCTAATTCATTCGTACGATCGTACGAATGAATTAGAATGGATCGTACGAATGAATTAGAATAGATTGCGTGAATGAATTAGAATGGATCGTACGAATAAATTAGAATGGATCGTACGAATGAATTAGAATGGATTATACGAATGAGTAAGAATGGATCGTACGAATGAATTAGAATGGATCGTACAAATGAATTAGAATGGATCTTAGGAATAAATTAGAATGGATACATTCGTCCGAATGAATTAGAATGGATCATACGAATGAGTAAGAATGGATCGTACGAATGAAATAGAATAGATCGTACGAAGGAATTAGAATGGAATATACGAATGAATTAGAATGGATCATACGAATGAATTAGAATGGATCGTATGAATGAATTAGAATGGATCGTACGAATGAATTAGAATGGATCATGCGAATGAATTCGAATGGATCGTACAATCCATTCTAATTCATTCATACAATCCATTCTAATTCATTCGCACGAATGTATCCATTCTAATCCATTCGTACGATCCATTCTAATCCATTCGTACGATCCATTCTAATTCATTCGCACAAATGTATCCATTTTAATTCATTCGTACGATCCATTCTAATTCATTCGTACGATCCATTCTAATTCATTCGTATGATCCATTCTAATTAATTCGTATGATCCATTCTAATTCATTCGTACGATCCATTCTAATTCATTCGTACGATCCATTCTAATTCATTCGTACGATTCATTCTAATTCATTCGTACGATCCATTCTAATTAATTCGTATGATCCATTCTAATTCATTCGTACGATCCATTCTAATTCATTCGTACGATCCATTCTAATTCATTCATACGATCCATTCTTACTCATTGGTATGATCCATTCTAATTCATTCGCACGAATGTATCCATTCTAATTCATTCGTACGAATCCATTCTAATTCATTCGTACAATCCATTCTACTTCATTCGTACGATCCATTCTTACTCATTCGTATGATCCATTCTAATTCATTCGCACGAATGTATCCATTCTAAATCATTCGTACGATCCATTCTAATTCATTCGTACGATCCATTCTAAATCATTCGTACAATCCATTCTATTTTATTCGTACGATCAATTCTAATTCATTAGCACAATCCATTCTAATTCATTCGTACGATCCATTCAAATTCATTCGCACGATCCATTCTAATTCATTCGTACAATCCATTCTATTTCATTCGTACGATCCATTCTTACTCATTCGTATGATCCATTCTAATTCATTCGCACGAATGTATCCATTCTAATCCATTCGTACGATCCATTCTAATTAATTCGCATGAATGTAACCATTCTAATTCATTCATTTGATCCATTCTAATTCATTCGTACGATTCATTCTAATTCATTCGTCTGATCCATTCTAATTCATTCGCACGAATGTATCCATTATAAACCATTCATATGATCCATTCTAATTTATTCGTACGATCCATTCTAATTCATTCGTACGATCCACTCTAATTCATTCGTACGATCCATTCTAATTCATTCGTACGATCCATTCTAATTCATTCGAAAGATCCATTCTAATTCATTCGTACCATCCATTCTAATTCATTCGTACGATCCATTCTAATTTATTCGTACGATCCATTCTAATTCATTCGCACGAATGTATCCATTCTAGTTCATTTGTACGATCCATTCTAATTCATTCGTACGATCCATTCTAATTCATTCGCACGATCCATTCTAATTCATTCGTACGATCCATTCTAATTCATTCATACGATCCATTCTAATTCATTCGTACGATTCATTCTAATTCATTCGCACAAATGTATCCATTCTAATTCATTCGTACGATCCATTCTAATTCATTCGCACGATCCATTTTAATTCATTCGTACGATCCATTCTAATTCTTTCACACGATCCATTCTAATTCATTCGTACGATCCATTCTAATTCATTCGCACGATCCATTCTAATTCATTCGTACGATCCATTCTAATTCATTCATACGATCCATTCTAATTCATTCGCACAAATGTATCCATTCTAATTCATTCGTACGATCCATTCTAATTCATTCGCACGATCCATTCTAATTCATTCATAGGATCCATTCTAATTCATTCACACGAATGTATCCATTCTAATTCATTCATACGATCCATTCTAATTCATTCGTACGATCCATTCTAATTAACTCATACGATCCATTCTAATACATTCACACGATCCATTCTAATTCATTTGCACGAATATATCCATTCTAATTCATTCGTACGATCCATTCTAATTCCTTCGTACGATCCATTCTAGTTCATTCGTACGATCTATTCTATTTCATTCGTATGATCCATTCTTACTCATTCGTACGATCCATTCTAATTCATTCGTCCGATCCATTCTAATTCATTCGCACGAATGTATCCATTCTAATTCATTCGCACGATCCATTCTAATTCATTCATAGGATCCATTCTAATTCATTCATATAATCCATTCTAATTCATTCGCACGAATGTATCCATTCTAATTCATTCCTACGATCAGTTCGAATTCATTCACAAAATCTATTCTAATTCATTCATACGATCCATTCTAATTCATTCACACGAATGTATCCATTCTAATTCATTCATACGATCCATTCTAATTCATTCGTACGATCCATTCTAATTCACTCATACGATCCATTCTAATACATTCATACGATCCATTCTAATTCATTTGCACGAATATATCCATTCTAATTCATTCGTACGATCCATTCTAATTCCTTCGTACGATCCATTCTAATTCATTCGTACGATCTATTCTATTTCATTCGTACGATCCATTCTTACTCATTCGTACGATCCATTCTAATTCATTCGTCCGATCCATTCTAATTCATTCGCACGAATGTATGCATTCTAATTTATTCGTACGACCCATTCTAATTCATTCGTAAGATCCATTCTAATTCATTCGTACGATCCATTCTATTTCATTCGTACGATCCATTCTAATTCATTCGAAAGATCCATTCTAATTCGTTCGTACGATCCATTCTAATTCATTCGTACGATCCATTCTAATTCATTCGCACGAATGTATCCATTCTAGTTCATTCGTACGATCCATTCTAATTCATTCGTACGATCCATTCTAATTCATTCGCACGATCCATTCTAATTCATTCGTACGATCCATTCTAATTCATTCATACAATCCATTCTAATTCATTCACATGAATGTATCCATTCTAATTCATTCATACGATCCATTCTAATTCATTCGTACGATCCATTCTAATTCACTCATACGATCCATTCTAATACATTCATACGATCCATTCTAATTCATTTGCACGAATATATCCATTCTAATTCATTCGTACGATCCATTCTAATTCCTTCGTACGATCCATTCTAATTCATTCGTACGATCTATTCTATTTCATTCGTACGATCCATTCTTACTCATTCGTACGATCCATTCTAATTCATTCGTCCGATCCATTCTAATTCATTCGCACGAATGTATCCATTCTAATTCATTCGTACGATCTATTCTAATTCATTCGCACGATCCATTCTAATTCATTCGTACGATCCATTCTAATTCTTTCACACGATCCATTCTAATTCATTCGTACGATCCATTCTAATTCATTTGCACGATCCATGCTAATTCATTCGTTCGATCAATTCTAATTCATTAGCACGATCCATTCTAATTCATTCGTACGATCCATTCTAATTCATTCGCACGATCCATTCTAATTCATTCATAGGATCCATTCTAATTCAATCATACAATCCATTCTAATTCATTCGCACAAATGTATCCATTCTAATTCATTCGTACGATCAGTTCTAATTCATTCACAAAATCTATTCTAATTCATTCATACGATCCATTCTAATTCATTCACACGAATGTATCCATTCTAATTCATTCATACGATCCATTCTAATTCATTCGTACGATCCATTCTAATTCACTCATACGATCCATTCTAATACATTCATACGATCCATTCTAATTTATTTGCACGAATATATCCATTCTAATTCATTCGTACGATCCATTCTAATTCCTTCGTACGATCCATTCTAATTCATTCCTATGATCTATTCTATTTCATTCGTACGATCCATTCTTACTCAATCGTACGATCCATTCTAATTCATTCGTCCGATCCATTCTAATTCATTCGCACGAATGTAAGCATTCTAATTTATTCGTACGATCCATTCTAATTCATTCGTAAGATCCATTCTAATTCATTTGTACGATCCATTCTAATTCATTCGTACGATCCATTCTAATTCATTCGAAAGATCCATTCTAATTCATTCATACGATCCATTCTAATTCATTCGTACGATCCATTCTTACTCATTGGTATGATCCATTCTAATTCATTCGCACGAATGTATCCATTCTAATTCATTCGTACGAATCCATTCTAATTCATTCGTACAATCCATTCTATTTCATTCGTACGATCCATTCTTACTCATTCGTATGATCCATTCTAATTCATTCGCACGAATGTATCCATTCTAAATCATTTGTACGATCCATTCTAATTCATTCGTACGATCCATTCTAAATCATTCGTACAATCCATTCTATTTCATTCGTACGATCAATTCTAATTCATTAGCACAATCCATTCTAATTCATTCGTACGATCCATTCAAATTCATTCGCACGATCCATTCTAATTCATTCGTACAATCCATTCTATTTCATTCGTACGATCCATTCTTACTCATTCGTATGATCCATTCTAATTCATTCGCACGAATGTATCCATTCTAATCCATTCGTACGATCCATTCTAATTAATTCGCATGAATGTAACCATTCTAATTCATTCATTTGATCCATTCTAATTCATTCGTACGATCCATTCTAATTCATTCGTCCGATCCATTCTAATTCATTCGCACGAATGTATCCATTCTAAACCATTCATATGATCCATTCTAATTTATTCGTACGATCCATTCTAATTCATTCGTACGATCCATTCTAATTCATTCGTACGATCCATTATAATTCATTCGAAAGATCCATTCTAATTCATTCGTACGATCCATTCTAATTCATTCGTACGATCCATTCTAATTCATTCGCACGAATGTATCCATTCTAGTTCATTCGTACGATCCATTCTAATTCATTCGTACGATCCATTCTAATTCATTCGCACGATCCATTCTAATTCATTCGTACGATCCATTCTAATTCATTCATACGATCCATTCTAATTCATTCGTACGATCCATTCTAATTCATTCGCACAAATGTATCCATTCTAATTCATTCGTACGATCCATTCTAATTCATTCACACGATCCATTCTAATTCATTCATAGGATCCATTCTAATTCATTCATACAATCCATTCTAATTCATTCGCACGAATGTATCCATTCTAATTCATTCCTACGATCAGTTCGAATTCATTCACAAAATCTATTCTAATTCATTCATACGATCCATTCTAATTTATTCACACGAATGTATCCATTCTAATTCATTCATACGATCCATTCTAATTCATTCGTACGATCCATTCTAATTCACTCATACGATCCATTCTAATATATTCATACGATCCATTCTAATTCATTTGCACGAATATATCCATTCTAATTCATTCGTACGATCCATTCTAATTCCTTCGTACGATCCATTCTAATTCATTCGTACGATCTATTCTATTTCATTCGTACGATCCATTCTTACTCATTCGTACGATCCATTCTAATTCATTCGTCCGATCCATTCTAATTCATTCGCACGAATGTATCCATTCTAATTCATTCGTACGATCCATTCTAATTCATTCGCATGATCCATTCTAATTCATTCGTACGATCCATTCTAATTCTTTCACACGATCCATTCTAATTCATTTGTAAAATCCATTCTAATTCATTAGCACGATCCATGCTAATTCATTCGTTCGATCAATTCTAATTCATTAGCACGATCCATTCTAATTCATTCATACGATCCATTCTAATTCATTCGCACGATCCATTCTAATTCATTCATAGGATCCATTCTAATTCATTCATACAATCCATTCTAATTCATTCGCATGAATGTATCCATTCTAATTCATTCGTACGATCAGTTCTAATTCATTCACAAAATCTATTCTAATTCATTCATACGATCCATTCTAATTCATTCACACAAATGTATCCATTCTAATTCATTCATACGATCCATTCTAATTCATTCGTACGATCCATTCAAATTCACTCATACGATCCATTCTAATACATTCATACGATCCATTCTAATTCATTTGCACGAATATATCCATTCTAATTCATTCGTACGATCCATTCTAATTCCTTCGTACGATCCATTCTAATTCATTCGTACGATCTATTCTATTTCATTCGTACGATCCATTCTTACTCATTCGTACGATCCATTCTAATTCATTCGTCCGATCCATTCTAATTCATTCGCACGAATGTATGCATTCTAATTTATTCGTACGATCCATTCTAATTCATTCGTAAGATCCATTCTAATTCATTCGTACGATCCATTCTAATTCATTCGTACGATCCATTCTAATTCATTCGAAAGATCCGTTCTAATTCATTCGTACGATCCATTCTAATTCATTCGTACGATCCATTCTAATTCATTCGCACGAATGTATCCATTCAAGTTCATTCGTACGATCCATTCTAATTCATTCGTACGATCCATTCTAATTCATTCGCACGATCCATTCTAATTCATTCGTACGATCCATTCTAATTCATTCATACGATACATTCTAATTCATTCGCACAAATGTATCCATTCTAATTCATTCGTACGATCCATTCTAATTCATTCGCACGATCCATTCAAATTCATTCATACGATCCATTCTAATTCATTCACACGAATGTATCCATTCTAATTCATTCATACGATCCATTCTAATTCATTCGTACGATCCATTCTAATTCACTCATACGATCCATTCTAATACATTCATACGATCCATTCTAATTCATTTGCACGAATATATCCATTCTAATTCATTCGTACGATCCATTCTAATTCCTTCGTACGATCCATTCTAATTCATTCGTACGATCTATTCTATTTCATTCGTACGATCCATTCTTACTCATTCGTACGATCCATTCTAATTCATTCGTCCGATCCATTCTAATTCATTCGCACGAATGTATCCATTCTAATTCATTCGTACGATCTATTTTAATTCATTCGCACGATCCATTCTAATTCATTCGTACGATCCATTCTAATTCTTTCACACGATCCATTCTAATTCATTCGTACGATCCATTCTAATTCATTAGCACGATCCATGCTAATTCATTCGTTCGATCAATTCTAATTCATTAGCACGATCCATTCTAATTCATTCGTACGATCCATTCTAATTCATTCGCACGATCCATTCTAATTCATTCATAGGATCCATTCTAATTCATTCGTACAATCCATTCTAATTCATTCGCACGAATGTATCCATTCTAATTCATTCGTACGATCAGTTCTAATTCATTCACAAAATCTATTCTAATTCATTCGTACGATCCATTCTAATTGATTCATACGATCCATTCTAATTCATTCGTACGATCCATTCTAATTCACCCATACGATCCATTCTAATACATTCATACGATCCATTCTAATTCATTTGCACGAATATATCCATTCTAATTCATTCCTACGATCCATTCTAATTCCTTCGTACGATCCATTCTAATTCATTCGTACGATCTATTCTATTTCATTTGTACGATCCATTCTTACTCATTCGTACGATCCATTCTAATTCATTCGTCCGATCCATTCTAATTCATTCGCACGAATGTATCCATTCTAATTCATTCGTTCGATCAATTCTAATTCATTAGCACGATCCATTTTAATTCATTAGTACGATCCATTCTAATTCATTCGTACGATCCATTCTAATTCATTCATACGATCTATTCTAATTCATTCATACAATCCATTCTAATTCTTTCACATGATCCATTCTAATTCATTCGTTCGATCAATTCTAATTCATTAGCACGATCCATTCTAATTCATTCGTACGATCCATCCTAATTCATTCGTACGATTCAATTCTAATTCATTCGTACGATCCATTCTAATTCATTCGTATGATCCATTCTAATTAATTCGTATGATCCATTCTAATTCATTCGTATGATCCATTCTAATTCATTCATACAATCCATTCTAATTCATTCGCACGATCCATTCTAATTCACTCATATGATCCATTCTAATACATTCATAAGATCCATTCTAATTCATTTGTACGAATATATCGATTCTAATTCATTCGTACGATCCATTCTAATTCCTTCGTACGATCCATTCTAATTCATTCGTACGATCCATTCTAATTCATTCGTACGATCCATTCTATTTCATTCGCACAAATGTATCCATTCTAATTCATTCGTACGATCCATTCTAATTCATTCGTACGATCCATTCTAATTCATTCGTAAGATCCATTCTAATTCATTTGTACGATCCATTCTAATTCATTCGTACGATCCATTCTAATTCATTCGCACGAATGTATCCATTCTAGTTCATTCGTACGATCCATTCTTACTCATTGGTACGATACATTCTAATTCATTCGTATGATCCATTCTAATTTATTCGCACGATCTATTCTAATTCATTCGTACGATCCATTCTAATTCATTCGCACGATCCATTCTAATTCATTCGTACGATCCATTCTAATTCCTTCGTACGATCCATTCTAATTTATTCGTACGATCCATTCTAATTCATTCGCGCAATCTATTCTAATTCATTCGTACGATCCATTCTAATTCATTTGTACGATCCATTCTAATTCATTCATACAATCCATTCTAATTTATTCGCACGAATGTATCCATTCTAATTCATTCGTACGATCCATTCTAATTCATTCGCACAATCTATTCTAATTCATTCATACGATCCATTCTAATTCATTCGCACGAATGTATCCATTCTAATTTATTCATACGATCCATTCTACTTCATTCGTACTATCCGTTCTAATTCACTCATACGATCCATTCTAATTCATTCATACGATCCATTCTAATTCATTTGCACGAATATATCCATTCTAATTCCTTCGTACGATCCATTCTAATTCCTTCGTACGATCCATTCTATTTGATTCGTATGATCTATTCTAATTCCTTCGTACGATCCATTCTAATTCCTTCGTATCCATTCTAATTCACTCATATGATCCATTCTAATTCATTCGTACGATCCATTCTAATTCATTCATACAATCCATTCTAATTTATTCGCACGAATGTATCCATTCTAGTTCATTCGTACGATCCATTCTAATTCATTCGCACAATCTATTCTAATTCATTCATACGATCCATTCTAATTCATTCGCATGAATGTATCCATTCTAATTCATTCATACGATCCATTCTACTTTATTCGTACTATCCGTTCTAATTCACTCATACGATCCATTCTAATTCATTCATACGATCCATTCTAATTCATTTGCACGAATATATCCATTCTAATTCATTCGTACGATCCATTCTAATTCCTTCGTACGATCCATTCTAATTCCTTCGTACGATCCATTCTATTTCATTCATATGATCCATTCTAATTCCTTCGTACGATCCATTCTAATTCCTTCGTATCCATTCTAATTCACTCATACGATCCATTCTAATTCATTCGTACGATCCATTCTAATTCATTCATACAATCCATTTTAATTCATTCGTACAATCCATTCTATTTCATTCGTACGATCCATTCTTACTCATTCGTATGATCCATTCTAGTTCATTCGTACGATCCATTCTAATTCATTCGTACGATCCATTCTAATTCATTCGCACGATCCATTCTAATTCATTCGTACGATCCATTCTAATTCATTCATACGATCCATTCTAATTCATTCCTACAATCCATTCTAATTCATTCGCCCGATCCATTCTAATTTATTCATACGATCCATTCTATTCGAATGGATCATGCGATCCATTCGAATTCATTCGCACGATCCATTCTAATTCATTCTTACGATCCATTCTAATTCATTCATACAATGCATTCTAATTCTTTCACACGATCCATTCTAATTCATTCGTACGATCCATTCTAATTCGTTCGTACAATCCATTCTATTTCATTTGTACGATCCATTCTTACTCATTCATATGATTCATTCTAATTCATTCGTACGATCCATTCTAATTCATTTGTACCATCCAATCTAATTCATTCGTACAATCCATTCTATTTCATTCGTACGATCCATTCTTACTCATTCGTATGATCCATTCTAATTCATTCGCACGAATATATCCATTCTAATTCATTCATACAATCCATTATAATTCATTCCGTACGATCCATTCTAATTCATTCGTACGATCGTACAAATGAATTAGAATGGATCGTACGAATGAATCAGAATAGATTGTGTGAATGAATTAGAATGGATCGTATGAATGAATTAGAATGGATCGTACGAATGAATTAGAATGGATCATATGAATGAGTAAGAATGGATCGTATGAATGAATTAGAATGGATCGTACGAATGAATTAGAATGGATCGTACGAATAAATTAGAATGGATACATTCGTCCGAATGAATTAGAATGGATCATACGAATGAGTAAGAAGGGATCGTACGAATGAAAAAGAATAGATTGTACGAATGAATTAGAATGGATCCTACGAATGAATTAGAATGGATCGTGTGAAAGAATTAGAATGGATTGTATGAATGAATTAGAATAGATCGTATGAATGAATTAGAATGGATCGTATGAGTGAATTAGAATGGATACGAAGGAATTAGAATGGATCGTACGAAGGGATTAGAATGGATCATACGAATGAAATAGAATGGATCGTACGAAGGAATTAGAATGGATCATACGAAGGAATTAGAATGGATTGCACGAAGGAATTTGAATGGATCGTACGAATGAATTAGAATGGATATATTCGTGCAAATGAATTAGAATGGATCGTATGAATGAATTAGAATTGATCGTATGAGTGAATTAGAACGGATAGTACGAATGAAGAAGAATGGATCGTATGAATGAATTAGAATGGATACATTCGTGCGAATGAATTAGAATGGATCGTATGAATGAATTAGAATAGATTGTGTGAATGAATTAGAATGGATCGTACGAATGAATTAGAATGGATCATATTAATGAATTAGAATGGATCGTACGTATGAATTAGAATGGATACATTCGTGCACGATCCATTCTAATTCATTCGCACGAATGTATCCATTCTAATTCATTCGTACGATCCATTCTAATTCATTCGTACGATCCATTCTAATTCCTTCGTACGATCCATTCTAATTCATTCGTACGATGTATTCTATTTCATTCGTACGATCCATTCTTACTCATTCGTACGATCCATTCTAATTCATTCGTCCTATCCATTCTAATTCATTCGCACGAATGTATCCATTCTAATTCATTCGTTCGATCAATTCTAATTCATTAGCACGATCCATTCTAATTCATTCGTACGATCCATTCTAATTCATTCGCACGATCCATTCTAATTCATTCATAGGATCCATTCTAATTCATTCGTACGATCCATTCTAATTCATTCGCACGATCCATTCTAATTCATTCATACAATCCATTCTAATTCATTCGCACGATCCATTCTAATTCACTCATACGATCCATTCTAATACATTCATACGATCCATTCTAATTCATTTGCACGAATATATCCATTCTAATTCATTCGTACGATCCATTCTAATTCCTTCGTACGATCCATTCTAATTCATTCATACGATCCATTCTAATTCATTTGTACGATCCATTCTAATTCATTCGCACAAATGTATCCATTCTAATTCGTTCGTTCAATCAATTCTAATTCATTAGCACGATCCATTCTAATTCATTCGTACGATCCATTCTAATTCATTCGCACGATCCATTCTAATTCATTCATAGGATCCATTCTAATTCACTCATACGATCTATTCTGATTCTTTCGCACGAATGGATCCATTCTAATTCATTCGCACGAATGTATCCATTCTAATTCATTCGTACGATCCATTCTAATTCATTCGTACGATCCATTCTAATTCATTCATACGATCTATTCTAATTCATTCATACAATCCATTCTAATTCTTTCACACGATCCATTCTAATTCATTCATATGATCCATTCTAATTCATTTGTACGATCCATTCTAATTCATATGCACAAAGGTATCCATTCTAATCCATTCGTAGGATCCATTCTAATCCATTCGTACGATCCATTCTAATTCATTCGTACGATCCATTCTAATTCATTCGCTCGAATGTATCCATTCTAATCCATTCGTACGATCCATTCTAATCCATTCGTACGATCCATTCTAATTCATTCGCATGAATGTAACCATTCTAATTCATTCATACGATCCATTCTAATTCATTCATACGATCCATTCTAATTCATTCGTACGATCCATTCTAATTCATTCGCACGAATGTATCCATTCTAATTCATTCATATGATCCATTCTAATTCATTCATACAATCCATTCTAATTCTGTCACACGATCCATTCTAATTCATTCGTACGATCCATTCTAATTCATTCGTACAATCCATTCTATTTCATTCGTACGATCCATTCTTACTCATTCGTATGATCCATTCTACTTCATTCGTATGATCCATTCTAATTCATTCGTACGATCCATTCTAATTCATTCATACGATCCATTCTAATTCATTCGCACGAATGTATCCATTCTAGTTCATTCGTACGATCCATTCTAATTCATTCGTACGATCCATTCTAATTCATTCGTACGATCCATTCTAATTCATTCGTACGAATGGATTAGAATGAATTAGAATGGATCGTACGAATGAATTAGAATGGATCGTATGAGTGAATTAGAATGGATATGAAGGAATTAGAATGGATCGTACGAAGGAATTAGAATGGATCATACGAATGAAATAGAATGGATCGTACGAAGGAATTAGAATGGATCGTACGAAGGAATTAGAATGGATCGTACGAATGAATTAGAATGGATATATTCATGCAAATGAATTAGAATGGATCGTATGAATGAAATAGAATGGATCGTATTAGTGAATTAGAACGGATAGTACCAATGAAGTAGAATGGATCGTACGAATGAATTAGAATGGATACATTCGTGCGAATGAATTAGAATGGATCGTATGAATGAATTAGAATAGATTGTGCGAATGAATTCGAATGGATCGTACGAATGAATTAGAATGGATACATTCGTGCGAATGAATTAGAATGGATCGTACGAATGAATTAGAATGGATCGTACGAATGAATTAGAATGGATCTTACTAATGAATTAGAATGGATCGTACGAATGAATTAGAATGGATCGTACGAATGAATTAGAATGGATACATTCGTGCGAATGAATTAGAATGGATCGGACGAATGAATTAGAATGGATCGTACGAATGAATTAGAATGGATCGTACGAATAAATTAGAATGGATCGTATGAATGGTTTAGAATGGATACATTCGTGCGAATGAATTAGAATGGATCGGACGAATGAATTTGAATGGATCGTACGAATGAATTAGAATGGATCAAATGAATGAATTAGAATGGTTACATTCATGCGAATGAATTAGAATGGATCGTACGAATGGATTAGAATGGATCGTACGAATGGATTAGAATGGATACATTCGTGCGAATGAATTTGAATGGATCATACGAATGAGTAAGAATGGATCGTACGAATGAAATAGAATGGATTGTACGAATGAATTAGAATGGATCGTGCGAATGAATTTGAATGGATCGTACGAATGAATTAGAATGGATCGTGCTAATGAATTAGAATTGATCGTACGAATGAAATAGAATGGATTTGAATGAATTAGAATGGATTCGAATGGATCGTACGAATGAATTAGAATGGATATTATGTACGAATGAATTAGAATGGATACATTCGTGCGAATGAATTAGAATGGATCGTACGAATGAATTAGAATGGATCGTACGAATGAATTAGAATGGATCGTACGAATGAACTAGAATGGATACATTCGTGCGAATGAATTAGAATGGATCGAACGAATGAATTAGAATGGATCATACGAATGAATTAGAATGGATCTTACAAATGAATTAGAATGGATCGTACGAATAAATTAGAATGGATCGTATGAATGGTTTAGAATGGATACATTTGTGCGAATGAATTAGAATGGATCGGACGAATGAATTAGAATGGATCGTACGAATGAATTAGAATGGATCAAATGAATCAATTAGAATGGTTACATTCATGCGAATGAATTAGAATGGATCGTACGAATGGATTAGAATGGATCGTACGAATGGATTAGAATGGATACATTCGTGCGAATGAATTAGAATGGATCATACGAATGAGTAAGAATGGATCGTACGAATGAAATAGAATGGATCGTACAAATGAATTAGAATGGATTCGTATGAATGAATTAGAATGGATACATTCGTGCGAATGAATTAGAATGGATCGTACCAATGAGTAAGAATGGATCGTACGAATGAAATAGAATGGATTGTGCGAATGAATTAGAATGGATCGTACGAATGAATTAGAATGGATCGTACGAATGAATTAGAATGGATCATACGAATTAATTAGAATGGATCTTACGAATAAATTAGAATGGATCGTACGAATGAATTAGAATGGATCATACGAATGAATTAGAATGGATCGTACGAATGAATTAGAATGGATCATACAAATGAATTAGAATTGATCGGATCATACGAATGAATTAGAATGGATACATTTGTGCGAATGAATTAGAATGGATCGTATGAATGGATTAGAATGGATCGTACGAATGGATTAGAATGGATACATTCGTGCGAATGAATTAGAATGGATTGTATGAATGAATTAGAATGGATCGTACGATCCATTCGAATTCATTCGCACGATCCATTCTAATTCATTCGTACGATCCATTCTAATTCATTCATACGATCCATTCTAATTCATTCGTACGATCCATTCTAATTCATTCGTATATTCCATTCTAATTCATTCGTACGATCTATTCTATTTCATTCGTACGATCCATTCTTACTCATTCGTATGATCCATTCTAATTCATTCGGACGAATGTATCCATTCTAATTTATTCGTACGATCCATTCTAATTCATTCGTACGATCCATTCTAATTCATTCGTACGATCAATTCTTACTCATTCGTATGATCCATTCTAATTCATTCATACGATCCATTCTAATTCATTCGTACGATCCATTCTAATTCATTCGCACAAATGTATCCATTCTAAACCATTCATACGATCCATTCTAATTTATTCGTACGATCCATTCTAATTCATTCGTAAGATCCATTCTAATTCATTCGTACGATCCATTCTAATTCATTCGTATGATCCATTCTAATTCATTTGCACAATCTATTCTAATTCATTCGTACGATCCATTCTAATTCATTCGTACGATCGTACGAATGAATTAGAATGGATCGTACAGAATGAATTAGAATGGATTGTATGAATGAATTAGAATGGATACATTCGTGCGAATGAATTAGAATGGATCATACGAATGAGTAAGAATGGATCGTACGAATGAAATAGAATGGATTGTACGAATGAATTAGAATGGATCGTACAAATGAATTAGCATGGATCATACGAATGAATTAGAATGGATCATACGAATGAGTAAGAATGGATCGTACAAATGAAATAGAATGGATTGTATGAATGAATTAGAATGGATCGTACGAATGAATTAGAATGGATCGTATGAAAGACGTACGATCCATTCTAATTCATTAATATGATCCATTCTAATTCATTCATACGATCTATTCTAATTCATTCATACAATCCATTCTAATTCTTTCACACGATCCATTCTAATTCATTCGTATGATCTATTCTAATTCATTCGCACAATCCATTCTATTTCATTCGTACGATCCATTCTTACTCATTGGTACGATCCATTCTAATTCATTCGCACGAATGTATCCATTCTAATTCATTCGTACGAATCCATTCTAATTCATTCATACAATCTATTCTATTTCATTCGTACGATCCATTCTAATCCATTCTAATCCATTCTAATTCATTCGTATGATCCATTCTTACTCATTCGTATGATCCATTCTAATTCATTCGTATGATCCATTCTAATTCATTTGTACGATCCATTCTTACTCATTCGTATGATCCATTCTAATTCATTCGTACGATTGTATCCATTCTAATTCATTCGTACGATCCATTCTAATTCATTCACACTATCCATTCTAATTCATTCATACGATCCATTCTAATTGATTCGTATGATCCATTCTAATGTATTCGTACAAATATATCCATTCTAATTACGATCCATTCTAATTCATTCGCACGATCCATTCTAATTCATTCGCACGAATGTATCCATTCTAATTCATTTGCACGATCCATTCTAATTCATTCCTATGATCTATTCTAATTCATTCGTACGATCCATTCTAATTCATTCGCTCGAATGTATCCATTCTAATTCATTCGTACGATCCATTCTAATTCGTTCATATGATCCATTCTAATTCGTTCGTACGATCCATTCCAATTCGTTCGTACGATCCATTCTAATTCATTTGTATGATCCATTCTAATTCATTCCTACGATCTATTCTAATTCATTCACTCGAATATATCCATTCTAATTCATTCGTTCAATCCATTCTAATTCATTCGCACGATCCATTCTATATCATTCGTATGATCCATTCTAATCCATTCGTACGATCCATTCTAATTCATTCGTACGATCCATTCTAATTCATTCGTACGATCCATTCTAATTCATTCGCACGAATGTATCCATTCTAGTTCATTCGTACGATCCATTCTAATTCATTCGTACGATCCATTCTAATTCATTCGCACGATCCATTCTAATTCATTCGTACGATTCATTCTAATTCGTTCATACGATCCATTCTAATTCATTCGTACGATCCATTCTAATTCATTCATACAATCCATTCTAATTCATTCGTACGATCCATTCTAATTCACTCATACGATCCATTCTAATACATTCATACGATCCATTCTAATTCATTTGCACGAATATATCCATTCTAATTCATTCTACGATCCATTCTAATTCCTTTGTACGATCCATTCTAATTCATTCGTACGATCTATTCTAATTCATTCGTACGATCCATTCTAATTCATTCGTACGATCCATTCTAATTCCTTCGTACGATCTATTCTAATTCATTCGTACAATCTATTCTAATTCATTCGTACGAATGGATACATTCGTGTGAATGAATTAGAATGGATCGTACGAATAAGTAAGAATAGATCGAACGAATGAAATAGAATGGATTGCACGAATGAATTAGAATGGATCGTACGAATGAATTAGAATGGATCGTGTGAAACAATTAGTATGGATTGTATGAATGAATTAGAATGGATCGTACGAAGGAATTAGAATGTATCATACGAATGAATTAGAATGGATCGTGCGAATGAATTAGAATGGATCGTACGAATGAATTAGAATGGATCGTGCTAATGAATTAGAATTGATCGAACAAATGAATTAGCATGGATCGTGCTAATGAATTAGAATGGAACGTACGAATGAATTAGAATGGATCGTGTGAAAGAATTAGAATGGATTGTATGAATGAATTAGAATGAATTCGTACGATCCATTCGAATTCATTCGCACGATCCATTCTAATTCATTCGCACGATCCATTCTAATTCATTCGCACGATCCGTTCTAATTCATTCGCATGATCCATTCGAATTCATTCGCACGATCCATTCGAATTCATTCGCACGATCCATTCTAATTCATTCGAATTCATTCGTACAATCTATTCTATTTCATTCGTACGATCCATTCTTACTCATTCGTATGATCCATTCTAATTCATTCGTACGATCCATTCTAATTCATTCACACGATCCATTCTAATTCATTCATACGATCCATTCTAATTCATTCGCCCGATCCATTCTAATTTATTCATACGATCCATTCTATTCGAATGGATCATGCGATCCATTCGAATTCATTCGCACGATCCATTCTAATTCATTCTTACGATCCATTCTAATTCATTCATACAATGCATTCTAATTCTTTCACACGATCCATTCTAATTCATTTGTACGATCCATTCTAATTCGTTCGTACAATCCATTCTATTTCATTTGTACGATCCATTCTTACTCATTCATATGATTCATTCTAATTCATTCGTACGATCCATTCTAATTCATTTGTACGATCCAATCTAATTCATTCGTACAATCCATTCTATTTCATTCGTACGATCCATTCTTACTCATTCGTATGATCCATTCTAATTCATTCGCACGAATGTATCCATTCTAATTCATTCATACAATCCATTCTAATTCATTCTGTACGATCCATTCTAATTCATTCGTACGATCGTACGAATGAATTAGAATGGATCGTACGAATGAATTAGAATAGATTGTGCAAATGAATTAGAATGGATCGTACGAATGAATTAGAATGGATTGTACGAATGAATTAGAATGGATCATACGAATGAGTAAGAATGGATCGTTCGAATGAGTAAGAATGGATCGTACGAATGAATTAGAATGGATCGTACGATTGAATTAGAATGGATCGTACGAATAAATTAGAATGGATACATTCGTCCGAATGAATTAGAATGGATCATACGAATGAGTAAGAATGGATCGTACGAATGAAATAGAATAGATTGTACGAATGAATTAGAACGGATCCTACGAATGAATTAGAATGGATCGTGTGAAAGAATTAAAATGGATTGTATGAATGAATTAGAATGGATCTTATGAATGAATTAGAATGGATCGTGCGAATGAATTCGAATGGATCGTACGAATTTATTCTAATTCATTCATACAATCCATTCTAATTCTTTCACACGATCCATTCTAATTCATTCGTACGTTCCATTCTAATTCATTAGCACGATCCATGCTAATTCATTCGTTCGATCAATTCTAATTCATTAGCACGATCCATTCTAATTCATTCGTACGATCCATTCTAATTCATTCGCACGATCCATTCTAATTCATTCATAGGATCCATTCTAATTTATTCATACGATCTATTCTAATTCTTTCGCACGAATGTATCCATTCTAATTCATTCGCACGAATGTCTCTATTCTAATTCATTCATACGATCCATTCTAATTCATTCGTACGATCCATTCGAATTCATTCGCACCATCCATTCTAATTCATTCATATGATCCATTCTAATTCATTCATACAATCCATTCTAATTCTTTCACACGATCCATTCTAATTCATTCGTACGATCCATTCTAATTCATTCATACAATCCATTCTATTTCATTCGTACGATCCATTTTTACTCATTCGTATGATCCATTCTAATTCATTCGTACGATCCATTCTAATTCATTCGTGCGATCCATTCTAATTCCTTCGTACGATCCATTCTAATTCATTCGTACTATCTATTCTAATTAATTCGTACGATCCATTCTAATTCATTCGTACGATCCATTCTAATTCATTCGTACGATCCATTCTAATTCATTCGCACGAATGTATCCATTCTAGTTCATTCGTACGATCCATTCTAATTCATTCGTACGATCCATTCTAATCCATTCGCACGATCCATTCTAATTCATTCATACGATCCATTCTAATTCATTCATACAATCCATTCTAATTCTGTCACACGATCCATTCTAATTCATTCGTAGGATCCATTCTAATTCATTCGTACAATCTATTCTATTTCATTCGTATGATCCATTCTTACTCATTCGTATGATCCATTGTAATTCATTCGGACGAATGTATCCATTCTAATTTATTCGTACGATCCATTCTAATTCATTCGTACGATCCATTCTAATTCATTCGTACGATCCATTCTTACTCATTTGTATGATCCATTCTAATTCATTCGTACGATCCATTCTAATTCATTCGTACGATCGATTCTAATTCATTCGCACTATCCATTCTAATTCATTCGTACGATCCATTCTAATTCATTCGTACGATCCATTCTAATTCATTCGTTCAAATATATCCATTCTAATTCATTCCGTACGATCCATTCTAATTCATTCGTACGATCCATTCTAATTCATTCGTACGAATGTATCCATTCTAATTCATTTGTACGATCCATTCTAATTCATTCGTACGATCCATTCTAATTCATTCGTAAGATCCATTCTAATTCATTCGTACGATCCATTCTAATTCATTCGTACGATCCATTCTGATTCATTCGCACGAATGTATCCATTCTAGTTCATTCGTACGATCCATTCTAATTCATTCGTACGATCCATTCTAATTCATTCGCGCGATCCATTCTAATTCATTCGTACGATCGATTCTAATTCATTCGCACGAATGTATACATTCTAATTCATTCGTACGATCCATTCTAATTCATTCATAGGATCCATCCTAATTCATTCATACAATCCATTCTAATTCATTCGCACGAATGTATCCCTTCTAATTCATTCGTACGATCAGTTCTAATTCATTCACAAACTCTATTCTAATTCATTCATACGATCCATTCTAATTCATTCACACGAATGTATCCATTCTAATTCATTCATACGATGCATTCTAATTCATTCGTACGATCCTTTCTAATTCACTCATACGATCCATTCTAATACATTCATACGATCCATTCTAATTCATTTGCACGAATATATCCATTCTAATTCATTCGTACGATCCATTCTAATTCATTCGTACGATCCATTCTAATTCATTCGTACGATCTATTCTAATTCATTCGTACGATCCATTCTAATTCATTCGTACGATCCATTCTAATTCCTTCGTACAAACCATTCTAATTCATTCGTACGATCCATTCTAATTCATTCGTACAATCTATTCTAATTCATTCGTACGAATGGATACATTCGTGTGAATGAATTAGAATGGATCGTACGAATGAGTAAGAATGGATCGTACGAATGAAATAGAATGGATTGCATGAATGAATTAGAATGGATCGTACGAATGAATTAGAATGGATCGTGTGAAAGAATTAGAATGGATTGTATGAATGAATTAGAATGGATCGTACGAATGAATTAGAATGGATCGTACAAAGGAATTAGAATGGATCGTACGAATGAATTAGAATGGATCGTACGAATGAATTAGAATAGATCGTACGAATGAATTAAAATGGATCGTACGAAGGAATTAGAATGGATCGTACGAATGAATAAGAATGGATCGTATGAATGAATTAGAATGGATACATTCGTGTGAATGAATTAGAATGGATCGTATGAATGAATTAGAATAGATTTTGTGAATGAATTAGAACTGATCGTACGAATGAATTAGAATGGATACATTCGTGCGAATGAATTAGAATGGATTGTATGAATGAATTAGAATGAATCCTATGAATAAATTAGAATGGATCGTACGAATGAATTAGAATGGATACATTCGTGCGAATGAATTAGAATTGATCGTACGAATAAATTAGAATGGATCGTGCGAATGAATTAGAATGGATCGTACGAATGAATTAGAATGGATACATTCGTGCGAATGAATTAGAATGGATACATTCGTGCGAAAGAATTAGAATAGATCGTATGAATGAATTAGAATGGATCCTATGAATGAATTAGAATGGATCGTGCGAATGAATTATAATGGATCGTACGAATGAATTAGAATGGATCGTGCTAATGAATTAGAATTGATTGAACGAATGAATTAACATGGATCGTGCTAATGAATTAGAATGGATCGTACGAATGAATTAGAATGGATCAAATGAATGAATTAGAATGGTTACATTCATGTGAATGAATTAGAATGGATCGTACGAATGGATTAGAATGGATCGTACGAATGGATTAGAATGGATACATTCGTGCGAATAAATTAGAATGGATCTTACGAATGAATTAGAATGGATCGTACGAATGAATTAGAATGGATACATTCGTGCGAATGAATTAGAATGGACCGGACGAATGAATTAGAATGGATCGTACGAATGAATTAGAATGGATCGTACGAATGAATTAGAATGGATCGTACGAATAAATTAGAATGGATACATTCGTCCGAATGAATTAGAATGGATCATACGAATGAGTAAGAATGGATCGTACGAATGAAATAGAATAGATTGTACGAATGAATTAGAATGGATCCTACGAATGAATTAGAATGGATCGTGTGAAAGAATTAAAATGGATTGTATGAATGAATTAGAATGGATCGTATGAATGAATTAGAATGGATCGTGCGAATGAATTCGAATGGATCGTACGAATTCATTCTAATTCATTCATACAATCCATTCTAATTCTTTCACACGATCCATTCTAATTCATTCGTACGTTCCATTCTAATTAATTAGCACGATCCATGCTAATTCATTCGTTCGATCAATTCTAATTCATTAGCACGATCCATTCTAATTCATTCGTACGATCCATTCTAATTCATTCGCACGATCCATTCTAATTCATTCATAGGATCCATTCTAATTCATTCATACGATCTATTCTAATTCTTTCGCACGAATGTATCCATTCTAATTCATTCGCACGAATGTATCTATTCTAATTCATTCGTACGATCCATTCTAATTCATTCGTACGATCCATTCGAATTCATTCGCACGATCCATTCTAATTCATTCATATGATCCATTCTAATTCATTCATACAATCCATTCTAATTCTTTCACACGATCCATTCTAATTCATTCGTACGATCCATTCTAATTCATTCGTACAATCCATTCTATTTCATTCGTACGATCCATTTTTACTCATTCATATGATCCATTCTAATTCATTCGTACGATCCATTCTAATTCATTCATGCGATCCATTCTAATTCCTTCGTACGATCCATTCTAATTCATTTGTACGATCTATTCTAATTAATTCGTACGATCCATTCTAATTCATTCGTACGATCCATTCTAATTCATTCGTAAGATCCATTCTAATTCATTCGTACGATCCATTCTAATTCATTCGCACGAATGTATCCATTCTAGTTCATTCGTACGATCCATTCTAATTCATTCGTACGATCCATTCGTACGATCCATTCTAATTCATTCATACGATCCATTCTAATTCATTCATACAATCCATTCTAATTCTTTCACACGATCCATTCTAATTCATTCGTAGGGTCCATTCTAATTCATTTGTACAATCTATTCTATTTCATTCGTATGATCCATTCTTACTCATTCGTATGATCCATTCTAATTCATTCGGACGAATGTATCCATTCTAATTTATTCGTACGATCCATTCTAATTCATTCGTACGATCCATTCTAATTCATTCGTACGATCCATTCTTACTCATTCGTATGATCCATTCTAATTCATTCGTACGATCCATTCTAATTCATTCGTACGATCGATTCTAATTCATTCGCACTATCCATTCTAATTCATTCGTACGATCCATTCTAATTCATTCGTATGATCCATTCTAATTTATTCGTTCAAATATATCCATTCTAATTCATTCCGTACGATCCATTCTAATTCATTCGTACGATCCATTCTGATTCATTCGTACGAATGTATCCATTCTAATTCATTTGTACGATCCATTCTAATTCATTCGTACGATCCATTCTAATTCATTCGTAAGATCCATTGTAATTCATTCGTACGATCCATTCTAATTCATTCGTACGATCCATTCTAATTCATTCGCACGAATGTATCTATTCTAGTTCATTCGTACGATCCATTCTAATTCATTCGTACGATCCATTCTAATTCATTCGCGCGATCCATTCTAATTCATTCGTACGATCAATTCTAATTCATTCGCACGAATGTATACATTCTAATTCATTCGTACGATCCATTCTAATTCATTCATAAGATCCATTCTAATTCATTCATACAATCCATTCTAATTCATTCGCACGAATGTATCCATTCTAATTCATTCGTACGATCAGTTCTAATTCATTCACAAAATCTATTCTAATTCCTTCATACGATCCATTCCAATTCATTCACACGAATGTATCCATTCTAATTCATTCATACGATCCATTCTAATTCATTCGTACGATCCATTCTAATTCACTCATACGATCCATTCTAATACATTCATACGATCCATTCTAATTTATTTGCACGAATATATCCATTCTAATTCATTCGTACTATCCATTCTAATTCCTTTGTACGATCCATTCTAATTCATTCGTACGATCTATTCTAATTCATTCGTACGATCCATTCTAATTCATTCGTACGATCCATTCTAATTCATTCGTGCGATCCATTCTAATTCATTCGTATAATCTATTCTAATTCATTCGTACGAATGGATACATTCGTGTGAATGAATTAGAATGGATCGTACGAATGAGTAAGAATGGATCGTACGAATGAAATAGAATAGATTGCACGAATGAATTAGAATGGATCGTACGAATGAATTAGAATGGATCGTGTGAAAAAATTAGAATGGATTAAATTAATGAATTAGAATGGATCGTACGAATGAATTAGAATGGATCGTACGAAGGAATTAGAATGGATCGTACGAATGAATTAGAATGGATCGTACGAATGAATTAGAATAGATCGTACGAATGAATTAGAATGGATCGTACGAAGGAATTAGAATGGATCGTACGAATGAATTAGAATGGATCGTATGAATGAATTAGAATGGATACATTCGTGTGAATAAATTAGAATGGATCGTATGAATGAATTAGAATAGATTTTCTGAATGAATTAGAACTGATCGTACGAATGAATTAGAATGGATACATTCGTGCAAATGAATTAGAATGGATTGTATGAATGAATTAGAATGGATCCTATAAATGAATTAGAATGGATCGTACGAATGAATTAGAATGGATACATTCGTGTGAATGAATTAGAATTGATCATACGAATGAATTAGAATGGATCGTGCGAATGAATTAGAATGGATCGTACGAATCAATTAGAATGGATACATTCGTGCGAATGAATTAGAATGGATACATTCGTGCGAACGAATTAGAATAGATCGTATGAATGAATTAGAATGGATCCTATGAATGAATTAGAATGGATCGTGCGAATGAATTAGAATGGATCGTACGAATGAATTAGAATGGATCGTGCTTATGAATTAGAATTGATCGAACGAATGAATTAGCATGGATCGTGCTAATGAATTAGAATGGATCGTACGAATGAATTATAATGGATCAAATGAATGAATTAGAATGGTTACATTCATGCGAATGAATTAGAATGGATCGTACGAATGGATTAGAATGGATCGTACGAATGGATTAGAATGGATACATTCGTGCGAATGAATTAGAATGGATCGTACGAATGAATTAGAATGGATCTTACGAATGAATTAGAATGGATCGTACGAATGAATTAGAATGGATCGTACGAATAAATTAGAATGGATACATTCGTGCGAATGAATTAGAATGGACCGGACGAATGAATTAGAATGGATCGTACGAATGAATTAGAATGGATCGTACGAATAAATTAGAATGGATACATTCGTCCGAATGAATTAGAATGGATCATACGAATGAGTAAGAATGGATCGTACGAATGAAATAGAATAGATTGTACGAATGAATTAGAATGGATCCTACGAATGAATTAGAATGGATCGTGTGAAAGAATTAGAATGGATTGTATGAATGAATTAGAATGGATCGTATGAATGAATTAGAATGGATCGTGCGAATGAATTCGAATGGATCGTACGAATTCATTCTAATTCATTCATACAATCCATTCTAACTCTTTCACACGATCCATTCTAATTCATTCGTACGTTCCATTCTAATTCATTAGCACGATCCATGCTAATTCATTCGTTCGATCAATTCTAATTCATTAGCACGATCCATTCTAATTCATTCGTACGATCCATTCCAATTCATTCGCATGATCCATTCTAATTCATTCATAGGATCCATTCTAATTCATTCATAAGATCTATTCTAATTCTTTCGCACGAATGTATCCATTCTAATTCATTCGCACGAATGTATCCATTATAATCCATTCGTACGATCCATTCTAATCCATTCGTACGATCCATTCTAATTCATTCGCATGAATGTAACCATTCTAATTCATTCATTTGATCCATTCTAATTCATTCGTACGATCCATTCTAATTCATTCGTCCGATCCATTCTAATTCATTCGCACGAATGTATCCATTCTAAACCATTCATACGATCCATTCTAATTTATTCGTACGATCCATTCTAATTCATTCGTAAGATCCATTCTAATTCATTCGTACGATCCATTCTAATTCATTCGTACGATCCATTCTAATTCATTCGTAAGATCCATTCTAATTTATTCGTACGATCCATTCTAATTCATTTGTACGATCCATTTTAATTCGTTCGCACGAATGTATCCATTCTAGTTCATTCGTACGATCCATTCTAATTCATTCGTACGATCCATTCTAATTCATACGCACGATCCATTCTAATTCATTCGTACGATCCATTCTAATTCATTCATACGATCCATTCTAATTCATTCGTACGATCCATTCTAATTCATTCGCACAAATGTATCCATTCTAATTCATTCTTACGATCCATTCTAATTCATTCGCACGATCCATTCTAATTCATTCGTACGATCCATTCTAATTCTTTCACACGATCCATTCTAATTCATTCGTATGATCCATTCTTATTCATTCCAACAATCCATTCTAATTCATTCGCACGAATGTATCCATTCTAATTCATTCATACGATCCATTCTAATTCATTCGTACGATCCATTCTAATTCATTCATACGATCTATTCTAATTAATTCGTATGATCCATTCTTATTCATTCGTACGATCCATTCTAATTCATTCATACAATCCATTCTAATTCATTCGTATGATCCATTCTAATTCACTCATACGATCCATTCTAATACATTCATACAATCCATTCTAATTCATTTGCACGAATATATCCATTCTAATTCATTCGTACGATCCATTCTAATTCCTTCGTACGATCCATTCTAATTCATTCGTACGATCTATTCTAATTCATTCGTACGATCCATTCTAATTCCTTCGTACGATCCATTCTAATTCATTCGTACGATCCATTCTAATTCATTCGTACAATCTATTCTAATTCATTCGTACGAATGGATACATTCGTGTGAATGAATTAGAATGGATCGTACGAATGAGTAAGAATGGATCGTACGAATGAAATAAAATGGATTGCACGAATGAATTAGAATGGATCGTACGAATGAATTAGAATGGATCGTGTGAAAGAATTAGAATGGATCGTACGAATGAATTAGAATGGATCGTGCGAATGAATTAGAATAGATCGTACGAATGAATAAGAATGGATCGTACGAAGGAATTAGAATGGATCGTACGAATGAATTAGAATAGATATATTCGTGCAAATGAATTAGAATGGATCATACGAATGAGTAAGAATGGATCGTACGAATGAAATAGAATATATTGTACGAATGAATTAGAATGGATCCTACGAATGAATTAGAATAGATCGTGTGAAAGAATTAGAATGGATTGTATGAATGAATTAGAATGGATCGTACGAATGAATTAGAATGGATCGTACGAAGGAATTAGAATGGATCGTGCGAATGAATTAGAATGGATCGTACGAATGAATTAGAATAGATCATACGAATGAATTAGAATGGATCGTACGAATGAATTAGAATGGATCGGACGAATGAATTAGAATGGATATATTCATGCATATGAATTAGAATGGATCGTATGAATGTATTAGAATGGATCGTACGAATGAATTAGAATGGATCGTGTGAAAGAATTAGAATGGATCGTACGAATGAATTAGAATGGATCGTGCGAATGAATTAGAATGGATCGTACGACTGAATTAGAATGGATACATTTGTGTGAATGAATTAGAATGGATCGTACAAATGAATTAGAATGGATCGTATGAATAAATTAGAATGGATACATTCGTGCGAATGCATTAGAATGAATCGGTCGAATGAATTAGAATGGATTGTACGAATGAATTAGAATGGATCAAATGAATGAATTAGAATGATTACATTCATGCGAATGAATTAGAATGGATCGTACGAATGGATTAGAATGGATCGTACGAATGGATTAGAATGGATACATTCGAGCGAATGAATTAGATTGGATCATACGAATGAATTTGAATGGATCGTACGAATGGATTAGAATGGATCCTACGAATGGATTAGAATGGATACCTTTGTGCATATGAATTAGAATGGATCGTACGAATGAATTAGAATGGATCATTTTAATGAATTAGAATGGATCGTACGAATAAATTAGAATGGATACATTCGTGCACGATCCATTCTAATTCATTCGCACGAATGTATCCATTCTAATTCATTCGTACGATCCATTCTAATTCATTCGTACGATCCATTCTAATTCATTCGTAAGATTCATTCTAATTCATTCGTACGATCTATTCTAATTCATTCGTACGATCCATTCTATTCTAGTTCATTCGTACGATCCATTCTAATTCATTCGTACGATCCATTCTAATTCATTCGCACGATCCATTCTAATTCATTCGTACGATCAATTCTAATTCATTCGCACGAATGTATCCATTCTAATTCATTCGTACGATCCATTCTAATTCATTCGTACGATCCATTCTAATTCATTCATACAATCCATTCTAATTCTTTCACACGATCCATTCTAATTCATTCGTAGGATCCATTCTAATTCATTCGTACAATCTATTCTATTTCATTCGTACGATCCATTCTTACTCATTCGTATGATCCATTCTAATTCATTCGCATGAATGTATCCATTCTAATTCATTCGTACGAATCCATTCTAATTCATTCGTACAATCCATTCTATTTCATTCGTACGATCCATTCTTACTCATTCGTACGATCCATTCTAATTCATTCGAAAGATCCATTCTAATTCATTCGTACGATCCATTCTAATTCATTCGCACGATCCATTCTAATTCATTCATACAATCCATTCTAATTCATTCCGTACGATCCATTCTAATTCATTCGCTCGAATGTATCCATTCTAATCCATTCGTACGATCCATTCTAATCCATTCGTACAATCCATTCTAATTCATTCGCATGAATGTAACCATTCTAATTCATTCATTTGATCCATTCTAATTCATTCGTACGATCCATTCTAATTCATTAGCACGATCCATGCTAATTCATTCATTCGATCAATTCTAATTCATTAGCACGATCCATTCTAATTCATTCGTATGATCCATTCTAATTCAATCGCACAATCCATTCTAATTCATTCATAGGATCCATTCTAATTCATTCATATGATCTATTCTAATTCTTTCGCACGAATGTATCCATTCTAATTCATTCGCACGAATGTATCCATTCTAATTCATTCGTACGAATCCATTCTAATTCATTCGTACAATCTATTCTATTTCATTCGTACGATCCATTCTAGTTTATTCGTACGATCCATTCTAATTCATTCGTACGATCCATTCTAATTCATTCGTATGATCCATTCTAATTAATTCGTATGATCCATTCTAATTCATTCGTACGATCCATTCTAATTCATTTATACAATCCATTCTAATTCATTCGCACGAATGTATCCATTCTAATTAATTCGTACGATCCATTCTAATTCATTCGTATGATCCATTCTTATTCATTCGCACGATCCAGTCTAATGGATTCGCACGATCCATTCTAATTCATTCGCACGAATGTATCCATTCTAATTCATTCATACGATCCATTCTAATTCATTCATACGATCCATTCTAATTCATTCGCACAAATGTATCCATTCTAATTCATTCGTACGATCCATTCTAATTCATTCGTACGATCAGTTCTAATTCATTCACAAAATCTATTCTAATTCATTCATACGATCCATTCTAATTCATTCGCACGAACCATTCTAATTCATTCGTACGATCCATTCTAATTCTTTCACACGATCCATTCTAATTCATTCGTACGATCCATTCTAATTCATTCGCACGATCCATTCTAATTCATTCGTACGATCCATTCTAATTCATTCATATGATCAATTCTAATTCATTCGTACGATCCATTCTAATTCATTCGCACAAATGTATCCATTCTAATTCATTCGTACGATCCATTCTAATTCATTCGCACGATCCATTCTAATTATTCGTACGATCCATTCTAATTCATTCGTATGATCCATTCTAATTAATTCGTATGATCCATTCTAATTCATTCGTACGATCCATTCTAATTCATTCATACAATCCATTCTAATTCATTCGCATGAATGTATCCATTCTAATTAATTCGTATGATCCATTCTAATTCATTCGTATGATCTATTCTTATTCATTCACACGATCCAGTCTAATTGATTCGCACGATCCATTCTAATTCATTCGCACGAATGTATCCATTCTAATTCATTCGTACTATCCATTCTAATTCATTAATATGATCCATTCTAATTCATTCGTACGATCCATTCTAATTCATATGCACAATGGTATCCATTCTAATTCATTCGCACGAAAGAATTAGAATGGATTGTATGAAAGAATTAGAATGGATCGTGCGAATGAATTAGAATGGATCGTACGAAGGAATTAGAATGGATCGTACGAAGGAATTAGAATGGATCGTACGAATGAGTAAGAATGGATCGTACGAATGAATTAGAATGGATCGTACGAATAAATTAGAATGGATCATACGAATGAGTAAGAATGGATCGTACGAATGAAATAGAATAGATTGTACGAATGAATTAGAATGAATTAGAATGGATCGTATGAATGAATTAGAATGGATCGTATGAGTGAATTAGAATGGATAGTACGAATGAAGTAGAATGGATCGTATGAATGAATTAGAATGGATACATTCGTGCGAATGAATTAGAATGGATCGTATGAATGAATTAGAATAGATTGTGCGAATGAATTAGAATGGATCGTACGAATGAATTAGAATGGATACATTCGTGCGAATAAATTAGAATAGATCGTACAAATGAATTAGAATGGATCGTACGAATGAATTAGAATGGATCATACGAATGAGTAAGAATGGATCGTACAAATGAAATAGAATGGATTGTACGAATGAATTAGAATGGATCCTACGAATGAATTAGAATAGATCGTGTGAAAGAATTAGAATGGATTGTATGAATGAATTAGAATGAATTCGTACGATCCATTCGAATTCATTCGTACGATCCATTCTAATTCATTCGTACGATCCATTCTAATTCATTCATACAATCCATTCTAATTCATTCGCACGATCCATTCTAATTCACTCATACGATCCATTCTAATACATTCATACGATCCATTCTAATTCATTTGCACGAATATATCCATTCTAATTCATTCGTACGATCCATTCTAATTCCTTCGTACGATCCATTCTAATTCATTCGTACGATCCATTCAAATTCATTCGTACGATCCATTCTAATTCATTCGTACGATCCATTCTAATTCATTCGCACAAATGTATCCATTCTAATTCACTCGTATGATCCATTCTAATTCATTCGTACGATCCATTCTAATTCATTCGTAAAATCCATTCTAATTCATTCGTACGATCCATTGTAATTCATTCGTACGATCCATTCTAATTCATTCGTGAATGTATCCATTCTAATTCATTCGTACGATCCATTCTAATTCATTATACGATCCATTCTAATTCATTCGTACGATCCATTCTAATTCATTCATACGATCTATTCTAATTCATTCATACAATCCATTCTAATTCTTTCACACGATCCATTCTAATTCATTCGTACGATCCATTCTAATTCATTCGCACAATCCATTCTATTTCATTCATACGATCCATTCTTACTCATTCGTATGATCCATTCTAATTCATTCGCACGAAAGTATCCATAATGGATCATACGAATGAGTAAGAATGGATCGTACGAATGAAATAGAATGGATTGTGCGAATGAATTAGAATGGACCGTACGAATGAATTACACGTACGAATGAATTAGAATTGATACATTCGTGCGAATAAATTAGAATGGATCATACGAATGAGTAAGAATGGATCGTGCGAATGAATTAGAATGGTTCGTGCGAATGAATTAGAATGGATCGTACGAATGAATTAGAATGGATCGTACGAATGAGTAAGAATGGATCGTACGAATGAAATAGAATCGATTGTACGAATGAATTAGAATGGATTCGTACGAATGAATTATAATGGATACATTCGTCCGAATGAATTAGAATGGATCATACGAATGAGTAAGAATGGATCGTACGAATGAAATAGAATAGATTGTACGAATGAATTAGAATGGATCCTACGAATGAATTAGAATGGATCGTGTGAAAGAATTAGAATGGATTGTATGTATGAAGGAATTAGAATGGATCGTACGAAGGAATTAGAATGTATTTTTATGATCTATTCTAATTCATTCGGACGAATGTATCCATTCTAATTTATTCGTACGATCCATTCTAATTCATTCGTACGATCCATTCTAATTCATTCGTACGATCCATTCTTACTCATTTGTATGATCCATTCTAATTCATTCGTACGATCCATTCTAATTCATTCGCACGAATATATCCATTCCATTCGTACGATCCATTCTAATTCATTCATACAATCCATTCTAATTCTTTCACACGATCCATTCTATTTCATTCGTTCGATCCATTCTAATTCATTCGTACGATCCATTCTTCGATCCATTCTAATTCATTCGTATATTCCATTCTAATTCATTAGCACGATCCATGCTAATGAATTAGAATGGATCGTACGAATGAATTAGAATGGATCGTGTGAAAGAATTAGAATGGATTGTATGAATGAATTAGAATGGATCGTATGAATGGATCGTACGAATGGAATGGATACATTCATGCGAATGAATTAGAATAGATCGTACGAATGAATTAGAATGGATCATACAAATGAGTAAGAATGGATCGTACGAATGAATTAGAATGGATCGTACGAATGAATTAGAATGGATCGTACGAATAAATTAGAATGGATACATTCGTCCGAATGAATTAGAATGGATCATACGAATACATTCTAATTCCTTCGTACGATCCATTCTATTTCATTCGTACGATCCATTCTATTTCATTCGTATGATCCATTCTAATTCCTTCGTACGATCCATTCTAATTCCTTCGTATCCATTCTAATTCACTCATACGATCCATTCTAATCCATTCGTACGATCCATTCTAATTCATTCGCATGAATGTGACCATTCTAATTCATTCATTTGATCCATTGTAATTCATTCGTACGATCCATTCTAATTCATTCGTACGATCCATTGTAATTCATTCATACAATCCATTTAGATTCATTCGCACAAATGTATCCATTCAAATTCATTCGTACGATCCAGCCTAATTCATTCGTACGATCCATTCTAATTCATTCGCATGAATATATCCATTCTAATTCTTTCGTACAATGCATTCTAATTCATTCGTACGATCCATTCTAATTCATTCGTACGATCCATTCTAATTCATTCGCACGAATGTATCTATTCTAATTCATTCGTACAATCCATTCTATTTCATTCGTACGATCCATTCTTACTCATTCGTATGATCCATTCTAATTCATTCGTATGATCCATTCTAATTCATTCGTACGATCCATTCTAATTCATTCGTACGATCCATTCTAATTCATTCATACGATCCATTCTAATTCATTCATACGATCCATTCTAATTCATTCGCCCGATCTATTCTAATTCATTCATACGATCCATTCTATTCGAATGGATCATGCGATCCATTCGAATTCATTCGCACGATCCATTCTAATTCATTCATACGATCCATTCTAATTCATTCATACAATGCATTCTAATTCTTTCACACGATCCATTCTAATTCATTCGTACGATCCATTCTAATTCATTAATATGATCCATTCTAATTCATTCGTACGATCCATTCTAATTCATATCCACAAAGGTATACATTCTAATCCATTCGTAGGATCCATTCTAATCCATTCTTACGATCCATTCTAATTCATTCGTACGATCCATTCTAATTCATTCGCTCGAATGTATCCATTCTAATCCATTCATACGATCCATTCTAATCCATTCGTACGATCCATTCTAATTCATTCGCATGAATGTAACCATTCTAATTCATTCACACGATCCATTCTAATTCATTCGTAGGATCCATTCTAATTCATTCGCACAATCTATTCTATTTCATTCGTACGACCCATTCTTACTCATTCGTATGATCCATTCTAATTCATTAGGACGAATGTCTCCATTCTAATTTATTCGTACAATCCATTCTAATTCATTCGTACGATCCATTCTAATTCATTTGCTCGAATGTATCCATTCTAATCCATTCGTACGATCCATTCTAATCCATTCTAATTCATTTGCACGAATATATCCATTCTAATTAATTCGTACGATCCATTCTAATTCATTCGTATGATCCATTCTAATTTATTCTTACTCATTCGTGCACGATCCATTCTAATTCATTCGCACGAATGTATCCATTCTAATTCATTCGTACAATCTATTCTATTTCATTCGTACGATCCATTCTTACTCATTCGTATGATCCATTCTAATTCATTCGGACGAATGTATCCATTCTAATTTATTCGTACGATCTATTCGAATTCATTCGTACGATCCATTCTAATTCATTCGTACGATCCATTCTTACTCATTCGTATGATCCATTCTAATTCATTCGTACGATCCATTCTAATTCATTCGTACGATCGATTCTAATTCATTCACACTATCCATTCTAATTCATTCGTACGATCCATTCTAATTCATTCGTATGATCCATTCTAATTTATTCGTTCAAATATATCCATTCTAATTCATTCTTATGATCCATTCTAATTCATTCGCACGATCCATTCTAATTCATTCGCAGGAATGTATCCATTCTAATTCATTTGCACGATCCACTCTAATTCATTCCTATGATCTATTCTAATTCCTTCGTATGATCCATTCTAATTTATTCTAATTCATTCGTACGATCCATTCTACGATCCATTCTAATTCATTCGTATATTCCATTCTAATTCATTAGCATGATCCATGCTAATGAATTAGAATGGATCGTACGATCCAATCTAATTCATTCATACGATCCATTCTTACTTATTTGTATGATCCATTGTAATTCAATCGTACGATCCATTCTAATTCATTCGTATGATCCATTCTAATTCCTTCGTATGATCCATTCTAATTCATTCGTACGATCCATTCTAATTCATTCGTACGATCCATTCTAATTCATTCGTACGATCCATTCTAATTCATTCGCGCAATCTATTCTAATTCATTCGTACGATCCATTCTAATTCATTCGTACGATCCATTCTAATTCATTCATACAATCCATTCTAATTTATTCGCACAAATGTATCCATTCTAATTCATTCGTACGATCCATTCTAATTCATTAATATGATCCATTCTAATTCATTCGTACGATCCATTCTAATTCATTCGTATGATCCATTCTAATTCATTCGGATGAATGTAACCATTCTAATTCATTCATTTGATCCATTCTAATTCATTCGTACGATCCATTCTAATTCATTCGTCCGATCCATTCTAATTCATTCGCACAAATGTATCCATTCTAAACCATTCATACGATCCATTCTAATTTATTCGTACGATCCATTCTAATTCATTCGTAAGATCCATTCTAATTCATTCGTACGATCCATTCTAATTCATTCGTACGATCCATTCTAATTCATTCGTAAGATCCATTCTAATTCATTCGTACGATCCATTCTAATTAATTCGTACGATCCATTCTAATTCATTCATACGATCCATTCTAATTCATTCGTACGATCCATTCTAATTCATTCACACGATCCATTCTAATTCATTCGTACGATCCATTCTAATTCATTCGTACGATCCATTCAAATTCATTCATACAATCCATTCTAATTCTTTCACACAATCTATTCTAATTCATTCGTAGGATCCATTCTAATTCATTCGTACAATCTATTCTATTTCATTCGTACGATCCATTCTTACTCATTCGTATGATCCATTCTAATTCATTTGCACGAATATATCCATTTTAATTCATTTGTACGATCCATTCTAATTCCTTCGTACGATCCATTCTAATTCATTCGTACGATCTAGTCTAATTCATTCGCACGATCCATTCTAATTCATTCGTACGATCCATTCTAATTCTTTCACACGATCCATTCTAATTCATTCGTACGATCCATTCTAATTCATTCGTGCAATCCATTCTATTTCATTCGTACGATCCATTCTTAATCATTCGTACGATCCATTCTAATTCATTCACACGAATGTGTCCATTCGTACGAATGAATTAGAATAGATCGTACGAATGAATTAGAATGGATCGTACGAATGAATTAGAATGGATCGTACGAAGGAATTAGAATGGATCGTACGAATGAATTAGAATGGATCGTACGAATGAATTAGAATAGATCGTACGAATGAATTAGAATGGATCGTACGAAGGAATTAGAATGGATCGTACGAATGAATTAGAATGGATATATTCGTGCAAATGAATTAGAATGGGTCGTATGAATGTATTAGAATGGATCGTATGAGTGAATTAGAATTGATCGTACGAATGAATTAGAATGGATTGTAAGAATGAATTAGAATGGATCGTACGATTGAATTAGAATGGATCATACGAATTAATTAGAATGGATCATACGAATGAATTAGAATGGATCGTACAAATGAATTAGAATGGATCGTACGAATGAATTAGAATGGATACATTCGTGCGAATGAATTAGAATGGATTGTGCGAATGAATAAGAACAGATCGTGTGAATGAATTAGAATGGATCGTACGAATGAATTAGAATGGATCGTGCGAATGAATTAGAATGGATCGTACGAATGAATTAGAATGGATACATTTGTGCGAATGAATTAGAATGGATCGTACGAATGAATTAGAATGGATCGTATGAATGAATTAGAATGGATCGTGCGAATGAATTAGAATGGATCGTGCGAATGAATTAGAATGGATCGTGTGAAAGAATTAGAATGAATCGTACGAATGAATTAAAATGGATCGTGCGAATGAATTGGAATGGATCGTACGAATGAATTGGAATGGATACATTTGTGCGAATGAATTAGAATGGATCGTACGAATGAATTAGAATGGATCGTATGAATGAATTAGAATGGATCATACGAATGAATTAGAATGGATCGTGCGAATGAATTAGAATGGATCGTACGAATGAATTAGAATGGATCGTGTGAAAGAATTAGAATGGATTGTATGAATGAATTAGAATGGATCGTACGAATGAATTAGAATGGATCGTACGAATGAATTAGAATAGATCGTACGAATGAATTAGAATGGATCGTACGAATGAATTAGAATGGATCTTACGAATGAATTAGAATGGATCGTACGAATGAATTAGAATGGATCGTGTGAAAGAATTAGAATAGATCGTACGAATGAATTAGAATGGATCGTGCGAATGAATTAGAATGGATCGTACGAATGAATTAGAATGGATCGTGCTAATGAATTAGAATTGATCGAACGAATTCATTCTAATTCATTCATACAATCCATTCTAATTCTTTCACACGATCCATTCTAATTCATTCGTATGTTCCATTCTCATTCATTCGTATGATCCATTCTAATTAATTCGTATGATCCATTCTAATACATTCGTACGATCCATTCTAATTCATTCATACAATCCATTCTAATTCATTCGTACGATCCATTCTAATTCACTCATACGATCCATTCTAATACATTCATACGATCCATTCTAATACATTTGCGCGAATATATCCATTCTAATTCATTCGTACGACATTCAAACAATCCATTCTAATTCTTTCACACGATCCATTCTAATTCATTCGTACGTTCCATTCTAATTCATTAGCACGATCCATGCTAATTCATTCGTTCGATCAATTCTAATTCATTAGCACGATCCATTCTAATTCACTCGTACGATCCATTCTAATTCATTCGCACGATCCATTCTAATTCATTCATAGGATCCATTCTAATTCATTCATACGATCTATTCTAATTCTTTCGCACGAATGTATCTATTCTAATTCATTCGCACGAATGTATCCATTCTAATTCATTCGTACGATCCATTCTAATTCATTCGTATGATCCATTCGAATTCATTCACACGATCCATTCTAATTCATTCATACGATCCATTCTAATTCATTCATACAATCCATTCTAATTCTTTCACACGATCCATTCTAATTCATTCGTAGGATCCATTCTAATTCATTCGTACAATCTATTCTATTTCATTCGTACGATCCATTCTTACTCATTCGTATGATCCATTCTAATTCATTCGGACGAATGTATCCATTCTAATTCATTCGTACGATCCATTCTAATTCATTCGTACGATCCATTCTAATTCATTCGTACGATCTATTCTAATTCATTCGTACGATCCATTCTAATTCATTCGTACGATCGTACGAATGAATTAGAATGGATCGTACGGAATGAATTAGAATGGATTGTATGAATGAATTAGAATGGAAACATTCGTGCGAATGAATTAGAATGGATCATACGAATGAGTAAGAATGGATCGTACGAATGAAATAGAATGGATTGTACGAATGAATTAGAATGGATCGTACAAATGAATTAGAATGGATCGTACGAATGAATTAGAATGGATCATACGAATGAGTAAGAATGGATCGTACAAATGAAATAGAATGGATTGTACGAATGAATTAGAATGGATCGTACGAATGAATTAGAATGGATCGTGTGAAAGAATTAGATTGCATTGTATGAATGAATTAGAATGGATCGGGCGAATGAATTAGAATGGATCGTATGAATGAATTAGAATGGATCGTATGAATGAATTAGAATGGATCGTGCGAATGAATTAGAATGGATCGTACGAATGAATTAGAATGGATCGTACGAATGAATTAGAATGGATCATACGAATGAATTAGAATGGATCATACGAATGAGTAAGAATGGATCGTACGAATGAAATAGAATGGATTGTACGAATGAATTAGAATGGATACATTCATGCGAATGAATTAGAATGGATCGGACGATTGAATTAGAATGGATCGTACGATTCATTCTAACTCATTCGTATGATCCATTCTAATACATTCGTACGATTCATGCTAATTCATTCGCATGATCCATTCTAATTCATTCGTACGATCCATTCTTATTCATTCATATGATCCATTCTAATTCATTCGCACAATCCATTCTAATTCATTCGTACAATCCATTCTAATTCATTCGTATGATCCATTCTAACTCATTCGGTGGATCCATTCTAATTCATTCGTACGATCCATTCTAATTCATTCCCACGATCCATTCTAATTTATTCGTACGATCCATTCTATTTCATTCGTACGATCTATTGTAATTCATTCGCACGAATGTAACCATTCTAATTCATTCATACGATTCATTCTAATTCATTCGTATGAGCTATTCTAATTCATTCGTACGATCTATTCTAATTCATTCGCACGATCCATTGTAATTCATTCATACAATCCATTTACATTCATTCGCACAAATGTATCCATTCAAATTCATTCGTACGATCCAGTCGAATTCATTCGTACGATCCATTCTAATTCATTTGCACGAATATATCAATTCTAATTCATTCGTACGATCCATTCTAATTCCTTCGTACGATCCATTCTAATTCATTCGTACGATCCATTCTAATTCATTCGCACGATCCATTCTAATTCATTCGTACGATCAATTCTAATTCATTCGCACGAATGTATCCATTCTAATTCATTCGTACGATCCTGAATTAGAATGGATACATTCGTCCGAATGAATTAGAATGGATCCGACGAATGAATTAGAATGGATCGTACGAATGAATTAGAATAGATCGTACGAATGAATTAGAATGGATACATTTGTGCGAATGAATTAGAATGGATCGTACGAATGAATTAGAATGGATCGTACGAATGAATTAGAATGGATCGGATGAATGAATTAGAATGGATCGTACGAATGAATTAGAATGGATCGTACGAATGAATTAGATTGGATACATTTGTGCAAATGAATTAGAATGGATCGTACGAATGAATTAGAATGGATACATTCATCTGAATGAATTAGAATGGATCGGCCGAATGAATTAGAATGGATCGTACGAATGAATTAGAATGGATCGTACGAATGAATTAGAATGGATCGTACGAAGGAATTAGAATGGATCGTACGAATGAATTAGAATGGATATATTCGTGCAAATGAATTAGAATGGATCGTATGAATGTATTAGAATGGATCGTATGAGTGAATTAGAATGGATCGTACGAATGAATTAGAATGGATCGTATGAATGAATTAGAATGGATACATTCGTGTGAATGAATTAGAATGGATCGTATGAATGAATTAGAATAGATTTTGTGAATGAATTAGAACTGATCGTACGAATGAATTAGAATGGATACATTCGTGCGAATGAATTAGAATGGATTGTATGAATGAATTAGAATGGATCGTACGAATGAATTAGAATGGATCGTACGAATGAATTAGAATAGATACATTCGTGTGAATGAATTAGAATGGATCGGATGAATGAATTAGAAAGGATCGTACGAATGAATTAGAATGGATCGTACGAATGAATTAGAATAGATCGTACGAATAAATTAGAATGGATACATTCATCCGAATGAATTAGAATGGATCATACGAATGAGTAAGAATGGATCGTACGAATGAAATAGAATAGATTGTACGAATGAATTAGAATGGATTCGTACGAAAGAATTAGAATGGATACATTCGTGCGAATGAATTAGAATGGATCGTACCAATGAGTAAGAATGGATCGTACGAATGAAATAGAATGGATTGTGCGAATGAATTAGAATGGATCGCACGAATGTATCCATTCTAATTCATTCATACGATCCATTCTAATTCATTCGTATGATCCATTCTAATTAATTCGTATGATCCATTCTAATTCATTCGTACGATCCATTCTAATTCATTCATACAATCCATTCTAATTCATTCATACGATCCATTCTAATTCACTCATACGATCCATTCTAATACATTCATACGATCCATTCTAATTCATTTGCACGAATATATCCATTCTAATTCATTCGTACGATCCATTCTAATTCCTTCGTACGATCCATTCTAATTCATTCGTACGATCTATTCTAATTCATTCGTACGATCCATTCTAATTCATTCGTACGATCCATTCTAATTCCTTCGTACGATCCATTCTAATTCATTCGTACGATCCATTCTAATTCATTCGTACAATCTATTCTAATTCATTCGTACGAATGGATACATTCGTGTGAATGAATTAGAATGGATCGTACGAATGAGTAAGAATGGATCGTACGAATGAAATAGAATGGATTGCACGAATGAATTAGAATGGATCGTACGAAGGAATTAGAATGGATCGTACAAATGAATTAGAATGGATCGTGCTAATGAACTAGAATTGATCGAACGAATGAATTAGCATGGATCGTGCTAATGAATTAGAATGGAACGTACGAATGAATTAGAATGGATCGTGTGAAAGAATTAGAATGGATTGTTTGAATGAATTAGAATGAATTCGTACGATCCATTCGAATTCATTCGCACGATCCATTCTAATTCATTCATACAATCCATTCTAATTCTTTCACACGATCCATTCTAATTCATTCGTAGGATCCATTCTAATTCATTCGTACAATCTATTCTATTTCATTCATACGATCCATTCTTACTCATTCGTATGATCCATTCTAATTCATTCGGACGAATGTATCCATTGTAATTTATTCATACGATTCATTCTAATTCATTCGTACGATCCATTCTAATTCATTCGTACGATCTATTCTAATTCATTCGTACGAAACATTCTAATTTCATTCGTACGATCCATTCTAATTCATTCGCTCGAATGTATCCATTCTAATCCATTCGTACGATCCATTATAATCCATTCGTACGATCCATTCTAATTCATTCGCATGAATGTAACCATTCTAATTCATTCATTTGATCCATTCTAATTCATTCGTACGATCCATTCTAATTCATTCGTCCGATCCATTCAAATTCATTCGCACGAATGTATCCATTCTAATTCATTCGTACGATCCATTCTAATTCATTCGTACGATCCATTCTAATTCATTCGTAAGATCCATTCTAATTCATTCGTACGATCCATTCTAATTCATTCATACGATCCATTCTAATTCATTCGCATGAATGTATCCATTCTAGTTCATTCGTACGATCCATTCTAATTCATTCGCACGATCCATTCTAATTCATTCGTATGATCAATTCTAATTTATTCGCACGAATGTATCCATTCTAATTCATTCGTACGATCCTGAATTAGAATGGATCGTACGAATGAAATAGAATGGATACCTTTGTGCATATGAATTAGAATGGATCGTACGAATGAATTAGAATGGATCATATTAATGAATTAGAATGGATCGTACGAATGAATTAGAATGGATCGTACGAATGAATTAGAATGGATCTTACGAATGGATTAGAATGGATACATTCGTGCGAATGAATTAGAATGGATCGGACGAATGAATTAGAATTGATCGTACGAATGAATTAGAATGGATCAAATGAATAAATTAGAATGGTTACATTCATGCGAATGAATTAGAATGGATCGTACGAATGGATTAGAATGGATCGTACGAATGGATTAGAATGGATACATTCGAGCGAATGAATTAGAATGGATCGTACGAATGAAATTAGAATGGATCGTACGAATGAATTAGAATAGATCGTACGAATGAATTAGAATGGATCGTACGAATGAATTAGAATGGATCGTGTGAAAGAATAAGAATGGATCGTACGAATGAATTAGAATGGATCGTGCGAATGAATTAGAATGGATCGTACGAATGAATTAGAATGGATCGTGCTAATGAATTAGAATTGATCGAACGAATGAATTAGCATGGATCGTGCATTCGTACGATCCATTCTAATTCATTCGTAAGATCCATTCTAATTCATTCGTACGATCCATTCTAATCCATTCGTACGATCCATTCTAATTCATTCGCACGAATGTATCCATTCTAGTTCATTCGTACGATCCATTCTAATTCATTCGTACGATCCATTCTAATTCATTCATACGATCTATTCTATTTCATTCATACAATCCATTCTAATTCTTTCACACGATCAATTCTAATTCATTCGTACGATACATTCTAATTCATTCGCACAATCCATTCTATTTCATTCGTACGATCCATTCTTACTCATTCGTATGATCCATTCTAATTCATTCGCACGAATGTATCCATAATGGATCATACGAATGAGTAAGAATGGATCGTACGAATAAAATAGAATGGATTGTGCGAATAAATTAGAATGGACCGTACGAATGAATTAGAATGGATACATTCGTGCGAATGAATTAGAATGGATCGGACGATTGAATTAGAATGGATCGTACGAATGAATTAGAATGGATCGTACGAATGAATTAGAATGGATCGTACGAATAAATTAGAATGGATACATTCGTCCGAATGAATTAGAATGGATCATACGAATGAGTAAGAATGGATCGTACGAATGAAATAGAATAGATTGTACGAATGAATTAGAATGGATCGTGCGAATGAATTAGAATGGATCGTACGAATGAATTAGAATGGATCGTACAAATGAATTAGAATGGATCGTGCGAATGAATTAGAATGGATCATATTAATGAATTAGAATGGATCGTACGAATGAATTAGAATGGATACATTCGTGCGAATGAATTAGAATGGATCGTGCGAATCCATTAGACTGGATCGTGCGAATGAATAAGAATGGATCATACGAATGAATTAGAATGGATCGTACGAATTAATTAGAATGGATACATTCGTGCGAATGAATTACAATGGATTGTATGAATGAATTAGAATGGATCGTACGAATGAATTAGAATGGATCATACAAATTAATTAGAATGGATCATACGAATGAATTAGAATGGATCGTACGAATGAATTAGAATGGATCATATGAATGAACTAGAATGGATCGTACGAATGAACTAGAATGGATACATTCGTGCGAATGAATTAGAATGGATCGTACAAATGAATTAGAATGGATCGTACGATTCATTCTAATTCATTCATACGATCCATTCTAATACATTTGTACGATTCATGCTAATTCATTCGCACGATCCATTCTAATTCATTCGTACGATCCATTCTTATTCATTCATACGATCCATTCTAATTCATTCGCACAATCCATTCTAATTCATTCGTACAATCCATTCTAATTCATTCGTATGATCCATTCTAACTCATTCGGTGGATCCATTCTAATTCATTCGTACGATCCATTCTAATTCATTCCCACGATCCATTCTAATTTATTCGTACGATCCATTCTAATTCATTCGTACGATCTATTCTAATTCATTCGAACGAATGTAACCATTCTAATTCATTCATACGATTCATTCTAATTCATTCGCATGAGCTATTCTAATTCATTCGTACGATCCATTCTAATTCATTCGTACGATCCATTGTAATTCATTCATACAATCCATTTAGATTCATTCGCACAAATGTATCCATTCAAATTCCTTCGTACGATCCAGTCTAATTCATTCGTACGATCCATTCTAATTCATTCGCACGAATATATCCATTTTAATTCTTTCGTACGATGCATTCTAATTCATTCGTACGATCCATTCTAATTCATTCGTACGATCCATTCTAATTCATTCGCACGAATGTATCCATTCTAATTAATTCGTACAATCCATTCTATTTCATTCGTACGATCCATTCTTACTCATTCGTATGATCCATTCTAATTCATTCGTACGATCCATTCTAATTCATTCGTACGATCCATTCTAATTCATTCGCACGATCCATTCTAATTCATTCATACGATCCATTCTAATTCATTCATACGATCCATTCTAATTCATTCCTACAATCCATTCTAATTCATTCGCCCGATCCATTCTAATTCATTCATACGATCCATTCTATTCGAATGGATCATGCGATCCATTCGAATTCATTCACACGATCCATTCTAATTCATTCATACGATCCATTCTAATTCATTCGTAAGATCCATTCTAATTCATTCGTACGATCCATTCTAATTCATTCGTACGATCCATTCTAATTCATTCGCACGAATGTATCCATTCTAGTTCATTCGTACGATCCATTCTAGTTCATTCGTACGATCCATTCTAATTCATTCGTACGATACATTCCAATTCATTCGTATGATCCATTCTATTTAATTCGTATGATCCATTCTAATTCATTCGTATGATCCTTTCTAATTCATTCGCACGAATGTATCCATTCTAGTTCATTCATACGATCCATTCTAATTCATTCATACGATCCATTCTAATTCATTCGCACGATCCATTCTAATTTATTCGTACGATCAATTCTAATTCATTCGCACGAATGTATCCATTCTAATTCATTCGTACGATCCTGAATTAGAATGGATCGTACGAATGAATTAGAATGGATACCTTTGTGCATATGAATTAGAATGGATCGTACGAATGAATTAGAATGGATCATATTAATGAATTAGAATGGATCGTACGAATGAATTAGAATGGATACATTCGTGCGAATGAATTAGAATGGATCGTGCACGAATGTATCCATTCTAATTCATTCGTACGATCCATTCTAATTCATTAATATGATCCTTTCTAATTCATTCGTACGATCCATTCTAATTCATATGCACAAAGGTATCCATTCTAATCCATTCGTAGGATCCATTCTAATCCATTCGTACGATCCATTCTAATTCATTCGTACGATCCATTCTAATTCATTCGCTCGAATGTATCCATTCTAATCCATTCGCACGATCCATTCTAATCCATTCGTACGATCCATTCTAATTCATTCGCATGAATGTAACCATTCTAATTCATTCATTTGATCCATTCTAATTCATTCGTACGATCCATTCTAATTCATTCGTAAGATCCATTCTAATTCATTCGTACGATCCATTCTAATTCATTCGTACGATCCATTCTAGTTCATTCGTACGATCCATTCTAATTCATTCGTACGATCCATTCTAGTTAATTCGTATGATCCATTCTAATTCATTCGTACGATCCATTCTAATTCATTCATACAATCCATTCTAATTCATTCGCACGAATGTATCCATTCTAATTAATTCGTACGATCCATTCTAATTCATTCGTATGATCCATTCTTATTCATTCGCACGATCCAGTCTAATGGATTCGCATGATCCATTCTAATTCATTCGCACGAATGTATCCATTCTAATTTATTCGTACGATCCATTCTAATTCATTCGTACGATCCATTCTAATTCATTCGTACGATCCATTCTTACTCATTCGTATGATCCATTCTAATTCATTCGTACGATCCATTCTAATTCATTCGTACGATCGATTCTAATTCATTCGCACTATCCATTCTAATTCATTCGTACGATCCATTCTAATTCATTCGTATGATCCATTCTAATTTATTCGTTCAAATATATCCATTCTAATTCATTCGTACGATCCATTCTAATTCATTCGCACGAATGTATCCATTCTAATTCATTTGCACGATCCATTCTAATTCATTCCTATGATCTATTCTAATTCATTTGTACTATCCATTCTAATTCATTCTAATTCATTCGTACGATCCATTCTACGATCCATTCTAATTCATTCGTATATTCCATTCTAATTCATTAGCACGATCCATGCTAATGAATTAGAACGGATCGTATGATCCATTCTAATTCATTCGTACGATCTATTCTAATTCATTCGTACGATCCATTCTAATTCATTCGTACGATCCATTCTAATTCCTTCGTACGATCCATTCTAATTCATTCGTACGATCCATTCTAATTCATTCGTACGATCCATTCTAATTCCTTCGTACGATCCATTCTAATTCATTCGTACGATCTATTCTAATTCATTCGTATGATCCATTCTAATTCATTCGTACGATCCATTCTAATTCCTTCGTACGATCCATTCTAATTCATTCGTACGATCCATTCTAATTCATTCACACGATCCATTCTAATTCATTCGTACGATCCATTCTAATTCATTCGTGCAATCCATTCTATTTCATTCGTACGATCCATTCTTACTCATTCGTATGATCAATTCTAATTCATTCACATGAATGTATCCATTCGTATGAATGAATTAGAATAGATTGTACGAATGAATTAGAATGGATCGTACGAATGAATTAGAATGGATCGTACGAAGGAATTAGAATGGATCGTACGAATGAATTAGAATGGATCGTACGAATGAATTAGAATAGATCGTACGAATGAATTAGAATGGATCGTACGAAGGAATTAGAATGGATCGTACGAATGAATTAGAATGGATATATTCGTGCAAATGAATTAGAATGGATCATATGAATGTATTAGAATGGATCGTATGAGTGAATTAGAATGGATCGTACGAATGAATTAGAATGGATCGTATGAATGAATTAGAATGGATACATTCGTGCGAATTAATTAGAATGGATTGTGCGAATGAATAAGAACAGATCGTGCGAATGAATTAGAATGGATCGTACGAATGAATTAGAATGGATCGTGCGAATGAATTATAATGGATCGTACGAATGAATTAGAATGGATACATTTGTGCGAATGAATTAGATTGGATCGTACGAATGAATTAGAATGGATCGTATGAATGAATTAGAGTGGATCGTACGAATGAATTAGAATGAATCGTGCGAATGAATTAGAATGGATCGTACGATTGAATTAGAATGGATCGTACGAATGAACTAGAATGGATACATTCGTGCGAATGAATTAGAATGGATCGTACGAATGAATTAGAATGGATCGTACGAATGAATTAGAATGGATCGTACAAATGAATTAGAATGGATACATTCGTGCGAATGAATTAGAATGGATCGGACGAATGAATTAGAATGGATCGTACGAATGAATTAGAATGGATCGTACGAAAAAATTAGAATGGATACATTCGTCCGAATGAATTAGAATGGATCATACGAATGAGTAAGAATGGATCTTACGAATGAAATAGAATAGATTGTACGAATGAATTAGAATGGATCCTACGAATGAATTAGAATGGATCGTGTGAAAGAATTAGAATGGATTGTATGAATGAATTAGAATGGATCGTATGAATGAATTAGAATGGATCGTGCGAATGAATTCGAATGGATCGTACGAATTTATTCTAATTCATTCATACAATCCATTCTAATTCTTTCACACGATCCATTCTAATTCATTCGTAGGATCCATTCTAATTCATTCGTATAATCTATTCTATTTCATTCGTACGATCCATTCTTACTTATTCGTATGATCCATTCTAATTCATTCGGACGAATGTATCCATTCTAATTTATTCGTACGATCCATTCTAATTCATTCGTACGATCCGTTCTTACTCATTCGTACGATCCATTCTAATTCATTCGTACGATCCGTTCTTACTCATTCGTACGATCCATTCTAATTTCTTCGTACGATCCATTCTAATTCCTTCGTACGATCCATTCTAATTCATTCACACGATCCATTCTAATTCTTTCATACAATCCATTCTAATTCTTTCGTGCAAATGAATTAGAATGGATACCTTTGGGCATATGAATTAGAATGGATCATACGAATGAATTAGAATGGATCATATTAATGAATTAGAATGGATCGTACGAATGAATTAGAATGGATACATTCGTGCGAATGAATTAGAATGGATCGTGCGAATCAATTAGACTGGATCGTGCGAATGAATAAGAATAGATCATACGAATGAATTAGAATGGATCGTACGAATTAATTAGAATGGATACATTCGTGCGAATGAATTAGAATGGATTGTATGAATGAATTAGAATGGATCGTACGAATGAATTAGAATGGATCATACGAATTAATTAGAATGGATCGTACGAATGAATTAGAATGGATCGTACGAATGAATTAGAATGGATCGTACGAATGAATTAGAATGGATCGTACGAATGAATTAGAATGGATCGTGCGAATGAATTAGAATGGATCGTACGAATGAATTAGAATGGATACATTTGTACGAATGAATTAGAATGGATCGTACGAATGAATTAGAATGGATCGTATGAACGAATTAGAATGGATCGTACGAATGAATTAGAATGGATCGTGCGAATGAATTAGAATGGATCGTACGAATGAATTAGAATGGATCGTGTGAAAGAATTAGAATGGATCGTACGAATGAATTAGAATGGATCGTGCGAATGAATTAGAATGGATCGTACGAATGAATTAGAATGGATACATTTGTGCGAATGAATTAGAATGGATCATACGAATGAATTAGAATGGATCATATGAATGAATTAGAATGGATCGTACGAATGAATTAGAATGGATCTTACGAATGAACAAAAATGGATACATTCGTGCGAATGAATTAGAATGGATCGTACGAATGAATTAGAATGGATCGTACGAATGAATTAGAATGGATCTTACGAATGAATTAGAATGGATCGTACGAATGAATTAGAATGGATCGTACGAATGAATTAGAATGGATCGTACGAATAAATTTGAATGGATACATTCGTCCGAATGAATTAGAATGGATCATACGAATGAGTAAGAATGGATCGTACGAATGAAATAGAATAGATTGTACGAATGAATTAGAATGGATTCGTACGAATGAATTAGAATGGATACATTCGTGCGAATGAATTAGAATAGATCGTACCAATGAGTAAGAATGGATCATACGAATGAAATAGAATGGATTGTGCGAATGAATTAGAATGGATCGTACGAATGAATTAGAATGGATCGTGTGAAAGAATTAGAATGGATTGTACGAATGAATTAGAATGGATCGTACGAATGAATTAGAATGGATACATTCGTGCGTATGAATTAGAATGGATCGGACGAATGAATTAGAATGGATCGTACGAATGAATTAGAATGGATCAAATGAATGAATTAGAATGGTTACATTCATGCGAATGAATTAGAATGGATCGTACGAATGAATTAGAATGGATACATTCGTGCGAATGAATTAGAATGGATCGTACCAATGAGTAAGAATGGATCGTACGAATGAAATAGAATGGATTGTGCGAATGAATTAGAATGGATCGTACGAATGAATTAGAATGGATCGTGTGAAAGAATTAGAATGGATTGTATGAATGAATTAGAATAGATCGTATGAATGAATTAGAATGGATCGTACGAATGAATTAGAATGGATCATACGAATGAATTAGAATGGATACATTCGTGCGAATAAATTAGAATGGATACATTCGTGCGAAAAAATTAGAATGGATTGTATGAATGAATTAGAATGGATCGTATGAATGAATTAGAATGTATCGTGCGAATGAAATCGAATGGATCGTACGAATGAACTAGAATGGATACATTTGTGCGAATGAATTAGAATTAGAATGGATCGTGTGGAAGAATTAGAATGGATTGTATGAATGAATTAGAATGGATCGTACGAATGAATTAGAATGGATCGTACGAAGGAATTAGAATGGATCGTATGAATGAATTAGAATGGATCGTACGAATGAATTAGAATAGATCGTACGAATGAATTAGAATGGATCGTACGAAGGAATTAGAATGGATCGTATGAATGAATTAGAATGGATATATTCGTGCAAATGAATTAGAATAGATCGTACGAATGAATTAGAATGGATCTTACGAAGGAATTAGAATGGATCGTACGAATGAATTAGAGTGGATATATTCGTGCAAATGAATTAGAATGGATCGTATGAATGTATTAGAATGGATCGTATGAGTGAATTAGAATGGATCGTACGAATGAATTAGAATGGATCGTATGAATGAATTAGAATGGATACATTCGTGTGAATGAATTAGAATGGATCATATGAATGAATTAGAATAGATTTTGTGAATGAATTAGAACTGATCGTACGAATGAATTTGAATGGATACATTCGTACGAATGAATTAGAATGGATTGTATGAATGAATTAGAATGGATCGTACGAATGAATTAGAATGGATCGTATGAGTGAATTAGAATGGATACGAAGGAATTAGAATGGATCATACGAAGGAATTAGAATGGATCATACGAATGAAATAGAATGGATCGTACGAAGTAATTAGAATGGATCGTACGAAGGAATTAGAATGGATCGTACAAAGAAATTAGAATGGATCGTACGAATGAATTAGAATGGACATATTCGTGCAAATGAATTAGAATGGATCGTATGAATGAATTAGAATGGATCGTATGAGTGAATTAGAACGGATAGTACGAATGAAGTAGAATGGATCGTATGAATGAATTAGAATGGATACATTCATGCGAATGAATTAGAATGGATCGTATGAATGAATTAGAATAGATTGTGCGAATGAATTAGAATGGATCGTATGAATGAATTAGAATGGATACATTCGTGCGAATAAATTAGAATGGATTGTATGAATGAATTAGAATGGATCGTACGAATGAATTAGAATGGATCGTACGAATGAATTAGAATAGATTGCGCGAATGAATTAGAATGGATCGTACGAATGAATTAGAATGGATCGTACGAAGGAATTTGAATGGATCGTACGAATGCGTACGATCCATTCTAATTCCTTCGTACGATCCATTCTAATTCATTCGTACGATCCAGTCTAATTCATTCATACAATCCATTCTAATTCCTTCACACGATCCATTCTAATTCATTCGTACGATCCATTCTAATTCATTCGTGCAATCCATTCTATTTCATTCGTACGATCCATTCTTACTCATTCGTACGATCCATTCTAATTCATTCACACGAATGTACCCATTCGTACGAATGAATTAGAATAGATTGTACGAATGAATTACAATGGATCGTACGAATGAATTAGAATGGATCGTACGAAGGAATTAGAATAGATCGTACGAATGAATTAGAATGGATCGTACGAATGAATTAGAATAGATCATACGAATGAATTAGAATGGATCATACGAAGGAATTAGAATGGATCGTACGAATGAATTAGAATGGATATATTCATGCAAATGAATTAGAATGGATCGTATGAATGTATTAGAATGGATCGTATGAGTGAATTAGAATGGATCGTACGAATGAATTAGAATGGATCGTATGAATGAATTAGAATGGATACATTCGTGCGAATGAATTAGAATTGATCGTACGAATGAATTAGAATGGATCGTGCGAATGAATTAGAATGGATCGTACGAATGAATTAAAATGGATCGTACGAATGAACTAGAATGGATACATTCGTGCGAATAAATTAGAATGGATCGTACGAATGAATTAGAATGGATCGTACGAATGAATTAGAATGGATCTTACGAATGAATTAGAATGGATCGTACGAATGAATTAGAATGGATCGTACGAATGAATTAGAATGGATGCATTCGTGCAAATGAATTAGAATGGATCGGACGAATGAATTAGAATGGATCGTACGAATGAATTAGAATGGATCAAATGAATGAATTAGAATGGTTATATTCATGCGAATGAATTAGAATGGATTGTACGAATGGATTAGAATGGATCGTACGAATGGATTAGAATGGATACATTCGAGCGAATGAATTAGAATGGATCGTACGAATGAATTAGAATGGATCGTATGAATGGATTAGAATGGATCCTACGAATGGATTAGAATGGATACCTTTGTGCATATGAATTAGAATGGATCGTACGAATGAATTAGAATGGATCATATTAATGAATTAGAATGGATCGTACGAATGAATTAGAATAGATACATTCATGCGAATAAATTAGAATGGATCTTGTGAATCCATTAGACTGGATCGTGCGAATAAATAAGAATGGATCATACGAATGAATTAGAATGGTTCGTACGAATTAATTAGAATGGATACATTTGTGCGAATGAATTAGAATGGATTGTATGAATGAATTAGAATGGATCGTACGAATGAATTAGAATGGATCATACGAATTAATTAGAATGGATCATACGAATGAATTAGAATGGATCGTATGAATGAATTAGAATGGATCGTACGAATGAACTAGAATGGATCGTACGAATGAACTAGAATGGATACATTCGTGCGAATGAATTTGAATGGATCGTACGAATGAATTAGAATGGATCGTACGAATGAATTAGAATGGATCTTACGAATGAATTAGAATGGATCGTACGAATGAATTAGAATGGATACATTCGTGCGAATGAATTAGAATGGATCGGACGAATGAATTAGAATGGATCGTACGAATGAATTAGAATGGATCTTACGAATGAAATAGAATAGATTGTACGAATGAATTAGAATGGATTCGTACGAATGAATTAGAATGGATACATTCGTGCGAATGAATTAGAATGGATCGTACCAATGAGTAAGAATGGATCGTACGAATGAAATAGGATGGATTGTGCGAATGAATTAGAATGGATCGCACGAATGTATCCATTCTAATTCATTCGTACGATCCATTCTAATTCATTCGTATGATCCATTCTAATTAATTCGTATGATCCATTCTAATTCATTCGTACGATCCATTCTAATTCATTCATAAAATCCATTCTAATTCATTCGTACGATCCATTCTAATTCACTCATACGATCCATTCTAATACATTCATACGATCCATTCTAATTCATTTGCACGAATATATCCATTCTAATTCATTCGTACGATCCATTCTAATTCCTTCGTACGATCAATTCTAATTCATTCGTACGATCTATTCTAATTCATTCGTACGATCCATTCTAATTCATTCATACGATCCATTCTAATTCCTTCGTACGATCCATTCTAATTCATTCGTACGATCCATTCTAATTCATTCGTACAATATATTCTAATTCATTCGTACGAATGGATACATTCGTGTGAATGAATTAGAATGGATCGTAAGAATGAGTAAGAATGGATCGTACGAATGAAATAGAATGGATTGCACGAATGAATTAGAATGGATCGTACGAATGAATTAGAATGGATCGTACGAAGGAATTAGAATGGATCGTACGAATGAATTAGAATGGATCGTACGAATGAATTAGAATAGATCGTACGAATGAATTAGAATGGATCGTACGAAGGAATACGAATGGATTATACGAATGAATTAGAATGGATCGTGCTAATGAATTAGAATTGATCGAATGAATAAATTAGCATCGATCGTGCTAATGAATTAGAATGGAACATACGAATGAATTAGAATGGATCGTGTGAAAGAATTAGAATGGATTGTATGAATGAATTAGAATGAATTCGTACGATCCATTCGAATTAATTCGCACGATCCATTCTAATTCATTCATACGATCCATTCTAATTCATTCATACAATCCATTCTAATTCTTTCGCACGATCCATTCTAATTCATTCGTAGGATCCATTCTAATTCATTCGTACAATCTATTCTATTTCATTTATATGATCCATTCTTACTCATTCGTATGATCCATTCTAATTCATTCGGACGAATGTATCCATTCTAATTTATTCGTACGATCCATTCTAATTCATTCGTACGATCCATTCTAATTCATTCGTACGATCTATTCTAATTCATTCGTACGATCCATTCTAATTTCATTCGTACGATCCATTCTAATTCATTCGCTCGAATGTATCCATTCTAATCCATTCATACGATCCATTCTAATCCATTCGTACGATCTATTCTAATTCATTCGCATGAATGTAACCATTCTAATTCATTCATTTGATCCATTCTAATTCATTCGTACGATCCATTCTAATTCATTCGTCCGATCCATTCTAATTCATTCGCATGAATGTATCCATTCTAATTCATTCGTACGATCCATTCTAATTCATTCGTACGATCCATTCTAATTCATTCGTAAGATCCATTCTAATTCATTCGTACGATCCATTCTATTTCATTCGTAAGATCCATTCTAATTCATTCGCACGATCTATTCTAATTCATTCGTACGATCAATTCTAATTCATTCGCACGAATGTATCCATTCTAATTCATTCGTACGATTCTGAATTAGAATGAATCGTACGAATGAATTAGAACTGATACCTTTGTGCATATGAATTAGAATGGATCGTACGAATAAATTAGAATGGATCATATTAATGAATTAGAATGGATCGCACGAATGAATTAGAATGGATCGTACGAATGAATTAGAATGGATCTTACGAATGGATTAGAATGGATACATTCGTGCGAATGAATTAGAATGGATCGGACGAATGAATTAGAATGGATCGTACGAATGAATTAGAATGGATCAAATGAATGAATTAGAATGCTTACATTCATGCGAATGAATTAGAATGGATCGTACGAATGGATTAGAATGGATCGTACGAATGGATTAGAATGGATACATTCGAGCGAATGAATTAGAATGGATCGTACGAATGAAATTAGAATGGATCGTACGAATGAATTAGAATAGATCGTACGAATGAATTGGAATGGATCGTACGAATGAATTAGAATGGATCGTGTGAAAGAATTAGAATGGATCGTACGAATGAATTAGAATGGATCGTTCGAATGAATTAGAATGGATCGTACGAATGAATTAGAATGGATCGTGCTAATGAATTAGAATTGATCGAACGAATGAATTAGCATGGATCGTGCATTCGTACGATCCATTCTAATTCATTCGTAAGATCCATTCTAATTCATTCGTACGATCCATTCTAATTCATTCGTACGATCCATTCTAATTCATTCGCATGAATGTATCCATTCTAGTTAATTCGTACGATCCATTCTAATTCATTCGTACGATCCATTCTAATTCATTCATACGATCTATTCAAATTCATTCATACAATCCATTCTAATTCTTTCACACGATCCATTCTAATTCATTCGTACGATCCATTCTAATTCATTCGCACAATCCATTCTATTTCATTCGTACGATCCATTCTTACTCATTAGTATGATCCATTCTAATTCATTCGCACGAACGTATCCATAATGGATCATACGAATGAGTAAGAATGGATCGTACGAATGAAATAGAATGGATTGTGCGAATGAATTAGAATGGACCGTACGAATGAATTAGAATGGATACATTCGTGCGAATGAATTAGAATGGATCGGACGAATGAATTAGAATGGATCGTACGAATGAATTAGAATGGATCGTACGAATTAATTAGAATGGATCGTACGAATAAATTAGAATGGATACATTCGTCCGAATGAATTAGAATGGATCATACGAATGAGTAAGAATGGATCGTACGAATGAATTAGAATGGATCGTACGAATGAATTAGAATGGATCGTGCGAATGAATTAGAATGGATCATATTAATGAATTAGAATGGATCGTACGAATGAATTAGAATGGATACATTCGTGCGAATGAATTAGAATGGATCGTGCGAATCCATTAGACTGGATCGTGCGAATGAATAAGAATGGATCATACGAATGAATTAGAATGGATCGTACGAATTAATTAGAATGGATACAATCGTGCAAATCAATTAGAATGGATTGTATAAATGAATTAGAATGGATCGTACGAATGAATTAGAATGGATCATACGAATTAATTAGAATGGATCATACGAATGAATTAGAATGGATCGTACGAATGAAAATGGATCGTACGAATGAACTAGAATGGATACATTCGTGCGAATGAATTAGAATGGATCGTACGAATGATTTAGAATGGATCGTATGATTCATTCTAATTCATTCGTACGATCCATTCTAATACATTCGTACGATTCATGCTAATTCATTCGCACGATCCATTCTAATTCATTCGTACGATCCATTCTTATTCATTCATACGATCCATTCTAATTCATTCGCACAATCCATTCTAATTCATTCGTACAATCCATTCTAATTCATTCGTATGATCCATTCTAACTCATTCGGTGGATCCATTCTAATTCATTCGTACGATCCATTCTAATTCATTCCCACGATCCATTCTAATTTATTTGTACGATCCATTCTAATTCATTCGTACGATCTATTCTAATTCATTCGCATGAATGTAACCATTCTAATTCATTCATACGATTCCTTCTAATTCATTCGTATGAGCTATTCTAATTCATTCGTACGATCCATTCTAATTCATTCCTACGATCCATTGTAATTCATTCCTACAATCCATTTAGATTCATTCGCACAAATGTATCCATTCAAATTCATTCGTACGATCCAGTCTAATTCATTCGTACGATCCATTCTAATTCATTCGCACGAATATATCCATTCTAATTCTTTCGTACGATGCATTCTAATTCATTCGTACGATCCATTCTAATTCATTCGTACGATCCATTCTAATTCATTCGTACGATCCATTCTAATTCATTCGCACGAATGTATCCATTCTAATTCATTCGTACAATCCATTCTATTTCATTCGTACGATCCATTCTTACTCATTCGTATGATCCATTCTAATTCATTCGTATGATCCATTCTAATTCATTCGTACGATCCATTCTAATTCATTCGTACGATCCATTCTAATTCATTCACACGATCCATTCTAATTCATTGATACGATCCATTCTAATTCATTCGCCCGATCCATTCTAATTCATTCATACGATCCATTCTATTCGAATGGATCATGCGATCCATTCGAATTCATTCGCGCGATCCATTCTAATTCATTCATACGATCCATTCTAATTTATTCATACAATGCATTCTAATTCTTTCACACGATCCATTCTAATTCATTCGTACGATCCATTCTAATTCATTCGTACAATCTATTCTATTTCATTTGTACGATCCATTCTTACTCATTCGTATGATCCATTCTAATTAATTCGTACGATCCATTCTAATTCATTTGTACGATCCATTCTAATTCATTCGTACAATCCATTCTATTTCAGTCGTACGATCCATTCTTACTCATTCGTATGATCCATTCTAATTCATTCGCACGAATGTATCCATTCTAATTCATTCATACAATCCATTCTAATTCATTCCGTACGATCCATTCTAATTCATTCGTACGATCGTACGAATGAATTAGAATGGATCGTACGAATGAATTAGAATAGATTGTGTGAATAAATTAGAATGGATCGTACGAATGAATTAGAATGGATCGTACGAATGAATTAGAATGGATCATACGAATGAGTAAGAATGGATCGTACGAATGAATTAGAATGGATCGTACGAATGAATTAGAATGGATCGTACGAATAAATTAGAATAGATACATTCGTCCGAATGAATTAGAATGGATCATACGAATGAGTAAGAATGGATCGTACGAATGAAATAGAATAGATTGTACGAATGAATTAGAATGGATCCTACGAATGAATTAGAATGGATCGTGTGAAAGAATTAGAATGGATTGTATGAATGAATTAGAATGGATCGTATGAATGAATTAGAATGGATCGTGCGAATGAATTCGAATGGATCGTACGAATTCATTCTAATTCATTCATACAATCCATTCTAATTCTTTCACACGATCCATTCTAATTCATTCGTACGTCCCATTCTAATTCATTAGCACGATCCATGCTAATTCATTCGTTCGATCAATTCTAATTCATTAGCACGATCCATTCTAATTCATTCGTACGATCCATTCTAATTCATTCGCACGATCCATTCTAATTCATTCATAGGATCCATTCTAATTCATTCATACGATCTATTCTAATTCTTTCGCACGAATGTATCCATTCTAATTCATTCGCACGAATGTATCCATTCTAATTCATTCGTACGATCCATTTTAATTCATTCGTATGATCAATTCGAATTCATTCGCACGATCCATTCTAATTCATTCATATGATCTATTCTAATTCATTCATACAATCACTTCTAATTCTTTCACACGATCCATTCTAATTCATTCGTACGATCCATTCTAATTCATTCGTACAATCCATTCTATTTCATTCGTACGATCCATTCTTGCTCATTCGTATGATCCACTCTAATTCATTCGTACGATCCATTCTAATTCATTCATACGATCCATTCTAATTCATTCGTACAGTCTATTCTAATTCATTCGTACAATCTATTCTAATTCATTCGTACGATCCATTCTAATTCATTCCTACGATCCATTCTAATTCATTCATACAATCCATTCCAATTCATTCGTACGATCCATTCTAATTCATTCGTACAATCTATTCTAATTCATTCGTACGAATGGATACATTCGTGTGAATGAATTAGAATGGATCGTACTAATGCCATTCTAATTCATTCGTAAGATCCATTCTAATTCATTCGTACGATCCATTCTAATTCATTCGTACAATCCATTCTAATACATTCGCACGAATGTATCCATTCTAGTTCATTCGTACGATCCATTCTAATTCATTCGTACGATCCATTCTAATTCATTCGCACGATCCATTCTAATTCATTCGTACGATCCATTCTAATTCATTCATACGATCCATTCTAATTCATTCGTACGATCCATTCTAATTCATTCGCACAAATGTATCCATTCTAATTCATTCGTACGATCCATTCTGATTCATTCGCACGATCCATTCTAATTCATTCGTACGATCCATTCTAATTCATTCGCACGATCTGTTCTTATTCATTCGCACAGTCCATTCTAATTCATTCGCACGAATGTATCCATTCTAATTCATTCGTATGATCCATTCTAATTCATTCGTATGATCCATTCTAATTAATTCGTATGATCCATTCTAATTCATTCGTATGATCTATTCTAATTCATTCATACAATCCATTCTAATTCATTCGCACGAATGTATCCATTCTAATTAATTCGTACGATCCATTCTAATTCATTCGTATGATCTATTGTTATTCATTCGCACGATCCAGTCTAATTGATTCGCACGATCCATTCTAATTCATTCGCACGAATGTATCCATTCTAATTCATTCGTACGATCCATTCTAATTCATTAATATGATCCATTCTAATTCATTCATACGATCATTTCTATTTCATATGCACAAAGGTATCCATTCTATTCCATTCGTAGGATCCATTCTAATCCATTCGTACGATCCATTCTAATTCATTCGTACGATCCATTCTAATTCATTCGCTCGAATGTATCCATTCTAATGCATTCGTACGATCCATTCTAATTCATTCGCATGAATGTAACCATTCTAATTCATTCATTTGATCCATTCTAATTCATTCGTACGATCCATTCTAATTCATTCGTCCAATCCATTCTAATTCATTCGCACGAATGTATCCATTCTAATTCATTCGTACGATCCATTCTAATTCATTCGTACGATCCATTCTAATTCATTCGTAAGATCCATTCTAATTCATTCGTACGATCCATTCTAATTCATTCGTACGATCCATTCTAATTCATTCGCACGAATGTATCCATTCTAGTTCATTCGTACGATCCATTCTAATTCATTAGTACGATCCATTCTAATTCATTCGTACGATCCATTCTAATTCATTCGCACGATCCATTCTAATTCATTCATACGATCCATTCTAATTCATTCATACGATCCATTCTAATTCATTCGTGCGATCCATTCTAATTCATTCATACAATCCAATCTAATTCATTCGTACGATCCATTCTAATTCACTCATACGATCCATTCTAATACATTCATACGATCCATTCTAATTCATTTGTATGAATATATCCATTCTAATTCATTCGTACGATCCATTCTAATTCCTTCGTACGATCCATTCTAATTCATTCGTACGATCTCTTCTAATTCATTCGTACGATCCATTCTAATTCATTCGTACGATCCACTCTAATTCCTTCGTACGATCCATTCTAATTCATTCGTACAATCCATTCTAATTCATTCGTACGATCTATTCTAATTCATTCGTACGAATGAATACATTCGTGTGAATGAATTAGAATGGATCGTACGAATGAGTAAGAATGGATCGTACGAATAAAATAGAATGGATTGCACGAATGAATTAGAATGGATCGTACGAATAAATTAGAATGGATCGTGTGAAAGAATTAGAATGGATTGTATGAATGAATTAGAATGGATCATACGAAGGAATTAGAATGGATCGTACGAATGAATTAGAATGGATCGTACGAATGAATTAGAATGGATCGTGTGAAAGAATTAGAATGGATCGTACGAATGAATTAGAATGGATCGTGCGAATGAATTAGAATGGATCGTACGAATGAATTAGAATGGATCGTACGAATGAACTAGAATGGATACATTCGTGCGAATGAATTAGAATGGATCGTACAAATGAATTAGAATGGATCGTACGAATGAATTAGAATGGATCTTACGAATGAATTAGAATGGATCGAACGAATGAATTAGAATGGATCGTACGAATGAATTAGAATGGATACATTCGTGCGAATGAATTAGAATGGATCGGACGAATGAATTAGAATGGATCGTACGAATGAATTATAATGGATCAAATGAATGAATTAGAATGGTTACATTCATGCGAATGAATTCGAATGGATCGTACGAATGGATTAGAATGGATCGTACGAATGGATTAGAATGGATACATTCGAGCGAATGAATTAGAATGGATCGTACGAATGAATTAGAATGGATCGTACGAATGGATTAGAATGGATCCTACGAATGGATTAGAATGGATACCTTTGTGCATATGAATTAGAATGGATCGTACGAATGAATTAGAATGGATCATATTAATGAATTAGAATGGATCGTACGAATGAATTAGAATGGATACATTCGTGCACGATCCATTCTAATTCATTCGCAATAATGTATCCATTCTAACTTATACGTACGAACCATTCTAATTCATTAATATGATCCATTCTAATTCATTCGTACGATCCATTCTAATTCATATGCACAAAGGTATCCATTCTAATTCATTCGTACGATCTATTCTAATTCAGGATCGTACGAATGAATTAGAATGGATACATTCGTGCGAATGAATTAGAATTGATCGTACGAATGAATTAGAATGGATCGTGCGAATGAATTTGAATGGATTGTACAAATGAATTAGAACGGATCGTATGAATGAACGAGAATGGATACATTCGTGCGAATGAATTAGAACGGATCGTACGAATGAATTAGAATGGATTATACGAATGAATTAGAATGGATCTTACGAATGAATTAGAATGGATCGTACGAATGAATTAGAATGGATCGTACGAATGAATTAGAATGGATACATTCGTGCGAATGAATTAGAATGGATCGGACGAATGAATTAGAATGGATCGTACAAATGAATTAGAATGGATCAAATGAATGAATTAGAATGGTTACATTCATGCGAATGAATTAGAATGGATCGTACGAATGGATTAGAATGGATCGTACGAATGGATTAGAAAGGATACATTCGAGCGAATGAATTAGAATGGATCGTACGAATGAATTAGAATGGATCGTACGAATGGATTAGAATGGATCTTACGAATGGATTAGAATGGATACCTTTGTGCATATGAATTAGAATGGATCGTACGAATGAATTAGAATGGATCATATTAATGAATTAGAATGGATCGTACGAATGAATTAGAATGGATACATTCGTGCGAATGAATTAGAATGGATCGTGCGAATCAATTAGACTGGATCGTGCGAATGAATAAGAATAGATCATACGAATGAATTAGAATGGATCATACGAATTAATTAGAATGGATACATTCGTGCGAATGAATTAGAATGGATTGTATGAATGAATTAGAATGGATCGTACGAATGAATTAGAATGGATCATACAAATTAATTAGAATGGATCATACGAATGAATTTGAATGGATCGTACGAATGAATTAGAATGGATACATTTGTGCGAATGAATTAGAATGGATTGTGCGAATGAATAAGAATAGATCGTGCGAATGAATTAGAATGGATCGTACGAATGAATTAGAATGGATCGTGCGAATGAATTAGAATGGATCATATTAATGAATTAGAATGGATCGTACGAATGAATTAGAATGGATACATTCGTGCGAATGAATTAGAATGGATCGTGCGAATCAATTAGACTGGATCGTGCGAATGAATAAGAATAGATCATACGAATGAATTAGAATAGATCGTACGAATGAATTAGAATGGATCGTACGAAGGAATTAGAATGGATCGTATGAATGAATTAGAATGGATATATTCGTGCAAATGAATTAGAATGGATCGTATGAATGTATTAGAATGGATCGTATGAGTGAATTAGAATGGATCGTACGAATGAATTAGAATGGATTGTATGAATGAATTAGAATGGATCGTACGAATGAATTTGAATGGATCGTATGAATGAATTAGAATGGATCGTACGAATGAATTAGAATGGATCATGCGAATGAATTAGAATGGATCGTACGAATGAATTAGAATGGATCGTACGAATGAACTAGAATGGATACATTCGTGCGAATGAATTTGAATGGATCGTACGAATGAATTAGAATAGATCGTACGAATGAATTAGAATGGATCTTACGAATGAATTAGAATGGATCGTACGAATGAATTAGAATGGATCGTACGAATGAATTAGAATGGACACATTCGTGCGAATGAATTAGAATGGATCGGACGAATGAATTAGAATGGATCATACGAATGAATTAGAATGGATCAAATGAATGAATTAGAATGGATACATTCATGCGAATGAATTAGAATGGATCGGACGAATGGATTAGAATGGATCGTACGAATGGATTAGAATGGATACATTCGAGCGAATGAATTAGAATGGATCGTACGAATGAATTAGAATGGATCGTACGAATGGATTAGAATGGATCCTATGAATGGATTAGAATGGATACCTTTGTGCATATGAATTAGAATGGATCGTACGAATGAATTAGAATGGATCATATTAATGAATTAGAATGGATCGTACGAATGAATTAGAATGGATACATTCGTGCGAATGAATTAGAATTGATCGTGCAAATCAATTAGACTGGATCGTGCGAATGAATAAGAATAGATCATACGAATGAATTAGAATGGATCGTACGAATTAATTAGAATGGATACATTCATGCGAATGAATTAGAATGGATTGTATGATTGAATTAGAATGGATCGTACGAATGAATTAGAATGGATCATACGAATTAATTAGAATGGATCCTACGAATGAATTAGAATGGATCGTACGAATGAATTAGAATGGATCGTACGAATGAATTAGAATGGATACGTTCGTGCAAATGAATTAGAATGGATTGTGCGAATGAATAAGAACAGATCGTGCGAATGAATTAGAATGGATCGTACGAATGAATTAGAATGGATCATGTGAATGAATTAGAATGGATCGTACGAATGAATTAGAATGGATATATTTGTGCGAATGAATTAGAATGGATCGTACGAATGAATTAGAATGGATCGTATGAATGAATTAGAATGGATCGTACGAATGAATTAGAATGGATCGTGCGAATAAATTAGAATGGATCGTACGAATGAATTAGAATGGATCGTACGAATGAACTAGAATTGATACATTCGTGCGAATGAATTAGAATGGATCGTACGAATGAATTAGAATGGATCGTACGAATGAATTAGAATGGATCTTAAGAATAAATTAGAATGGATCGTACGAATGAATTAGAATGGATGCATTCGTGCGAATGAATTAGAATAGATCGGACAAATGAATTAGAATGGATCGTACGAATGAATTTGAATGGATTGTATGAATGAATTAGAATGGATCGTACGAATAAATTAGAATGGATACATTCGTCCGAATGAATTAGAATGGATCATACGAATGAGTAAGAATGGATCGTACGAATGAAATAGAATAGATTGTACGAATGAATTAGAATGGATCCTACGAATGAATTAGAGTGGATCGTGTGAAAGAATTAGAATGGATTGTATGAATGAATTAGAATGGATCGTATGAATGAATTAGAATGGATCGTGCGAATGAATTCGAATGGATCGTACGAATTCATTCTAATTCATTCATACAATCCATTCTAATTCTTTCACACGATCTATTCTAATTCATTCGTAGGATCCATTCTAATTCATTCGTACAATCTATTCTATTTCATTCGTACGATCCATTCTTACTCATTCGTATGATCCATTCTAATTCATTCGGACGAATGTATCCATTCTAATTTATTCGTACGATCCATTCTAATTCATTCGTACGATCCATTCTAATTCATTCGTACGATCCATTCTAATTCATTCGTCCGATCCATTCTAATTCATTCGCACGAATGTATCCATTCTAATTCATTCGTACGGTCCATTCTAATTCATTCGTGCGATACATTCTAATTCATTCGTACGATCCATTCTAATTCATTCGTACGATCCATTCTAATTCATTCGTCCGATCCATTCTAATTCATTCGCACGAATGTATCCATTCTAATTCATTCGTACGGTCCATTCTAATTTATTCGTACGATACATTCGTGCGAATGAATTAGAATGGATCATACGAATGAGTAAGAATGGATCGTACGAATGAAATAGAATGGATTGTGCGAATAAATTAGAATGGATCGTACGAATGAATTAGAATGGATCTTACGAATGAATTAGAATGGATCGTACGAATGCACGATCCATGCTAATTCATTCGTTTGATCAATTCTAATTCATTAGCACGATCCATTCTAATTCATTCGTATGATCCATTCTAATTCATTCGCACGATCCATTCTAATTCATTCGTACGATCCATTCTAATTCTTTCACACGATCCATTCTAATTCATTCGTACGATCCATTCTAATTCATTCGTACGATCCATTCTAATTCATTCGTACGATCCATTCTAATTCCTTCGTATGATCCATTCTAATTCATTCGTGCAATCCATTCTATTTCATTCGTACGATCCATTCTTACTCATTCGTACGATCCATTCTAATTCATTCACACGAATGTATCCATTCGTACGAATGAATTAGAATAGATTGTACGAATGAATTAGAATGGATCGTACTAATGAATTAGAATGGATCGTATGAATGAATTAGAATGGATCGTACGAATTAATTAGAATGGATCGTGCGAACGAATTAGAATGGATCGTACGAATGAATTAGAATGGATCGTGCGAATGAACTAGAATGGATACATTCGTGCGAATGAATTAGAATGGATCGTACGAATGAATTAGAATGGATCGTACGAATGAATTAGAATGGATCGTACGAATGAATTAGAGTGGATCATATGAATGAATTAGAATGGATCATACGAATGAGTAAGAATGGATCGTACGAATGAAATAGAATGGATTGTACGAATGAATTAGAATGGATCGTACGAATGAATTAGAATGGATCGTGTGAAAGAATTAGAATGGATTGTATGAATGAATTAAAATGGATCATATGAATGAATTATAATTTATCGTGCGAATGAATTCGAATGGATCGTACGAATGAATTAGAATGGATCGTACGAATGAATTATAATGGATACATTCGTGCGAATGAATTAGAATGGATACATTCGTACGAAAGAATTAGAATAGATCGTATGAATGAATTAGAATGGATCCTATGAATGAATTTGAATGGATCGTGCGAATGAATTAGAACGGATCGTACGAATGAATTAGAATGGATCGTGCTAATGAATTAGAATTGATCGAACGAATGAATTAGCATGGATCGTGCTAATGAATTAGAATGGAACGTACGAATGAATTAGAATGGATCGTGTGAAAGAATTAGAATGGATTGTATGAATGAATTAGAATGAATTCGTACGATCCATTCGAATTCATTCGCATGATCCATTCTAATTCATTCATACGATCCATTCTAATTCATTCATACAATCCATTCCAATTCTTTCACACGATCCATTCTAATTCATTCGTAGGATCCATTCTAATTCATTCGTACAATCTATTCTATTTCATTCGTACATCCATTCTTACTCATTCGTGTGATCCATTCTAATTCATTCGGATGAATGTATCCATTCTAATTTATTCGTACGATCCATTCTAATTCATTCGTACGAACCATTCTAATTCCTTCGTACGATCCATTCTAATTCATTCGTACGATCCATTCTAATTCATTCGTACGATCCATTCTAATTCATTCGCACAATCTATTCTAATTCATTCGTACGATCCATTCTAATTCATTCGTACGATCGTACGAATGAATTAGAATGGATCGTACGGAATGAATTAGAATGGATTGTATGAATGAATTAGAATGGATACATTCGTGCGAATGAATTAGAATGGATCATACGAATGAGTAAGAATGGATCGTACGAATGAAATAGAATGGATTGTACGAATGAATTAGAATGGATCGTACAAATGAATTAGAATGGATCGTACGAATGAATTAGAATGGATCATACGAATGAGTAAGAATGGATCGTACAAATGAAATAGAATGGATTGTACGAATGAATTAGAATGGATCGTACGAATGAATTAGAATGGATCTTACGAAAGAATTAGAATGCATTGTATGAATGAATTAGAATGGATCGTATGAATGAATAGAATGGATCGTGCGAATGAATTCGAATGGATCACATGATCCATTCGAATATAATGGATCGTATGAATGAATTAGAATGGATCGGGCGAATGAATTAGAATGGATTATAGGAATGAATTAGAATGGATCGTATGAATGAATTAGAATAGATCGTATGAATGAATTAGAATGGATCGTGCGAATGAATTAGAATGGATCGTACGAATGAATTAGAATGGATCGTACGAATGAATTAGAATGGATCATACGAATGAATTAGAATGGATCATACGAATGAGTAAGAATGGATCGTACGAATGAAATAGAATGGATTGTACGAATGAATTAGAATGGATACATTCGTGCGAATGAATTAGAATGGATCGTACGAATGAATTAGAATGGATCATACAAATGAATTAGAATGGATAGTACGAATGAATTAGAATGGATCTTACGAATGAATTAGAATGGATCGTACGAATGAATTAGAATGGATCGTACGAATGAATTAGAATGGATACATTCGTGCGAATGAATTAGAATGGATCGGACGAATGAATTAGAATGGATCGTACGAATGAATTAGAATGGATCGTACGAATGAATTAGAATGGATCGTACAAATAAATTAGAATGGATACATTCGTCCGAATGAATTAGAATGGATCATACGAATGAGTAAGAATGGATCGTACGAATGAAATAGAATAGATTGTACGAATGAATTAGAATGGATTCGTACGAATGAATTAGAATGGATACATTCGTGCGAATGAATTAGAATGGATCGTACCAATGAGTAAGAATGGATCGTACGAATGAAATAGAATGGATTGTGCGAATGAATTAGAATAGATCATACGAATGAATTAGAATGGATCGTACGAATGAATTAGAATGGATCCTATGAATGAATTAGAATGGATCGTGTGAATGAATTAGAATGGATCGTATGAATGAATTAGAATGGATGGTGCTAATGAATTAGAATTGATCGAACGAATGAATTAGAATGGATACATTCGTGCGAATGAATTGGAATGGATCGGACGAATGAATTAGAATGGATTGTACGAATGAGTAAGAATGGATCGTACGAATGAAATAGAATAGATCGTACGAATGAATTAGAATGGATCGTACGAAGGAATTAGAATGGATCGTACGAATGAATTAGAATGGATATATTCGTGCAAATGAATTAGAATGGATCGTATGAATGTTTTAGAATGGATCGTATGAGTTCATTAGAATGGATCGTACGAATGAATTAGAATGGATCGTATGAATGAATTAGAATGGATACATTCGTGTGAATGAATTAGAATGGATCGTATGAATGAATTAGAATAGATTTTGTGAATAAATTAGAACTGATCGTACGAATGAATTAGAATGGATACATTCGTGCGAATGAATTAGAATTGATTGTATGAATGAATTAGAAAGGATCCTATGAATGAATTAGAATGGATCGTGCGAATGAATTAGAATGGATCATATGAATGAATTAGAATGGATCATGCTAATGAATTAGAATTGATCGAACGAATGAATTAGCATGGATCGTGCTAATAAATTAGAATGGAACGTACGAATGAATTAGAATGGATCGTGTGAAAGAATTAGAATGGATTGTATGAATGAATTAGAATGAATTCGTACGATCCATTCGAATTCATTCGCACGATCCATTCTAATTCATTCATACGATCCATTCTAATTTATTCATATAATCCATTCTAATTCTTTCACACGATCCATTCTAATTCATTCGTAGGATCCATTCTAATTCATTCGTACAATCTATTCTATTTCATTCGTACGATCCATTCTTACTCATTCGTATGATCCAGTCTAATTCATTCGGACGAATGTATCCATTCTAATTTATTCGTACGATCCATTCTAATTCATTCGTACGATCCATTCTAATTCATTCGTACGATCCATTCTAATTCATTTGTCCGATCCATTCTAATTCATTCGCACGAATGTATCCATTCTAATTCATTCATACGATCCATTCTAATTCATTCGTACGATCCATTCTAATTCATTCGTACGATCCATTCTAATTCATTCGTACGATCCATTCTAATTCATGCGCACGAATGTATCCATTCTAGTTTATTCGTACGATCCATTCTAATTCATTCATACAATCCATTCTAATTCATTCGCACGAATGTATCCATTCTAATTCATTCGTACGATCAATTCTAATTCATTCACAAAATCTATTCTAATTCGTTCATACGATCCATTCTAATTCATTCACACGAATGTATCCATTCTAATCCTTTCATACGATCCATTCTAATTCATTCGTACGATCCATTCTAATTCACTCATACGATCCATTCTAATACATTCATACGATCCATTCTAATTCATTTGCACGAATATATCCATTCTAATTCATTCGTACGATCCATTCTAATTCATTCGTACGATCTATTCTAATTCCTTCGTACGATCCATTCTAATTCATTCGTACGATCCATTCTAATTCATTCATACAATCCATTCTAATTCTTTCGCACGATCCATTCTAATTCATTCGTACGATCCATTCTAATTCATTCGTGCAATCCATTCTATTTCATTCGTACGATCCATTCTTACTCATTCGTACAATCCATTCTAATTCATTCACACGAATGTATCCATTCGTACGAATGAATTAGAATAGATTGTACGAATGAATTAGAATGGATCGTACGAATGAATTAGAATGGATCGTACGAAGGTATTAGAATGTATCGTACGAATGAGTAAGAATGGATCGTACGAATGAAATAGAATAGATCGTACGAATGAATTAGAATGGATCGTACGATGGAATTAGAATGGATCGTACGAATAAATTAGAATGGATATATTCATGCAAATGAATTAGAATGGATCATATGAATGTATTAGAATGGATCGTATGAGTGAATTAGAATAGATCGTACGAATGAATTAGAATGGATCGTATGAATGAATTAGAATGGATACATTCGTGTGAATGAATTAGAATGGATCGTATGAATGAATTAGAATAGATTTTGTGAATGAATTAGAACTGATTGTATGAATGAATTAGAATGGATACATTCGTGCGAATGAATTAGAATGGATTGTATGAATGAATTAGAATGGATCCTATGAATGAATTAGAATGGATCGTACGAATGAATTAGAATGGATACATTCGTGCGAATGAATTAGAATTGATCGTACGAATGAATTAGAATGGATCGTGCGAAGGAATTAGAATGGATCGTACGAATGAATTAGAATGGATACATTCGTGCGAATGAATTAGAATGGATACATTCGTGAAAGAATTAGAATAGATCGTATGAATGAATTAGAATGGATCCTATTAATGAATTAGAATGGATCTACGAATGAATCAGAATGGATCGTACGAATGAATTAGAATGGATCGTGCTAATGAATTAGAATTGAGCGAACGAATGAATTAGCATGGATCGTGCTAATGAATTAGAATGGATCGTACGAATGAATTAGAATGGATCAAACGAATGAATTAGAATGGTTACATTCATGCGAATGAATTAGAATGGATCGTACGAATGGATTAGAATGGATCGTACGAATGGATTAGAATGGATACATTCGAGCGAATGAATTAGAATGGATCGTACGAATGAATTAGAATGGATCATACGAATGGATTAGAATGGATCCTACGAATGGATTAGAATGGATACCTTTGTGTATATGAATTAGAATGGATCGTACGAATGAATTAGAATGGATCATATAAATGAATTAGAATGGATCGTACGAATCAATTAGAATGGATACATTCGTGCACAATCCATTCTAATTCATTCGCACGAATGTATCCATTCTAATTCATTCGTACGATCCATTCTAATTCATTAGTATGATCCGTTCTAATTCATTCGTACGATCCATTCTAATTCATATGCACAAAGGTATCCATTCTAATTCATTCGTACGATCCATTCTAATTCAGGATCGTACGAATGAATTAGAATGGATACATTCGTGCGAATGAATAAGAATTGATCATACGAATGAATTAGAATGGATCATGCGAATGAATTAGAATGGATCGTACGAATGAATTAGAATGGATCGTACGAATGAACTAGAATGGATACATTCGTGCGAATAAATTAGAATGGATCGTACAAATGAATTAGAATGGATCGTACGAATGAATTAGAATGGATCTTACGAATGAATTAGAATGGATCGTACGAATGAATTAGAATGGATACATTCGTGCGAATGAATTAGAATGGATCGGATGAATGAATTAGAATGGATCGTACGAATGAATTAGAATGGATCAAATGAATGAATTAGAATGGTTACATTAATGCGAATGAATTAGAATGGATCGTACGAATGGATTAAATGGATCGTACGAATGGATTAGAATGGATACATTCGAGCGAATGAATTAGAATGGATCGTACGAATGAATTAGAATGGATCGTACGAATGGATTAGAATGGATCCTACGAATGGATTAGAATGGATACCTTTGTGCATATGAATTAGACTGGATCGTACGAATGAATTAGAATGGATCATACGAATGAGTAAGAATGGATCGTACGAATGAATTAGAATGGATCGTACGAATGAATTAGAATGGATATATTCGTGCGAATGAATTAGAATGGATACATTCGTGCGAAAGAATTAGAATAGATCGTATGAATGAATTAGAATGGATCCTATGAATGAATTAGAATGGATCGTGCGAATGAATTAGAATGGATCGTACGAATGAATAAGAATGGATCGTGCTAATGAATTAGAATTGATCGAACGAATGAATTAGCATGGATCGTGCTAATGAATTAGAATGGAACGTACGAATGAATTAGAATGGATCGTGTGAAAGAATTAGAATGGATTGTATGAATGAATTATAATGAATTAGAATAGAACGTACGAATGAATTAGAATGGATCGTGTGAAAGAATTAGAATGGATTGTATGAATGAATTAGAATGAATTCGTACGATCCATTCGAATTCATTCGCACGATCCATTCTAATTCATTCATACGATCCATTCTAATTCATTCATACAATCCATTCTAATTCTTCCACACGATCCATTCTAATTCATTCGTAGGATCCATTCTAATTCATTCGTACAATCTATTCTATTTCATTCGTACGATCCATTCTTACTCATTCGTATGATTCATTCTAATTCATTCGGACAAATGTATCCATTCTAATTTATTCGTACGATCTATTCTAATTCATTCGTACGATCCATTCTAATTCATTCGTACGATCCATTCTAATTTATTCGTACGATCCATTCTAATTCATTCGCACGAATGTATCCATTCTAATTCATTCGTACGATCCATTCTAATTCATTCGTACAATCCATTCTAATTCATTCGTAAGATCCATTCTAATTCATTCGTACGATCTATTCTAATTCATTCGTACGATCCATTCTAATTCATTCGCACGAATGTATCCATTCTAGTTCATTCGTACGATCCATTCTAATTCATTCGTACGATCCATTCTAATTCATTCGCACGATCCATTCTAATTCATTCGTACGATCCATTCTAATTCATTCATACGATCCATTCTAATTCATTCGTACGGTCCATTCTAATTCATTCGCACAAATATATCCATTCTAATTCATTCGTACGATCCATTCTAATTCATTCGCACGATCCATTCTAATTCATTCGTACGATCCATTCTAATTCATTCGCACGATCTGTTCTTATTCATTCGCACAATCCATTCTAATTCATTCGCACGAATGTATCCATTCTAATTCATTCGTACGATCCATTCTAATTCATTCGTACGATCCATTCTAATTCATTCGTATGATCCATTCTAATTAATTCGTATGATCCATTCTAATTCATTCGTACGAGCCATTCTAATTCATTCATACAATCCATTCTAATTCATTCACACGAATGTATCCATTCTAATTAATTCGTACGATCCATTCTAATTCATTCGTATGATCTATTCTTATTCATTCGCACGATCCAGTCTAATTGATTCGCACGATCCATTCTAATTCATTCGCACGAATGTATCCATTCTAATTCATTCGTACGATCCATTCTAATTCATTAATATGATCCATTATAATTCATTCGTACGATCCATTCTAATTCATATGCACAAAGGTATCCATTCTAATCCATTCGTAGGATCCATTCTAATCCATTCGTACGATCCATTCTAATTCATTCGTACGATCCATTCTAATTCATTCACTCGAATGTATGCATTCTAATCCATTCGTACGATCCATTCTAATCCATTCGTACGATCCATTCTAATTCATTCGCATGAATGTAACCATTCTAATTCATTCATTTGATCGATTCTAATTCATTCGTACGATCCATTCTAATTCATTCGTCCGATCCATTCTAATTCATTCGCACGAATGTATCCATTCTAATTCATTCGTACGATCCATTCTAATTCATTCGTACGATCCATTCTAATTCATTCGTACGATCCATTCTAATTCATTCGCACGAATGTATCCATTCTAGTTCATTCGTACGATCCATTCTAATTCATTCGTACGATCCATTCTAATTCATTCGCACGATCCATTCTAATTCATTCATAGGAACCATTCTAATTCATTCATACAATCCATTCTAATTCATTCTCACGAATGTATCTGTTGGGGGTAGCTGAAACTCACACAGGAGTTCGCCCTCTCCCCCGCGCTCACCAGATCATCTTGACAGGGAGCGAAATCCACAGTGGGCTGAGGGGGCCCAAGGCAAAGAGCTCGCTCAGGAGCTCGTGCGAGCTTGCCCAGGAGCTCGCCCGAGTTCGCCCGGGAAGCTCGCCCGAGCTCGTCCAGGAGCTCGCCCGAGTTCGCCCGGGAAGCTCGCCCGAGCTCGCCCAGGAGCTCGCCCGAGCTCGTCCAGGAGCTCGCCCGAGCTCGCCCAGGAGCTCTCCCAAACTCGCCCATTGGGGGTAGCTGAAACTCGCACAGGAGTTCGCCCTCTTCCCCGTGCTCACCAAATCATCCGGACAGGGAGCGAGATCCACATTGGGCTGAAGGGGCCCTAGGCAAAGAGCTCGCCTAAGCTCGCCTAAGAGATCGCCCGGGGGCTCGCCCGAGCTCGCCCAGTAGCTCGCTCGAGCTCGCCCAGGAACTCGCTCGAGCTCGCCCAGGAGCTCGCCCGAGCACGCCCGACCTCGCTCAGGAGCTCACCCATGCTCGCCAAGGAGCTCGCCCAAGCTCGCCCAGACTCCTGTTTATCGAAGAGGTTGCTCCTGCGAGGTCCGACTCTTGATAGATATGGACGAAAGGACGGAGCAGTGCGGGGCGAGCTTGCCTTTGCTTCCTCCCTGAGACCGCCCAGACTTGAACATTCCAGAATAGCCGCCTGGCCGCGACAAGAAAGATACTCTCCCCCACTCAAACCGCCTGGCAGGCTCAACGACAGAATGTCAGAGCGCGAGTACCAAGGACTGTCAGACCCATGTGAGCCAGAACGTGGGGGTCTAGAAGGCTCTGGAAAGAATCTCCACATGTCGGGCCACGTAGGCCACCGATTGCTATAAATGCTCACCCCCAGGCTCCATAGTACAGGTTCGAAATCCCTTTCCCTACCACTTTGGTATACCACAGCTCGCCGTTGTGCTACCGTGACTGACTTGAGCGTCGGAGGGTCTGCGCTCCTAAGGGAGCCAGCCGTTCTCACGTTCTCTTTTCTTTGTCTTGCAGGCAGCCCGCACGGACCAGCGAAAATATCCCCCAACATTTGGCGCCGTCTGTGGGATCTTCGACTGGTTCCTGCGAGAACGCCCACGGCCACAAGGGTGAACGTCGGTACCCTAGTAACCCAAAGATGGCCCCGGTGACGAGGGGACGCAGGCGGACGAGGGCCCGTGGGGGGTCTGTGCACAGCGAACCCCCCGCCGAAACCCCCCAGCCCCTTGTCCCGCTCAGTGACCAGCTCCTGTTGGAGATGTTGGCCACCCAGCGGGCAATGATGGAGGAGTTGACGCGCTTGCGTCAGGCCCCGGCGGCGAGCCGGTGATCGGGACCATCGAGGGCCGCATCCCCCGCGCGACCTCCCGTCTCGTCGCGTCTGCCCACGACCGTCCCAGCTCGGCGGACTTCCCACCCGGAACCCCTGGTTGAGAGGACGGCCGTGCGTGGAGCGAAGGAGACCCCGCTCACGAGGTTACAGAAGCTAGTAACCCAGTGATCTAGCAACCAGGCGACCTCGCGCGCGACCATTCCCCGCCGCCGTAGCCGGAGTGTCGATTCCGACGAGTCGGAGGAAAGGTCTCTAGAGCGAGATCGCGACCCGCGCCATCGGCGACGAGGAAAAGAGCCCGCGGTGGCTATACCTTCCGGAGTTCGAGAGGTGACGGCCTCCCATAGACCAACCGCCACGCTGAAGGGATCCGCGGGCGAGCAGCAAGGAGGCCGCCGATCGGCAGCCCCCGAGGGTCGCCGCGCGGTGGATCCGAACCTCCCTAGAGGGAGCGCGCACGGCCGCCTAGGACCTGCGCAGCCGCCTTTGGGAGTTCTCCCCGGACACTGGCAGCGATCTAGTGCGCCAGCAGATTTACTGGAGGATCTCGCCGCCCACGGAGGTAGCTCGCCTTTCACCAGCGAGGTCCACCAAGGGGGTTTTCCGTACCATTGGACCCCCCTGAAGTTTGTATTGTTCGACGGGTCGCAGGATCCCGTTGACCATCTCTTGGCCTACAGAAAGCTTCTGTTTTTCTGGGACCAAGACCACGTCTTGTGTCGAGCATTCCCGAGCAGTTTGACCGGCTCGGCATTGAATTGGTTCCACAAGTTGCCGTCCGGTGTGATCCCCGACTTTCCAACTCTCTCTAGGCTATTCCTGGAGCAGTATCGCTGCAACAGGCAGCCCCCGAAGAGAATCGAGTCTGTTTACTTTAGCCATGGGAGCTCGCGAAACACTCCGGTGCTTCGCAACGCGATTCCGAAGCGCCTACCTCGCTCTGGAAGATGCGGCGGGCCAAGATCGTACCGTGCAACACATCAAGCTCGAAGATGCGGTGCTAGACCGGAAGGGAAAGGCAGTCGAGCAGCGACCTCCTCCGGCTCTGCGACCTCTGGTCGTGAAGGCCGTGGAGAGGAGGGAGGTGCCACTGGCGGTACCTTTGCCCGGACCGTCCGCAGCTCCTGCAGTACAGCCCGCTGAAGCCCCTGTGGCGGTCGCTGGAAGGCCGGCGAACTGGCGCCTGCCTCCGGGACCCGGGGAGCGGGACTTCACCGTACTAACCCATTCGCCAGGACAAATCTTTCATCAGATTCGGAATGAGCCTTTCTTCCAGTACCCGCCACCCCTACAAGTCGGAGAGCCCGGCTCTACCGACAACTCGCGACGGTGCGCTTTTCATCGAAGTCCTGGGCATCACACTAACAGATGCCGGGCTCTGAAGAACCACTTGGAGGATTTGGTCGCCTTGGGGCACTTGAACCAATTCATCTCGCCCCCAAGGAGGTTCGAGGTGGTTCCAGAACGAGCCCCTCGGGAGGGAGATCGCCCAGGACTCGCGGAGCCCGCCTTACCTCCGCCACCCCCGGGAGGACTGGTGATCTATCACACCATTAGCGGACGGCTGAGCGGCCCGAGATCCAGTAATGAAGCCCGCCGACGAGTTAGGGAGATGGAGCGGGCATAGAAGGTATTTTCCGTCTCGCTAACTCCTACTTTACTTCGAGCACCGAGGGTGGAAGCCCACGATTTTCTCTGGTTCTCGGAAGACGACATGACTGGGGTCGTCACGCCCCACAATGACCCCCTCGTCATACGCCTGATGATGGCTAACATCGAGGTGAGGCGAGCTCTGGTCGATTCGGGGAGCGCCGTTGATATCCTTTTTCTGTCGGCCTACCTGCGAATGGGGTTGAGACTTGCCGACCTGTCTCCCTCGACGAGCTCCCTCAGCGGATTCACCAGTGAGGTCGCCAAAGTGGCAGGAGAGATAACCCTTACCGTGACCGCGGGCCCGGAGGCTCGCCAAGTCCGCTTCACGGTAGTGGACGGAAGTTCCGCCTTTAATGCCATCCTTGGGCGGCCTTGGTTAAGGCAAATGAAGGCGGTATCTTACCCAACCATCAGGCCCTCAAGTTCCCAACCACGAGCGGGGTCGTAGTCATTCGGGGTGATCAGGTAACCGCTACCAGATGTGAGCAAGATGTTCTTCACCTCGTGAACACGGAGGTCGCCGAGGCCAAAAGGCCCGCACCTTCCTAGCAATTACCGCCCGCTACGAGCGAGCTCCTGGGGAGCCCGCTGGGGGCCTCCTCGCCTAAGTCCCCTACTCCATCCCCGGGTGGGAGCGGTGTGGATCTTAAGCTGGAGGAGGAAGGTCGCCTGACAACCCCCAAGAGAGGAAGTTTTCCAGTTGCCGAACCACTTCAAGAGGTCGACATTGGCGGCAGAGAAGGACCAAGAATTGTTAGTCTCGGGACCTCGCTATCCAAGGGTGAGGTCCTGGCCATAACCAACTTGCTCAGGGAATACCATGACGTATTCGCCTGGAGCTTCGCGGACATGCCAGGGATTGACCCGAAGGTCGCCTGTCATCGTCTGCACACCATGAAAGAGTTCCCGCCGGTCAAGCAGAAAGCTCGGCACATACCTGCTGCGAAGTCCATTGCAGTGGCGGCGGAGATAGACAAGCTAGAGCGAGCTGGCTTCATCCGCGAGGCACACTTCCCCGAGTGGATCTCCAATATCGTGGCGGTGCCCAAGAAGAGCGGAGCGGTCAGAGTATGCATTGACTTCTCCGACCTCAATAAGGCATGCCCGAAGGACGGTTTTCCTCTTCCAAGAATAGGAGCGCTGGTCGACGCAGCTGTCGGGTTCCAGGCCTTGTCCTTCATGGATGGATATTCAGGGTATAACCAGATACCCCTCCACCTCGAAGATCAGGAGAAGACCGCCTTCTACTCTGGAGCGTGCTACCAGAAGCTATACTGCTATCGAGTGATGCCATTTGGACTTAAGAACGCTGGAGCGACCTACCAAAGGTTAGTCACTCAGATGTTTAAAAATCAGATCGGCAGAAATGTCGAAGTTTATATTGATGACCTTCTGGTAAAAAGTCGAGAGCGAGAGGGGCATGTTGCCGACCTCCGCGAAATCTTCGAAGTGTTGAGAAAGTACCAAATGAGGCTAAACCCGGCAAAGTGTGCATTCGGGGTGACTTCCGGGAAATTCCTCGGGTACCTGGTCACCCACAGGGGGATCGAGGCCGACCCTGGGCAAATCCGAGCACTTGTCGAAATGCCCACGCCAAGAACCCGACAGGAAGTCCAGAGATTGAGCGGGCGAATCGCCGCGCTCAATCGTTTCATATCCAAATCCTTAGACAATTGCCGACCTCTTTTCGAGCTGTTGCGAAAAGGAGCGAGCATTTGATGGGATGAAAAGTGCGAGCACGCTTTTCAAAAGATCAAGGACTATATGGCGAGCCCGCCAATCCTAGCGGCACCTAAGGATGGCGCTGAGCTCGGCGTATATCTCGCGGTCACAGAGAACGCGGTAAGCGGGGTCCTTATGGTAGAAGAAGCAAAGGTGGAGCGGCCTGTTTACTTTGTAAGCCACACAATGCTTCCCGCCGAGCTCCGGTATCGACCAATCGAGAAGGTCGCATTGGCCTTGATCCTTACCGCGAGAAAACTTCATCCCTACTTCTCGGCGCACACTGTCAAAGTCATCACAGAGCACCCCCTGAAGAGCGCGCTCTCCAGGCCCTCGATAGCCGGCAGGCTGTATCGATGGTCTGCCGAGCTCGCCGCCTATGGCTTGGAGTATGTCCCTCGAGTTGCTGTCAAAGGGCAGGCTCTCGCCGACTTCTTAGCGGACTTCCCCATAGAAGAACCAGTCCAGTACCAGGAGGATGAGCCAACTGAGGCACACCCTGGGAAGGCGAGGTTCTTGGATAACCAAGGCGAGCTTCCTCCAACTAAGCGTTCAGAGGATGCGGGCTGGGAATTTTTCATCGATGGATCCTCCAACGCTTTGGGGGCTGGGATCGGGGTCGCACTGATCGCCCAGGAGGTACTCTTTGAGAAATCAGTCCGGCTGGATTTCGCTGCTACCAACAATGAAGCAGAATATGAGGCGCTGCTAGCTGGTCTGGAGCTCGCTCAAGAGGTAGGCGCCAAACGCTTAAAGGTTTTCAGCGATTCCCAGCTAATTATTTGCCAAATCAATGGAGAGTACGCATCCAGGGATGCGAGAATGGCGGGCTATGTGGATCTGGTAAAGGGCAAGGCCGCGAAATTCGAGAAGATCTCCTTCGAGCAAATTCCGCGGGCCGATAATAGGTGAGCTGATGCTTTGGCAAACGCCGCCTCCCTTCTCGGAACATCAGAAGCTCGCCAGATTCTCATCGAGGTCCAAAGTCAGTCTCGGCTCCAACTGATAGAGCCCGCTGTTAACCAAGTCTCTGTCGACGTATCGCCCGGCGGGTGGACCGCCCCCATTCTTCGTTTTCTCCAGAAGGGCGAGCTTCCAGAGGGAAGAGAGGAAGCACGGCGAATAGAGAAATGCGCGGGTCGCTATCTCATTCGCTGGGATCGCCTTTTTCGAAGATCTTTCGGCGGGCCAAATCTTCGTTGTATCGAGAGCCCGGAGACCGAAGAAGTTCTGAATTGCATTCACTCAGGCGAGCTGGGAAACCACGTCGGTGGGCGGTCTCTAGCTGCGAAAGTACGGAGGCAAGGGTACTGGTGGCCCACTCTGGAACAAGACGCTTTGAAGGTCGCCCAGAGGTGCATCCAGTGCTAGAAGCACGCCACAACGAATCACATGCCCGCAGAAGGACTGCATCCTCTGGCGAGCCCCTGGCCTTTCCAGTAATGGGGGTTGGACATTGTGGGTCCTTTCCCTGTGTCAGCCCGGCAAAATAAATTCATCTTAGTGGCTACGGACTACTTCACCAAATGGGTGGAAGCGGTCCCGCTAGCTAAGATAGGCGAAAAGCAAGTGAAAGACTTCCTTTGGAAGAATATCTTCTGCCGTTTCAATCTGCCTCGAGTACTTATCCCGACAACGGTCGCCAGTTCGACAATCGCTTGATTAAAAGCTTTTGCGTTGAATATGGAGTCGACCTAAGGTTCTCGTCCCCAAGGTACCCTCAAAGCAACGGGCAGGCCGAAGTGACGAATCGCGTGATCCTAGACAACCTCAAGAAAAGGTTGGAAGGAAAGAAAGGACTGTGGGAGCAGGAGCTCGATGGCGTGCTATGGGCTTATCGCACCACTCCACGTCGCTCGACCAACGAATCGCCTTTCAGCCTGACTTACGGGTGTGAAGCGGTGCTTCCCGTCGAAGCCGAGCTGCCCACTGAAAGAAAACTCGCTGCAGATGAGGTCGATAATGACGCTCTGCTCGCCGACTCCCTCGATCAGCTCGAAGAAAGACAAGAGCGCGCCAATCTACACCTCGCCGGGTACAGACAAGAAATGAAGCGCGCCTACGACAAAAGAGTCCGCCATCGGGCATTCAAAGCCGGGGACATGGTGATGAGAAAGGTGTTCGCAAACACTCAAGAGCCTAATGCAGGGAAGCTCGCGGCGAACTGGGAAGGCCCCTACATAATACGTGAAGCGCGAGGCCAGGGGGCTTACCAGTTGATGACCGCTGGAGGCGACCTGTTAGAGCGACCTTGGAATGCTTTGCACCTTCGCAAGTTTTACGCATAAGGGGATTTTTGTAAGTTATCTTCTGAAGCTATGAATGAATGGAGGTTTCAACAAAGAATTTAACTCAGAAGCTCGGCGCTGCAAGAGCTCGCTTGATCTACAACATAGTCCGCCGTTGTGCGGACTTAAAGCAAAACCGGGATCCTCAGAGGCAGCCAGTGGGCGACCTTGAGCTTCCCGGGGCAGTCCGCCGTTGTGCGGACTTAAAGCAAAACCGGGATCCTCAGAGGCAGCCAGTGGGCGACCTTGAGCTTCCCGGGGCAGTCCGCCGTTGTGCGGACTTAAAGCAAAACCGGGATCCTCAGAGGCAGCCAGTGGGCGACCTTGAGCTTCCCGGGGCAGTCCGCCGTTGTACGGACTTAAAGCAAAACCGGGATCCTCAGAGGCAGCCAGTGGGCGACCTTGAGCTTCCCGGGGCAGTCCACCATTGTACGGACTTAAAGCAAGACCGGGATTCTCAGAGGCAGCCAGTGGGCGACCTTGAGCTTCCCGGGGCAGTCCGCCGTTGTACGGACTTAAAGCAAGACCGGGATCCTCAGAGGTAACCAGTGGGCGACCTTGAGCTTCCCGGGGCAGTCCGCCGTTGTGCGGACTTAAAGCAAGACCAGGATCCTCAGAGGCAGCCAGTGGGCGACCTTGAGATTCCTGGGGAAGTCCGCTGCCTAGTGGACTCTAAACTTAACCGGGATCCTTTGCGTTCACCTGCCATGAACGGAAGCATCCTGGCGTAGGCATACCCCTCAAAGGGCAAGCCCGCTGAACAGGATCATCGGGGGAAATTAACCGGGCAGGGGGCAGCTAGCACTTATTAGTTTCCTTTAAAAATAAAAATGGTTTAAGTCTCTTGAGTGTAGGGAAGTTTTTGAAATCATTTGGTTTGCTTATCGTTTTTCGGGCTCATAGACTAATTGAGTTTTAGCAAGCATGCCGAGTTTCTCGTTTGCATATACTTTAAAATAAAAAGTTTGAATCGAATTAGCTGCCTTGCCCGGGGTATCACTCTCGAGATCGCTGCGAAACTCCTAAAGCGGACTCATGAGCGACACAGGGAAAGAAATAAACAAAGAGCTCAAAAAGATATTTCTATTCATCGCATTTATCATTGAGATTACAACGGGGTTACAAAAGGAGGCCTAGGCTGGGCCAGCACCCACGCCGTCGTCATTACCGCGCTTCCTCTTTTTCGACCTTTCGGCCTTGTACTTCTCGATGGCATCGAGCGCGCCTTTCCGCAGAAGCTCGTCGAGCTGCGCCTAGAGGCGGCGTTGCTGAGAGTGGAGATCTTGGAGATGTGTTTCCCTCAGAGACGCGATCTCATCCCTAGAAGCCGCCAGCTGACGTTGAAGATCGGAGATTTCCTTTTGGGCGGCCTCTTCAGCTCGACGGGCCCCTTGCACATCGGATAGGGCGCGGTCGCGGGCGTCCTCAACCGAAGCTAGCGTGGTGGTGAAGGTGGCGGCCCGCTGGCGCAGTTCGTCAACCTCCGTGTTAGAGGAGGTGACCTGCTGGCGCAGCCGGTCCACTTCAGCCCGCAGCTCGCCCAACCGGTCCATTTGGCGAATACGGTGGATGTACTCGTCTACTCTCCTCTCCGAGTCATGAAGAGTGTCATCGTAGAGGGCGACAGTGTCCCCCGCGACGCCCGCGACCTCGTCGGCGAGAGCTCGGCTGACCCGCTCTACCTACGGAAAGGGAAAACAGCTAGAGTTAGAGGTTAGAACAGGGGTTTGGGACAAAGAAGTATGAAGGTAATCTTACCTTGAGGAGTCGGTTGATGAGAGTGATGTAGGGAGTCCGGGCGAAGATGTTGCGCCCCAGGATCTCCCGCATGAAGAAGGGGGCACGCTCGGGGTCGCCTGAGGAGGGGCTCGCCTGGCTCGTCACGGAAGAAGCAGCCGGGGGAGGCACGTCGACGGCAGTAGCGGCGGGCTCGCCCTCTTGGGCACCGGCACCCCCTTTCTTGATGAAGGGAGGCACGGCGGCTCCCCTTTGTCCAGGCAAGTCCGGGTCCGAGGCTTCCGAGCTGGAGCTCGGAAGGTCGTCCAGGATGGCCCCCAGGTCCGGAGACCAGTAGACCAACCTGCCCAGCTCCGGGAGAGGAGGAACCTCAAGAGCGACGAGCGCGGGCTCAGGCACGGGCGCGCTGGAAGCGGCAGGCGCGGGCTCGGGCACGGGCGCGGGCGAGCTGAGGGCCGGCACAGGCGCGGGCTCGGGCGCGAGCGCGCTGAGAGTAGGCGTAGGCGTGGGCTCGGGCGCGGGCGCGCTAATAGCAGGCGCAGGCGCGGGCTCGGGCGCGGGCGTGCTGAGGGCAGGCGCAGGCACGAGCGCGGCCTCGGGCGCGGGCTTGGGCACAGGCGCGGGCGCGCTGAGGGCAGGCGCAGGCGCACTGGCAGCAGCAGGCATGGCACGCAGGGAGTGAAGGGCGCAGGCGCGCTGACAGCAGCAGGCGCGGGCGCACTGGAGTCAGTAGGCGCGGGCTCGGGCGTAGGCGCGCTGAGGGCAGTTGGCGTGGGCTCGGGCGCGGGCGCACTGGCAGTAGCAGGCGCGGGCGTAGGCGCACTAAGAACGGCAGGCGCGGGCGCGGGCGCGGGCGTGCTGGGTGCAGGCGCGGCCGGTGTTGGTGTCGCGCTCGGAATAGGCGGGAGGGTTGAGCTCGGCGGAACCGGTCCCTCTAAGGGCGGGGGAGGCCCCGCAGATGCATTCGCGGGCTCATCTTTCGAAGCCCGCTCCTCGTCGTCTGAGCTGGAGGTCGTGCTGAGATCATCGGCTGATCCCAAGCCCGCCTCCACGAGGGCGGCCTTCCTCCGCTCCTCGACGACTCGTTGGAAGACTTCACGAGCCTCCCGAACAATGTTGCCCTCTCCCGATAGGCGGGCTGGAGGAGTCTTCTTCTTCTTCGTTTTCTTCCACGAGGCGCCCTCCTCTGGATTCATCACCGCAACAAACAAAGTTTTAGTCAGGTCACCTGGGAATCCGCGCATCAGCACTTCAGCCATTGGGGACTCCACTTCCGCCATGCTGAGAAGGAGCTCGACGCGCTGATCCTCGGGCTCGACGAAGGAAATGCGACGTCGCCGAGGCTCCGGGACTGAGACCCTCGGAGAAATGACAGAAAGGGTGGTCGCCTGACCTGGGGCTGCTTCGCGGGTTGGTGGCGGCGGTTGGGGGATGTCCTCCTCGCGGAGCATCTCGAGGGTGTCCTTGTCGGCGATCTTGATGGGGGAAGCCCGCTTCTTCCCCTTCTTCGCCGAGGTCGCCGCCCCGGAGGTCGAGGGCGCCGCCGTGGATGTTGCGGCAGCGCGTCTCGAGACCGTGACCTTCTTCCGCACCACCTTCTGCCGGGGGGTGACGACGCCAGTCCGGAGATCCTTCCACAGGAAGGAGAAGTCCGGCAGAAGGACCTTCTCGAGGGTTCGACCCCCGAGGAAGTCCAGGATCGCCTCGTCGAGCGATCTCTCTCGGGCGGCGGTGATGCACTTCTTCCCCTTCGCCCGGTACTCCGAGAACTCCTTGAAGACGGGAAGGGGCGGCCTGCCGGGAAGAGCGGGGACGCCGGTGCAGGGACCCCGCCAGTCACCGTCCACCACGAAGGGGTACTGTTTCCAGTACCTATCCTTGTTCTCCACGGCGGAGAACGGAAGCAGCTCGCCGGTGCGGCCAGTCAGATAAAACTGGCCGCAGCCCACCTCGCTGAAGGCGGTCCCCGGCTTGAGGAACCACTTCTTCAGGAGGTAGGCGAGGGGGATCCTCACGTTGAGGGCTTCCTCAATTCGAGAAAGCCCGTAGAGGATCCCCCACGAGTTTCCTGGAAGCTGAGCTGGGCATAAGCCCGCCAGTTCCAGCAGCTCGCTCGCGAGGTGGTTCAGGGGCAGCCGGAGCCCTGACCAAATCTGCCCCACGGAGACCGCCGTACCGGAGAGCGGCCTCCCCGAGTGCGAGAAGGGCAGGATGGCGAGCTCCTGAGGGATGTTCGCCGCAGAGCGCAGGCTAGCAGGGACCGGCGCGCCGCTGATGTCGTTGAACCAGACAACAGCGGGCTCCCTTGAGGGAACCTCCTCCCTAATTCCTGGCTCGAGCACCGAAATGGGGGCAATGTTGAGAGGTTCCTCATGGGAGGAAGCAGCAGCAGCAGTAGCAGAAGTGGCAGCAGAAGAAGCCATAAGAGCAAGGGGAAGCTAGCGAGCTGTGAGCTGCGAGCTGCGAGCAGTGGGAGAAGGGAGAGCTGTTTTCACGCAGTGGTAAAAATTGCCCCCCGTCCCCTATTTATAGGCGAGTGAGAGGCAGGTGAATCGGGCCGCAGTTAATACTCGAGCGCGCCTAACGAGGCGACACGCCGGCGGTTGAAACGATAGCTCGCTGTTCTCCAATTAGGCAGTGCCACGTGGACCACGCGTGGAAAAAGCTGTGCCGGCGCCGACACTATCATTACTGACAAAAGAGGAACAAATGAAGAGGAGACACGTGTCTCGCGCCGATCGGGATCTCATGATGAGATTCGTCGTATCGACATCGAGTCTCGCGCCGCATTTAAGATAAAGCGACCGTTGGAGATTCGGAGCGATACCCCAGTCACGAGATCGCCCACGGCTGGTGCCCGCAGCTCGCCCGACGCCGACCCTGACCGTGTGTGGCAAGCTCGCACCGGAAGGAGATCGCTCGTGGCTGACGCTCCCGGCCCACCCAACGTTTGTGAAATACTGGGAGTCAAAGCTCTCGACGCAGATTGCCCACGGCTGGTGCCCGTAGCTCGCCCGACGCCGACCCTGACCGCGTGTGGCTAGCCCACACCGGGAGGAGATCGCTCGTGGCTGACGCTCCCGGCCCGCCCAGCGTTTATGAAATACTGGGAGTCAAAGCTCTCGACGCAGATTGCCCACGGCTGGTGCCCGCAGCTCACCCGACGCCGACCCTGACCGCGTGTGGCAAGCCTGCACCGGAAGGAGATCGCTCGTGGCTGACGCTCCCGGCCCGCCCAGCGTTTGTGAAGTACTGGGAATCAAAGCTCTCGACGCAGATTGCCCACGGCTGGTGCCCGCAGCTCGCCCAACGCAGACCCTGACCGCGTGTGGCAAGCCCGCACCGGAAGGAGATCGCTCGTGGCTGACGCTCCCGGCCCGCCCAGCACTTGTGAAATACTGACAGTCAAAGCTCTCGGCGTAGACCGACCACGGCAGGTGCCCGCAACGCACAAAGTTGAGGTCGCCAATGACTGACACTCCCAATCCGACCGTCGTGTGTAATAAGACTCCTGAGCAAGCGTCAAAGTCTCTTTGGTCGCTCCCTCAGGAAGGGGTAATGTTGGGGGTAGCTGAAACTCGCACAGGAGTTCGCCCTCTCCCCCGCGCTCACCAGATCATCTTGACAGGGAGCGAGATCCACAGTGGGCTGAGGGGGCCCAAGGCAAAGAGCTCGCTCAGGAGCTCGCACGAGCTCGCCCAGAAGCTCGCCCGAACTCGTCCAGGAGCTCGCCCGAGTTCGCCCGGGAAGCTCGCCCGAGCTCGCCTAGGAGCTCGCCCGAGCTCGTCCAGGAGCTCGCCCGAGTTCGCCCGGGAAGCTCGCCCGAGCTCGCCCAGGAGCTCGCCCGAGCTCGTCCAGGAGCTCGCCCGAGCTCGCCCAGGAGCTCTCCCAAACTCGCCCATTGGGGTTAGCTGAAACTCGCACAGGAGTTCGCCCTCTTCCCCGTGCTCACCAAATCATCCGGACAGGGAGCGAGATCCACATTGGGCTGAAGGGGCCCTAGGCAAAGAGCTCGCCTAAGCTCGCCTAAGCTCGCCCAAGAGATCGCCCGGGGGCTCGCCCGAGCTCGCCCAGTAGCTCGCTCGAGCTCGCCCAGGAACTCGCTCGAGCTCGCCCAGGAGCTCGCCCGAGCTCGCCCGACCTCGCTCAAGAGCTCGCCCATGCTCGCCCAGGAGCTCGCCCAAGCTCGCCCAGACTCCTGTTTATCGAAGAGGTTGCTCCTGCGAGGTCTGACTCTTGATAGATATGGACGAAAGGACAGAGCAGTGCGGGGCGAGCTTGCCTTTGCTTCCTCCCTGAGACCGCCCAGACTTGAACATTCCAGAATAGCCACCTGGCCGCGACAAGAAAGATGCTCTCCCCCACTCAAACCGCCTGGCAGGCTCAACGACAGAATGTCAGGGCGCGAGTACCAAGGACTGTCAGACCCACGTGAGCCAGAACGTGGGGGTCTAGAAGGCTCTGGAAAGAATCTCCACGTGTCGGGCCGCGGTAGGCCGCCGATTGCTATAAATGCTCACCCCCAGGCTCCATAGTACAGGTTCGAAATCCCTTTCCCTACCACTTTGGTATACCACAGCTCGTCGTTGTGCTACCGTGACTGACTTGAGCGTTGGAGGGTCTGCGCTCCTAAGGGAGCCAGCCGTTCTCACGTTCTCTTTTCTTTGTCGTGCAGGCAGCCCGCACGGACCAGCGAAAATATCCCCCAACAGTATCCATTCTAATTCATTCGTACGATCAGTTCTAATTCATTCACAAAATCTATTCTAATTCATTCATACGATCCATTCTAATTCATTCACATGAATGTATCCATTCTAATTCATTCATACGATCCATTCTAATTCATTCACATGAATGTATCCATTCTAATTCATTCATACGATCCATTCTAATTCATTCGTACAATACATTCTAATTCACTCATACGATCCATTCTAATACATTCATATGATCCATTCTAATTCATTTGCACGAATATATCCATTCTAATTCATTCGTACGATCCATTCTAATTCCTTCGTACGATCCATTGTAATTCATTCGTACGATCTATTCTAATTCATTCGTACGATCCATTCTTACTCATTCGTACGATCCATTCTATTTCATTCGTCCGATCCATTCTAATTCATTCGCACGAATGTATCCATTCTAATTCATTCGTTCGATCAATTCTAATTCATTAGCACGATCCATTCTAATTCATTCGTACGATCCATTCTAATTCATTCGCACGATCCATTCTAATTCATTCATAGGATCCATTCTAATTCATTCATACGATCTATTCTAATTCTTTCGCACGAATGTATCCATTCTAATTCATTCGCACGAATGTATCCATTATAATTCATTCGTACGATCCATTCTAATTCATTCGTACGATCCATTCTAATTCATTCGTATGATCCATTCTAATTCATTCATACGATCTATTCTAATTCATTCATACAATCCATTCTAATTATTTCACACGATCCATTCTAATTCATTCGTACGATCCATTCTAATTCATTCGCACAATCCATTCTATTTCATTCGTACGATCCATTCTTACTCATTCGTATGATCCATTCTAATTCATTCGCACGAATGTATCCAGAATGGATCATACGAATGAGTTAGAATGGATCGTACGAATGAAATAGAATGGATTGTGCGAATGAATTAGAATGGATCGTACGAATGAATTAGAATGGATCGTACGAATGAATTTGAATGGATACATTCGTGCGAATGAATTAGAATGGATACATTCGTGCGAAAGAATTAGAATAAATTGTATGAATGAATTAGAATGGATCCTATGAATGAATTAGAATGGATTGTGCGAATGAATTAGAATGGATCGTACGAATGAATTAGAATGGATCGTGCTAATGAATTAGAATTGATCGAACGAATGAATTAGCATGGATCGTGCTAATGAATTAGAATGGAACGTACGAATGAATTAGAATGGATCGTGTGAAAGAATTAGAATGGATTGTATGAATGAATTAGAATGAATTCGTACGATCCATTCGCACGATCCATTCTAATTCATTCATACGATCCATTCTAATTCATTCATACAATCCATTCTAATTCTTTCACACGATCCATTCTAATTCATTCGTTGGATCCATTCTAATTCATTCGTACAATCTATTTTATTTCATTCGTACGATCCATTCTTACTCATTCGTTTGATCCATTCTAATTCATTCGGACGAATGTATCCATTCTAATTTATTCGTACGATCCATTCTAATTCATTCGTACGATCCATTCTAATTCATTCGTACGATCCATTCTTACTCATTCTTATGATCCATTCTAATTCATTCGTACGATCCACTCTAATTCATTCGTACGATCGATTCTAATTCATTCGCACTATCCATTCTAATTCATTCGTACGATCCATTCTAATTCATTCGTATGATCCATTCTAATTTATTCATTCAAATATATCCATTCTAATTCATTCGTACGATCCATTCTAATTCATTCGCACGATCCATTCTAATTCATTCGCACGAATGTATCCTTTCTAATTCATTTGCACGATCCATTCTAATTCATTCCTATTATCTATTCTAATTCATTCGTACGATCCATTCTAATTCATTCGTACGATCCATTCTACGATCCATTCTAATTCATTCGTATATTCCATTCTAATTCATTAGCACGATCCATGCTAATGAATTAGAATGGATCGTACGATCCAATCTAATTCATTCATACGATCCATTCTTACTCATTCGTATGATCCATTCTAATTCAATCGTACGATCCATTTTAATTCATTCGTACGATCCATTCTAAATCCTTCGTACGATCCATTCTAATTCATTCGTACGATCCATTCTAATTCCTTCGTACGATCCATTCTAATTCATTCGTACAATCTATTCTAATTCATTCGTACGAATGGATACATTCGTGTGAATGAATTAGAATGGATCGTACGAATGAGTAAGAATGGATCGTACGAATGAAATAGAATGGATTGCACGAATGAATTAGAATTGATCGTACGAATGAATTAGAATGGATCATGCGAATGAATTAGAATGGATCGTACGAATGAATTAGAATGGATCGTACGAATGAACTAGAATGGATACATTCGTGCGAATGAATTAGAATGGATCGTACGAATGAATTAGAATGGATCGTACGAATGAATTAGAATGGATCTTACGAATGAATTAGAATGGATCGTACGAATGAATTAGAATGGATCGTACGAATGAATTAGAATAGATACATTCGTGCGAATGAATAAGAATGGATCGGACGAATGAATTAGAATGGATCGTACGAATGAATTAGAATGGATCAAATGAATGAATTAGAATGGTTACATTCATGTGAATGAATTAGAATGGATTGTACGAATGGATTAGAATGGATCGTATGAATGGATTAGAATGGATACATTCGAGCGAATGAATTAGAATGGATCGTACGAATGAATTAGAATGGATCGTACTAATGGATTAGAATGGATCCTACGAATGGATTAGAATGGATACCTTTGTGCATATGAATTAGAATGGATCGTATGAATGAATTAGAATGGATCATATTAATGAATTAGAATGGATCGTACGAATGAATTAGAATGGATCGTACGAATGAATTAGAATGGATACATTCGTGCGAATGAATTAGAATGGATACATTCATGCGAAAGAATTAGAATAGATCGTATGAATGAATTAGAATGGATCCTATGAATGAATTAGAATGGATCGTGCGAATGAATTAGAATGGATCGTACGAATGAATTAGAATGGATCATGCTAATGAATTAGAATTGATCGAACGAATGAACTAGAATGGATACATTCGTGCGAATGAATTAGAATGGATCGGACGAATGAATTAGAATGGATCGTACGAATGAGTAAGAATGGATCGTACGAATGAAATAGAATAGATCGTACGAATGAATTAGAATGGATCGTACGAAGGAATTAGAATGGATCGTACGAATGAATTAGAATGGATATATTCGTGCAAATGAATTAGAATGGATCGTATGAATGTATTAGAATGGATCGTATGAGTGAATTAGAATGGATCGTACGAATGAATTAGAATGGATCGTATGAATGAATTAGAATGGATACATTCGTGTGAATGAATTAGAATGGATCGTACGAATGATTTAGAATAGCTCATACGAATGAATTAGAATGAATCATATGAATGAATTAGAATGGTTACATTCGTGCGAATGAATTAGAATAGATCGTACGAATGAACTAGAATGGATCGTACGAATAAATTAGAATGGATCGTGGGAATGAATTAGAATGGATCGTACGAATGAATTAGAATGGATCCACCGAATGAGTTAGAATGGATCATACGAATGAATTAGAATGGATTGTACGAATAAATTAGAATGGATTGTGCGAATGAATTAGAATGGATCGTATGAATGAATAAGAATGGATCGTACGAATGAATTAGAATGGATCGTGCGAATGAATTAGCATGAATCGTACGAATGTATTAGAATGGATCGTACGAATGAATTAGAATGAATCGTACGATCCTTTCTTATTCAATCGTCCGATCCATTCTAATTCATTCGCATGAATGTTTCCATTCTAATTCATTCGTATAATCCATTCTATTTCATTCGTACGATCCATTCTTACTCATTCGTATGATCCATTTTAATTCATTCGTATGATCCATTCTAATTCATTCGTACGATCCATTCTAATTCATTCGTACGATCCATTCTAATTCATTCGCACGATCCATTCTAATTCATTCATACGATCCATTCTAATTCATTCATACGATCCATTCTAATTCATTCCTACAATCCATTCTAATTCATTCGCCCGATCGATTCTAATTCATTCATACGATCCATTCTATTCGAATGGATCATGCGATCCATTCGAATTCATTTGCACGATCCATTCTAATTCATTCATATGATCCATTCTAATTCATTCATACAATGCATTCTAATTCTTTCACACGATCCATTCTAATTCATTCGTACGATCCATTCTAATTCATTCGTACAATCCATTCTATTTCATTTGTACGATCCATTCTTACTCATTCGTATGATCCATTCTAATTCATTCGTACGATCCATTCTAATTTATTTGTACGATCCATTCTAATTCATTCGTACAATCCATTCTATTTCATTCGTACGATCCATTCTTACTCATTCGTATGATCCATTCTAATTCATTCGCACGAATGTATCCATTCTAATTCATTCATACAATCCATTTTAATTCATTCCGTACGATCCATTCTAATTCATTCGTACGATCGTACGAATGAATTAGAATGGATTGTACGAATGAATTAGAATAGATTGTGCGAATGAATTAGAATGGATCGTACGAATGAATTAGAATGGATCGTACGAATGAATTAGAATGGATCATACGAATGAGTAAGAATGGATCGTACGAATGAATTAGAATGGATCGTACGAATGAATTAGAATGGATCGTACGAATAAATTAGAATGGATACATTCGTCCGAATGAATTAGAATGGATCATATGAATGAGTAAGAATGGATCGTACGAATGAAATAGAATAGATTGTACGAATGAATTAGAATGGATCCAACGAATGAATTAGAATGGATCGTGTGAAAGAATTAGAATGGATTGTATGAATGAATAAGAATGGATCGTATGAATGAATTAGAATGGATCGTGCGAATGAATTCGAATGGATCGTACGAATTCATTCTAATTCATTCATACAATCCATTCTAATTCTTTCACACGATCCATTCTAATTCATTCGTACGTTCCATTCTAATTCGTTAGCATGATCCATGCTAATTCATTCGTTCGATCAATTCTAATTCATTAGCACGATCCATTCTAATTCATTCGTACGATCCATTCTAATTCATTCGCACGATCCATTCAAATTCATTCATAGGATCCATTCTAATTCATTCATATGATCTATTCTAACTCTTTCGCACGAATGTATCCATTCTAATTCATTCGCACGAATGTATCCATTCTAATTCATTCGTACGATCCATTCTAATTCATTCGTACGATCCATTCGAATTCATTCGCACGATCCATTCTAATTCATTCATATGATCCATTCTAATTCATTCATACGATCCATTCTAATTCTTTCACACGATCCATTCTAATTCATTCGTACGATCCATTCTAATTCATTCGTACGATCCATTCTATTTCATTCGTACGATCCATTCTAATTCATTCGTACGATCCATTCTAATTCATTCGTACGATCCATTCTAATTCATTCGCACGATCCATTCTAATTCATTCATACGATCCATTCTAATTCATTCATACGATCCATTCTAATTCATTCCTACAATCCATTCTAATTCATTCGCCCGATCCATTCTAATTCATTCATACGATCCCTATTCGAATGGATCATGCGATCCATTCAAATTCATTCGCACGATCCATTCTAATTCATTCATACGATCCATTCTAATTCATTCATACAATGCATTCTAATTCTTTCACACGATCCATTCTAATTCATTCGTACGATCCATTCTAATTCATTCGTACGATCTATTCTAATTCTTTCGCACGAATGAATCCATTCTAATTCATTCGCACGAATGTATCCATTCTAATTCATTCGTACGATCCATTCTAATTCATTCGTACGATCCATTCTAATTCATTCGTACGATCCATTCTAATTCATTCCTACGATCTATTCTAATTCATTCATACAATCCATTCTAATTCTTTCACACGATCCATTCTAATTCATTCGTACGATCCATTCTAATTCATTCGCACAATCCATTCTATTTCATTCGTACGATCCATTCTTACTCATTGGTACGATCCATTCTAATTCATTCGCACGAATGTATCCATTCTAATTCAATCATACGAATCCATTCTAATTCATTCGTACAATCCATTCTATTTCATTCGTACGATCCATTCTTACTCATTCGTATGATCCATTCTAATTCATTCGCACGAATGTATCCATTCTAAATCATTCGTACGATCCATTCTAATTCATTCGTACGATCCATTCTAAATCATTCGTACAATCCATTCTATTTCATTCGTACGATCAATTCTAATTCATTAGCACGATCCATTCTAATTCATTCGTACGATCCATTCAAATTCATTCGCACGATCCATTCTAATTCATTCGTACAATCCATTCTATTTCATTCGTACAATCCATTCTTACTCATTTGTATGATCCATTCTAATTCATTCGCACGATTGTATCCATTCTAATTCATTCGTACGATCCATTCTAATTCACTCATACAATCCATTCTAATTCTTTCACACGATCCATTCTAATTCATTCGTACGATCCATTCTAATTCATTCGTACAATCCATTCTATTTCATTCGTACGATCCATTCTTACTCATTCGTATGATCCATTCTAATTCTTTCGCACGAATGTATCCATTCTAATTCATTCGTATGATCCATTCTAATTCATTCGTACGATCCATTCTAATTCATTCAGTCGATCCATTCAAATTCATTCATACAATCCATTCTAATTCGTTCCCACGATCCATTCGAATTCATTCGCACGATCCATTCTAATTCATTTATACGATCCATTCTAATTCATTTGCACGATCCATTCGAATTCATTCGCACGATCCATTCTAATTCATTCGCACGAATGTATCCATTCTAATTCATTCGTATGATCCATTCTAATTCATTCGTACAATCCATTCTTATTCCTTCGTACGATCCATTCTAATTCATTAATTCATTCTTACGATCCATTCTAATTCATTTGCACAATCTATTCTAATTCATTCATACGATCCATTCTAATTCATTCGTACGATCCATTCTAATTCATTCATACGATCCATTCTAAATCATTCGCACGAATGTATCCATTCTAATTCATTCGTACGATCCATTCTAATTCATTCGTACAATCCATTCTATTTCATTCGTACGAATGAATTAGAATGGATATATTCGTGCAAATGAATTAGAATGGATCATACGAATGAGTAAGAATGCATCCTATGAATGAAATAGAATGGATCGTATGAAGGAATTAGAATGGATCATACGAATGAATTAGAATGGATCGTATGAATGAATTAGAATGAATCGTGTGAAAGAATTAGAATGGATTGAATTAGAATGGATCGTACGAATGAGTAAGAATGGATCGTACGAATGAAATAGAATGGATTGCACAAATAAATTAGAATGGATCGTACGAATGAATTAGAATGGATCGTGTGAAAGAATTAGAATGGATTGTATGAATGAATTAGAATGGATCGTACGAATGAATTAGAATGGACCGTACAAGGATCCATTCTAATTCATTCGTACAATCTATTCTATTTCATTCGTACGATCCATTCTTACTCATTCGTATGATCCATTCTAATTCATTCGGACGAATGTATCCTTTCTAATTTATTCGTACGATCCTTTCTAATTCATTCGTACGATCCATTCTAATTCATTCGTACGATCCATTCTTACTCATTCGTATGATCCATTCTAATTCATTCGTACGATCCATTCTAATTCATTCGTACGATCGATTCTAATTCATTCGCACTATCCATTCTAATTCATTCGTACAATCCATTCTAATTCATTCGTACGATCGATTCTAATTCATTCGCACTATCCATTCTAATTCATTCGTACGATCCATTCTAATTCATTCGTATGATCCATTCTAATTTATTCGTTCAAATATATCCATTCTAATTCATTCGTACGATCCATTCTAATTCATTCGCACGATCTATTCTAATTCATTCGCACGAATGTATCCATTCTAATTCATTTGCACGATCCATTCTAATTCATTCCTATGATCTATTCTAATTCATTCGTACGATCCATTCTAATTCATTCTAATTCATTCGTACGATCCATTCTATGATCCATTCTAATTCATTCGCACGAATGTATCCATTCTACAATCCATTCTAATTCATTCGCACGAATGTATCCATTCTAATTAATTCGTACGATCCATTCTAATTCATTCGTATGATCTATTCTTATTCATTCGCACGATCCAGTCTAATTGATTCGCACGATCCATTCTAATTCATTCGCACAAATGTATCCATTCTAATTCATTCGTACGATCCATTCTAATTCATTAATATGATCCATTCTAATTCATTCGTACGATCCATTCTAATTCATATGCCCAAAGGTATCCATTCTAATTCATTCGCACGAAAGAATTAGAATGGATTGTATGAAAGAATTAGAATGGATCGTGTGAATGAATTAGAATGGATCGTACGAAGGAATTAGAATGGATCGTACGAATGAATTAGAATGGATATATTCGTGCAAATGAATTAGAATGGATCGTGTTGGGGGTAGCTGAAACTCGCACAGGAGTTCGCCCTCTCCCTCGTGCTCACCAGATCATCTTGGCAGGGAGCGAGATCCACATTGGACTAAAAGGGCCCCAAGGCAAAGAACCCGCCTAGGCTCTACCAGGAGCCCGCCCAAAATTCGCCCAGGAGCTCGCCCAAATTCGCCCAGGAGCTCGCCCAAAGTTCGCTCAGGAGCTCGCTCTCACAGCCCGTGAGGAGCTCGCCCCGCTTGGAGCTGGATGGACACCTTGTATCTGAGTGCAGCTCGCCCCACCAAGAGCTGGCGCCCTCCCAGACCCTGCAGGAGCACGCCCAAATTCTGTAAATGGCTTAGACAAAGAGCGCGAAGGAGCTCGCCAGGCTCGTTCAGGGGCTCGCCTAAGTTCTCTCAGGAGTTCATCCGAGCTCGTTCGGGGGCTCGCCAATGCTCGCTCAGGAGCTCGCCAAAGCTCGCTCAGGAGCTCGCCCAAGCTCGTTCGGGGGCTCGCCAAAGCTCGCTCAGGAGCTCGCCCAAGCTCACTCAGGAGCTCGCCCAAGCTCGCTCAGGAGCTCGCCCAAGCTCGCTCAGGAGCTCGCCCGAGCTCGCTCAGAAGCTCGCCAAGCTCGTCCAGACCCCTGTTTATCGAAGAGGTCGCTCCTGCGAGGTCCGACTCTTGATAGATATAGAGGAAAGGACGGAGCAATGGAGGGCGAGCTCGCCCTGGCTTCCCACCAGAGGTCGCCCCCAGTAAAAGCAGCATAAAGATTACCAGGTGTCGAGAACCCACTGAAGCTACGTGGACGTTTGCAGTCCACGGAAGCGCATCGGAGTCGGTTTGAGACCTCCCAGACTTGAACATTCTAGAAGATTCCCCTGGCGGCAATAGAACAGCAGCTGCTGTCCCCCACTACTTCATCAGGCGAGCTAGACGACAAAGAATGTCAGGGGTCCAAGTTCCAAGAACTGTCAGAGACTATTGTAGGCTAGAACATGGGGGCCTAGAAGGTGCCAGAAAGAGCTTCCACGCGTCGCAAACCGATAGGTCGTCCATGTCTATAAAGGCACACCCCCTGGCTCTAAAGGACAGGTTCGAAATCCCTTTCCCTACCACTTTGGTATACAACAGCTCTCCGTTGTGCTACCGTAACTGACTTGAGCGTCGGAGGGTCTGCGCTCCTAAGGGAGCCAGCCGTTCTCACGTTTCTCTTTTCTTGATCTTACAGGTGGCTCGCAAGGACCAGGAAAAATCCCCCAAACATTTGGCGCCATCTGTGGGATCCGACTGGTTCCTGCGAGAACGCCCACGACCATACGGTTGTGCGCTGACGGCTTTCATAACCCCGAAGATGGCTCCGGCAACCAGGGGACGTAGGCGGACGAGGGCTCGTATAGGGTCTGTACACAGCGAACCCCCCGCAGAGACTCCCCAGCCCCTTGTCCCGCTCAGTGACCAGCTCCTGTTGGAGATGTTGGCCACCCAGCGGGCAATGATGGAGGAGTTGGCGCGCTTGCGTCAGGCTCCGGCGGTTACCCGGCGGTCGGGACCATCGAGGCCTGCGTCCCCCACGCGACCTCCCGTCTCGTCACGTCTGCCCACGACCGTCCCAGCACGGCGAACTTCTCGCCCGGAACCCCCGGTCGAGAGGACGACCGTGCGTGGAGCGAAGGAGACCCCGCTCACAAGGTTACAGAAGCTTGTAACCCAGCGGTCCAGCAACCAGGCAACCTCGCGCGCGACCATCCCTCACCGACGTAGCCGGAGCGTCGACTCTGACGGGTCGGAGGCGAGGTCTCAAGAGAGGGATCGCGACCCGCGCCATCGGCGACGAGGGAAAGAGCCCGCGGTGGCTATACCTTCCGAACCTCGAGAGGCGACGGCCTCCCACAGACCAACCGCCTCGCTGAAGGGATCCGCGCGCGAGCAGCCAGGAGGCCGCCGATCGGTGGCTCCCGAGGGTCGCCGTGGGGTGGATCTGGAACTCCCTAGAGGGAGTGCGCACGAGCGCCTAGGACCTGCGCAGCCGCCTTTGGGATTTCTCCCCGGGCCCTGGCAGCGACCTAGTGCGCCAGTGGATTTGCTGGAGGACCTCGCCGCCCACGGAGGAAGCTCGCCCTTCACCAGCGAGGTCCACCGAGGGGGTTTTCCGCATCACTGGACCCCCCCGAAGTTTGTTCTGTTCGACGGGTCGCAAGATCCCGTCGACCATCTTTTGGCTTACAGGAAACTTCTGTTTTTCCGGGACCAGGACCACGTCCTGTGTAGAGCGTTCCCGAGCAGTCTGACTGGCTCGGCGTTGAATTGGTTTCACAAGCTGCCGCCCGGCGTGATCCCCGACTTTCCAACTCTCTCTAGGCTATTCCTGGAGCAGTATCGCTGCAATAGGCAGCCCCCGAAGAGGATTGAGTCCCTGTTTACTCTAGCCATGGGAGCTCGCGAAACGCTCCGGTGCTTCGCAACGCGATTCCGAAGCGCTTATCTCGCTCTGGAAGATGCGGCAGGCCAGGATCGTACCGTGGTGAGTGCTTTTAGAAGCGCCCTTCCTGAGGGGGGCAAGCTTCATGACGCCTTGGTGATCAAGGACCCTTGCACAATGGTTGAGCTATTCGCCCTAGTCCAGCAACACATCAAGCTCGAAGATGCGGTGCTAGATCGGAAGGGAAAGACAGTGGAGCAGCGACCTCCTCCGGCTTTGCGACCTCTTGTCGTTAAGGCCTTGGAGAGGAGGGAGGTGCCACTTACGGTACCCTTGTCCGGACCTGCCGCAGCTCCTGCAGTACAGCCCCCTGAAGCACCCGCGGCGGTCGCTGGAAGGCCGGCGAACTGGCGCTTGCCTCCGGGACCCGGGGAACGGGACTTCACCGTGCTGACCCACTCGCCGGGGCAAATTTTCCACCAGATTCGAAATGAGCCTTTCTTCCAGTACCCGCCACCCCTACAGGTCGGAGAGCCCGGCTCTACCGACAACTCGCGGCGGTGCGCTTTTCATCGAAGCCCTGGGCATCACACTAATAGATGCCAGGCTCTGAAAAACCACCTGGAGGATTTGGTCACCTTGGGGCACTTGAACCACTTCATCTCGCCCCCGAGGAGGTTCGAGGTGATTCCAGAGCGAGTCCCTCGGGAGGGAGATCGCCCAGGACTCGCGGAGCCCGCCTTACCTCCGCCTCCCCCGGGAGGACCGGCGATCTGCCACACCATTAGTGGGCGGCTGAGCGGCCCCAGATCAAGTAATGAAGCCCGCCGGCGAGTCAGGGAGATGGAGCGAGCGCAGAAGGTATTTTCTGTCTCGCTAACTCCTACTTTACTTCGAGCACCAAGGGTGAAAGCCCGAGATTTCCTTTGGTTTTCGGAGGACGACATGGCTGGGGTCGTCACGCCCCACAATGACCCCCTCGTCATACGCCTGATGATGGCAAACATCGAGGTGAGGCGAGCTCTGGTGGATTCTGGGAGCGCCGTTGACATACTTTTTCTATCGGCTTACCTGCGAATGGGGTTGAAACTCGCCGACTTGTCTCCTTCGACGAGCTCCCTCAGTGGATTCACCGGTGAGGTCGCCAAAGTAGCGGGAGAGATAACCCTTACCGTGACAGCGGGCCCGGAAGCTCGCCAAGTCCGCTTCGTGGTAGTCGACGGGAATTCTGCCTTTAACGCCATCCTGGGGCGGCCTTGGCTGAGGCAGATGAAGGCGGTATCTTCACCCAACCATCAGGCCCTCAAATTCCCAACCACGAGCGGGGTCGTAGTTATTCGGGGTGATCAGGTAACCGCAACCAGATGCGAGCAGGATGCTCCTCACCTCATGGACATGGAGGTCGCCGAGGCCAAAAGGCCCGCACCCTCCTAGCAATTATCGCCAGCTACGAGCGAGCTCCTGGGGAGTCCGCTGGGAACCTCCTCGCCTAAATCCCCTGCTCCATCCCCGGGTGGGAGCGGTGTGGATCTTAAGTTGGAGGAAGGTCGCCTGACAACCCCCAGGGAAGGAAGCTTTCCAGTTGCCGAACCACTGCAAGAGATCGACGTGGGCGGCACAGAAGGGCCGAGAATTGTTAGTCTCGGGACCTCGTTAACCAAGGGCGAGGTCCAAGCCATAACCAGCTTGCTCAGGGAATACTGCGACGTATTCGCCTGGAGCTTCGCGGACATGCCAGGGATTGACCCGGAGGTCGCCTGTCATCGCCTGCACACCGTGAAGGAGTTCCCGCCGGTCAAACAGAAAGCTCGGCACATACCTGCTGCGAAATCCATCGCAGTAGCGGCGGAGCTAGAAAAGCTAGAGCGAGCTGGCTTCATACGTGAGGCACACTTCCCCGAGTGGATCTCCAACATCGTGGCGGTGCCTAAGAAGAGCGGAGCGGTCAGAGTATGCATCGACTTCTCCGACCTCAATAAGGCATGCCCGAAGGATGGTTTTCCTCTTCCAAGAATAGGCGCGCTGGTCGACGCGGCTGTTGGGTTCCGGGCTCTATCTTTTATGGATGGATACTCAGGGTATAACCAAATACCCCTCCACCCCGAGGATCAAGAGAAGACCGCTTTCTACTCCGGAGCGGGCTACCAGAAGCTGTACTGCTATCGAGTGATGCTCTTCGGACTCAAGAACGCTAGAGCGACCTACCAAAGGTTAGTCACTCAAATGTTTAAAAATCAGATCGGCAGAAATGTCGAGGTTTATGTTGACGACCTTCTGGTAAAAAGTCGAGAGCGAGGAGGGCATGTCGCCGACCTCCGCGAAACCTTCGAAATACTGAGAAAGTACCGAATGAGGCTGAACCCGACGAAGTGCGCATTCGGGGTGACTTCGGGGAAATTCCTCGGGTACCTGGTCACCCACAGGGGGATCGAGGCCGACCCTGGGCAAATCCGAGCACTTGTCGAAATGCCCGCACCAAGAACCCGGCAAGAAGTCCAGAGATTGAGCGGACGAATCGCCGCGCTCAACCGGTTTATATCCAAATCCTCAGACAATTGCTGACCTCTTTTCGAGCTGCTGCGAAAAGGAGCAAGCATTTGCTGGGATGAAAATTGCGAGCGCGCCTTTCAGAAGATCAAGGACTATCTTGCGAGCCCACTGATCCTAGCGGCACCAAAAGATGGAGCCGAGCTTGGCGTGTATCTCGCGGTCACGGAGAACGCCGTAAGCGGGGTCCTGGTAGTGGAAGAAGCAAAGGTAGAGCGGCCTGTCTACTTTGTGAGCCACACGATGCTTCCCGCCGAGCTCCGGTATCGACCAATCGAGAAGGTCGCTTTGGCCTTGGTCCTTACCGCGAGGAAGCTTCACCCCTACTTCTCGGCGCACACTGTCAAAGTCATCACGGAACACCCCCTGAAGAGCGCCCTCTCCAGGCCTTCGGTAGCCGGCAGGTTGTATCGATGGTCTGCCGAGCTCGCCGCCTATGGATTGGAGTACGTCCCTCGAATTGCTGTCAAAGGGCAGGCTCTCGCCGATTTCTTGGCGGACTTCCCCATAGAAGAACCAGTCCAGTACCAGGAGGATGAGCCAACGGAGGCACACCCTGGGAAGGCGAGGTTCTTGGACATCCAAGGCGAGCGTCCTCCAAATGAGCGTCCAGAGGCGACGGGATGGGAATTGTTCGTCAATGGATCCTCCAACGCTTTGGGGGCTGGGATCGGGGTCGCTCTGATCGCCCAAGAGGTGCTACTTGAGAAGTCAGTCCGGCTGGATTTCGCTGCCACCAACAATGAAGCAGAGTACGAGGCGTTACTGGCTGGTCTGGAGCTCGCTCAAGAGGTAGGCGCCAAATGCTTGAAAGTCTTTAGTGATTCCCAGCTAATTATTTGTCAAATCAATGGGGAGTACGCCTCCCGGGATGCACGAATGGCGATCTATGTGGATCTGGTGAAGGGCAAGGCTGCGGAGTTCGAAAAGATCTCTTTCGAGCAAATTCCGCGAGCCGATAATAGGCAAGCTGATGCCTTAGCAAATGCCGCCTCCTTGCTGGGAACATCAGAAGCTCGCCAGATTCTTATTGAGGTCCAGAATCAATCTCGGCTCCAGCTGGCAGAGCCCGCAGTTAACCAAGTTTCTGCCGACGTATCTCCTGGCGGGTGGATCGCTCCCATCCTTCGCTTTCTTCGGAAGGGCGAGCTTCCAGAGGGTAGAGAGGAAGCCCGGCGAGTGGAGAAATGCGCTGGGCGCTATCTCATTCGCTGGGATCGTCTTTTTCGGAGATCTTTTGGCGGGCCAAACCTTCGCTGCATCGAGAGCCCGGAGACCGAAGAAGTTCTGAATGGCATTCATTCTGGCGAGCTGGGAAACCACGCTGGTGGACGGTCTCTAACAGCAAAAGTACAGAGGCAAGGGTACTGGTGGCCCACTCTGGAGCAAGACGCTTTGAAGGTCGTCCAGAGGTGCGTCCAATGCCAGAAGCACGCCCCGATAATTCACTTGCCCGCAGAAGAATTGCACCCTCTGGCGAGCCCCTGGCCCTTCCAGCAATGGGGGTTGGACATTGTGGGACCTTTCCCGGTGTCAGCCCGGCAAAAGAAATTCATCTTAATAGCTACGGACTACTTCACCAAATGGGTGGAAGCGGTCCCGCTAGCTAAGATTGGTGAGAAGCAAGTCAAGGACTTCCTTTGGAAGAATATTTTATGCCGCTTTGGGCTGCCCCGAGTACTCATCACCGACAATGGTCGCCAGTTCGACAATCGCTTGATCAGAAGCTTTTGTGTTGAATATGGGGTCGACCTAAGGTTCTCATCCCTGAGGTACCCTCAAAGCAACGGGCAGGCCGAAGCTACGAACCGAGTAATCCTAGACAACCTCAAGAAAAGGTTGGAAGGAAAGAAAGGACTGTGGGAGCAGGAGCTCGACGGCGTGCTGTGGGCTTATCGTACCACTCCACGTCGCTCGACCGACGAATCACCTTTCAGCCTAACTTACGGATGTGAAGCCGTGCTGCCCATCGAAGCCGAGCTGCCAACGGAAAGAAAGCTCGCCGCAGGTGAGGTCGATAACGACGCTCTGCTCACCGACTCCCTCGACCAGCTCGAAGAAAGACGAGAGCGCGCCAATCTACATCTCGCTGGATACCGACAAGAAATGAAGCGCGCTTAGAACAAAAGAGTCCGCCATCGAGCATTCAAAGCTGGGGACATGGTGATGAGGAAGGTGTTCGCAAACACTCAAGAGCCTAATGCAGGAAAGCTCGCGGCGAACTGGGAAGGCCCCTACATAATACGCGAAGCGCGAGGCCAAGGGGCTTACCAGTTGATGACCGCTGAAGGCGACCTGTTAGAGCGACCTTGGAACGCTTTGCACCTTCGCAAGTTCTATGCATAAGTGAATTTTGTAAATTATCGTTTGAAGTTATGAATGAATGATGGGGTTTTCCACAAAGAATTCCACCCGGAAGCTCGCCGCACCAAGAACTCGCTTGATCTACAAAGCAGTCCGCCGTTGTGCGGACTTAAAGCAAGACCAAGATCCTCAGAGGCAGCCAGTGGGCGACCTTGAGCTTCCCGGGGCAGTCCGCCGTTGTGCGAACTTAAAGCAAGACCGGGATCCTCAGAGGCAGCCAGTGGGCGACCTTGAGCTTCCCGGGGCAGTCCGCCGTTGTGTGAACTTAAAGCAAGACCGGGATCCTCAGAGGCAGCCAGTGGGCGACCTTGAGCTTCCCGGGGCAGTCCGCCATTGTGCGGACTTAAAGCTAGACTGGGATCCTCAGAGGCAGCCAATGGGCGACCTTGAGCTTCCCGGGGAAGTCCGCTGCCAAGTGGACTCTAAGCCTAACCAGGATCCTTCGCGTTCACCTGCCATGAATGGAAGCATCCTGGCGTTGGCATACCCCTCGAAGGGCGAGCCCGCCGAACAGGACCATCGAGAGAAATTAACCGGGCAGGGGGCAGCTAGCACTTATTAGTTTTATTTAAAAATAAAAATGGTTTTTAGTCTCTGAGTGTAGGGAAGTTTTTGAAATCCTTTGTTTTGCTTAAACGTTTTCCGGGCTCAGAGGCTATCGAGTTTTTGCGAGCATGCCGAGTTTTTCGTTTGCATATACTTTAAAATAAAAGGTTGAATCGAATTAGCTGCCTCGCCCGGGGTATCACTCTCGAGATCGCTGCGAACTCCTAGAACGGACTCGAAAGCAAGACAGAGAAAGAAATGGAAACAAGCGGACTCAAAAAGTTTCATTTCATTCATTAGTTAAAGATTACAAAAAGATTACAGAGATACAGCTTAAGCTGGGCCCGCACCAGCACCCTCGTCGTCGCCGCCGCGCTTCCTCTTTTTCGACCTTTCGGCCTTGTACTTCTCGATGGCGTCGATCGTGCCTTTCCGCAGAAGCTCGTTGAGTTGCGCCTGGAGGCGGCGTTGCTGAGAGTGGAGGTCCTGGAGATGCGTTTCCCTCAGAGACGCGATCTCATCCCTAGAGGCCGCCAACTGACGTTGAAGCTCGGAGATTTCCTTCTGGGCGGCCTGCGCATCGGATAGGGCGAGGTCGCGGGCGTCCTCAACCGAAGCTAGCGTGGTGGTGAAGGTGGCGGCCCGCTGGCGCAGTTCGTTGACCTCCGTGTTAGAGGAGGCGACCTGCTGGCGCAGTCGGTCCACTTCAGCCCGCAGCTCGCCCGACCGGTCCATTTGGCGGATTCGAAGAATGTACTCGTCTACTCTCCTCTCCGAGTCATGGAGAGTGTCATCGTAGAGAGCGACAGTATCCCCCGCGATGCCCGCGACCTCGTCGACGAGAGCCCGGTTGACCCGCTCTGCCTGCGAAAAGGGCGAACAGTTTGAGTTAAGAGTAACAGCAGGAGTTTGGGGACAAAAGAGTGGTGGAGGTAGTCTTACCTCGAGCAGTCGGTTGATGAGATCGATGTAGGGAGTCCGGGCAAAGATGTTGCGCCCCAGGATCTCCCGCATAAAGAAAGGGGCGCGCTCAGGACCGCCAGAGGAGGAGCCCGCTTGGCTCGCCTCGGTAGGAGCAGCTGGAGGGGGCGCACTGATAGAGGCAGCAGCGGGCTCGGCCCCTTGAGCGCCGGCAATCCCTTCGTTGGTAGGGGAAGGCACGGCGGCTCCCCTTCGCCCCGGCAGGTCCGGGTCCGAGGCTTCCGAGCTGGAGCTCGGAAAGTCGTCCAGGATGGCCCCTAGGTCCGGAGACCAATAGGCCAACCTGCCCAGCTCAGGGAGAGGAGGAACTTCAAGAGTGGCAGGCGCGGGCTCAGGCACGGGCGCGCTAGGAGACGTAGGCGCGGGCTCAGGCGCGAGCGCGGGCTCGGGCGCAGGCGCGGGCCCGGGTGCGGGCGCGGACTCGGGCGCAGGCGCGGGCTCGGACGCGGACGCGCTGGGGGCAGGCGCGGCCTCGGATGCGGGCGCAGGCGCGGGCTCGGACGCGGACGCGCTGGGGGCAGGCGCGGCCTCGGATGCGGGCGCAGGCGCGGGCACAGGCTCGGGCCCGGACGCAGGAGCGGGCTCGTTCGCGGGCGCAAGCTCGGACACGGGTCCGAGCTCGGGCGCAGGCACGGGCGCGGGCGAGGGCTCGGGGGCAGGATGTGCGGGCTCGGGCACAGGCGCGCTAGCGACAGAGGGCGCGGGCGCAAGCTCGGGCGCGGGCGTGCTTGGAGGCTCGGATACAGGCGCGCTCGAAGCAGCGGCCGCGGGTAAGGGTGCGGGCTCGGGCGCGGGCGTACTGGGGGCAGGCACAGCCGGTGCCGAGGTCTTGACCGGGGCGGGTGCAGAAGGCGTCGGGCTCATTGGCGCCGGTCCCTCGAAGGGCAGGGGAGGCATCGCTGTCGCAGAAGCGGGCTCGCCCTCAAGAGACCGTGGCTGCTCTTCTTCCGAGCTAGACTCGTCGCTGGAATCCTCGCCCGACGCTAAGCCCGCTTCATCGAGGGCGGCTTTCCTCCTGTCCTCAACGGCTCGTTCGTAGGCTTCACGAGCCTTGCGAACGACGACGTCCTCCGCCAATGGGCGGGCTGCTGGAGCCTTCTTCTTCTTCTTCTTTATATGGGCGCCCTCCATCTCTGGGGTCATTACCGCGACAAAGAGAGGTTTAGAAAGGTCGCCCGGGAACCCGCGCATCAGCACCTCGGCCATTGGGGTTTCCACCTCCGCCATGCCAAAGAGGAGCTCGACGCGCGGATCCTCAGGGTCGACCATCACAACTTGACGTCGTGGGGGTTCCGAAATTGAGGAGCACGTGGGGGGATTGGAAACGAAGGGGGAGTTCGCCTGACCTGGGGCAACCTCGCGGGATGGAGGCGGCGGCGAGGGAATATCCTCCTCGCGGATCATGTCGATGGTGTCTTCATCGGCAAGCCTAATCGGAGAAGCCCGCTTCTTCTTCCCCTTCCTCGCCGAAGAGGTGCCGACACCGGAGGGCGCGACAGCAGCCTGGGAGGTCACCCCGGTGCGGCGAGAGACCGCCACCTTCTTGCGCATAATCTTCTGGCGGGTCGTGATGGTGCCCGTCCGGAGATCCTTCCAGAGGAAGGAGAAGTCCGGGGCCAGGATCTTCTCGGGAGTCCACCCGCCGAGGAACTCCAGGATCGCCTTGTCGAGAGCTTGCTCCTGGGTCCCGGAGATATATTTCTTCCCCTTGGGGCGATACTCTGTGATCTCCTTGAAGACCGGCAGAGGCGGTCTGCCGGGAAGAGAGCGGACTCCGGCGCAGGGACCTCGCCAATTGCCCTCGATCACGAGCGGATACTCCTTCCAATACCGGTCTTTGTTCTCGACCGCGGAGAAGGGCAGCACCTCGCCGGGGCGGCCTGCGAGGTAGTAGTGGCCGCAGTCGACCTCGCTGAAGACTGTCCCTGGCTTGAGGGACCACTTCTTTAGGAGATAGGCCAGGGGGATCCTCACGTTAAGGGCTTCCTCGATTTGAGAAAGCCCGTAGAGAATCCCCCACGAGTTGCCTGGGAGCTGGGCGGGGCATAAGCCCGCCAGCTCCAGGAGCTCGCTGGCTAGATGGTTCAGGGGCAGTCGAAGCCCTGACCATATTTGCCCCACGGAGACCGCAGTTCCGGAGAGCGGTCTCCCCGATCTCGGGAAAGGGAGGATGTCGAGCTCTTGGGGGATGCCCGCCGCTGTCCGTAGACTCTCGGGGACAGGCACGCCCCCGATGTCGTTGAACCAGAGGACGGCGGGCTCCTTGGGAGGAGCCTCTTTCTCGGTGCCTGGAGCAAGCACCGAGATGGGGGCGACATAGAGAGGCTCCTCCCGGGAGATCGCAGCAGCAGCAGCAGTGGCTGAAGAAGAAGCGGCAGCAGAGGAAGCCATGAGAGCAAGAGGGCGCAAGTGAGCTGCGAGTTGAGAAAGTTATGAAAGAAGGGAGAGCTGTTTTCACGCAGCGGTAAAAAATCGCCCCTCAACCCCTATTTATAGGCAAGTGAGCGACAGGTGAATCGGGCCGCAGTTAATGCCCGAGCACGCCCAACGAGGCGACGCGCCGACGGTCGAAACGACAGCTCGCCGTTCTCCAATCAGGCAGCGCCACGTGGGCCACGCGTGGAAAAAGCTGCGCCGGCGCCGACACTATCATTTACTGACAGAAGAAGAGCGAATGAGGAGGAGACACGTGTCTCGCGCCGATCGGGATCTCATGATGAGATACGCTGTATCCGCCTTGAGCCTCGCGCCGCATTTAAGGTGAAGCGACCGTTGGAGATTTGGTGCGATGCCCAAGTTACAAGACCGCTCGCGACAGGTGCCCACAGCTCGCCCGAGGCAGACCCTGTCCGCGTGTGACAAGCTCGCACCGGAAGGAGATCGCTCGTGGCTGACGCTCCCGGCCCGCCCGGCGTTTTGTGAAATACTGGCAGTCAAAGCTCCCGACGCAGACCGCCCGTGGCTACTATCTCCGTCCCGCCAAGAAACTGTTGCAGCAGACATTGATATCAGGCACATTACAAGGGATAGGAGCTCGCTAAGACTCCTGAGCAAGCATCGAGTTTCCTCGATCACTCCCTCAGGAGGGGGTAATGTTGGGGGTAGCTGAAACTCGCACAGGAGTTCGCCCTCTCCCCCGTGCTCACCAGATCATCTTGGCAGGGAGCGAGATCCACATTGGACTAAAAGGGCCCCAAGGCAAAGAACCAGCCTAGGCTCTACCAGGAGCCCACCCAAAATTCGCCCAGGAGCTCGCCCAAATTCGCCCAGGAGCTCGCCCAAAGTTCGCTCAGGAGCTCGCTCTCACAGCCCGTGAGGAGCTCGCCCCGCTTGGAGCTGGATGGACACCTTGTATCTGAGTGCAGCTCGCCCCACCAAGAGCTGGCGCCCTCCCAGACCCCGCAGGAGCACGCCCAAATTCTGTAAATGGCTTAGACAAAGAGCGCGAAAGAGCTCGCCAGGCTCGTTCAGGGGCTCGCCTAAGTTCTCTCAGGAGTTCATCCGAGCTCGTTCGGGGGCTCGCCAATGCTCGCTCAGGAGCTCGCCAAAGCTCGCTCAGGAGCTCGCCCAAGCTCGTTCGGGGGCTCGCCAAAGCTCGCTCAGGAGCTCGCCCAAGCTCGCTCAGGAGCTCGCCCAAGCTCGCTCAGGAGCTCGCCCGAGCTCGCTCAGAAGCTCGCCAAGCTCGTCCAGACCCCTGTTTATCGAAGAGGTCGCTCCTGCGAGGTCCGACTCTTGATAGATATAGAGGAAAGGACGGAGCAATGGAGGGCGAGCTCGCCCTGGCTTCCCACCAGAGGTCGCCCCCAGTAAAAGCAGCATAAAGATTACCAGGTGTCGAGAACCCACTGAAGCTACGTGGACGTTTGCAGTCCACGGAAGCCCATCGGAGTCGGTTTGAGACCTCCCAGACTTGAACATTCTAGAAGATTCCCCTGGCGGCAATAGAACAGCAGCTGCTGTCCCCCACTACTTCGTCAGGCGAGCTAGACGACAAAGAATGTCAGGGGTCCAAGTTCCAAGAACTGTCAGAGACTATTGTAGGCTAGAACATGGGGGCCTAGAAGGTGCCAGAAAGAGCTTCCACGCGTCGCAAACCGATAGGTCATCCATGTCTATAAAGGCACACCCCCTGGCTCCAAAGGACAGGTTCGAAATCCCTTTCCCTACCACTTTGGTATACAACAGCTCTCCGTTGTGCTACCGTAACTGACTTGAGCGTCGGAGGGTCTGCGCTCCTAAGGGAGCCAGCCGTTCTCACGTTTCTCTTTTCTTGATCTTACAGGTGGCTCGCAAGGACCAGGAAAAATCCCCCAAACAGATCGTATGAGTGAATTAGAATGGATCGTACGAATGAATTAGAATGGATCGTATGAATGAATTAGAATGGATACATTCGTGTGAATGAATTAGAATGGATCGTATGAATGAATTACAAAAGATTTTGTGAATGAATTAGAACTGATCGTACGAATGAATTAGAATGGATACATTCGTGCGAATGAATTAGAAAGGATTATATCAATGAATTAGAATGGATCGTACGAATGAATTAGAATGAATCGTATGAGTGAATTAGAATAGATACGAAGGAATTAGAATGGATCGTACGAAGGAATTAGAATGGATCATACGAATGAAATAGAATGGATCGTACGAAGGAATTAGAATGGATCGTACGAAGGAAATAGAATGGATCGTACGAAGGAATTAGAATGGATCGTACGAATGAATTAGAATGGATATATTCGTGCAAATGAATTAGAATGGATCGTATGAATGAATTAGAATGGATCGTATGAGTGAATTAGAACGGATAGTACGAATGAAGTAGAATGGATCGTATAAATGAATTGGAAGGGATATATTCGTGCGAATGAATTAGAATGGATCGTATGAATGAATTAGAATAGATTGTGCGAATGAATTAGAATGGATCGTACGAATGAATTAGAATGGATACATTCGTGCAAATAAATTAGAATGGATTGTATGAATGAATTAGAATGGATCGTACGAATGAATTAGAATGGATCGTATGAATGAATTAGAATAGATTGCGCGAATGAATTAGAATGGATCATACGAATGAATTAGAATGGATCGTATGAAGGAATTAGAATGGATCGTACGAATGAATTAGAATGGATCGTACGAAGGAATTAGAATGGATCGTACTATTGAATTAGAATGGATCATACGAATGAGTAAGAATGGATCGTATGAATGAATTAGATTGGATCGTATGATCTATTCTAATTCATTAGCATGGATCGTGCTAATGAATTAGAATGGAATATACGAATGAATTAGAATGGATCGTAGAATGGATCGTACGAATGAATTAGAATGGATTGTACGAATGATTTAGAATCGATCGTACGAATGAAATATAATGGATTGTACGAATGAATAAGAATGGATTGCACGAATGAATTAGAATGGATCATACGAATGAGTAAGAATGGATAGTATGAATGAATTAGATTGGATCGTATGAATGAATTAGAATGGATCGTGCGAATGAATTAGAATGGATCGTACCGTACGATCCATTCTAATTCATTCGCACGATCCATTCTAATTCATTCGCATAATCTATTCTAATTAATTCGTACGATCCATTCTAATTCATTCGCACGATCCATTCTAATTAGAATGGATCATACGAATGAATTAGAATGGATCGTATGAATGAATTAGATTGGATCGTATGAATGAATTAGAATGGATCGTGCGAATGAATTAGAATGGATCGTACGAAGGAATTAGAGTGGATCGTATGAATGAATTAGAATAGATCGTGCGAATGAATTAGAATGGATCGTGCGAATGAATTAAGATGGATCGTAGGAATGAATTAGATTGGATCGTATGAATGAATTAGAATGGATCGTACGAAGGAATTAGAATGGATCGTACAAAGGAAGTAGAATGGATCGTACAAAGGAATTAGAATGGATCGTACGAAGGAATTAGAATGGATCGTACGAATGAATTAGAATGGATCATACGAATAAATTAGAATGGATCGTATGAATGAATTAGAATGGATCGTGCGAATGAATTAGAATGGATCGTTCGAATGAATTAGAATGGAAGGAATTAGAATGGATCGTACGAAGGAATTAGAATGGATCGTACGAATGAATTAGAATGGATCGTACGAATGAATTAGAATGGATCGTATGAATGAATTGGAATGGATCGTACGAATGAATTGGAATGAATCTTGGAATGGATCGTACAAATGAAGTAGAATGGATCGTGCAAATGAATTAGAATGAATCGTACGAATGAATTAGAATGGATCGTACGAATGAATTAGAATGGATCGTGTGAAAGAATTAGAATGGATTGTACGAATGAATTAGAATGGATCGTACGAATGGATTAGAATGGATCGTATGAATGAATTAGAATGGATCGTACGAATGAGTGAGAATGGATCGTACGAATGAATTAGAATGGATCGTATGAATGAAATAGAATGGATTCGCACGAATGTATCCATTCTAATTCATTCGTACGATCCATTCTAATTCACTAGCACGATCGTACGAATTAATTAGAATGGATCGTGCGAATGAATTCGAATAGATCGTGCGAATGAATTAGAATGGATATATTCGTGCAAATGAATTAGAATGGATCATACGAATGAATTAGAATGGATCGTTTTAGTGAATTAGAATGGATACGAAGGAATTAGAATGGATCGTACGAAGGAATTAGAATGGATCATACGAATGAAATAGAATGGATCGTACGAAGGAATTAGAATGGATCATACGAATGAGTAAGAATGGATCGTACGAATGAAATAGAATGGATTGTGCGAATGAATTAGAATGGATCGTACGAATGAATTAGAATGGATACATTCGTGCGAATGAATTTGAATGGATCATACGAATGAGTAAGAATGGATCGTACGAATGAAATAGAATGGATTATACAAATGAATTAGAATGGATACATTCGTGCGAATGAATTAGAATGGATCGTATGTACAAATAAATTAGAATGGATACATTCGTGCGAAAGAATTAGAATTGATCGTACGAATGAATTAGAATGGATCATACGAATGAATTAGAATGGATCGTATGAATGAATTAGAATAGATCGTACGAATGAATTAGAATGGATACATTCGTGCGAATGAATTAGAATGGATACATTCGTGCGAAAGAATTAGAATAGATCGTATGAATGAATTAGAATGGATCCTATGAATGAATTAGAATGGATCATGCGAATGAATTAGAATGGATCGTACGAATGAATTAGAATGGATCGTGCTAATGAATTAGAATTGATCGAACGAATGAATTAGCATGGATCGTGCTAATGAATTAGAATGGAACGTACGAATGAATTAGAATGGATCGTGTGAAAGAATTAGAATGGATTGTATGAATGAATTAGAATGAATTCGTACGATCCATTCGAATTCATTCGCACGATCTATTCTAATTCATTCATACGATCCATTCTAATTCATTCATACAATCCATTCTAATTCTTTCACACGATCCATTCTAATTCATTCGTAGGATCCATTCTAATTCATTCGTACAATCTATTCTATTTCATTCGTACGATCCATTCTTACTCATTCGTATGATCCATTCTAATTCATTTGGACGAATGCATCCATTCTAATTTATTCGTACGATCCATTCTAATTCATTCGTACGATCGATTCTAATTCATTCGTACGATCCATTCTAATTCATTCGTCCGATCCATTCTAATTCATTCGCACGAATGTATCCATTCTAATTCATTCGTACGATCCATTCTAATTCATTCGTACGATCCATTCTAATTCATTCGTAAGATCCATTCTAATTCATTCGTACGATCCATTCTAATTCATTCGTATGATCCATTCTAATTCATTCGCACGAATGTATCCATTCTAGTTCATTCGTACGATCCATTCTAATTCATTCGTACGATCCATTCTAATTCATTCGCACGATCCATTCTAATTCATTCGTACGATCCATTCTAATTCATTCATACGATCCATTCTAATTCATTCGTATGATCCATTCTAATTCATTCGCACAAATGTATCCATTCTAATTCATTCGTACGATCCATTCTAATTCATTCGCATGATCCATTCTAATTCATTCGTACGATCCATTCTAATTCTTTCACACGATCCATTCTAATTCATTCGTATGATCCATTCTAATTCATTCGCATGATCAATTCTAATTCATTCTTACGATCCATTCTAATTCATTCATACGATCCATTCTAATTCATTCGTACGATCCATTCTAATTCATTCGCACAAATGTATCCATTCTAATTCATTCGTACGATCCATTCTAATTCATTCGCACGATCCATTCTAATTCATTCGTACGATCCATTCTAATTCATTCGCACGATCTGTTCTTATTCATTCGCACAATCCATTCTAATTCATTCGCACGAATGTATCCATTCTAATTCATTCGTACGATCCATTCTAATTCATTCGTATGATCCATTCAAATTAATTCGTATGATCCATTCTAATTCATTCGTACGATCCATTCTAATTCATTCATACAATCCATTCTAATTCATTCGTACGATCCATTCTAATTCACTCATAGGATCCATTCTAATACATTCATACGATCCATTCTAATTCATTTGCACGAATATATCCATTCTAATTCATTCGTACGATCCATTCTAATTCATTCGTACGATCCATTCTAATTCCTTCGTACGATCCATTCTAATTCATTCGTACGATCAATTCTAATTCATTCGTACAATCTATTCTAATTTATTCGTACGAATGGATACATTTGTGTGAATGAATTAGAATGGATCGTACGAATGAGTAAGAATGGATCGTACGAATGAAATAGAATGGATTGCACAAATAAATTAGAATGGATCGTACGAATGAATTAGAATGGATCGTGTGAAAGAATTAGAATGGATTGTATGAATGAATTAGAATGGATCGTACGAATGAATTAGAATGGACCGTACTAGGATCCAATCTAATTCATTCGTGCAATCTATTCTATTTCATTCGTACGATCCATTCTTACTCATTCGTATGATCCATTCTAATTCATTCGGACGAATGTACCCATTCTAATTTATTCGTACGATCCATTCTAATTCATTCGTACGATCAATTCTAATTCATTCGTACGATCCATTCTTACTCATTCGTACGATCCATTCTTACTCATTCGTATGATCCATGCTAATTCATTCATACGATCCATTCTAATTCATTCGTACGATCCATTCTAATTCCTTCGTACGATCCATTCTAATTCATTCGTACGATCAATTCTAATTCATTCGTACAATCTATTCTAATTCATTCGTACGAATGGATACATTTGTGTAAGAATTAGAATGGATTGTATGAATGAATTAGAATGGATCGTACGAATGAATTAGAATGGACCGTTCTAGGATCCATTCTAATTCATTTGTACAATCTATTCTATTTCATTTGTACGATCCATTCTTACTCATTCGTATGATCCATTCTAATTCATTCGGACGAATGTATCCATTCTAATTTATTCGTACGATCCTTTCTAATTCATTCGTACGATCCATTCTAATTCATTCGTACGATCCATTCTTACTCATTCGTATGATCCATTCTAATTCATTCGTACGATCCATTCTAATTCATTCGTACGATCGATTCTAATTCATTCGCACTATACATTCTAATTCATTCGTACGATCCATTCTAATTCATTCGTACGAACGATTCTAATTCATTCGCACTATCCATTCTAATTCATTCGTACGATCCATTCTAATTCATTCGTATGATCCATTCTAATTTATTCGTTCAAATATATCCATTCTAATTCATTCGTACGATCCATTCTAATTCATTCGCACGATCTATTCTAATTCATTCGCACGAATGTATCCATTCTAATTCATTTGCACGATCCATTCTAATTCATTCCTATGATCTATTCTAATTCATTCGTACGATCCATTCTAATTCATTCTAATTCATTCGTATGATCCATTCTACGATCCATGCTAATTCATTCGTATATTCCATTCTAATTCATTAGCACGATCCAGGCTAATGAATTAGAATGGATCGTACGATCCAATCTAATTCATTCATACGATCCATTCTTACTCATTCGTATGATCCATTCTAATTCAATCGTACGATCCATTCTAATTCATTCGTACGATCCATTCTAATTCCTTCGTACGATCTATTCTAATTCATTCGTAAGATCCATTCTAATTCCTTCGTACGATCCATTCTAATTCATTCATACGATCCATTCTAATTCATTCGCGCAATCTATTCTAATTCATTCGTACGATCCATTCTAATTCATTCGTACGATCCATTCTAATTCATTCGCACGAATGTAACCATTCTAATTCATTTGTATGATCCATTCTAATTCATTCGCACAATCTATTCTAATTTATTCATATGATCCATTCTAATTCATTCGCACGAATGTATCCATTCTAATTCATTCATACGATCCATTCTACTTCATTCGTACTATCTGTTCTAATTCACTCATACGATCCATTCTAATTCATTCATACGATCCATTCTAATTCATTTGCACGAATATATCCATTCTAATTCATTCGTACGATCCATTCTAATTCCTTCGTACGATCCATTCTAATTCCTTCGTACGATCCATTCTATTTCATTCGTATGATCCATTCTAATTCCTTCGTACGATCCATTGTAATTCCTTCGTATCCATTCTAATTCACTCATACAATCCATTCTAATTCATTCGTACGATCCATTCTAATTCATTCATATAATCCATTCTAATTCATTCGCACGAATGTATCCATTCTAATTCATTCGTACGATCAGTTCTAATTCATTCACAAAATCTATTCTAATTCATTCATACGATCCATTCTAATTCATTCACACGAATGTATCCATTCTAATTCATTCATACGATCCATTCTAATTCATTCGTACGATCCATTCTAATTCACTCATACGATCCATTCTAATACATTCATACGATCCATTCTAATTCATTTGCACGAATATATCCATTCTAATTCATTCGTACGATCCATTCTAATTCCTTCGTACGATCCATTCTAATTCATTCGTACGATCTATTCAAATTGATTCGTACGATCCATTCTAATTCATTCGTACGATCCATTCTAATTCCTTCGTACGATCCATTCTAATTTATTCGTACGATCCATTCTAATTCATTCATACAATCCATTCTAATTCTTTCACACGATCCATTCTAATTCATTCGTACGATCCATTCTAATTCATTCGTGCAATCCATTCTATTTCATTCGTATGATACATTCTTACTCATTCGTACGATCCATTCTAATTCATTCACACAAATGTATCCATTCGTACGAATGAATTAGAATAGATTGTACGAATGAATTAGAATGGATCGTACGAATGAATTACAATGGATCGTACGAAGGAATTAGAATGGATCGTACGAATGAATTAGAATAGATCGTACGAATGAATTAGAATGGATCGTACGAAGGAATTAGAATGGATCGTACGAATGAATTAGAATGGATATATTCGTGCAAATGAATTAGAATGGATCGTATGAATGTATTAGAATGGATCGTATGAGTGAATTAGAATGGATCGTACAAATGAATTAGAATGGATCGTATGAATGAATTAGAATGGATATATTCATGCGAATGAATTCGAATTGATCGTACGAATGAATTAGAATGGATCGTCCGAATGAATTAGAATGGATCGTACGAATGAATTAGAATGGATCGTACGAATGAACTAGAATGGATACATTCGTGCGAATGAATTAGAATGGATCGTACGAATGAATTAGAATGGATCGTACGAATGAATTAGAATGGATCTTACGAATGAATTAGAATGGATCGTACGAATGAATTAGAATGGATCGTACGAATGAATTAGAATGGATACATTCGTGCGAATGAATTAGAATGGATCGGACGAATGAATTAGAATGGATCGTACGAATGAATTAGAATGGATCAAATGAATGAATTAGAATGGTTACATTCATGCGAATGAATTAGAATGGATCGTACGAATGGATTAGAATGGATCGTACGAATGGATTAGAATGGATACATTCGAGCGAATGAATTAGAATAGATCGTATGAATGAATTAGAATGGATCCTATGAATGAATTAGAATGGATCGTGCGAATGAATTAGAATGGATCGTACGAATGAATTAGAATGGATACATTCGTGCGAATGAATTAGAATGGATCGGACGAATGAATTAGAATGGATCGTACGAATGAATTAGAATGGATCAAATGAATGAATTAGAATGGTTACATTCATGCGAATGAATTAGAATGGATCGTACGAATGGATTAGAATGGATCGTACGAATGGATTAGAATGAATACATTCGAGCGAATGAATTAGAACGGATCGTACGAATGAATTAGAATGGATACATTTGTGCGAATGAATTAGAATGGATCGTACGAATGAATTAGAATGAATCATATGAATGAATTAGAATGGATCGTATGAATGAATTAGAATGGATCGTGCGAATGAATTAGAATGGATCGTACGAATGAATTAGAATGGATCGTACGAATGAACTAGAATGGATACATTCGTGCGAATGAATTAGAATGGATCGTACGAATGAATTAGAATGGATCATACGAATGAATTAGAATGGATCTTACGAATGAATTAGAATGGATCGTACGAATGAATTAGAATGGATCGTACGAATGAATTAGAATGGATACATTTGTGCGAATGAATTAGAATGGATCGTACGAATGAATTAGAATGGATTGTAAGAATGAATTAGAATGGATCGTACGAATGAACTAGAATGGAAACATTCGTGCGAATGAAATAGAATGGATCGTACGAATGAATTAGAATGGATCATACGAATGAATTAGAATGGATCTTACGAATGAATTAGAATGGATCGTACGAATGAATTAGAATGGATCTTACGAATGAATTAGAATGGATACATTCGTGCAAATGAATTAGAATGGATCGGACGAATGAATTAGAATGGATCGTACGAATGAATTAGAATGGATCGTACGAATGAATTAGAATGGATCGTACGAATAAATTAGAATGGATACATTCGTCCGAATGAATTAGAATGGATCATACGAATGAGTAAGAATGGATCGTACGAATAAAATAGAATAGATTGTACGAATGAATTAGAATGGATTCGTACGAATGAATTAGAATGGATACATTCGTGCGAATGAATTAGAATGGATCGTACCAATGAGTAAGAATGGATCGTACGAATGAAATAGAATGGATTGTGCGAATGAATTAGAATGGATCGTACGAATGAATTAGAATGGATCGTGTGAAAGAATTAGAATGGATTGTATGAATGAATTAGAATAGATCGTACGAATGAATTAGAATGGATCGTATGAGTGAATTAGAATGGATACGAAGGAATTAGAATGGATCGTACGAAGGAATTAGAATGGATCATACGAATGAAATAGAATGGATCGTATGAAGGAATTAGAATGGATCGTACGAATGAATTAGAATGGATCGTGCTAATGAATTAGAATTGATCGAACGAATGAATTAGCATGGATCGTGCTAATGAATTAGAATGGATCGTACGAATGAATTAGAATGGATCGTGCGAATGAATTAGAATGGATCATACGAATGAATTAGAATGGATACATTTGTGCGAATGAATTAGAATGGATCGTACGAATGAATTAGAATGGATCGTATGAATGAATTAGAATGGATCGTGCGAATGAATTCGAATGGATCGTACGAATTCATTCTAATTCATTCATATAATCCATTCTAATTCTTTCACACGATCCATTCTAATTCATTCGTACGTTCCATTCTAATTCATTAGCACGATCCATGCTAATTCATTCGTTCGATCAATTCTAATTCATTAGCACGATCCATTCTACTTCATTCGTACGATCCATTCTAATTAATTCGCACGATCCATTCTAATTCATTCATAGGATCCATTCAAATTTATTCATATGATGTATTCTAATTCTTTCGCACGAATGTATCCATTCTAATTCATTCGCATGAATGTATCCATTCTAATTCATTCGTACGATCCATTCTAATTCATTCGTACGATCCATTCTAATTCATTCGTACGATCCATTCTAATTCATTCATATAATCCATTCTAATTCTTTCACACGATCTATTCTAATTCATTCGTACGATCTATACTAATTCATTCGCACAATCCATTCTATTTTATTTGTACGATCCATTCTTACTCATTGGTACGATCCATTCTAATTCATTCGCACGAATGTATCCATTCTAATTCATTCGTACGAATCCATTCTAATTCATTCGTACAATCTATTCTATTTCATTTGTACGATCCATTCTTACTCATTCGTATGATCTATTCTAATTCATTCGGACGAATGTATCCATTCTAATTTATTCGTACGATCCATTCTAATTCATTCGTACGATCCATTCTAATTCATTCGTCCGATCCATTCTAATTCATTCGCACGAATGTATCCATTCTAATTCATTCGTACGATCCATTCTAATTCATTCGTACGATCCATTCTAATTCATTCATAAGATCCATTCTAATTCATTCGTACGATCCATTCTAATTGATTCGTAAGATCCATTCTAATTCATTCGCACGAATGTATCCATTCTAGTTCATTCGCACGATCCATTCTAATTCATTCGTACAATCCATTCTAATTCATTCGCACGATCCATTCTAATTCATTCGTACGATCCATTCTAATTCATTCATACGATCCATTCTAATTCATTCGTACGATCCATTCTAATTCATTCGCACAAATGTATCCATTCTAATTCATTCGTACGATCCATTCTAATTCATTCGCACGATCCATTCTAATTCATTCGTACGATCCATTCAAATTCTTTCACACGATCCATTCTAATTCATCCGTACGATCCATTCTAATTCATTCGCACGATCCATTCTAATTCATTCGTACGATCCATTCTAATTAATTCATACGATCCATTTAATTCATTCGTACGATCCATTCTAATTCATTCGCACAAATGTATCCATTCTAATTCATTCGTACGATCCATTCTAATTCATTCGTACGATCCATTCTAATTCATTCGTACGATCCATTCTAATTCATTCGTAAGATCCATTCTAATTAATTCGTATGATCCATTCTAATTCATTCGTACGATCCATTCTAATTCATTCATACAATCCATTCTAATTCATTCGCACGAATGTATCCATTCTAATTAATTCGTACGATCCATTCTAATTCATTCTTATGATCTATTCTTATTCATTCGCACGATCCAGTCTAATTGATTCGCACGATCCATTCTAATTCATTCGCACGAATGTATCCATTCTAATTCATTCGTACGATCCATTCTAATTCATTAATATGATCAATTCTAATTCATTCGTACGATCCATTCAAATTCATATGCACAAAGGTATCCATTCTAATTCATTCGCACGAAAGAATTAGAATGGATTGTATGAAAGAATTAGAATGGATCGTGCGAATGAATTAGAATGGATCGTATAAAGGAATTAGAATGGATCGTACGAAGGGATTAGAATGGATCGTACGAATGAGTAAGAATGGATCATACGAATGAATTAGAATGGATCATACGAATGAATTAGAATGGATCATACGAATTAATTAGAATGGATCGTACGAATGAATTAGAATGGATCGTACGAATGAATTAGACTGGATACATTCGTGCGAATGAGTTAGAATGGAACGTACGAATGAATTAGAATGGATCGTACGAATGAATTAGAATGGATACATTTGTGCGAATGAATTAGAATGGATCGTACGAATGAATTAGAATGGATCGTATGAATGAATTAGAATGGATCGTACGAATGAATTAGAATGGATCGTGTGAATGAATTAGAATGGATCGTACGAATGAATTAGAATGGATCGTACGAATGAACTAGAATGGATACATTCGTGCGAATGAATTAGAATGGATCGTACGAATGAATTAGAATGGATCGTACGAATGAATTAGAATGGATCTTACGAATGAATTAGAATGGATCTTACGAATGAATTAGAATGGATCGTACGAATGAATTAGAATGGATACATTCGTGTGTATGAATTAGAATGGATCGGACGAATGAATTAGAATGGATCGTACGAATGAATTAGAATGGATCGTACGAATGAATTAGAATGGATCGTACGAATAAATTAGAATGGATACATTCGTCTGAATGAATTAGAATGGATCATACGAATGAGTAAGAATGGATCGTACGAATGAAATAGAATAGATTGTACGAATGAATTAGAATGGATCGTACGAATGAATTAGAATGGATCGTACGAATGAATTAGAATGGATCATACGAATGAACTAGAATGGATAGTGCGAATGAATTAGAATCGATCGTACGAATGAATTAGAATGGATCGTACGAATGAATTAGAATGGATCATACGAATGAGTAAGAATGGATCGTACGAATGAATTAGAATGGATCGTACGAATGGATCGTATGAATGAATTAGAATGGATCGTGCGAATGAATTCGAATGGATCGTACGAATTCATTCTAATTCATTCACACAATCCATTCTAATTCTTTCACACGATCCATTCTAATTCATTCATACGTTCCATTCTAATTCATTAGCACGATCCATGCTAATTCATTCGTTCGATCAATTCTAATTCATTAGCACGATCCATTCTAATTCATTCGTACGATCCATTCTAATTCATTCGCACGATCCATTCTAATTCATTCATAGGATCCATTCTAATTCATTCATACGATCTATTCTAATTCATTCGCACGAATGTATCCATTCTAATTCATTCGCACGAATGTATCCATTCTAATTCATTCGTACGATCCTTTCTAATTCATTCGTACGATCCATTCTATTCATTCGTACGATCCATTCTAATTCATTCGTAAGATCCATTGTAATTCATTCGTACGATCCATTCTAATTCATTCGTACGATCCATTCTAATTGATTCGCACGAATGTATCCATTCTAGTTCATTCGTACGATCCATTCTAATTCATTCGCACAATCCATTCTATTTCATTCGTATGATCCATTATGGATACATTCGTGCGAATGAATTAGAATGAATCATACGAATGAGTAAGAATGGATCGTACGAATGAAATAGAATGGATTGTGCGAATGAATTAAAATGGATCGTACGAATGAATTAGAATGGATCGTGTGAAAGAATTAGAATGGATTGTATGAATGAATTAGAATAGATCGTATGAATGAATTAGAATGGATCGTACGAATGAATTAGAATGGATCGTACGAATGAATTAGAATGGATCGTACGAATGAATTAGAATGGATACATTCGTGCGAATGAATTAGAATGGATACATTCGTGCGAAAGAATTAGAATAAATCATATTAATGAATTAGAATGGATCCTATGAATGAATTAGAATGGATCGTGCGAATGAATTAGAATGGATCGTACGAATGAATTAGAATGGATCGTGCTAATGAATTAGAATTGATCGAACAAATGAATTAGCATGGATCGTGCTAATGAATTAGAATGGAACGTACGAATGAATTAGAATGGATCGTGTGAAAGAATTAGAATGGATTGTATGAATGAATTAGAATGAATTCGTACGATCCATTCGAATTCATTCGCACGATCCATTCTAATTCATTCATACGATCCATTCTAATTCATTCATACAATCCATTCTAATTCTTTCACACGATCCATTCTAATTCATTCGTCGGATCCATTCTAATTCATTCGTACAATCTATTCTATTTCATTCGTACGATCCATTCTTACTCATTCGTATGATCCATTCTAATTCATTCGGACGAATATATCCATTCTAATTCATTCGTACGGTCCATTCTAATTCATTAATATGATCCATTCTAATTTAATCGTACGATCCATTCTAATTCATATGCACAAAGGTATCCATTCTAGTTCATTCGTACGATCCATTCTAATTCATTTATACGATCTATTCTAATTCATTCATACAATCCATTCTAATTCTTTCACACGATCCATTCTAATTCATTCGTACGATCAATTCTAATTCATTCGCACAATCCATTCTATTTCATTCGTACGATCCATTCTTACTCATTGGTACGATCCATTCTAATTCATTCGCACGAATGTATCCATTCTAATTCATTCGTACGAATCCATTCTAATTCTTCGTTCAATCAATTCTATTTCAATCGTATGATCCATTCTTACTCATTCGTATGATCCATTCTAATTCATTCGGACGAATGTATCCATTCTAATTTATTCGTACGATCCATTCTAATTCATTCGTACGATCCATTCTAATTCATTCATACGATCCATTCTAATTCATTCGCACGAATGTATCCATTCTAATTCATTCGTACGATCCATTCTAATTCATTCGTACGATCCATTCTAATTCATTCGTAAGATCCATTCTAATTCATTCGTACGATCCATTCTAATTCATTCGTACGATCCATTCTAATTCATTCACACGAATGTATCCATTCTAGTTCATTCGTACGATCCATTCTAATTCATTCGTACGATCCATTCTAATTCATTCGCACGATCCATTCTAATTCATTCGTATGATCCATTCTAATTCATTCATACGATCCATTCTAATTCATTCGTACGATCCATTCTAATTTATTCGCACAAATGTATCCATTCTAATTCATTCGTACGATCCATTCTAAGTCATTCGTACGATCTATTCTAATTCATTCGTACGATCCATTCTAATTCATTCGCACGATCCATTCTAATTCATTCGTACGATCCATTCTAATTCATTTATACGATCCATTCTAATTCATTCGTACGATCCATTCTAATTCATTCGCACAAATGTATCCATTCTAATTCATTCGTACGATCCATTCAAATTCATTCGCACGATCCATTCTAATTCATTCGTACGATCCATTCTAATTCATTCGTACGATCCATTCTAATTCATTCGTATGATCCATTCTAATTAATTCGTATGATCCATTCTAATTCATTCGTACGATCCATTCTAATTCATTCATACAATCCATTCTAATTCATTCGCACGAATGTATCCATTCTAATTAATTCGTACGATCCATTCTAATTCATTCGTATGATCTATTCTTATTCATTCGCACGGTCCAGTCTAATTGATTCGCATGATCCATTCTAATTTATTCGCACGAATGTATCCATTCTAATTCATTCGTACGATCCATTCTAATTCATTAATATGATCCATTCTAATTCATTCGTACGATCCATTCTAATTCATATGCACAAAGGTATCCATTCTAATTCATTTGCACGAAAGAATTAGAATGGATTGTATGAAAGAATTAGAATGGATCGTGCGAATGAATTAGAATGGATCGTACGAAGGAATTAGAATGGACCGTACGAAGGAATTAGAATGGTTCGTACGAATGAGTAAGAATGGATTGTACGAATGAAATAGAATGGATCATACAAATGAATTAGAATGGATCATACGAATTAATTAGAATGAATCGTACGAATGAATTAGAATGGATCATACGAATGAATTAGAATGGATCGTACAAATGAATTAGAATGGATACATTCGTGCGAATGAATTAGAATGGATCGTACGAATGAATTAGAATGGATCGTACGAATGAATTAGAATGGAACCATTTGTGCGAATGAATTAGAATGGATCATACGAATGAATTAGAATGGATCGTATGAATGAATTAGAATGGATCGTACGAATGAATTAGAATGGATCGTGCGAATGAATTAGAATGGATCGTACGAATGAATTAGAATGGATCGTACGAATGAACTAGAATGGATACATTCGTGCGAATGAATTAGAATGGATCGTACGAATGAATTAGAATGGATCATATGAATGAATTAGCATAGATCTTACGAATGAATTAGAATGGATCGTATGAATGAATTAGAATGGATCGTACGAATGAATTAGAATGGATACATTCGTGCGAATGAATTAGAATGGATCGGACGAATGAATTAGAATGGATCGTACAAATGAATTAGAATGGATCGTACGAATGAATTAGAATGGATCGTACGAATAAATTAGAATGGATACATTCGTCTGAATGAATTAGAATGGATCATACGAATGAGTAAGAATGGATCGTACGAATGAAATAGAATAGATTGTACAAATGAATTAGAATGGATCCTACGAATGAATTAGAATGGATCGTGTGAAAGAATTAGAATGGATTGTATGAATGAATTAGAATGGATCGTATGAATGAATTAGAATGGATCGTGCGAATGAATTCGAATGGATCGTACGAATTCATTCTATTTCATTCATACGATCCATTCTAATTCATATGCACAAAGGTATCCATTCTAATTCATTCGTACGATCCATTCTAATTCAGGATCGTACGAATGAATTAGAATGGATACATTCGTGCGAATGAATTAGAATTGATCATACGAATGAGTAAGAATGGATTGGACGAATGAATTAGAATGGATCGTACGAATGAATTAGAATAGATCAAATGAATGAATTAGAATGGTTACATTCATGCGAATGAATTAGAATGGAACGTACGAATGAAGTAGAATGGATCGTATGAATGAATTAGAATGGATACATTCGTGCGAATGAATTAGAATGGATCGTATGAATAAATTAGAATAGATTGTGCGAATGAATTAGAATGGATCGTACGAATGAATTAGAATGGATACATTCGTGCGAATAAATTAGAATGGATTGTATGAATGAATTAGAATGGATCGTACGAATAAATTAGAATGGATCGTACGAATGAATTAGAATAGATTGCGCGAATGAATTAGAATGGATCGTGCGAATGAAATAGAATGGATACAAATGAATTAGAATGGATCATACGAATGAATTAGAATGACGATCCATTCTTACTCATTCGTATGATCCATTCTAATTTATTCGCACGAATGTATCCATTCTAATTCATTCGTACGTCTAATTCATTCGTACGGTCCATTCTAATTCATTCGCACAATCCATTCTATTTCATTCGTACGATCCTTTCTAATTAATTTGTACGATCCATTCTAATTCATTCGTCTGATCCATTCTAATTCATTCGCACGAATGTATCCATTCTAATTCATTCGTACGATCCATTCTAATTCATTCGTACGATCCATTCTAATTCATTCGCACGAATATATCCATTCTAGTTCATTCGTACGATCCATTCTAATTCATTCGAACGATCCATTCTAATTCATTCGCACGATCTATTCTAATTCATTCGTACGATTCATTCTAATTCATTCGTACGATCCATTCTAATACATTCGTACGATTCATGCTAATTCATTCGCACGATCCATTCTAATTCATTAGTACGATCCATTCTTATTCATTCATACGATCCATTCTAATTCATTCGCACAATCCATTCTAATTTATTCGTACAATCTATTCTAATTCATTCGTATGATCCATTCTAACTCATTCGGTGGATCCATTCTAATTCATTCGTACGATCCATTCGTACGATCCATTCTAATTCATTCGTACGATCCATTCTTACTCTTTCGTATGATCCATTCTAATTCATTCGTACGATCCATTCTAATTCATTCGTACGATCGATTCTAATTCATTCGCACTATCCATTCTAGTTCATTCGTACGATCCATTCTAATTCATTCGTACGATCCATTCTAATTCATTCGTACGATCCATTCTAATTCATTCGCACAATCTATTCTAATTCATTCATACGATCCATTCTAATTCATTCGCGCGAATGTATCCATTCTAATTCATTCATACGATCCATTCTACTTCATTCATACGATCCATTCTAATTCATTCGCATGAATGTAACCATTCTAATTCATTCATTTGATCCATTCTAATTCATTCGTACGATCCATTCTAATTCATTCTCCGATCCATTCTTACTCATTCGTATGATCAATTCTAATTCATTTGCACGAATGTATCCATTCTAATTCATTCGTACGATCCTGAATTAGAATGGATTGTACGAATGAATTAGAATGGATACCTTTGTGCATATGAATTAGAATGGATCGTACGAATGAAATAGAATGATTTCGTACGATCCATTCGAATTCATTCGCACGATCCATTCTAATTTATTCATACGATCCATTCTAATTCATTCATACAATCCATTCTAATTATTTCACACGATCCATTCTAATTCATTCGTAGGATCCATTCTAATTCATTCGTACAATCTATTCTATTTCATTCGTACGATCCATTCTTACTCATTCGTATGATCCATTCTAATTCATTCGGACGAATGTATCCATTCTAGATTTATTCGTACGATCCATTCTAATTCATTCGTACGATCCATTCTAATTCATTCGCACGAATGTATCCATTCTAATTCATTCGTACGATCCATTCTAATTCATTCGTACGATCCATTCTAATTCATTCGTAAGATCCATTCTAATTCATTCGTACGATCCATTCTAATTCATTCGTACGATCCATTCTAATTCATTCGCACGAATGTATCCATTCTAGTTCATTCGTACGATCCATTCTAATTCATTCGTACGATCCATTCTAATTCATTCGCACGATCCATTCTAATTCATTCGTACGATCCATTCTATTTTATTCATACGATCCATTCTAATTCATTCGTACGATCCATTCTAATTCATTCGCACAAATGTATCCATTCTAATTCATTCGTACGATCCATTCTAATTCATTCGTACGATCCATTCTAATTCATTCGCATGAATGTATCCATTCTAATTCATTCGTACGATCCATTCTAATTCATTCGTACGATCCATTCTAATTAATTCGTATGATCCATTCTAATTCATTCGTATGATCAATTCTAGTTCATTCGTACGATCCATTCTAATTCATTCGTACGATCCATTCTAATTCATTCACACGATCCATTCTAATTCATTCATACAATCCATTCTAATTCTTTCACACGATCCATTCTAATTCATTCGTACGATCCATTCTAATTCATTCGTGCAATCCATTCTATTTCATTTGTACGATCCATTTTTACTCATTCGTACGATCCATTCTAATTCATTCACACGAATGTATCCATTCGTACGAATGAATTAGAATAGATTGTACGAATGAATTAGAATGGATCGTACGAATGAATTAGAATGGATCATATGAATGAATTAGAATGTATCGTACGAATGAATTAGAATGGATCGTGCGAATGAATTAGAATGGATCGTACGAATGAATTAGAATGGATCGTATGAATGAACTAGAATGGATACATTCGTGCGAATGAATTAGAATGGATCGTACGAATGAATTAGAATGGATCGTACGAATGAATTAGAATGGATCATATGAATGAATTAGAATGGATCATACAAATGAGTAAGAATGGATCGAACGAATGAAATAGAATGGATTGTACGAATGAATTAGAATGGATCGTACGAATGAATTAGAATGGATCGTGTGAAAGAATTAGAATGGATTGTATGAATGAATTAGAATGGATCATATGAATGAATTAGAATGGATCGTGCGAATGAATTCTAATGGATCGTACGAATGAATTAGAAAGGATCGTACGAATGAATTAGAATGGATATAATCGTGCGAATGAATTAGAATGGATACATTCATGCGAAAGAATTAGAATAGATCGTATGAATGAATTAGAATGGATCCTAAGAATGAATTAGAATGGATCGTGCGAATGAATTAGAATGGATCGTACGAATGAATTAGAATGGATCGTGCTAATGAATTAGAATTGATCGAACGAATGAAATAGAATAGATTGTACGAATGAATTAGAATGGATCCTACGAATGAATTAGAATGGATCGTGTGAAAGAATTAGAATGGATTGTATGAATGAATTAGAATGAATTCGTACGATCCATTCGAATTCATTTGGTCGATCCATTCTAATTCTATCATACAATCCACTCTAATTCATTCATACAATCCATTCTAATTCTTTCACACGATCCATTCTAATTCATTCGTAGGATCCATTCTAATTCATTCGTACAATCTATTCTATTTCATTCGTATGATCCATTCTTACTCATTCGTATGATCTATTCTAATTCATTCGGACGAATGTATCCATTCTAATTTATTCATACGATCCATTCTAATTCATTCGTACGATCCATTCTAATTCATTCGTACGATCCATTCTTACTCATTCGTATGATCCATTCTAATTCATTCGTACGATCCATTCTAATTCATTCGCACAATCTATTCTAATTCATAAGTACGATCCATTCTAATTTATTCGTACGATCGTACGAATGAATTAGAATGGATCGTACGGAATGAATTAGAATGGATTGTATGAATGAATTAGAATGGATACATTCGTGCGAATGAATTAGAATGGATCATACGAATGAGTAAGAATGGATCGTACGAATGAAATAGAATGGATTGTACGAATGAATTAGAATGGATCGTAGAAATGAATTAGAATGGATCGTACGAATGAATTAGAATGGATCATACGAATGAGTAAGAATGGATCGTACGAATGAAATAGAATAGATTGTACGAATGAATTAGAATGGATCCTACGAATGAATTAGAATGGATCGTGTGAAAGAATTAGAATGGATTGTATGAGTGAATTAGAATGGATCGTATGAATGAATTAGAATGGATCGTTCAAATGAATTCGAATGGATCGTACGAATCCATTCTAATTCATTCATACAATCCATTCTAATTCTTTCACACGATCCATTCTAATTCATTCGTACGTTCCATTTTAATTCATTAGCACGATCCATGCTAATTCATTCGTTCGATCAATTCTAATTCATTAGCACGATCCATTCTAATTCATTCGTACGATCCATTCTAATTCATTCGCACGATCCATTCTAATTCATTCGTATGATACATTCTAATTCCTTCGTACGATCCATTCTAATTCATTCATACAATCCATTCTAATTCTTTCACACGATCCATTCTAATCCATTCCTACGATTCATTCTAATCCATTCGTACGATCCATTCTAATTCATTCGTACGATCCATTCTAATTCTTTCGCTCGAATGTATCCATTCTAATCCATTCGTACGATCCATTCTACTCCATTCGTACGATCCATTCTAATTCATTCGCATGAATGTAACCATTCTAATTCATTCATTTGATCCATTCTAATTCATTCGTACGATACATTCTAATTCATTCGTCCGATCCATTCTAATTCATTCGCACGAATGTATCTATTCTAATTCATTCGTACGATCCATTCTAATTCATTCGTACGATCCATTCTAATTCATTAGTACGATCCATTCTAATTCATTCATACGATCCATTCTAATTCTTTCGCACGAATGTATCCATTCTAGTTCATTCGTACGATCCATTCTAATTCATTCATACGATCCATTCTAATTCATTCGCACGATCCATTCTAATTCATTCGTACGATCTATTCTAATTCTTTCACACGATCCATTCTAATTCATTCGTACAATCCATTCTAATTCATTCGTACGATCCATTCTAATTCATTCGTACGATCCATTCTAATTCCTTCGTACGATCCATTCTAATTCATTCATACAATCCATTCTAATTCTTTCACACGATCCATTCTAATTCATTCGTACGATCCATTCTAATTCATTCGTGCAATCCATTCTATTTCATTCGAACGATCTATTCTTACTCATTCGTACGATCCATTCTAATTCATTCACACGAATGTATCCATTCGTACGAATGAATTAGAATGGATCGTACGAATGAATTAGAATGGATCGTACGAATGAATTAGAATGGATCGTACGAAGGAATTAGAATGGATCGTACGAATGAATTAGAATGGATCGTACGAATGAATTAGAATGGATCGTACGAAGGAATTTGAATGGATCGTACAAATGAATTAGAATGGATATATTCGTGCAAATGAATTAGAATGGATCGTATCAATGTATTAGAATGGATCGTATGAGTCAATTAGAATGGATCGTACGAATGAATTAGAATGGATTGTATGAATGAATTAGAATGGATCGTATGAATGAATTAGAATGGATCGTACGAATGAATTAGAATGGATCGTGCGAATGAATTAGAATGGATCGTACGAATGAATTAGAATGGATCGTACGAATGAACTAGAATGGATACATTCATGCGAATGAATTAGAATGGATCGTACGAATGAATTAGAATGGATCGTACGAATGGATTAGAATGGATCATACAAATGAATTAGAATGGATCGTGCGAATGAATTAGAATGGATCGAACGAATGAATTAGAATGGATATATTCGAGCAAATGAATTAGAATAGATCGTAGGAATGAATTAGAATGGATCATACGAATGAATTAGAATGGATCGTACGAACGAATTAGAATGGATCGTACGAACGAATTAGAATGGATCATATGAACGAATTAGAATGGATCGTACGAATGAATTAGAATGGATACATTCGAGCGAATGAATTAGAATGGATCGTACGAAGGAATTAGAATAGATCATAGGAATGAATTAGAATGGATCGTGCAAATGAATTAGAATGGATACATTCGTGCGAATGAATAAGAATGGATCGTGCGAATGAATTAGAATGGATCGTACGAATGAATTAGAATGGATATATTTGAACGAATAAATTAGAATGGATCATACGAATGAATTAGAATGGATCGTACGAATGAATTAGAATGGATAGTGCGAATAAATTAGAATGGATCGTACGAATGAATTAGAATGGATACATTCGTGCGAATGAATTAGAATGGATCATACGAATGAGTAAGAATGGATCGTACGAATGAAATAGAATGGATCGTACGAATGAAATAGAATGGATACATTCGTGCGAATGAATTAGAATGGATCGTATGTACGAATGAATTAGAATGGATACATTCGTGCGAATGAATTAGAATGGATCGTACGAATGAATTAGAATGGATCGTGCGAATGAATTAGAATGGATCGTACGAATGAATTAGAATGGATCGTACGAATGAACTAGAATGGATACATTCGTGCGAATGAATTAGAATGGATTATACGAATGAATTAGAATGGATCGTACGAATGAATTAGAATGGATCGTACGAATGAAATAGAATGGATTGTGCGAATGAATTAGAATGGACCGTACGAATGAATTAGAATGGATACATTCGTGCGAAGAAATTAGAATGGATCATACGAATGAGTAAGAATGGATCGTCATTCTAATTCATTCGTATGATCCATTCTAATTCATTTGTATCCATTCTATTTCATTCGCACGATCCATTCTAATTCATTCACGCAATCTATTCTAATTCATTCGTACGATCCATTCTAATTCATTCGTACGATCCATTTTAATTCATTCGTACGATCCATTCTAATTCATTCGCACGAATGTAACCATTCTAGTTCATTCGTACGATCCATTCTAATTCATTCATACAATCCATTCTAATTCATTCGCACGAATGTATCCATTCTAATTCATTCGTACGATCCATTCTAATTCATTCACAAAATCTATTCTAATTCATTTATACGATCCATTCTAATTCATTCGCACGAATGTATCCATTCTAATTCATTCATACGATCCATTCTACTTCATTCGTACTATCCGTTCTAATTCACTCATACGATCCATTCTAATTCATTCATACGATCCATTCTAATTCTTTTGCACGAATATATCCATTCTAATTCATTCGTACGATCCATTCTATATGATCCATTCTAATTCCTTCGTACGATCCATTCTTATTCCTTCGTACGATCCATTCTATTTCATTCGTATGATCCATTCTAATTCCTTCGTACGATCCTTCTAATTCCTTCGTATTCATTCTAATTCACTCATACGATCCATTCTAATTCATTCGTACGATCCATTCTAATTCATTCTAATCCATTCGTACGAATGAATTAGAAAGGATCGTACGAATGAATTAGAATGGATCGTACGAAGGAATTAGAATGGATCGTACGAATGAATTAGAATGGATATATTCGTGCAAATGAATTAGAATGGATCGTATGAATGTATTAGAATAGATCGTATGAGTGAATTAGAATGGATCGTACGAATGAATTAGAATGGATCGTATGAATGAATTAGAATGGATACATTCGTGTGAATGAATTAGAATGGATCGTATGAATGAATTAGAATAGATTTTGTGAATGAATTAGAACTGATCGTACGAATGAATTAGAATGGATACATTCGTGCGAATGAATTAGAATGGATTGTATGAATGAATTAGAATGGATCGTACGAATGAATTAGAATGGATCGTATGAGTGAATTAGAATGGATACGAAGGAATTAGAATGGATCGTACGAAGGTATTAGAATGGATCATACGAATAAAATAGAATGGATCGTACGAAGGAATTAGAATGGATCGTACGAAGGAATTAGAATGGATCGTACGAATGAATTAGAATGGTTACATTTGTGCGAATGAATTAGAATGGATCGTACGGAATGAATTAGAATGGATTGTATGAATGAATTAGAATAGATACATTAGTGCGAATGAATTAGAATGGATCATACGAATGAGTAAGAATGGATCGTACGAATGAATTAGAATGGATCTTACGAATGAATTAGAATGGATCGTACGAATAAATTAGAATGGATACATTCGTCCGAATGAATTAGAATGGATCATACGAATGAGTAAGAATGGATCGTACGAATGAAATAGAATAGATTGTAAGAATGAATTAGAATGGATCCTACGAATGAATTAGAATGGATCGTGTGAAAGAATTAGAATGGATTAGAATGGATCATACGAATGAATTAGAATGGATACATTCGTGCGAATGAATTAGAATGGATCGGACGAATGAATTAGAATGGATCGTACGAATGAATTAGAATGGATCAAATGAATGAATTAGAATGGTTACATTCATGCGAATGAATTAGAATGGATCGTACGAATGGATTAGAATGGATCGTACGAATGGATTAGAATGGATACATTCGTGCGAATGAATTAGAATGGATCGTATGAATGAATTAGAATGGATCGTACGAATGAATTAGAATGGATCGTGTGAAAGAATTAGAATGGATACATTCGCGAATGAATTAGAATTGATCGTACGAATGAATTAGAATGGATCGTACGAATGAATTAGAATGGATACATTTGTGCGAATGAATTAGAATGGATCGTACGAATGAATTAGAATGGATACATTTGTGCGAATGAATTAGAATGGATCGTACGAATGAATTAGAATGGATCGTATGAATGAATTAGAATGGATCGTACGAATGAATTAGAATGGATCGTACGAAGGAATTAGAATGGATCATACGAATGAATTAGAATGGATATATTCGTGCAAATGAATTAGAATGGATCGTATGAATGTATTAGAATGGATCGTATGAGTGAATTAGAATGGATCGTGCGAATGAATTAGAATGGATCGTACGAATGAATTAGAATGGATCGTACGAATGGATTAGAATGGATCGTACGAATGAACTAGAATGTATCCATTCGTGCGAATGAATTAGATTGGATCGGACGAATGAATTAGAATGGATCGTACGAATGAATTAGAATGGATCAAATGAATGAATTAGAATGGTTATATTCATGCGAATGAATTAGAATGGATCGTACGAATGGATTAGAATGGATCGTACGAATGGATTAGAATGGATATATTCGAGCGAATGAATTAGAATGGATCGTACGAATGAATTAGAATGGATCGTACGAATGGATTAGAATGGATCCTACGAATGGATTAGAATGGATACCTTTATGCATATGAATTAGAATGGATCGTACGAATGAATTAGAATGGATCATATTAATGAATTAGAATGGATCGTAGGAATGAATTAGAATGGATACATTCGTGCGAATGAATTAGAATGGATCGTGCGAATCAATTAGACTGGATCGTGCGAATGAATAAGAATAGATCATACGAATGAATTAGAATGGATCGTACGAATGAATTAGAATGGATCATATTAATGAATTAGAATGGATCGTACGAATGAATTAGAATGGATCATATTAATGAATTAGAATGGATCGTACAAATGAATTAGAATGGATACATTCGTGCGAATGAATTAGAATGGATCGTGCGAATCAATTAGGCTGGATCGTGCGAATGAATAAGAATAGATCATACGAATGAATTAGAATGGATCGTACGAATGAATACGAATGAATTAGAATGTATCGTATGAATGAATTAGAATGTATCTTACGAATGAATTAGAATGAATCGTACGAATGAATTAGAATGGATCGTACGAATGAATTAGAATGGATACATTCGTGCGAATGAATTAGAATGGATACATTCGTGCGAAAGAATTAGAATAGATCGTATGAATGAATTAGAATGGATCCTATGAATGAATTAGAATGGATCGTGCGAATGAATTAGAATGGATCGTACGAATGAATTAGAATGGATCGTACGAATGAATTAGAATGGATCGTGCTAAAGAATTAGAATGGATCGGACGAATGAATTAGAATGGATCGTACGAATGAATTAGAATGGATGAAATGAAAGAATTAGAATGGTCACATTCATGCGAATGAATTAGAATGGATCGTACGAATGGATTAGAATAGATCGTACGAATGGATTAGAATGGATACATTCGAGCGATTGAATTAGTATGGATCGTACGAATGGATTAGAATGGATCCTACGAATGGATTAGAATGGATACCTTTGTACATATGAATTAGAATGGATCGTACGAATGAATTAGAATGGATCATATTAATGAATTAGAATGGATCGTACGAATGAATTAGAATGGATACATTCATGCGAATGAATTAGAATGGATCGTGCGAATCAATTAGACTGGATCGTGCGAATGAATAAGAATAGATCATACGAATGAATTAGAATGGATCGTACGAATGAATTAGAATGGATCATATTAATGAATTAGAATGGATCGTACGAATGAATTAGAATGGATACATTCGTGCGAATGAATTAGAATGGATCATGCGAATCAATTAGACTGGATCGTGCGAATGAATAAGAATAGATCATACGAATGAATTAGAATGGATCGTATGAATGAATTAGAATGAATTAGAATGAATTAGAATGGATCGTACGAATGAATTAGAATGGATCTTACGAATGAATTAGAATGGATCATACGAATGAATTAGAATGGATCGTACGAATGAATTAGAATGGATACATTCGTGCGAATGAATTAGAATGGATCGGACGAATGAATTAGAATGGATCGTACGAATAAATTAGAATGGATCGTACGAATGAATTAGAATGGATACATTCGTACGAATGAATTAGAATGGATCATACGAATGAGTAAGAATGGATCGTACGAATGAAATAGAATAGATTGTACGAATGAATTAGAATGGATTCGTACGAATGAATTAGAATGGATACATTCGTGCGAATGAATTAGAATGGATCGTAGCAATGAGTAAGAATGGATCGTACGAATGAAATAGAATGGATTGTGCGAATGAATTAGAATGGATCATACGAATGAATTAGAATGGATCGTACGAATTAATTAGAATGGATACATTCGTTCGAATGAATTAGAATGGATTGTATGAATGAATTAGAATGGATCGTACGAATGAATTAGAATGGATCATACGAATTAATTAGAATGGATCCTACGAATGAATTAGAATGGATCGTACGAATGAATTAGAATGGATCGTATGAATGAATTAGAATGGATCGTACGAAGGAAATAGAATGGATCGTACGAATGAACTAGAATGGATTAGAATGGATCGTACGAATGAATTAGAATGGATCGTACGAAAGAATTAGAATGGATCGTACGAATGAATTAGAATGGATCATACGAATTAATTAGAATGGATCATACGAATGAATTAGAATGGATCGTACGAATGAATTAGAATGGATCGTACGAATGAATTAGAATGGATACATTCGTGCGAATGAATTAGAATGGATTGTGCAAATGAATAAGAACAGATTTTTGCGAATGAATTAGAATGGATCGGACGAATGAATTAGAATGGATCGTAGGAATGAATTAGAATGGATCAAATGAATGAATTAGAATGGTTACATTCATGTGAATGAATTAGAATGGATCCAATCCATTCTAATTCATTCGCACGATCCATTCTAATTCATTCATAGGATCCATTCTAATTCATTCGTACAATCTATTCTATTTCATTCGTACGATCCATTCTTACTCATTCGTATGATCCATTCTAATTCATTTGGAAGAATGTATCCATTCTAATTTATTCGTACGATCCATTCTAATTCATTCGTACGATCCATTCTAATTCATTCGTCCGATCCATTCTAATTTATTCGCACGAATGTATCCATTCTAATTCATTCGCACGATCAATTCTAATTCATTCGTACGATCCATTCTAATACATTCATATGATCCATTCTAATTCATTCGTACGATCCATTCTAATTCATTCGTACAATCTATTCTAATTCATTCATACGAATGGATACATTCGTGTGAATGAATTAGAATGGATCGTATGAATGAGTAAGAATGGATCGTACGAATGAAATAGAATGGATTGCACGAAAGAATTAGAATGGATCGTACGAATGAATTAGAATGGATCGTGTGAAAGAATTAGAATGGATTGTATGAATGAATTAAAATGGATCGTACGAATGAATTAGAATGGATCGTACGAATGAATTAGAATGGATCGTACGAATGAATTAGAATAGATCGTACGAATGAATTAGAATGGATCATACGAATGAATTAGAATGGATCGTGTGAAAGAATTAGAATGGATCGTATGAATGAATTAGAATGGATCATGCGAATGAATTAGAATGGATCGTACGAATGAATTAGAATGGATCGTGCTAATGAATTAGAATTGATCGAACAAATGAATTAGCATGGATCGTGCATTCGTACGATCCATTCTAATTTATTCGTAAGATCCATTCTAATTCATTCGTACGATCCATTCTAATTCATTCGTACGATCCATTCTAATTCATTCGCACGAATGTATCCATTCTAGTTCATTCGTACGATCCATTCTAATTCATTCGTATGATCCATTCTAATTCATTCATACGATCTATTCTAATTCATACATACAATCCATTCTAATTCTTTCACACGATCCTTTCTAATTCATTCGTACGATCCATTCTAATTCATTCGCACAATCCATTCTATTTCCTTCGTATGATCCATTCTTACTCATTCGTATGATCCATTCTAATTCATTCGCACGAATGTATCCATAATGGATCATACGAATGAGTAAGAATGGATCGTACGAATGAAATAGAATGGATTGTGCGAATGAATTAGAATGGACCGTACGAATGAATTAGAATGGATACATTCGTGCGAATGAATTAGAATGGATCGGACGAATGAATTAGAATGGATCGTACGAATGAATTAGAATGGATCGTACGAATGAATTAGAATGGATCGTACGAATAAATTAGAATGGATATATTCGTCCGAATGAATTAGAATGGATCATACGAATGAGTAAGAATGGATCGTACGAATGAAATAGAATAGATTGTACGAATGAATTAGAATGGATCCTACGAATGAATTAGAATAGATCATGTGAAAGAATTAGAATGGATTGTATGAATGAATTAGAATGAATTCGTACGATCCATTCGAATTCATTCGCACGATCCATTCTAATTCATTCATACGATCCATTCTAATTCATTCATACAATCCATTCTAATTCTTTCACACGATCCATTCTAATTCATTCGTAGGATCCATTCTAATTCATTCATACAATCTGTTCTATTTCATTCGTACGATCCATTCTTACTCATTCGTATGATCCATTCTAATTCATTCGTACGAATGTATCCATTCTAAATTATTCGTACGATCCATTCTAATTCATTCGTACGATCCATTCTAATTCATTCGTCCGATCCATTCTAATTCATTCGCATGAATGTATCCATTCTAATTCATTCGTAGGATCCATTCTAATTCATTCGTACGATCCATTCTAATTCATTCGTAAGATCCATTCTAATTCATTCATACAATCCATTCTAATTCATTCGTACGATCCATTCTAATTCATTCGCACGATCCATTCTAATCCATTCTAATTCATTTGTACGATCCATTCTAATTCTTTCACACGATCCATTCTAATTCATTCGTATGATCTATTCTAATTCATTCGTACGATCCATTCTAATTCATTCGTATGATCCATTCTAATTAATTCGTATGATCCATTCTAATTCATTCGTACGAACCATTCTAATTCATTCGTACGATCTATTCTAATTCATTCGTACAATCCATTCTAATTCATTCATACGATCTATTCTAATTCATTCATACGATCCATTCTAATTCATTCGCACGATCCATTCAAATTCATTCGTACGATCCATTCTAATTCATTCGCACGAATGTATCCATTCTAGTTCATTCGTACGATCCATTCTAATTCATTCGTACGATCCATTCTAATTCATTCGTACGATACATTCTAATTCATTCATACAATCCATTCTAATCCGTTCACACGATCCATTCTAATTCACTCATACGATCCATTCTAATACATTCATACGATCCATTCTAATTCATTCGCACGAATATATCCATTCTAATCATTCGTATTTCACACGATCCATTCTAATTCATTCGTAGGATCCATTCTAATTCATTCGTACAATCTATTCTATTTTATTCGTACGATCTATTCTTACTCATTCATATGATCCATTCTAATTCATTCGGACGAATGTATCCATTCTAATTTATTCGTACGATCCATTCTAATTCATTCGTACGATCCATTCTAATTCATTCGTACGATCCATTCTTACTCATTCGTATGATCCATTCTAATTCATTCGTACGATCCATTCTAATTCATTCGTACGATCCATTCTAATTCATTCGCACAATCTATTCTAATTCATTCGTACGATCCATTCTAATTCATTCGTACGATCCATTCTAATTCATTCATCCGATCCATTCTAATTCATTCGCACAAATGTATCCATTCTAATTCATTCGTACGATCCATTCTAATCCATTCTAATTCTTTCAGAAAATCTATTCTAATTCATTCATACGATCCATTCTAATTCATTCACACGAATGTATCCATTCTAATTCATTCATACGATCCATTCTATTCATTCGTACGATCCATTCTTACTCATTGGTACGATCCATTCTAATTCATTCGCACGATCCATTCTAATTCATTCGTACGATCCATTCTAATTCATTCGTACAATCCATTCTAATTCATTCGTACGATCCATTCTGATACATTTGTACGATCCATTCTAATTCATTCGTACAATCCATTCTATTTTATTCGTACGATCCATTTTTAATCATTCGTATGATCCATTCTAATTGATTCGCACGAATGTATCCATTCTAATTCATTCATACAATCCATTCTAATTCATTCCGTACGATCCATTCTAATTCATTCGCATGAATGTAACCATTCTAATTCATTCATTTGATCCATTCTAATTCATTCGTACGATCCATTCTAATTCATTCGTCCGATCCATTCTAATTCATTCATTTGATCCATTCTAATTCATTCGTACGATCCATTCTAATTCATTCGTCCGATCCATTCTAATTCATTCGCACGAATGCATCCATTCTAATTCATTCGTACGATCCATTCTAATTCATTCGTACGATCCATTCTAATTCATTCGTAAGATCCATTCTAATTCATTTGTACGATCCTTTCTAATTCATTCGTACGATCCATTCTAATTCATTCGCACGAATGTATCCATTCTAATCCATTCGTACGATCCATTCTAATCCATTCGTATGATCCATTCTAATTCATTCGCATGAATGTAACCATTCTAATTCATTCATTTGATCCATTCTAATTCATTCGTACAATCTATTCTAATTCATTCGTACGATCCATTCTAATTCATTCGTACGATCCATTCTAATTCATTCATCCGATCCATTCTAATTCATTCGCACGAATGTATCCATTCTAATTCATTCGTACGATCCATTCTAATCCATTCTAATTCCTTCACAAAATCTATTCTAATTCATTCATACGATCCATTCTAATTCATTCACACGAATGTATCCATTCTAATTCATTCATACGATCCATTCTATTCATTCGTACGATCCATTCTTACTCATTGGGACGATCCATTCTAATTCATTCGCACGATCCATTCTAATTCATTCGTACGATCCATTCTAATTCATTCGTACGATCCATTCTAATTCATACGATTCATTCTAATTCATTCTAATTCGTATGATCCATTCTAATTCATTCGTATGATCCATTCTTATTCATTCGCAGGATCCAGTCTAATGGATTCGCACGATCCATTCTAATTCATTCGCACGAATGTATCCATTCTAATTCATTCGTACGATCCATTCTAATTCATTAATATGATCCATTCTAATTCATTCGTACGATCCATTCTAATTCATATGCACAAAGGTATCCATTCTAATCCATTCATAGGATCCATTCTAATCCATTCGTACGATCCATTCTAATTCATTCGTACGATCCATTCTAATTCATTCGCTCGAATGTATCCATTCTAATCCATTCGTACAATCCATTCTAATCCATTCGTACGATCCATTCTAATTCATTCGCATGAATGTAACCATTCTAATTCATTCATTTGATCCATTCTAATTCATTCATACGATCCATTCTAATTTATTCGTCCGAACCATTCTAATTCATTCGCACGAATGTATCCATTCTAATTCATTCGTACGATCCATTCTAATTCATTTGTACGATCCATTCTAATTCATTCGTAAGATCCATTCTAATTCATTCGTACGATCCATTCTAATTCATTCGCACGAATGTATCCATTCTAGTTCATTCGTACGATCTATTCTAATTCATTCGTCCGATCAATTCTAATTCATTCGCACGAATCTATCCATTCTAATTCATTCGTACGATCTATTCTAATTCATTCGAACGATCTATTCTAATTCATTCGTACGATCCATTCTTACTCATTCGTACGATCCATTCTTACTCATTCGTATGATCCATTCTAATTCATTCGCACGAATGTATCCATTCTAATTCATTCATACAATCCATTCTAATTCATTCCGTACGATCCATTCTAATTCATTCGTACGATCGTACGAATGAATTAGAATGGATCGTACGAATGAATTAGAATGGATCATACGAATGAGTAAGAATGGATCGTACGAATGAAATAGAATGGATTGTACGAATGAATTAGAATGGATCGTGCGAATGAATTTGAATGGATCGTACGAATCAATTAGAATGGATCGTGCTAATGAATTAGAATTGATCGTACGAATGAAATAGAATGGATTGTACGAATGATTTAGAATGGATCGTACGAATGAATTAGAATCGATCGTACGAATGATTTAGAATGGATACATTCGTGCGAATGAATTAGAATGGATCATACGAATGAGTAAGAATGGATCGTACGAATGAAATAGAATGGATTGTGCGAATGAATTAGAATGGATCGTACGAATGAATTAGAATGGATCGTGTGAAAGAATTAGAATGGATTGTATGAATGAATTAGAATAGATCGTATGAATGAATTAGAATGGATCGTACGAATGAATTAGAATGGATCGTACGAATGAATTAGAATGGATACATTCGTGCGAATGAATTAGAATGGATACATTCGTGCGAAAGAATTAGATTAGATCGTATGAATGAATTAGAATGGATCCTATGAATGAATTAGAATGGATCGTGCGAATGAATTAGAATGGATCGTACGAATGAATTAGAATGGATCTTACGAATGAATTAGAATGGATCGTACGAATGGATTAGAATGGATACATTCGTGCGAATGAATTAGCATGGATCGTGCTAATGAATTAGATTGGAATGTACGAATGAATTAGAATGGATCGTGTGAAAGAATTAAAATGGATTGTATGAATGAATTAGAATGGATTGTACGAATGAATTAGAATGGATCGTGTGAAAGAATTAGAATGGATCATACGAATGAATTAGAATGGATCGTGCCAATGAATTAGAATGGATCGTATGAATGAATTAGAATAGATCGTGCTAATGAATTAGAATTGATCGAACGAATGAATTAGCATGGATCGTGCATTCGTACGATCCATTCTAATTCATTTGTAAGATCCATTCTAATTCATTCGTACGATCCATTCTAATTCATTCGTACGATCCATTCTAATTCATTCGCACGAATGTATCCATTATAGTTCATTCGTACGATCCATTCTAATTCATTCGTACGATCCATTCTAATTCATTCATACGATCTATTCTAATTCATTCATACAATCCATTCTAATTCTTTCACACGATCCATTCTAATTCATTCGTATGATCTATTCTAATTCATTCGTACGATCCATTCAAATTCATTTGTACGATCCATTCTAATTCATTCGCACGAATGTATCTATTCTAGTTCATTCGAACAATCCATTCTAATTCATTCGCACGAATGTATCCATTCTAATTCTTTCGTACATACGATCCATTCTAATTCTTTCGCACGAATGTATCCATTCTAATTCATTTGTATAATCCATTCTATTTCATTCGTACGATCCATTCTTACTCATTCCGTACGATCCATTCTAATTCATTCGTACGATCGTACGAATGAATTAGAATGGATCGTACGAATGATTTAGAATAGATTGTACGAATGAATTAGAATGGATCCTACGAATGAATTAGAATGGATCGTGTGAAAGAATTAGAATGGATCGTACGAATGAATTAGAATGGATCATACGAATGAGTAAGAATGGATCGTACAAATGAAATAGAATGGATTGTACGAATGAATTAGAATGGATCGTACGAATGAATTAGAAAGGATCGTGTGAAAGAATTAGAATGCATTGTATGAATGAATTAGAATGGATCGTATGAATGAATTAGAATGGATCGTGCGAATGAATTCAAATGGATCGCATGATCCATTCGAATAGAATGGATCGTATGAATGAATTAGAATGGATCGGGCGAATGAATTAGAATGGATCGTATGAATGAATTAGAATGGATCGTATGAATGAATTAGAATGGATCGTGCGAATGAATTAGAATGGATCGTACGAATGAATTAGAATGGATCATACGAATGAGTAAGAATGGATCGTACGAATGAAATAGAATGGATTGTACGAATGAATTAGAATGGATACATTCGTGCGAATGAATTAGAATGGATCGAACGAATGAATTAGAATGGATCGTACGAATGAATTAGAATGGATCGTACGAATGAATTAGAATGGATCTTACGAATGAATTAGAATGGATCGTACGAATGGATTAGAATGGATACATTCGTGCGAATGAATTAGAATGGATCGTACGAATGAATTAGAATGGATCGTACGAATGGATTAGAATGGATCATACGAATGAATTAGAATGGATTGTATGAATGAATTAGAATGGATTGTATGAATGAATTAGAATGGATCGTGCGAATGAATTAGAATGGATTGTATGAATGAATTAGAATGGATCGTACGAATGAATTAGAATGGATCGTACGAATGAATTAGAATGGATCGTGCGAATGAATTAAAATGGATTGTATGAATGAATTAGAATGGATCGTACGAATGAATTAGAATGGATCGTACAAATGAATTAGAATGGATCATACGAATGAATTAGAAAGGATTAGAATGGATACATTCGTGCGAATGAATTAGAATGGATCGTACGAATGGATTAGAATGGATACATTCGTACGAATGGATTAGAATGGATCGTACGAATGAATTAGAATGGATCGTACGAATGGATTAGAATGGATTGTAATGGATTAGAATGGATTAGAATGGATTAGAATGGATTAGAATGAATTAGAATGGATTAGAATGGATCGTACGAATGAATTAGAATGGATACATTCATGCGAATGAATTAGAATGGATCGTACGAATGAATTAGAATGGATCGTACGAATGGATTAGAATGGATTGTACGAATGAATTAGAATGGATCCTACGAATGAATTAGAATGGATCGTGTGAAAGAATTAGAATGGATTGTATGAATGAATTAGAATGGATCGTATGAATGAATTAGAATGGATCGTATGAATGAATTAGAATGGATCGTGCGAATGAATTCGAATGGATCGTACGAATTCATTCTAATTCATTCATGCAATCCATTCTAATTCTTTCAGACGATCCATTCTAATTCATTCGTACGTTCCATTCTAATTCATTAGCATGATCCATGCTAATTCATTCGTTTGATCAATTCTAATTCATTCGCACGATCCATTCTAATTCATTCATACGATCCATTCTAATTCATTTATACAATCCATTCTAATTCTTTCACACGATCCATTCTAATTCATTCGTAGGATCCATTCTAATTTATTCGTACAATCCATTCTAATCCATTCGTACGATCCATTCTAATTCATTCGTACGATCCATTCTAATTCATTCATATGATCCATTCTAATTCATTCGCAAGAATGTATCCATTCTAATCCATTCGTACGATCCATTCTAATTCATTCGTACGATCTATTCTAATTCATTCGTCTAATCCATTCTAATTCATTCGTACGATCCATTCTAATTCATTCGTACGATCCATTCTAATTAATTCGTATGATCCATTCTAATTCATTCGTACGATCTATTCTAATTCATTCGTATGAATCCATTCTAATTCATTCGTACAATCTATTCTATTTCATTCATACGATCCATTCTTACTCATTCGTATGATCCATTCTAATTCATTCGGACGAATGTAACGATTCTAATTTATTCGTACGATCCATTCTAATTCATTCGTACGATCCATTCTAATTCATTCGCTCGAATGTATCCATTCTAATTCATTCGTACGATGCATTCTAATCCATTCGTACGATCCATTCTAATTCATTCGCATGAATGTAACCATTCTAATTCATTCATTTGATCCATTCTAATTCATTCGTACGATCCATTCTAATTTATTAGCACGATCCATGCTAATTCATTCGTTCGATCAATTCTAATTCATTAGCACGATCCATTCTAATTCATTCGTACGATCCATTCTAATTCATTCGCACGATCCATTCTAATTCATTCATAGGATCCATTCTAATTCATTCATACAATCAATTCTAATTCGTTCGCACGAATGTATCCATTCTAATTCATTCGCACGAATGTATCCATTCTTATTCATTCGTACGAATGAATTAGAATGGATCGTACGAATGAATTAGAATAGATCGTACGAATGAATTAGAATGGATCGTACGAAGGAATTAGAATGGATCGTACGAATGAATTAGAATGGATCGTACGAGTGAATTAGAATGGATTGTATGAATGAATTAGAATGGATCGTACGAATGAATTAGAATGGATCATACGAATTAATTAGAATGGATCCTACGAATGAATTAGAATGGATCGTACGAATGAATTAGAATGGATCGTACGAATGAATTAGAATGGATACATTCGTGCGATCCATTCTAATTCATTCGCACAATCCATTCTATTTCATTCGTACGATTCATTCTTACTCATTGGTACGATCCATTCTAATTCATTCGCACGAATGTATCCATTCTAATTCATTCGTACGAATCCATTCTAATTCATTCGCACGATCTATTCTAATTCATTCGCATGAATGTAACCATTCTAATTCATTCGTACGATCCATTCTAATTCATTCGTACGATCCATTCTAAGTCTTTCACACGATCCATTCTAATTCATTCACACGAATGTATCCATTCTAATTCATTCGTACGATCCATTCTAATTCATTCGCATGAATGTAACCATTCTATTTAATTCATTTGTTCCATTCTAATTCATTCGTACGATCCATTCTAATTTATTAGCACGATCCATGCTAATTCATTCGTTCGATCAATTCTAATTCATTAGCACGATCCATTCTAATTCATTCGTACGATCCATTCTAATTCATTCGCACGATCCATTCTAATTCATTCATAGGATCCATTCTAATTCATTCATACGATCAATTCTAATTCGTTCGCACGAATGTATCCATTCTAATTCATTCGCACGAATGTATCCATTCTAATTCATTCGTACGAATGAATTAGAATGGATCGTACGAATGAATTAGAATAGATCGTACGAATGAATTAGAATGGATCGTACGAAGGAATTAGAATGGATCGTACGAATGAATTAGAATGGATCGTACGAGTGAATTAGAATGGATTGTATGAATGAATTAGAATGGATCGTACGAATGAATTAGAATGGATCATACGAATTAATTAGAATGGATCATACGAATGAATTAGAATGGATCGTACGAATGAATTAGAATGGATCGTACGAATGAATTAGAATGGATACATTCGTGCGATCCATTCTAATTCATTCGCACAATCCATTCTATTTCATTCGTACGATCCATTCTTACTCATTGGTACGATCCATTCTAATTCATTCGCACGAATGTATCCATTCTAATTCATTCGTACGAATCCATTCTAATTCATTCGCACGATCTATTCTAATTCATTCGCATGAATGTAACCATTCTAATTCATTCGTACGATCCATTCTAATTCATTCGTACGATCCATTCTAAGTCTTTCACACGATCCATTCTAATTCATTCACACGAATGTATCCATTCGTACGAGTGAATTAGAATAGATTGCGAATGAATTAGAATGGATCGTACGAATGAATTAGAATGGTTCGTATGAATGAATTAGAATGGATCGTACGAATGAATTAGAATGGATCGTGCGAATAAATTCGAATGGATCGTGCGATCCATTCTAATTCATTCGCATGATCCATTCTAATTCATTCGTACGATCCATTCTAATTCATTCATACGATCCATTCTAATTCATTCGTACGATCCATTCTAATTCATTCGCACAAATGTATCCATTCTAATTCATTCGTACGATCCATTCTAATTCATTCGCATGATCCATTCTAATTCATTCGTACGATCCATTCTAATTCATTCGCACGATCTGTTCTTATTCATTCGCACAATCCATTCTAATTCATTCGCACGAATGTATCCATTCTAATTCATTCGTACGATCCATTCTAATTCATTCATATGATCCATTCTAATTCATTCGTATGATCCATTCTAATTAATTCGTATGATCCATTCTAATTCATTCGTACGATCCATTCTAATTCATTCGTACGATCCATTCTAATTCATTCGTATGATCCATTCTAATCCATTCTAGTTCATTCGTACGATCCATTCTAATTCCTTCGTACGATCCATTCTAATTCATTCGTACGATCTATTCTAATTCATTGTATCCATTCTAATTCATTCGTACGATCCATTCTAATTCATTCGTACGATCCATTCTAATTCATTCGTAAGATCCATTCTAATTTATTCGTACGATCCATTCTAATTCATTCGTACGACCCATTCTAATTCATTCGCACGAATGTATCCATTCTAATTCATTCGTACGATCCATTCTAATTCATTCGCATGATCCATTCTAATTCATTCGTACGATCCATTCTAATTCATTCATACGATCCATTCTAATTCATTCGTACGATCCATTCTAATTCATTCGCATTAAATGTATCCATTCTAATTGATTCGTACGATCCATTCTAATTCATTCGCACGATCCATTCTAATTCATTCGTACGATCCATTCTAATTCATTCACACGATCTATTCTTATTCATTCGCACAATCCATTCAAATTCATTCGCACGAAAGTATCCATTCTAATTCATTCGTACGATACATTCTAATTCATTCGTACGATCAATTCTAATTCATTCGTATGATCATTCTAATTAATTCCTATGATCCATTCTAATTCATTTGTACGATCCCTTCTAATTCATTCGTACGATCCATTCTAATTCATTCGTACGATCCATTCTAATCCATTCTAGTTCATTCGTACGATCCATTCTAATTCCTTCGTACGATCCATTCTAATTCATTCGTACGATCCATTCTAATTCATTCGTATGATCCATTCTAATTAATTCGTATGATCCATTCTAATTCATTCGTACGAATGTATCCATTCTAGTTCATTTGTACGAATGAAATAGAATAGATTGTACGAATGAATTAGAATGGATTAGAATGAATTAGAATGGATCGTGTGAAAGAATTAGATTGGATCGTACAAATGAATTAGAATGGATTCGAATGGATCGTGCGAATGAATTAGAATGGTTCGTACGAATGAATTAGAATGGATCGTACGAATGAATTAGAATGGATCATATGAATGAATTAGAATGGATCGTACGAATGAATTAGAATGGATCGTGCGAATGAATTAGCATGAATCGTACGAATGTATCCATTCTAGTTTATTTGTACGATCCATTCTAGTTCATTCGTACGATCCATTCTAATTCATTTGTACGATCCATTTTAATTCATTCGTATGATCCATTCTAATTAATTCGTATGATCCATTCTAATTCATTCGTACGATCCATTCTATTTGATTCATACAATCCATTCTAATTTATTCGCACGAATGTATCCATTCTAATTAATTCGTACGATCCATTCTAATTCATTCGTATGATCCATTCTTATTCATTCGCACGATCCAGTCTAATGGATTCGTACAATCCATTCTAATTCATTCGCACGAATGTATCCATTCTAATTCATTCATACGATCCATTCTAATTCATTCGTACGATCCATTCTAATTCATTCGCACAAATGTATCCATTCTAATTCATTCATACGATCCATTCTAATTCATTCGTATGAATGAATTAGAATGGATCGTACGAATGAATTAGAATGGATCGTACGAATGAATTAGAATAGGTTGTGCGAATGAATTAGAATGAATCGTACGAATGAATTAGAATGGATCGTACGAAGGAATTAGAATGGATAGTACGAATGAATTAGAATGGATCGTACGAATGAATTAGAATGGATCGTACGAATGAATTAGAATGGATCGTACGATTGAATTAGAATGGATCATACGAATGAGTAAGAATGGATCGTATGAATGAATTAGATTGGATCGTACGATCCATTCTAATTCATTAGCATGGATCGTGCTAATGAATTAGAATGGAATATACGAATGAATTAGAATGGATCGTAGAATGGATCGTACGAATGAATTAGAATGAAATAGAATGGATCGTACGAATAAATTAGAATAGATCATAGGAATGAATTAGAATGGATCGTGCAAATGAATTAGAATGGATACATTCATGCGAATGAATTAGAATGGATCGTGCGAATGAATTAGAATGGATCGTAAGAATGAATTAGAATGGATATATTTGAACGAATAAGTTAGAATGGATCATACGAATGAATTAGAATGAATCGTACGAATGAATTAGAATGGATAGTGCGAATGAATTAGAATCGATCGTACGAATGAATTAGAATGGATCGTACGAATGAATTAGAATGGATCATACGAATGAGTAAGAATGGATCGTACGAATGAATTAGAATGGATCGTACGAATGAATTAGAATGGATCGTACGAATAAATTAGAATGGATACATTCGTCCGAATGAATTAGAATGGATCATACGAATAAGTAAGAATCGATCGTACGAATGAAATAGAATAGATTGTACGAATGAATTAGAATGGATCCTACGAATGAATTAGAATGGATCGTACGAATGAATTAGAATGGATCATATTAATGAATTAGAATGGATCGTACGAATGAATTAGAATGGATACATTCGTGCGAATAAATTAGAATGGATTGTATGAATGAATTAGAATGGATCGTACGAATGAATTAGAATGGATCGTACGAATGAATTAAAATAGATTGCGCGAATTAATTAGAATGGATCGTACGAAGGAATTAGAATGGATCGTACGAATGAATTAGAATGGATCGTACGAAGGAATTAGAATGGATCATATGAATGAATTAGAATGGATCGTACGATTGAATTAGAATGGATCATACGAATGAGTAAGAATGGATCGTATGAATGAATTAGATTGGATCGTACGATCCATTCTAATTCATTAGCATGGATCGTGCTAATGAATTAGAATGGAATATACGAATGAATTAGAATGGATCGTAGAATGGATCGTAGAATGGATCGTACGAATGAATTAGAATGAATTAGAATGGATCGTACGAATGAATTAGAATAGATCATAGGAATGAATTAGAATGGATCGTGCAAATGAATTAGAATGGATACATTCGTGCGAATAAATTAGAATGGATTGTATGAATGAATTAGAATGGATCGTACGAATGAATTAGAATGGATCGTACGAATGAATTAGAATAAATTGCATGAATGAATTAGAATGGATCGTGCGAATGAAATAGAATGGATACAAATGAATTAGAATGGATCATACGAATTAATTAGAATGACGATCCATTCTTACTCATTCGTATGATCCATTCTAATTTATTCGCACGAATGTATCCATTCTAATTCATTCGTACGTCTAATTCATTTGTACGGTCCATTCTAATTCATTCGCACAATCCATTCTATTTCATTCGTACGATCCATTCTTACTCATTGGTACGATCCATTCTAATTCATTCGCACGAATGTATCCATTCTAATTCATTCGTACGAATCCATTCTAATTCATTCGTACGATCCATTCTAATTCATTCGCACGATCCATTCTAATTCATTCGTACGATCCATTCTAATTCATTCGCACGAATGTATCTATTCTAATTCATTCGTACGATCCATTCTAATTTATTCGTACGATCCATTCTAATTCATTCGTACGATCTATTCTAATTCATTCGTACGATCGATTCTAATTCATTCGTACGATCCATTCTAATTCCTTCGTACGATCCATTCTAATTCATTCGTACGATCCATTCTAATTCATTCAGATAATCCATTCTAATTCTTTCACACGATCCATTCTAATTTATTCGTAAGATCTATTCTAAATCATTCGTGCAATCCATTCTATTTCATTCGTACGATCAATTCTAATTCATTAGAATGGATCGTACGAATGAATTAGAATGGATCATATTAATGAATTAGAATGAATCGTATGAATGAATTAGAATGGATCGTACGAATGAATTAGAATGGATCTTACGAATGGATTAGAATGGATACATTCGTGCGAATGAATTAGAATGGATCGGACGAATGAATTAGAATGGATCGTACGAATGAATTAGAAAGGATCAAATGAATGAATTAGAATGGTTACATTCATGCGAATGAATTAGAATGGATCGTACGAATGGATTAGAATGGATACATTCGAGCGAATGAATTAGAATGGATCGTACGAATGAAATTAGAATGGATCGTACGAATGAATTAGAATAGATCGTACGAATGAATTTGAATGGATCGTACGAATGAATTAGAATGGATCGTACGAATGAATTAGGATGGATCGTGTGAAAGAATTAGAATGGATCGTACGAATAAACTAGAATGGATCGTGCGAATGAATTAGAATGGATCGTACGAATGAATTAGAATGGATCGTGCTAATGAATTAGAATTGATCGAACGAATGAATTAGCATGGATCGTGCATTCGTACGATCCATTCTAATTAATTCGTAAGATCCATTCTAATTCATTCGTACGATCCATTCTAATTCATTCGTACGATCCATTCTAATTCATTCGCACGAATGTATCCATTCTAGTTCATTCGTACGATCCATTCTAATTCATTCGTACGATCCATTCTAATTCATTCATACGATCTATTCTAATTCATTCATACAATCCATTCTAATTCTTTCACACGATCCATTCTAATTCATTCGTACGATCCATTCTAACTCATTCGCACAATCCATTCTATTTCATTCGTACGATCCATTCTTACTCATTCGTATGATCCATTCTAATTCATTCGCACGAATGTATCCATAATGGATCATACGAATGAGTAAGAATGGATCGTACGAATGAAATAGAATGGATTGTGCGAATGAATTAGAATGGACCGTACGAATGAAATAGAATGGATACATTCGTGCGAATGAATTAGAATGGATCGGATGAATGAATTAGAATGGATCATACGAATGAATTAGAATGGATCGTACGAATGAATTAGAATGGATCGTACGAATAAATTAGAATGGATACATTCGTCCGAATGAATTAGAATGGATCATACGAATGAGTAAGAATGGATCGTACGAATGAAATAGAATAGATTGTACGAATGAATTAGAATGGATCATGCGAATGAATTAGAATGGATCGTACGAATGAATTAGAATGGATCGTACGAATGAATTAGAATGGATCGTGCGAATGAATTAGAATGGATCATATTAATGAATTAGAATGGATCGTACGAATGAATTAGAATGGATACATTCGTGCGAATGAATTAGACTGGATCGTGCGAATCCATTAGACTGGATCGTGCGAATGAATAAGAATGGATCATACGAATGAATTAGAATGGATCATACGAATTAATTAGAATGGATAAATTCGTGCGAATGAATTAGAATGGATTGTATGAATGAATTACAATGGATCGTACGAATGAATTAGAATGGATCGTACGAATGAATTAGAATAGCTCATACAAATGAATTAGAATGAATCGTATGAATGAATTAGAAAGGTTACATTCGTGCGAATGAATTAGAATAGATCGTACGAATGAATTAGAATGGATCGTACGAATAAATTAGAATGGATCGTGGGAATGAATTAGAATGGATCGTACGAATGAATTAGAATGGATCCACCGAATGAGTTAGAATGGATCATACGAATGAATTAGAATGGATTGTACGAATGAATTAGAATGGATTGTGCGAATGAATTAAAATGGATCGTATGAATGAATAAGAATGGATCGTACTTATGAATTAGAATGGATCGTGCGAATGAATTAGCATGAATCATACGAATGTATTAGAATGGATCGTACGAAAGAATTAGAATGGATCGTACGAAGGAATTAGAATGGATCGTCCGAAGGAATTAGAATGGATCGTACGAATGAATTAGAATGGATATATTCGTGCAAATGAATTAGAATGGATCGTATGAATGAATTAGAATGGATCGTATGAGTGAATTAGAACGGATAGTATGAATGAAGTAGAATGGATCGTATGAATGAATTAGAATGGATACATTCGTGCGAATGAATTAGGATGGATCGTACGAATGAATTAGAATGGATCGTACGAATGAATTAGAATGGATCTTACGAATGAATTAGAATGGATCGTACGAATGAATTAGAATGGATCGTACGAATGAATTAGAATGGATACATTCGTGCGAATGAATTAGAATGGATCGGACAAATGAATTAGAATGGATCGTACAAATGAATTAGAATGGATCAAATGAATGAATTAGAATGGTTACATTCATGCGAATGAATTAAAATGGATTGTACGAATGGATTAGAATGGATCGTACGAATGGATTAGAATGGATACATTCGAGCGAATGAATTAGAATGGATCGTACGAATGAATTAGAATCGATCGCACGAATGGATTAGAATGGATCCTACGAATGGATTACAATGGATACCTTTGTGCATATGAATTAGAATGGATCGTACGAATGAATTAGAATGGATCGTACGAATGAATTAGAATGGATCATGCTAATGAATTATAATTGATCGAACGAATGAATTAGCATGGATCGTGCTAATGAATTAGAATGGAATGTACGAATGAATTAGAATGGATCGTGTGAAAGAATTAGAATGGATTATATGAATGAATTAGAATGAATTCGTACGATCCATTCTAATTCATTCGCACGATCCATTCTAATTCATTCATACAATCCATTCTAATTCTTTCACACGATCCATTTTAATTCATTCGTACGATCCATTCTAATTCATTCGCACGATCCATTCTAATTCATTCGCACGAATGTATCCATTCTAATTCATTCATAAGATCCATTCTAATTCATTCGTACGATCCATTCTAATTCATTCGCACAAATGTATCCATTCTAATTCATTCGTACGATTCATTCTAATTTATTCGTACGAGATCGTACGAATGAATTAGAATGGATCGTACGAATGAATTAGAATAGATCGTACGAATGAATTAGAATGGATCGTACGAAGGAATTAGAATGGATCGTACGAATGAATTAGAATGGATCGTGCTAATGAATTAGAATTGATCGAACGAATGAATTAGCATGGATCGTGCTAATGAATTAGAATGGAACGTACGAATGAATTAGAATGGATCGTGTGAAAGAATTAGAATGGATTGTATGAATGAATTAGAATGAATTCGTACAATCCATTCGAATTCATTCGCACGATCCATTCTAATTCATTAATACGATCCATTCTAATTCATTCATACAATCCATTCTAATTCTTTCACACGATCCATTCTAATTCATTCGTAGAATCCATTCTAATTCATTCGTACAATCTATTCTATTTCATTCGTACGATCCATTCTTACTCATTCGTATGATCCATTCTAATTCATTCGGACGAATGTACCATTTCTAATTTATTCGTACGATCCATTCTAATTCATTCGTACGATCCATTCTAATTCATTCGTACGATCTATTCTAATTCATTCGTACGATCCATTCTAATTTCATTCGTACGATCCATTCTAATTCATTCGCTCGAATGTATCCATTCTAATCCATTCGTACGATCCATTCTAATCCATTCATACGATCCATTCTAATTCATTCGCATGAATGTAACCATTCTAATTCATTCATTAGATCCATTCTAATTCATTCGTACGATCCATTCTAATTCATTCGTCCGATCCATTCTAATTCATTCGCACGAATGTATCCATTCTAATTCATTCGTACGATCCTTTCTAATTCATTCGTACGATCCATTCTAATTCATTCGTAAGATCCATTCTAATTCATTCGTACAATCCATTCTGATTCATTCGTTCGATCCATTCTAATTCATTCGCACGAATGTATCCATTCTAGTTCATTCGTATGATCCATTCTAATTCATTCGTACGATCCATTCTAATTCATTCGCACGATCCATTCTAATTCATTCGTACGATCAATTCTAATTCATTCGCACGAATGTATCCATTCTAATTCATTCGCACGAATGTATCCATTCTAATTCTAATTCATTCGTACGATCCATTCTAATTCATATTAAACAATTAGAATGGATCGTACGAATGAATTAGAATGGATCGTACGAATGAATTAGAATGGATCTTACGAATGGATTAGAATGGATACATTCGTGCGAATGAATTAGAATGGATCGGACGAATGAATTAGAATGGATCGTACGAATGAATTAGAATGGATCAAATGAATGAATTAGAATGGTTATATTCATGCGAATGAATTAGAATGGATCGTACGAATGGATTATAATGGATCGTACGAATGGATTAGAATGGATACATTCGAGCAAATGAATTAGAATGGATTGTACGAATGAAATTAGAATGGATCGTACGAATGAATTAGAATGGATCATACGAATGAATTAGAATGGATCGTGTGAAAGAATTAGAATGGATCGTACGAATGAATTAGAATGGATCGTGCGAATGAATTAGAATGGATCGTACGAATGAATTAGAATGGATCGTGCTAATGAATTAGAATTGATCGAACGAATGAATTAGCATGGATCGTGCATTCGTACGATCCATTCTAATTCATTCGTAAGATCCATTCTAATTCATTCGTACGATCCATTCTAATTCATTCGTACGATCCATTCTAATTCATTCGCACGAATGTATCCATTCTAGTTCATTCGTACGATCCATTCTAATTCATTCGTACGATCCATTCTAATTCATTCATACGATCTATTCTAATTCATTCATACAATCCATTCTAATTCTTTCACACGATCCATTCTAATTCATTCGTACGATCCATTCTAATTCATTCGCACAATCCATTCTATTTCATTCGTACGATCCATTCCTACTCATTCGTATGATCCATTCTAATTCATTCGCACGAATGTATCCATAATGGATCATACAAATGAGTAAGAATGGATCGTACGAATGAAATAGAATGGATTGTGCGAATGAATTAGAATGGACCGTACGAATGAATTAGAATGGATACATTCGTGCGAATGAATTAGAATGGATCGGACGAATGAATTAGAATGGATCGTACGAATGAATTAGAATGGATCGTACGAATGAATTAGAATGGATCGTACGAATAAATTAGAATGGATAAATTCGTCCGAATGAATTAGAATGGATCATACGAATAAGTAAGAATGGATCGTACGAATGAAATAGAATAGATTGTACGAATGAATTAGAATGGATCGTGCGAATGAATTAAAATGGATCATACGAATGAATAAGAATGGATCGTACGAATGAATTAGAATGGATCGTGCGAATGAATTAGAATGGATCATATTAATGAATTAGAATGGATCGTACGAATGAATTAGAATAGATAAATTCGTGCGAATGAATTAGAATGGATCGTGCGAATCCATTAGACTGGATCGTGCGAATGAATAAGAATGGATCATACGAATGAATTAGAATGGATCGTACGAATTAATTAGAATGGATACATTCGTGCGAAAGAATTAGAATGGATTGTATGAATGAATTAGAATGGATCGTACGAATGAATTAGAATGGATCATACGAATTAATTAGAATGGATGATACGAATGAATTAGAATGGATCGTACGAATGAATTAGAATGGATCGTACGAATGAACTACAATGGATCGTACAAATGAACTAGAATGGATACATTCGTGCGAATGAATTAGAATGGAACGTACGAATGAATTAGAATGGATCGTACGATTCATTCTAATTCATTCGTATGATCAATTCTAATACATTTGTACGATTCATGCTAATTCATTCGCACGATCCATTCTAATTCATTCGTACGATCCATTCTTATTCATTCATACGATCCATTCTAATTCATTCGCACAATTCATTCTAATTCATTCGTGCAATCCATTCTAATTCATTCGTATGATCCATTCTAACTCATTCGGTGGATCCATTCTAATTCATTCGTACGATCCATTCTAATTCATTCCCACGATCCATTCTAATTTATTCGTACGATCCATTCTAATTCAATCGTATGATCCATTATAATTCATTCATACAATCCATTCTAATTCATTCGCACGAATGTATCCATTCTAGTTCATTTGTACGATCCATTGTAGTTCATTCGTACGATCCATTCTAATTCATTCGTACGATCCATTCTAATTCATTCGTATGATCCATTCTAATTAATTCGTATGATCCATTCTAATTCATTCGTACGATCCATTCTAATTCATTCATACAATCCATTCTAATTCATTCGCACGAATGTATCCATTCTAATTAATTCGTACGATCCATTCTAATTCATTCGTATGATCCATTATTATTCATTCGCACGATCCAGTCTAATGGATTCGCACGATCCTTTCTAATTCATTCGCACGAATGTATCCATTCTAATTCATTCGTATGATCCATTCTAATTCATTCGTACGATCCATTCGAATTCATTCGCACGATCCATTCTAATTCATTCATATGATCCATTCTAATTCATTCATACAATCCATTCTAATTCTTTCACACGATCCATTCTAATTCATTCGTACGATCCATTCTAATTCATTCCCACGATCCATTCTAATTTATTCGTACAATCCATTCTAATTCATTCATACGTTTCATTCTAATTCATTCGTATGAGCTATTCTAATTCATTCGTACGATCCATTCTAATTCATTCGTACGATCCATTGTAATTCATTCATACAATCCATTTAGATTCATTCGCACAAATGTATCCATTCAAATTCATTCGTACGATCCAGTCTAATTCATTCGTACGATCCATTCTAATTCAATCGCATGAATATATCCATTCTAATTCTTTCGTACGATGTATTCTAATTCATTCGTACGATCCATTCTAATTCATTCGTACGATCCATTCTAATTCATTCGCACGAATGTATCCATTCTAATTCATTCGTACAATCCATTCTATTTTATTCGTACGATCCATTCTTACTCATTCGTATGATCCATTCTAATTCATTCGTATGATCCATTCTAATTCATTCGTACGATCCATTCTAATTCATTCGTACGATCCATTCTAATTCATTCGCACGATCCATTCTAATTCATTCATACGATCCATTCTAATTCATTCATACGATCCATTCTAATTCATTCCTACAATCCATTCTAATTCATTCGCCCGATCCATTCTAATTCATTCATACGATCTATTCTATTCGAATGGATCATGCGATCCATTCGAATTCATTCGCACGATCCATTCTAATTCATTCATACGATCCATTCTAATTCATTCATACAATGCATTCTAATTCTTTCACACGATCCATTCTAATTCATTCGTACGACCCATTCTAATTCATTCGTACAATCCATTCTATTTCATTTGTACGATCCATTCTTACTCATTCGTGTGATCCATTCTAGTTCATTCGTACGATCTATTCTAATTCATTTGTACGATCCATTCTAATTCATTCATACAATCCATTCTATTTCATTCGTACGATCCATTCTTACTCATTCGTATGATCCATTCTAATTCATTTGCACGAATGTATCCATTCTAATTCATTCATACAATCCATTCTAATTCATTACGTACGATCCATTCTAATTCATTCGTACGATCGTACGAATGAATTAGAATAAATCGTACGAATGAATTAGAATAGATTGTGCGAATGAGTTAGAATGGATCGTACGAATGAATTAGAATGGATCGTACGAATGAATTAGAATGGATCATACGAATGAGTAAGAATGGATCGTACGAATGAATTAGAATGGATCGTACGAATGAATTAGAATGGATCGTACGAATAAATTAGAATGGATACATTCGTCCGAATGAATTAGAATGGATCATACGAATGAGTAAGAATGGATCGTACGAATGAAATAGAATAGATTGTACGAATGAATTAGAATGGATCCTACGAATGAATTAGAATGGATCGTGTGAAAGAATTAGAATGGATTGTATGAATGAATTAGAATGGATCATATGAATGAATTAGAATGGATCGTGCGAATGAATTCGAATGGATCGTACGAATTCATTCTAATTCATTCATACAATCCATTCTAATTCTTTCACACGATCCATTCTAATTCATTCGTACGTTCCATTCTAATTCATTAGCACGATCCATGCTAATTCATTCGTTCGATCAATTCTAATTGATTAACACGATCCATTCTAATTCATTCGTACGATCCATTCTAATTCATTCACACGATCCATTCTAATTCATTCATAGGATCCATTCTAATTCATTCATTCGATCTATTCTAATTCTTTCGCACGAATGTATCCATTCTAATTCATTCGCACGAATGTATCCATTCTAATTCATTCGTACGATCCATTCTAATTCATTCGTACGATCCATTCAAATTCATTCACACGATCCATTCTAATTCATTCATATGATCCATTCTAATTCATTCATAAAATCCATTCTAATTCATTCGTACGATCCATTCTAATTCATTCGTACAATATATTCTATTTCATTCGTACGATCCATTCTTACTCATTCGTATGATCCATTCTAATTCATTCGTATGATCCATTCTAATTCATTCGTACGATCCATTCTAATTTATTCGTACGATCCATTCTAATTCATTCGTACGATCCATTCTAATTCATTTGCATGAATGTATCCATTCTAGTTCATTCGTACGATCCATTCTAATTCATTCGTACGATCCATACTATTTCATTCGCACGATCCATTCTAATTTATTCGTACGATCCATTCTAATTCATTCATACGATCCATTCTAATTCATTCATACGATCCATTCTAATTCATTCGTACGATCCATTCTAATTCATTCGTACAATCTATTCTAATTCATTCGTACGAATGGATACATTCGTGTGAATGAATTAGAATGGATCGTACGAATGCCATTCTAATTCATTCGTAAGATCCATTCTAATTCATTCGTACGATCCATTCTAATTCATTCGTACAATCCATTCTAATTCATTCGCACGAATGTATCCATTCTAGTTTATTCGTACGATCCATTCTAATTCATTCGTACGATCCATTCTAATCCATTCGCACGATCCATTCTAATTCATTCGTACGATCCATTCTAATTCATTCATACGATCCATTCTAATTCATTTGTACAATCCATTCTAATTCATTCGTCCGATCCATTCTAATTCATTCGCACGAATGTATCCATTCTAATTCATTCGTACGATCCATTCTAATTCATTCGTACGATCCATTCTAATTCATTCGCATGAATGTATCCATTCTAGTTCATTCGTACGATCCATTCTAATTCATTCGTACGATCCATTCTAATTCATTCGCACGATCCATTCTAATTCATTCGTACGATCAATTCTAAATCATTCGCACGAATGTATCCATTCTAATTCATTCGTACGATCCTGAATTAGAATGGATCGTACGAATGAATTAGAATGGATACCTTTGTGCATATGAATTAGAATGGATCGTACGAATGAATTAGAATGGATCATATTCATGAATTAGAATGGATCGTACGAATGAATTAGAATGGATACATTCGTACGATCCATTCTAATTCATTAATATGATCCATTCTAATTCATTCGTACGATCCATTCTAATTCATATGCACAAAGGTATCCATTCTAATCCATTCGTAGGATCCATTCTAATCCATTCGTACGATCCATTCTAATTGATCGTACGAATTAATTAGAATGGATACATTCGTGCGAATGAATTAGAATGGATTGTATGAATGAATTAGAATGGATCGTGCTAATGAATTAGAATTGATCGAACGAATGAATTAGCATGGATCGTGCTAATGAATTAGAATGGAACGTACGAATGAATTAGAATGGATCGTGTGAAAGAATTAGAATGGATTGTATGAATGAATTAGAATGAATTAGAATGGATCGTACGAATAAATTAGAATGGATCGTATGAAAGAATTAGAATGGATCGTATGAATGAATTAGAATGGATACATTCGTGTGAATGAATTAGAATGGATCGTATGAATGAATTAGAATAGATTTTGTGAATGAATTAGAACTGATCGTACGAATGAATTAGAATGGATACATTCGTGCGAATGAATTAGAATGGATTGTATGAATGAATTAGAATGGATCCTATGAATGAATTAGAATGGATCGTACGAATGAATTAGAATGGATACATTCGTGCGAATGAATTAGAATTGATCGTACGAATGAATTAGAATGGATCGTGCGAATGAATTAGAATGGATCATACGAATGAATTAGAATGGATACATTCGTGCGAATGAATTAGAATGGATACATTCGTGCGAAAAAATTAGAATAGATCGAATGGATACATTCGTGCGAATGAATTAGAATGGATCGTACGAATGAATTAGAATGGATCGTACGAATGAATTAGAATGGATCGTACGAATGGATTAGAATGGATTGTACAAATGAATTAGAATGGAACCTACGAATGAATTATAATGGATCGTGTGAAAGAATTAGAATGGATTGTATGAATGAATTAGAATGGATCGTATGAATGAATTAGAATGGATCGTGCGAATGAATTCGAATGGATCGTACGAATTCATTCTAATTCATTCATACAATCCATTCTAATTCTTTCACACGATCCATTCTAATTCATTCGTACGTTCCATTCTAATTCATTAGCACGATCCATGCTAATTCATTTATTCGATCAATTCTAATTCATTAGCACAATCCATTCTAATTCATTCGTACGATCCATTCTAATTCATTCACACGATCCATTCTCATTCATTCATACAATCCATTCTAATTCTTTCAGACGATCCATTCTAATTCATTTGTAGGATCCATTCTAATTCATTCGTACAATCTATTCTATTTCATTCGTACGATCCATTCTTACTCATTCGTATGATCCATTCTAATTCATTCGGACGAATGTATCCATTCTAATTTATACGTACGATCCATTCTAATTCATTCGTACGATCCATTCTAATTCATTCGTAGGATCCATTCTAATTCATTCGTACGATCCATTCTAATTCATTCGTACGATCCATTCTAATTCATTCATACGATCAATTCTAATTCATTCATGCAATCCATTGTAATTCTTTCACACGGTCCATTCTAATTCATTCGTACGATCCATTCTAATTCATTCGCACAATCCATTCTATTTCATTCGTACGATCTATTCTTGCTTATTCGTATGATCCATTCTAATTCATTTGCACGAATGTATCCATAATGGATCATACGAATGAGTAAGAATGGATCGTACGAATGAATTAGAATGGATCGTACGAATAAATTAGAATGGATCGTACGAATGAATTAGAATGGATCGTACGAATGAATTAGAATGGATCGTACGAATAAATTAGAATGGATACATTCGTCCGAATGAAATAGAATGGATCATACGAATGAGTAAGAATGGATCGTACGAATAAAATAGAATAGATTGTACGAATGAATTAGAATGGATCCTACGAATGAATTAGAATGGATCGTGTGAAAGAATTAGAATGGATTGTATGAATGAATTAGAATGGATCGTGCGAATGAATTAGAATGGATCATACGAATGAATTAGAATGGATCGTGCTAATGATTTAGAATGGATCGTACGAATTCATTCTAATTCATTCATACAATCCATTCTAATTCTTTCACACGATCCATTCTAATTCATTCGTACGTTCCATTAATGAATTAGAATGGATCATACGAATGAATTAGAATAGCTCATACGAATGAATTAGAATGAATCGTATGAATGAATTAGAATGGTTACATTAGTGCGAATGAATTATAATAGATCGTACGAATGAATTAGAATGGATCGTACGAATAAATTAGAATGGATCGTGGGAATGAATTAGAATGGATCGTACGAATGAATTAGAATGGATCCACCGAATGAGTTCGAATGGATCATACAAATGAATTAGAATGGATTGTACGAATGAATTAGAATGGATTGTGTAAATGAATTAGAATGGATCGTATGAATGAATAAGAATGGATCGTACGAATGAATTAGAATGGATCGTGCGAATGAATTAGCATGAATCGTACAAATGTATTAGAATGGATCGTACGAATGAATTAGAATGAATCGTACGATCCATTCTAATTCATTCGTACGATCCATTCTAATTCATTCGCACAAATGTATCCATTCTAGTTCATTCGTACGATCCATTCTAGTTCATTCGTACGATCTATTCTAATTCATTTGTACGATCCATTCTAATTCATTCGTATGATCCATTCTAATTAATTCGTATGATCCATTCTAATTCATTCGTACGATCCATTCTAATTCATTCATACAATCCATTCTAATTCATTCGCACGAATGTATCCATTCTAATTAATTCGTACGATCCATTCTAATTCTTTAGTATGATCCATTCTTATTCATTCGCACGAATGTATCCATTCTAATTCATTCATACAATCCATTCTAATTCATTCGTACGATCCATTCTAATTCATTCGTATAAATGTATCCATTCTAATTCATTCGTACGATCCATTCTAATTCATTCGTACGATCCATTCTAATTCATTCATACGATCCATTCTAATTCATTCGTACGATCCATTCTAATTCACTCATACGATCCATTCTAATACATTCATACGATCCATTCTAATTCATTTGCACGAATATATCCATTCTAATTCATTCGTACGATCCATTTTAATTCCTTCGTACGATCCATTCTAATTCATTCGTACGATCTATTCTAATTCATTCGTACGATCCATTCTAATTCATTCGCACGAATATATCCATTCTAATTCATTCGTACGATCCATTCTAATTCATTCGCACGAATATATCCATTCTAATTCATTCGTACGATCCATTCTAATTCATTCGTACGATCCATTCTAATTCATTCGCACGAATATATCCATTCTAATTCATTCGTACGATCCATTCTAATTCATTCGCACGAATGTATCCATTCTAACTCATTCGTACGATCCATTCTAATTCATTCGCACGATCCTTTCTAATTCATTCGTACGATCCATTCTAATTCTTTCACACGATCCATTCTAATTCATTCGTTCGATCCATTCTAATTCATTCGCACGATCCATTCTAATTCATTTGTAAGATTCATTCTAATTCATTCGCACGATCTATTCTTATTCATTCGCACAATCCATTCTAATTCATTCGCACGAATGTATCCATTCTAATTCATTCGTACGATCCATTCTAATTCATTCGTACGATCCATTCTAATTCATTCGTATGATCCATTCTAATTAATTCGTATGATCCATTCTAATTCACTCATACGATCCATTCTAATACATTCATATATCCATTCTAATCCATTCGTACGATCCATTCTAATTCATTCGTATGATCCATTCTAATTCATTCGCACAAATGTATCCATTCTAATTCATTCGTACGATCCATTCTAATTTATTCGCACGATCCATTCTAATTCATTCGTACGATCCATTCTAATTCATTCGTACGATCCATTCTAATTCATTCGTATAATCCATTCTAATTAATTCGTATGATCCATTCTAATTCATTCGTACGATCCATTCTAATTCATTCGTACTATCCATTCTAATTCATTCGCACAATCCATTCTATTTCATTCGTACGATCCATTCTTACTCATTGGTACGATCCATTCTAATTCATTCGCACGAATGTATCCATTCAAATTCATTCGTACGAATCCATTCTAATTCATTCGTACAATCCATTCTATTTCATTCGTACGATCCATTCTTACTCATTCGTATGATCCATTCTAATTCATTCGCACGAATGTATCCATTCTAAATCATTCGTACGATCCATTCTAATTCATTCGTACGATCCATTCTAAATCATTCGTACAATCCCTTCTATTTCATTCGTACGATCAATTCTAATTCATTAGCACGATCCATTCTAATTCATTCGTACAATCCATTCAAATTCATTCGCACGATCCATTCTAATTCATTCGTACAATCCATTCTATTTCATTCGTACGATCCATTCTTACTCATTCGTATGATCCATTCTAATTCATTCGCACGAATGTATCCATTCTAATCCATTCGTACGATCCATTCTAATCCATTCGTGCGATCCATTCTAATTCATTCGCATGAATGTAACCATTCTAATTCATTCATTTGATCCATTCTAATTCATTCGTAGGATCCATTCTAATTCATTCGTCCGATCCATTCTAATTCATTCGCACGAATGTATCCATTCTAAACCATTCATACGATCCATTCTAATTTATTCGTACGATCCATTCTAATTCATTCGTAAGATCCATTCTAATTCATTCGTACGATCCATTCTAATTCATTCGTACAATCCATTCTAATTCATTCGTAAGATCCATTCTAATTCATTCGTACAATCCATTCTAATTCATTCGTACGATCCATTCTAATTCATTCGCACGAATGTATCCATTCTAGTTCATTCGTACGATCCATTCTAATTCATTCGTACGATCCATTCTAATTCATTCGTTCGATCCATTCTAATTCATTCGTACGATCCATTCTAATTCATTCGTACGATCCATTCTAATTCATTCGTACGATCCATTCTAATTCATTCGTACGATCCATTCTAATTCATTCGCACAAATGTATCCATTCTAATTCATTCGTACGATCCATTCTAATTCATTCGCACGATCCATTCTAATTCATTCGTACGATCCATTCTAATTCTTTCACACGATCCATTCTAATTCATTCGTATGATCCATTCTAATTCATTCGCACGATCCATTCTAATTCATTCGTACGATCCATTCTAATTCATTCATACGATCCATTCTAATTCATTCGTACGATCCATTCTAATTCATTCGCACAAATGTATCCATTCTAATTCATTCGTATGATCCATTCTAATTCATTCGCACGATCCATTCTAATTCATTCGTACGATCCATTCTAATTCATTCGCACGATCTGTCCTTATTCATTTGCACAATCCATTCTAATTTATTCGCACGAATGTAACCATTCTAATTCATTCGTACGATCCATTCTAATTCATTCATACGATCCATTCTAATTCATTCGTATGATCCATTCTAATTAATTCGTATGATCCATTCTAATTCATTCGTACGATCCATTCTAATTCATTCATACAATCCATTCTAATTCATTCGTACGATCCATTCTAATTCACTCATACGATCCATTCTAATATATTCATACGATCCATTCTAATTCATTTGCACGAATATATCCATTCTAATTCATTCGTACGATCCATTCTAATTCCTTCGTACGATCCATTCTAATTCATTCGTACGATCCATTCTAATTCCTTCGTACGATCCATTCTAATTCATTCGTACGATCCATTCTAATTCATTCGTACAATCTATTCTAATTCATTCGTACGAATGGATACATTCGTGTGAATGAATTAGAATGGATCGTACGAATGAGTAAAAATGGATCGTACGAATGAAATTGATTGGATTGCATGAATGAATTAGAATGGATCGTACGAATGAATTAGAATGGATCGTGTGAAAGAATTAGAATGGATCGTACGAATGAATTAGAATGGATCGTGCGAATGAATTAGAATATATCGTACGAATGAATTAGAATGGATCGTACGAAGGAATTAGAATGGATCGTACGAATGAATTAGAATGGATATATTTGTGCAAATGAATTAGAATGGATCATACGAAAGAGTAAGAATGGATCGTACGAATGAAATAGAATAGATTGTACGAATGAATTAGAATGGATCCTACGAATGAATTAGAATAGATCGTGTGAAAGAATTAGAATGGATTGTATGAATGAATTAGAATGGATCGTACGAATGAATTAGAATGGATCGTACGAAGGAATTAGAATGGATCGTGCGAATGAATTAGAATGGATCGTACGAATGAATTAGAATAGATCGTACGAATGAATTAGAATGGATCGTACGAATGAATTGGAATGGATATATTCGTGCAAATGAATTAGAATGGATCGTATGAATGTATTAGAATGGATCGTACGAATGAATTAGAATGGATCATGTGAAAGAATTAGAATGGATCGTACGAATGAATTAGAATGGATCGTGCGAATGAATTAGAATGGATCGTACGAATGAATTAGAATGGATACATTTGTGCGAATGAATTAGAATGAATCGTACGAATGAATTAGAATGGATCGTATGAATGAATTAGAGTGGATACATTCGTGCGAATGAATTAGAATGGATCGGACGAATGAATTAGAATGGATCGTACGAATGAATTAGAATGGATCAAATGAATGAATTAGAATGGTTACATTCATGCGAATGAATTAGAATGGATCGTATTCGGATTAGAATGGATCGTACGAATGGATTAGAATGGATACATTCGAGCGAATGAATTAGAATGAATCGTACGAATGAATTAGAATGGATCGTACGAATGGATTAGAATGGATCCTACGAATGGATTAGAATGGATACCGTTGTGCATATGAATTAGAATGGATCGTACGAATGAATTAGAATGGATCATATTAATGAATTAGAATGGATCGTACGAATGAATTAGAATGGATACATTCGTGCACGATCCATTCTAATTCATTCGCACGAATGTATCCATTCTAATTCATTCGTACGATCCATTCTAATTCATTCGTACGATCCATTCTAATTCATTCGTAAGATCCATTCTAATTCATTCGTACGATCTATTCTAATTCATTCATACAATCCATTCTAATTCTTTCACACGATCCATTCTAATTCATTCGCACGATCCATTCTAATTCATTCGTACGATCCATTCTAATACATTCGTACGATCCATTCTAATTCATTCGTCCGATCCATTCTAATTCATTCACACGAATGTATCCATTCTAATTCATTCGTACCATCCATTCTAATTCATTCGTACGATCCATTCTAATTCATTTGTAAGATCCATTCTAATTCATTCGTACGATCCATTCTAATTCATTCGCACGAATGTATCCATTCTAGTTCATTCGTACGATCCATTCTAATTCATTCGTACGATCCATTCTAATTCATTCGCACGATCCATTCTAATTCATTCGTACGATCCATTCTAATTCATTCGTACGATCCATTCTAATTCATTCGCACAAATGTATCCATTCTAATTCATTCGTACGATCCATTCTAATTCATTCGTATGATCAGTTCTAATTCATTCACAAAATCTATTCTAATTCATTCATACGATCCATTCTAATTCATTCACACGAATGTATCCATTCTAATTCATTCATACGATCCCTTCTAATTCATTCGTACGATCCATTCTAATTCACTCATAGATCCATTCTAATACATTCATACGATCCATTCTAATTCATTTGCACGAATATATCCATTCTAATTCATTCGTACGATCCATTCTAATTCCATCGTACGATCCATTCTAATTCATTCGTACGATCAATTCTAATTCATTCGTATTCTAATTCATTCGTACGATCCATTCTAATTCATTCGCACGATCCATTCTAATTCATTCGTATGATCCATTCTAATTCATTCATTCGATCCATTCTAATTCATTCGTACGATCCATTCTAATTCATTCGCACAAATGTATCCATTCTAATTCATTCGTACGATCCATTCTAATTCATTCGCACGATCCATTCTAATTCATTCGTACGATCCATTCTAATTCATTCACATGATCTGTTCTTATTCATTCGCACAATCCATTCTAATTCATTCGCTCGAATGTATCCATTCTAATTCATTCGTACGATCCATTCTAATTCGTTCATTTGATCCATTCTAATTCGTTCGTACGATCCATTCTAATTCGTTCGTACGATCCATTCTAATTCATTCGTATGATCCATTCTAATTCATTCCTACGATCTATTCTAATTCATTCGCTCGAATATATCCATCCATTCTAATTCATTCGTACGTTCGTACGAATGAATTAGAATGGATCGTACGGAATGAATTAGAATGGATTGTATGAATGAATTAGAATGGATACATTCGTGCGAATGAATTAGAATGGATCATACGAATGAGTAAGAATGGATCGTACGAATGAAATAGAATGGATTGTACGAATGAATTAGAATTGATCGTACAAATGAATTAGAATGGATCGTACGAATGAATTAGAATGGATCATACGAATGAGTAAGAATGGAACGTACAAATGAAATAGAATGGATTGTATGAATGAATTAGAATGGATCGTACGAATGAATTATAATGGATCGTGTGAAAGAATTAGAATGCATTGTATGAATGAATTAGAATGGATCGTATGAATGAATTAGAATGGATCGTGCGAATGAATTCGAATGGATCGCATGATCCATTCGAATAGAATGGATCGTATGAATGAATTAGAATGGATCGGGCGAATGAATTAGAATGGATTGTAGGAATGAATTTGAATGGATCGTATGAATGAATTAGAATGGATCGTGCGAATGAATTAGAATGGATCGTACGAATGAATTAGAATGGATCGTACGAATGAATTAGAATGGATCATACGAATGAGTTAGAATGGATCATACGAATGAGTAAGAATGGATCGTACGAATGAAATAGAATGGATTGTACGAATGAATTAGAATGGATACATTCATGCGAATGAATTAGAATGGATCGGACGATTGAATTAGAATGGATCGTACGATTCATTCTAATTCATTCGTACGATCCATTCTAATACATTTGTACGATTCATGCTAATTCATTCGCACGATCCATTCTAATTCATTCGTACGATCCATTCTTATTCATTCATACGATCCATTCTTATTCATTCGCACAATCCATTCTAATTCATTCGTACAATCCATTCTAATTCATTCGTATGATCCATTCTAACTCATTCGGTGGATCCATTCTAATTCATTCGTACGATCCATTCTAATTCATTCCCACGATCCATTCTAATTTAATCGTACGATCCATTCTAATTCATTCGTACGATCTATTCTAATTCATTCGCACGAATGTAACCATTCTAATTCATTCATACAATTCATTCTAATTCGTTCGTACGATCCATTCTAATTCGTTCGTACGATCCATTCTAATTCATTCGTATGATCCATTCTAATTCATTCCTACGATCTATTCTAATTCATTCGCTCGAATATATCCATCCATTCTAATTCATTCGTACGTTCGTACGAATGAATTAGAATGGATCGTACGGAATGAATTAGAATGGATTGTATGAATGAATTAGAATGGATACATTCGTGCGAATGAATTAGAATGGATCATACGAATGAGTAAGAATGGATCGTACGAATGAAATAGAATGGATTGTACGAATGAATTAGAATTGATCATACAAATGAATTAGAATGGATCGTACGAATGAATTAGAATGGATCATACGAATGAGTAAGAATGGAACGTACAAATGAAATAGAATGGATTGTATGAATGAATTAGAATGGATCGTACGAATGAATTATAATGGATCGTGTGAAAGAATTAGAATGCATTGTATGAATGAATTAGAATGGATCGTATGAATGAATTAGAATGGATCGTGCGAATGAATTCGAATAGATCGCATGATCCATTTGAATAGAATGGATCGTATGAATGAATTAGAATGGATCGGGCGAATGAATTAGAATGGATTGTAGGAATGAATTTGAATGGATCGTATGAATGAATTAGAATGGATCGTGCGAATGAATTAGAATGGATCGTACGAATGAATTAGAATGGATCGTACGAATGAATTAGAATGGATCATACGAATGAGTTAGAATGGAACATACGAATGAAATAGAATGGATTGTACGAATGAATTAGAATGGATACATTCTTGCGAATGAATTAGAATGGATCGGACGATTGAATTAGAATGGATCGTACGATTCATTCTAATTCATTCGTACGATCCATTTTAATACATTTGTACGATTCATGCTAATTCATTCGCACGATCCATTCTAATTCATTCGTACGATTCATTCTTATTCATTCATACGATCCATTCTTATTCATTCGCACAATCCTTTCTAATTCATTCGTACAATCCATTCTAATTCATTCGTATGATCCATTCTAACTCATTCGGTGGATCCATTCTAATTCATTCGTACGATCCATTCTAATTCATTCCCACGATCCATTCTAATTTAATCGTACGATCCATTCTAATTCATTCGTACGATCTATTCTAATTCATTCGCACGAATGTAACCATTCTAATCCATTCATACAATTCATTCTAATTCATTCGTATGAGCTATTCTAATTTATTCGTACGATCCAGTCTAATTCATTCATACGATCCATTGTAATTCATTCATACAATCCATTTAGATTCATTCGCACAAATGTATCCATTCAAATTTATTCGTACGATCCAGTCTAATTCATTCGTACGATCCATTCTAATTCATTCGTACGATCCATTCTAATTCCTTCGTACGATCCATTCTAATTCATTCGTACGATCTATTCTAATTCATTCGTACGATCCATTCTAATTCATTCGTACGATCCATTCTAATTCCTTCGTACGATCCATTCTAATTCATTCGTACGATCCATTCTAATTCATTCGTACAATCTATTCTAATTCATTCATACAATCCATTCTAATTCATTCGCACGAATGTATCCATTCTAATCCATTCGTACGATCCATTCTAATTCATTCGTAAGATCCATTCTAATTCATTCGTACGATCCATTCTAATTCATTCGTACGATCCATTCTAATTCATTCGCACGAATGTATCCATTCTAATTCATTCGTACAATCCATTCTATTTCATTTGTACGATCCATTCTTACTCATTCGTATGATCCATTCTAATTCATTCGTACGATCCATTCTAATTCATTCGCATGATCCATTCTAATTCATTCATACGATCCATTCTAATTCATTCATACGATCCATTATAATTCATTCCTACAATCCATTCTAATTCATTCGCCCGATCCATTCTAATTCATTCATACGATCCATTCTATTCGAATAGATCATGCGATCCATTCGAATTCATTCGCACGATCCATTCTAATTCATTCATACGATCCATTCTAATTCATTCATACAATGCATTCTAATTCTTTCACACGATCCATTCTAATTCATTCGTACGATCCATTCTAATTCATTCGTACAATCCATTCTATTTCATTTGTACGATCCATTCTTACTCATTCGTATGATCCATTCTAATTCATTCGTACGATCCATTCTAATTCATTTGTACGATCCATTCTAATTCTTTCACACGATCCATTCTAATTCATTCGTAGGATCCATTCTAATTCATTCGTACAATCTATTCTATTTCATTCGTACGATCCATTCTTACTCATTCGTATGATCCATTCTAATTCATTCGGACGAATGTATCCATTCTAATTTATTCGTACGATCCATTCTAATTCATTCGTACGATCCATTCTAATTCATTCGTACGATCCATTCTTACTCATTCGTATGATCCATTCTAATTCATTCGTACGATCCATTCTAATTCATTCGTGCGATCCATTCTAATTCATTCGCACAATCTATTCTAATTCATTCGTACGATCCATTCTAATTCATTCGTACGATCGTACGAATGAATTAGAACGGATCGTACGGAATGAATTAGAATGGATTGTATGAATGAATTAGAATGGATACATTCGTGCGAATGAATTAGAATGGATCATACGAATGAGTAAGAATGGATCGTACAAATAAAATAGAATGGATTGTACGAATGAATTAGAATGGATCGTACAAATGAATTAGAATGGATCGTACGAATGAATTAGAATGGATCATACGAATGAGTAAGAATGGATCATACAAATGAAATAGAATGGATTGTACGAATGAATTAGAATGGATCGTACGAATGAATTAGAATGGATCGTGTGAAAGAATTAGAATGCATTGTATGAATGAATTAGAATGGATCGTATGAATGAATTAGAATGGATCGTGCGAATGAATTCGAATGGATCACATGATCCATTCGAATAGAATGGATCGTATGAATGAATTAGAATGGATCGGGCGAATGAATTAGAATGGATTGTAGGAATGAATTAGAATGGATCGTATGAATGAATTAGAATGGATCGTATGAATGAATTAGAATGGATCGTGCGAACGAATTAGAATGGATCGTACGAATGAATTAGAATGGATCGTACGAATGAATTAGAATGGATCATACGAATGAGTAAGAATGGATCGTACGAATGAAATAGAATGGATTGTATGAATGAATTAGAATGGATACATTCGTGCGAATGAATTAGAATGGATACATTTGTGCGAATGAATTAGAATGGATCGTACGAATGAATTAGAATGGATCGTACGACTAAATTAGAATGGATACATTCGTCCGAATGAATTAGAATGGATCATACGAATGAGTAAGAATGGATCGTACGAATGAAATAGAATAGATTGTACGAATGAATTAGAATGGATTCGTACGAATGAATTAGAATGGATACATTCGTGCGAATGAATTAGAATGGATCGTACCAATGAGTAAGAATGGATCGTACGAATGAAATAGAATGGATTGTGCGAATGAATTAGAATGGATCGTACGAATGAATTAGAATGGATCCTATGAATGAATTATAATGGATCGTGCGAATGAACTAGAATGGATCGTACGAATGAATTAGAATGGATCGTGCTAATGAATTAGAATTGATAGAACGAATGAATTAGAATGGATACATTCGTGCGAATGAATTAGAATGGATCGGACGAATGAATTAGAATGGATCGTACGAATGAGTAAGAATGGATCGTACGAATGAAATAGAATAGATCGTACGAATGAATTAGAATGGATCGTACGAAGGAATTAGAATGGATCGTACGAATGAATTAGAATGGATATTTTCGTGCAAATGAATTAGAATGGATCGTATGAATGTATTAGAATGGATCGTATGAGTGAATTAGAATGGATCGTACGAATGAATTAGATTGGATCGTATGAATGAATTAGAATGGATACATTCGTGTGAATGAATTAGAATGGATCGTATGAATGAATTAGAATAGATTTTGTGAATGAATTAGAACTGATCGTACGAATGAATTAGAATGGATACATTCGTGCGAATGAATTAGAATGGATTGTATGAATGAATTAGAATGGATCCTATGAATGAATTAGAATGGATCGTGCGAATGAATTAGAATGTATCGTACGAATGAATTAGAATGGATCGTGCTAATGAATTAGAATTGATCGAATGAATGAATTAGCATGGATCGTGCTAATGAATTAGAATGGAACGTATGAATGAATTAGAATGGATCGTGTGAAAGAATTAGAATGGATTGTATGAATGAATTAGAATGAATTCGTATGATCCATTCGAATTCATTCGCACGATCCATTCTAATTCATTCATACGATCCATTCTAATTCATTCATACAATCCATTCTAATTCTTTCACACGATCCATTCTAATTCATTCGTAGGATCCATTCTAATTCATTCGTACAATCTATTCTATTTCATTCATACGATCCATTCTTACTCATTCGTATGATCCATTCTAATTCATTCGAACGAATGTATCCATTCTAATTCATTCGTACGATCCATTCTAATTCATTCGTACGATCCATTCTAATTCATTCGTCCGATCTATTCTAATTCATTCGCACGAATGTATCCATTCTAATTCATTCGTACGATCCATTCTAATTCATTCGTACGATCCATTCTAATTCATTCGTAAGATCCATTCTAATTAATTCGTACGATCCATTCTAATTCATTTGTACGATCCATTCTAATTCATTTGCACGAATGTATCCATTCTAGTTCATTCGTACGATCCATTCTAATTCATTCATACAATCCATTCTAATTCATTCGCACGAATGTATCCATTCTAATTCATTCGTACGATCAGTTCTAATTCATTCACAAAATCTATTCTAATTCATTCATACGATCCATTCTAATTCATTCACACGAATGTATCCATTCTAATTCATTCATACGATCCATTCTAATTCATTCGTACGATCCATTCTAATTCACTCATACGATCCATTCTAATACATTCATACGATCCATTCTAATTCATTTGCACGAATATATCCATTCTAATTCATTCGTACGATCCATTCTAATTCCTTCGTACGATCCATTCTAATTCATTCGTACGATCTATTCTAATTCATTCCTACGATCCATTCTAATTCATTCGTACAATCCATTCTAATTCCTTCGTACGATCCATTCTAATTCATTCGTACGATCCATTCTAATTCATTCATACAATCCATTCTAATTCTTTCACACGATCCATTATAATTCATTCGTACGATCCATTCTAATTCATTCGTGCAATCCATTCTATTTTATTCGTACGATCCATTCTTACTCATTCGTACGACCCATTCTAATTCATTCACACGAATGTATCCATTCGTACGAATGAATTAGAATAGATTGTATGAATGAATTAGAATGGATCGTACGAATGAATTAGAATGGATCGTACGAAGGAATTAGAATGGATCGTACAAATGAATTAGAATGGATCGTACGAATGAATTAGAATAGATCGTACGAATGAATAAGAATGGATCGTACGAAGGAATTAGAATGGATCGTACGAATGAATTAGAATGGATATATTCGTGCAAATGAATTAGAATGGATCATATGAATGTATTAGAATGGATCGTATGAGTGAATTAGAATGGATCGTATGAGTGAATTAGAATGGATCGTACGAATGAATTAGAATGGATCGTATGAATGAATTAGAATGGATACATTCGTGTGAATGAATTAGAATGGATCGTATGAATGAATTAGAATAGATTTTGTGAATGAATTAGAACTGATCGTACGAATGAATTAGAATGGATACATTCGTGCGAATGAATTAGAATGGATTGTATGAATGAATTAGAATGGATCCTATGAATGAATTAGAATGGATCGTACGAATGAATTAGAATGGATACATTCGTGCGAATGAATTAGAATTGATCGTACGAATGAATTAGAATGGATCGTGCGAATGAATTAGAATGGATCGTACGAATGAATTAGAATGGATACATTCGTGCGAATGAATTAGAATGGATACATTCGTGCGAAAGAATTAGAATAGATCATATGAATGAATTAGAATGGATCCTATGAATGAATTAGAATGGATCGTGCGAATGAATTAGAATGGATCGTACGAATGAATTAGAATGGATCTGGCTAATGAATTAGAATTGATCGAACGAATGAATTAGCATGGATCGTGCTAATGAATTAGAATGGATCGTACGAATGAATTAGAATGGATCAAATGAATGAATTAGAATGGTTACATTCATGCGAATAAATTAGAATGGATCGTACGAATGGATTAGAATGAATCGTACGAATGGATTAGAATGGATGCATTCGAGCGAATGAATTAGAATGGATCGTACGAATGAATTAGAATGAATCGTACGAATAAATTAGAATGGATACATTCGTCCGAATGAATTAGAATGGATCATACGAATGAGTAAGAATGGATCGTACGAATGAAATAGAATAGATTGTACGAATGGATTAGAATGGATCCTACGAATGGATTAGAATGGATACCTTTGTGCATATGAATTAGAATGGATCGTACTAATGAATTAGAATGGATCATGGATCGTGCGAATGAATTAGAATGGATCGTGCGAATGAATTTGCATAGAAACAATCTTGTGAATGAATTAGATTGGATCGTACGAATAAATTAGAATCGATCGTACGAATGAATTAGAATGGATCATGCAAATCAATTAGAATGGATCGTGCGAATGACTTAGAATTGATACATTCGTGTGAATGAATTTGAATAGTTCATATGAATGAATTAGAATGGATCGTACGATTGAATTAGAATGGATCGTGTGAATGAATTAGAATGGATCGTACGAATGAATTCGAATGGATACATTCGTGCAAATGTATTAGAATGTATCATATGAATGAATTAGAATGGATCGTACGAATGAATTATAATGGATCGTACGAATGAATTAGATTGGATCGTACGAATGAATTATAATGGATCGTACAAATGAATTAGAATGGATCGTGGGAATGAATTAGAATGGATCGTACAAATGATTTAGAATGGATTCATTCGTGCGAATGAATTAGAACAGATCGTACGAATGAATTATAATGGATTGTACGACATAAGTAGAATGGATCGTACGAATGAATTAGAATGGATCGTATGATTGAATTAGAATAGATCATGCGAATGAATTAAAATGGATACATTCATGCGAATGAATTAGAATAGATCATACGAATAAATTAGAATGGATTGTAGGAATGAATTATAATGGATCGAATGATTGAATTAGAATGGATCGTGCGAATAAATCAGAATGGATCGTACTAATGAATTAGAATGGATCGTATGAATGAAGTTGAATGTATTGTACGAATGAATTAGAATGGATACGAATGAATTAGAATGGATCGTATGAATGAATTAGAATGGATACATTCGTGCGAATGAATTAGAATGGATCGTAGGAATGAATTAGAATGGATTGTACTACTGAATTAGAAAGGATCGTACTGCTGAATTATAATAGATCATGCGAATGAATTAGAATGGATCGTACGAATGAGTTAGAATGGATATATTCCTTCGGATGAATTAGAGTGGATTATACGAATGGAATAGAATGGATCGTACGAATGAAATAGAATGGATTGTACGAATGAATTAGAATTGATCATACAAATGAATTAGAATGGATCGTACGAATGAATTAGAATGGATCATACGAATGAGTAAGAATGGAACGTACAAATGAAATAGAATGGATTGTATGAATGAATTAGAATGGATCGTACGAATGAATTATAATGGATCGTGTGAAAGAATTAGAATGCATTGTATGAATGAATTAGAATGGATCGTATGAATGAATTAGAATGGATCGTGCGAATGAATTCGAATAGATCGCATGATCCATTTGAATAGAATGGATCGTATGAATGAATTAGAATGGATCGGGCGAATGAATTAGAATGGATTGTAGGAATGAATTTGAATGGATCGTATGAATGAATTAGAATGGATCGTGCGAATGAATTAGAATGGATCGTACGAATGAATTAGAATGGATCGTACGAATGAATTAGAATGGATCATACGAATGAGTTAGAATGGAACATACGAATGAAATAGAATGGATTGTACGAATGAATTAGAATGGATACATTCTTGCGAATGAATTAGAATGGATCGGACGATTGAATTAGAATGGATCGTACGATTCATTCTAATTCATTCGTACGATCCATTTTAATACATTTGTACGATTCATGCTAATTCATTCGCACGATCCATTCTAATTCATTCGTACGATTCATTCTTATTCATTCATACGATCCATTCTTATTCATTCGCACAATCCTTTCTAATTCATTCGTACAATCCATTCTAATTCATTCGTATGATCCATTCTAACTCATTCGGTGGATCCATTCTAATTCATTCGTACGATCCATTCTAATTCATTCCCACGATCCATTCTAATTTAATCGTACGATCCATTCTAATTCATTCGTACGATCTATTCTAATTCATTCGCACGAATGTAACCATTCTAATCCATTCATACAATTCATTCTAATTCATTCGTATGAGCTATTCTAATTTATTCGTACGATCCAGTCTAATTCATTCATACGATCCATTGTAATTCATTCATACAATCCATTTAGATTCATTCGCACAAATGTATCCATTCAAATTTATTCGTACGATCCAGTCTAATTCATTCGTACGATCCATTCTAATTCATTCGTACGATCCATTCTAATTCCTTCGTACGATCCATTCTAATTCATTCGTACGATCTATTCTAATTCATTCGTACGATCCATTCTAATTCATTCGTACGATCCATTCTAATTCCTTCGTACGATCCATTCTAATTCATTCGTACGATCCATTCTAATTCATTCGTACAATCTATTCTAATTCATTCATACAATCCATTCTAATTCATTCGCACGAATGTATCCATTCTAATCCATTCGTACGATCCATTCTAATTCATTCGTAAGATCCATTCTAATTCATTCGTACGATCCATTCTAATTCATTCGTACGATCCATTCTAATTCATTCGCACGAATGTATCCATTCTAATTCATTCGTACAATCCATTCTATTTCATTTGTACGATCCATTCTTACTCATTCGTATGATCCATTCTAATTCATTCGTACGATCCATTCTAATTCATTCGCATGATCCATTCTAATTCATTCATACGATCCATTCTAATTCATTCATACGATCCATTATAATTCATTCCTACAATCCATTCTAATTCATTCGCCCGATCCATTCTAATTCATTCATACGATCCATTCTATTCGAATGGATCATGCGATCCATTCGAATTCATTCGCACGATCCATTCTAATTCATTCATACGATCCATTCTAATTCATTCATACAATGCATTCTAATTCTTTCACACGATCCATTCTAATTCATTCGTACGATCCATTCTAATTCATTCGTACAATCCATTCTATTTCATTTGTACGATCCATTCTTACTCATTCGTATGATCCATTCTAATTCATTCGTACGATCCATTCTAATTCATTTGTACGATCCATTCTAATTCTTTCACACGATCCATTCTAATTCATTCGTAGGATCCATTCTAATTCATTCGTACAATCTATTCTATTTCATTCGTACGATCCATTCTTACTCATTCGTATGATCCATTCTAATTCATTCGGACGAATGTATCCATTCTAATTTATTCGTACGATCCATTCTAATTCATTCGTACGATCCATTCTAATTCATTCGTACGATCCATTCTTACTCATTCGTATGATCCATTCTAATTCATTCGTACGATCCATTCTAATTCATTCGTGCGATCCATTCTAATTCATTCGCACAATCTATTCTAATTCATTCGTACGATCCATTCTAATTCATTCGTACGATCGTACGAATGAATTAGAACGGATCGTACGGAATGAATTAGAATGGATTGTATGAATGAATTAGAATGGATACATTCGTGCGAATGAATTAGAATGGATCATACGAATGAGTAAGAATGGATCGTACAAATAAAATAGAATGGATTGTACGAATGAATTAGAATGGATCGTACAAATGAATTAGAATGGATCGTACGAATGAATTAGAATGGATCATACGAATGAGTAAGAATGGATCATACAAATGAAATAGAATGGATTGTACGAATGAATTAGAATGGATCGTACGAATGAATTAGAATGGATCGTGTGAAAGAATTAGAATGCATTGTATGAATGAATTAGAATGGATCGTATGAATGAATTAGAATGGATCGTGCGAATGAATTCGAATGGATCACATGATCCATTCGAATAGAATGGATCGTATGAATGAATTAGAATGGATCGGGCGAATGAATTAGAATGGATTGTAGGAATGAATTAGAATGGATCGTATGAATGAATTAGAATGGATCGTATGAATGAATTAGAATGGATCGTGCGAACGAATTAGAATGGATCGTACGAATGAATTAGAATGGATCGTACGAATGAATTAGAATGGATCATACGAATGAGTAAGAATGGATCGTACGAATGAAATAGAATGGATTGTATGAATGAATTAGAATGGATACATTCGTGCGAATGAATTAGAATGGATACATTTGTGCGAATGAATTAGAATGGATCGTACGAATGAATTAGAATGGATCGTACGACTAAATTAGAATGGATACATTCGTCCGAATGAATTAGAATGGATCATACGAATGAGTAAGAATGGATCGTACGAATGAAATAGAATAGATTGTACGAATGAATTAGAATGGATTCGTACGAATGAATTAGAATGGATACATTCGTGCGAATGAATTAGAATGGATCGTACCAATGAGTAAGAATGGATCGTACGAATGAAATAGAATGGATTGTGCGAATGAATTAGAATGGATCGTACGAATGAATTAGAATGGATCCTATGAATGAATTATAATGGATCGTGCGAATGAACTAGAATGGATCGTACGAATGAATTAGAATGGATCGTGCTAATGAATTAGAATTGATAGAACGAATGAATTAGAATGGATACATTCGTGCGAATGAATTAGAATGGATCGGACGAATGAATTAGAATGGATCGTACGAATGAGTAAGAATGGATCGTACGAATGAAATAGAATAGATCGTACGAATGAATTAGAATGGATCGTACGAAGGAATTAGAATGGATCGTACGAATGAATTAGAATGGATATTTTCGTGCAAATGAATTAGAATGGATCGTATGAATGTATTAGAATGGATCGTATGAGTGAATTAGAATGGATCGTACGAATGAATTAGATTGGATCGTATGAATGAATTAGAATGGATACATTCGTGTGAATGAATTAGAATGGATCGTATGAATGAATTAGAATAGATTTTGTGAATGAATTAGAACTGATCGTACGAATGAATTAGAATGGATACATTCGTGCGAATGAATTAGAATGGATTGTATGAATGAATTAGAATGGATCCTATGAATGAATTAGAATGGATCGTGCGAATGAATTAGAATGTATCGTACGAATGAATTAGAATGGATCGTGCTAATGAATTAGAATTGATCGAATGAATGAATTAGCATGGATCGTGCTAATGAATTAGAATGGAACGTATGAATGAATTAGAATGGATCGTGTGAAAGAATTAGAATGGATTGTATGAATGAATTAGAATGAATTCGTATGATCCATTCGAATTCATTCGCACGATCCATTCTAATTCATTCATACGATCCATTCTAATTCATTCATACAATCCATTCTAATTCTTTCACACGATCCATTCTAATTCATTCGTAGGATCCATTCTAATTCATTCGTACAATCTATTCTATTTCATTCATACGATCCATTCTTACTCATTCGTATGATCCATTCTAATTCATTCGAACGAATGTATCCATTCTAATTCATTCGTACGATCCATTCTAATTCATTCGTACGATCCATTCTAATTCATTCGTCCGATCTATTCTAATTCATTCGCACGAATGTATCCATTCTAATTCATTCGTACGATCCATTCTAATTCATTCGTACGATCCATTCTAATTCATTCGTAAGATCCATTCTAATTAATTCGTACGATCCATTCTAATTCATTTGTACGATCCATTCTAATTCATTTGCACGAATGTATCCATTCTAGTTCATTCGTACGATCCATTCTAATTCATTCATACAATCCATTCTAATTCATTCGCACGAATGTATCCATTCTAATTCATTCGTACGATCAGTTCTAATTCATTCACAAAATCTATTCTAATTCATTCATACGATCCATTCTAATTCATTCACACGAATGTATCCATTCTAATTCATTCATACGATCCATTCTAATTCATTCGTACGATCCATTCTAATTCACTCATACGATCCATTCTAATACATTCATACGATCCATTCTAATTCATTTGCACGAATATATCCATTCTAATTCATTCGTACGATCCATTCTAATTCCTTCGTACGATCCATTCTAATTCATTCGTACGATCTATTCTAATTCATTCCTACGATCCATTCTAATTCATTCGTACAATCCATTCTAATTCCTTCGTACGATCCATTCTAATTCATTCGTACGATCCATTCTAATTCATTCATACAATCCATTCTAATTCTTTCACACGATCCATTATAATTCATTCGTACGATCCATTCTAATTCATTCGTGCAATCCATTCTATTTTATTCGTACGATCCATTCTTACTCATTCGTACGACCCATTCTAATTCATTCACACGAATGTATCCATTCGTACGAATGAATTAGAATAGATTGTATGAATGAATTAGAATGGATCGTACGAATGAATTAGAATGGATCGTACGAAGGAATTAGAATGGATCGTACAAATGAATTAGAATGGATCGTACGAATGAATTAGAATAGATCGTACGAATGAATAAGAATGGATCGTACGAAGGAATTAGAATGGATCGTACGAATGAATTAGAATGGATATATTCGTGCAAATGAATTAGAATGGATCATATGAATGTATTAGAATGGATCGTATGAGTGAATTAGAATGGATCGTATGAGTGAATTAGAATGGATCGTACGAATGAATTAGAATGGATCGTATGAATGAATTAGAATGGATACATTCGTGTGAATGAATTAGAATGGATCGTATGAATGAATTAGAATAGATTTTGTGAATGAATTAGAACTGATCGTACGAATGAATTAGAATGGATACATTCGTGCGAATGAATTAGAATGGATTGTATGAATGAATTAGAATGGATCCTATGAATGAATTAGAATGGATCGTACGAATGAATTAGAATGGATACATTCGTGCGAATGAATTAGAATTGATCGTACGAATGAATTAGAATGGATCGTGCGAATGAATTAGAATGGATCGTACGAATGAATTAGAATGGATACATTCGTGCGAATGAATTAGAATGGATACATTCGTGCGAAAGAATTAGAATAGATCATATGAATGAATTAGAATGGATCCTATGAATGAATTAGAATGGATCGTGCGAATGAATTAGAATGGATCGTACGAATGAATTAGAATGGATCTGGCTAATGAATTAGAATTGATCGAACGAATGAATTAGCATGGATCGTGCTAATGAATTAGAATGGATCGTACGAATGAATTAGAATGGATCAAATGAATGAATTAGAATGGTTACATTCATGCGAATAAATTAGAATGGATCGTACGAATGGATTAGAATGAATCGTACGAATGGATTAGAATGGATGCATTCGAGCGAATGAATTAGAATGGATCGTACGAATGAATTAGAATGAATCGTACGAATAAATTAGAATGGATACATTCGTCCGAATGAATTAGAATGGATCATACGAATGAGTAAGAATGGATCGTACGAATGAAATAGAATAGATTGTACGAATGGATTAGAATGGATCCTACGAATGGATTAGAATGGATACCTTTGTGCATATGAATTAGAATGGATCGTACTAATGAATTAGAATGGATCATGGATCGTGCGAATGAATTAGAATGGATCGTGCGAATGAATTTGCATAGAAACAATCTTGTGAATGAATTAGATTGGATCGTACGAATAAATTAGAATCGATCGTACGAATGAATTAGAATGGATCATGCAAATCAATTAGAATGGATCGTGCGAATGACTTAGAATTGATACATTCGTGTGAATGAATTTGAATAGTTCATATGAATGAATTAGAATGGATCGTACGATTGAATTAGAATGGATCGTGTGAATGAATTAGAATGGATCGTACGAATGAATTCGAATGGATACATTCGTGCAAATGTATTAGAATGTATCATATGAATGAATTAGAATGGATCGTACGAATGAATTATAATGGATCGTACGAATGAATTAGATTGGATCGTACGAATGAATTATAATGGATCGTACAAATGAATTAGAATGGATCGTGGGAATGAATTAGAATGGATCGTACAAATGATTTAGAATGGATTCATTCGTGCGAATGAATTAGAACAGATCGTACGAATGAATTATAATGGATTGTACGACATAAGTAGAATGGATCGTACGAATGAATTAGAATGGATCGTATGATTGAATTAGAATAGATCATGCGAATGAATTAAAATGGATACATTCATGCGAATGAATTAGAATAGATCATACGAATAAATTAGAATGGATTGTAGGAATGAATTATAATGGATCGAATGATTGAATTAGAATGGATCGTGCGAATAAATCAGAATGGATCGTACTAATGAATTAGAATGGATCGTATGAATGAAGTTGAATGTATTGTACGAATGAATTAGAATGGATACGAATGAATTAGAATGGATCGTATGAATGAATTAGAATGGATACATTCGTGCGAATGAATTAGAATGGATCGTAGGAATGAATTAGAATGGATTGTACTACTGAATTAGAAAGGATCGTACTGCTGAATTATAATAGATCATGCGAATGAATTAGAATGGATCGTACGAATGAGTTAGAATGGATATATTCCTTCGGATGAATTAGAGTGGATTATACGAATGGAATAGAATGGATCGTACGAATGAATTAGAATGGATCGTGCGAGTGAATTAGAATGGATCGTACGAATGAATTAATATGGATACATTCGTGCAAATGAATTAAAATGGTTCGTACGAATGAATTTGAATGGATCGTACGAATGAATTAGAATGGATCGTACGAATGAATTAGAATGGATATATTCATGCGAATGAATTTGAATGGATCGTACGAATGAATTAGAATGGATCGTGCGAATGAATTAGAATGGATCGTGCGAATGAATTAGAATGGATCGTATGAATAAATTAGAATGGATACATTCGTGCGAATGAATTAGAATGGATCGTATGAATGATTTAGAATGGATTGTACTACTGAATTAGAATGGATCGTACAAATAAATTAGAATGGATCGTACGAATGAATTAGAAGGGATTGTGTGAATGAATTAGAATGGATCATACGAATGAATTAGAATGGATACATTCTTGCAAATGAGTTAGAATGGATCGTACGAATGAATTAGAATGGATCGTGCGAATGAATTAGAATGGATCGTATGAATGCATTAGAATGTATCGTATGAATGAATTAGAATGGATCATGCGAATGAATTAGAATGGATCGTACGAATTAATTAGAATTGATCGTACGACTTAATTAGAATGTATAGTGCGAATGAATTAGAATGGATTGTACGAATGAATTAGAATGGATCATACAAATGAATTAGAATGGATCGTACGAATGAATTAGAATGGATCGTGCGAATGGATTAGAATGGATCGTACGAATGAATTAGAATGGATACATTCGAGCGAATGAATTAGAATGGATCATATGAATGAATTAGAATGGTTTGTTCGAATGAATTAGAATGGATCGTGTTAATGAATTAGAATGGATACATTCTGCGAATGAATTAGAATGGATCGTACAAATGAGTTAGAATGGATCATACGAGTGAATTAGAATGGATCGTGCAAATGAATTAGAATGGATCATACGAATGAATTAGAATGGATACATTCGTGGGAATGAATTAGAATGGACCGTACGAATGAATTAGAATGGATAGTACGAATGAATTAAAATGGATTCGTGCAAATGAATTAGAATGGATCGTACAAATGAATTAGAATGGATTATACGAATGAATTAGAATGGATCGTGCGAATGAATTAGAATGGATCGTATGAATGAATTAGAATGGATACATTTGTGCGAATAAATTAGAATGGATCGTACGAATGAATTGGAATTGATCGTACGAATGAATTAGAAGGGATACATTCGTGCGAATGAATTAGAATGGATCGTACGAATGAATTAGAATGGATCATACGAATGACTTAGAATGGATCGTACAAATGAATTAGAATGGATACATTCGTGCGAATGAATTAGTTTGGATCGTACGAATGAATTACAATGGATCGTATGAATGAATTAGAATGGATCATACGAATGAATTAGAATGGATATATTCCTACGAATAAATTAGAATTGATTGTACGAATGAATTAGAATGGATCGTGCGAATGAATTAGAATTGATCGTACGAATGAATTAGAATGGATCGTGCGAATGAATTAAAATAGATTATACGAATAAATTAGAATGGATCGTACGAATGAATTAGAATGGATCGTACGAATGAATTAGAATGGATCGTGCGAATGAGTTAGAATGGATCGTACGAATGAATTAGAATATATACATTCGTATGAATGAATTAGAATGGATCATACGAATGAATTAGAATTGATCGTACGAAAGAATTAGAAAGGATCGTGCGAAAGAATTAGAATGGATATATTCTTGCGAATGAATTAGAATGGATCGTACGAATGAATTAGAATGGATCGTACGAATGAATTAGAATGGATCGTGCGAATGAATTAGAATGGGTCGTATGAATGAATTAGAATGGATACATTCGTGCGAATGAATTAAAATGGATCGTACAAATGAATTAGACTGGATTGTACTACTGACTTAGAATGGATCGTATGAATGAATTAGAATGGATCGTACGAATGAATTAGAATGGATCATACGAATGAATTTGAATGGATCGTGCGAATGAATTTGAATGGATATATTTTTGCGAATGAATTAGAATAGATCGTACGAATGAATTGAGAATCGATCGTACGAATGAATTAAAATGGATCATGCAAATGAATTAGAATGGATCGTGCGAATGACTTAGAATGGATACATTCGTGTGAATGAAGTAGAATGGTTCGTACGAATGAATTAGAATGGATCGTACGAATGAATTAGAATGGATCGTTCGAATGAATATGAATGGATCGTACAAATGAATTGGAATGGATACATTCGTGCGAATGAATTAGAATGGATCGTACGAATGAATTAGAATGGATCGAACGAATGTAATAGAATGGATCGTACGAATGAATTAGAATGGATACATTTATGCGAATGAATAAGAATGGATCGAATGAATGAATTAGAATGGATCGTACGAATGAATTAGAATGGATCGTGCGAATGAATAAGAATCGATCGTGCAAATGAATTAGAATGGATCGTACGAATGAATTAGAATGGATACATTCGTGCGAATGAATTAGCTTGGATCGTACGAATGAATTAGAATGGATACATTCGTGTGAATGAATTAGAATGGATCGTACGAATGAATTAGAATGGATCAAACGAATGAATTAGAATGGATCGTACGAATGAATTTGAATGGATACATTCATGCGAATGAATTAGAATGGATCGTACGAATGAATTAGAATGGATCGTACAAATGAACTAGAATGGATCGTACGAATAAATTATAGTGGATCATACGAATGAATTACAATGTATCGTACAAATGAATTAGAATCGATCGTATGAATGAATTAGGATGGATCGTGCGAATGAATTAGAATCGTATGAATTAGAATGGATACATTCGTGCGAATGAATTAGAATGGATCATACAAATGAATTAGAATGGATCAGACGAATGAATTAGAATGGATCGTGCGAATGAATTAGAATGGATCGTACGAATAAATTAGAATGGATACATTCGTGCGAATGAATTACAATGGATTGTATGAATGAATTAGAATGGATCGTATAAATGAATTAGAATGGATCGTGCGAATGAATTAGAATCTATCATACGAATGAATTATAATGGATTGTACGAACGAATTAGAATGGATCATACGAATGAATTAGAATGAATCGTACGAATGAACTAGAATGGATACATTCTTGCGAATGAATATGAATGGATCGTACGAATAAATTATAATGGATCGTACGAATGAATTAGAATGGATCGTGCGAATGAATTAGAATGGATAGAATAAATGAATTATAATGGATACATTTGTGCGAATGAATTAGAATGGGTCGTACGAATAAATTAGAATTGATTGTACTACTGAATTAGAATGGATCGAACGAATGAATAAGAATGGATCGTGCGAATGAATTAGAATGGATCGTATGAATGAATTTGATTGGATCGTGCGAATGAATTAGAATGGATCGTACGAATGAATTAAAATGGATACATTTGTGTGAATAAAATAGAGTCGTACGAATGAATTAGAATGGATCGTGCGAATGAATTAGAATGGATCATATGAATGCATTAGAATGAATCATACGAATAAATTAGAATGGATCATACGAATGAATTAGAATGGATCATATGAATGAATTAGAATAGTTAGTGCGAATGAATTAGAATGGATCGTACGAATGAATTAGAATGTATACATTCGAGCGAATGAATTAGAATGGATCGTACGAACGAATTAGAATGGATCGTGCGAATGAATTAGAATGGATCGTACGAATGAATCAGAATGGATCGTATGAATGAATTACAATGGATCGTGTGAATGAATTAAAATAGATCATACAAAGGAATTAGAATGGATACATTCGAGTGAATGAATTAAAATGGATCATACGAATGAATTAGAATGAATCGTGCGAATGAATTAGAATGGATACATTCGTGCGAATGAATTAGAATGGAACGTACGAATGAATTAGAATGGATCGTACGAATGAATTAAAATGGATCGTGCGAATGAATTAGAATGGATACATTCGTGCGAATGAATTAGAATGGATCATACGAATGAATTAGAATGGATCGTGCAAATGAATTAGAATGGATCGTGCGAATGAATTTGCATAGAAACAATCTTGTGAATGAATTAGATTGGATCGTACGAATAAATTAGAATGGATCGTACGAATGAATTAGAATAGATACATTCGAGGGAATGAATTAGAATGGATCGTACGAATGAATTAGAATGGATCGTACGAATGAATTAGAATGGATTCGTGCAAATGAATTAGATTGGATCATATGAATGAATTAGAATGGATTCGTGCAAATGAATTAGATTGGATCATATGAATGAATTAGAATGGATTATACGAATGAATTAGAATGGATCGTGCGAATGAATTAGAATGGATCGCACGAATGAATTAGAATGGATACATTCGTGCGAATGAATTAGACTGGATCGTACGAATGAATTAGAATAGATCGTACGAATGAATTAGAATGGATACATTCGTGCGAATGAATTAGAATGGATCATACGGATGAATTAGAATGGATCGTACGAATGAATTATAAAGGATCGTACGAATGAATTAGAATGGATACATTCGTGCGAATGAATTAGAATGGATCGTACGAATGTATTAGAATAGATCGTACGAATGAATTAGAATGGATACATTCGTGCGAATGAATTAGAATTGATCGCACGAATGAATTAGAATGGATCATACGAATGAATTAGAATGGATAGTACGAATGAATTAGAATAGATCATGCGAATGAATTACAATGGATCGTACGAATGAATTGAAATGGATACATTCGTGCGAATTAATTAGAATGGATCGTACGAATGAATTAGAATGGATCGTACAAATGAATTAGAATGGATTGTATGAATAAATTAGAATGGATATATTCATACAAATGAATTAGAATGGAACGTACGAATGAATAAAATGGATCATAGGAATAAATTAGAATGGATCGTACGAATGAATTAGAATGGATCGTACGAATGATTTAGAATGGATAGTGCGAATGAATTAGAATGGATCGTGCGAATGAATTAGAATGGATCGTCCAAATAAATTGGAATATATACATTCGTGCGAATAAATTAGAATAGTTCGTATGAATAAATTAGAATGGATTGTATGAATGAATTAGAATGGATCGTACAAATAAATTAGAAAGGATCATGCCAAAGAATTAGAATGGTTCATACGAATGAATTAGAATGAATCGTACGATTGAATTAGAATGGATCGTGCGAATGAATAAGAATGGATCGTACACTGAAATAGAATGGATTGTACGAATGAATTAGAATGGATCGTACGAATGAATTAGAATGGATCGAGCGAATGAATTAGAATGGATCGTACGAATGAATTAGAATGGATACATTCATGCGAATGAATTAGAATGGATAGAATGAATGAATTAGAATGGATCATACAACTGAATTAGAATGCATCGTGCGAATGAATTAGAATGGATCGTACGAATGAATTAGAATTGATACATTCGTGCGAATGAATTAAAATGGATCGCACGAATGAATTAGAATGGATACATTCGTGCGAATGAATTAGAATGGATCGTACGAATGAATTAGAATGGATCAAACGAATGATTTAGAATGGATTGTAGAAATGAATTATAATGGATACATTCATGCGAATGAATTAGAATGGATCGCACGAATGAATTATAATGGATCATACGAATGAACTAGAATGGATCATACCAATGAATTAGAATGGATCGTACGAATGAATTAGAATGGATACATTCGTGTGAAAAGAATTGGAATAACTCCTACGAATGAATTAGAATGGAGCGTATGAATGAATTGGAATGGTTCTTACGAATGAATTAGAGTGGATCATACGAATGAATTACAAAGTATCGTACGAATGAATTAGAATCGATCGTACGAATGAATTTGAATGGATCATGCGAATGAATTAGAATGGATCATACGAATAAATTAGAATGGATACAATCGTGCGAATGAATTAGAATGGATCGTACAAACGAATTAGAATGGATCATACGAATGAATTAGAATGGATCTTGCGAATGAATTAGAATGGATCGTGCGAATGAATTAGAATGGATCATGCGAATGAATTTGCATAGAATCAATCTTGTGAATGAATTAGATTGGATCGTACGAATAAATTAGAATCGATCGTACGAATGAATTAGAATGGATCATGCAAATCAATTAGAATGGATCGTGCGAATGACTTAGAATTGATACATTCGTGTGAATGAATTTGAATGGTTCATATGAATGAATTAGAATGGATCGTACGATTGAATTAGAATGGATCGTGCGAATGAATTAGAATGGATTGTACGAATGAATTCGAATGGATACATTCGTGCGAATGAATTAGAATGGATCATACGAATGAATTAGAATGGATCGTACGAATGAATTATAATGGATCGTACGAATGAATTAGAAGGATTATGCGAATGAATTAGATTGGGTCGTACGAATGAATTATAATGGATCGTACAAATGAATTAGAATGGATCGTGGGAATGAATTAGAATGGATCGTACGAATGATTTAGAATGGATTCATTCCTGCGAATGAATTAGAACGGATCGTACGAATGAATTATAATGGATTGTACGACATAATTAGAATAGATCGTACGAATGAATTAGAATGGATCGTACGATTGAATTAGAATAGATCATGCGAATGAATTAAAATGGATACATTCATGCGAATGAATTAGAATAGATCATACGAATAAATTAGAATGGATCGTAGGAATGAATTATAATGGATCGTATGAATGAATTAGAATGGATCGTGCGAATAAATCAGAATGGATCGTACTGATGAATTAGAATGGATCGTATGAATGAAGTTGAATGTATTATACGAATGAATTAGAATGGATCGTATGAATGAATTAGAATGGATGCGAATGAATTAGAATGGATCGTATGAATGAATTAGAATTGATACATTCGTGCGAATGAATTAGAATGGATCATAGGAATGAATTAGAATGGATTGTACTACTAAATTAGAATGGATCGTACTACTGAATTATAATAGATCATGCGAATGAATTAGAATGGATCGTACGAATGAATTAGAATGGATATATTCTTCCGGATGAATTAGAGTGGATCATACGAATGGATTAGAATGGATCGTACGAATGAATTAGAATGGATCGTGCGAGTGAATTAGAATGGATCATACGAATGAATTACTATGGATACATTCGTGCAAATGAATTAAAATGGTTCGTACGAATGAATTTGAATGGATCGTACGAATGAATTAGAATGGATCGTATAAATGAATTAGAATGGATACATTCATGCGAATGAATTAGAATGGATCGTACGAATGAATTAGAATGGATCGTGCGAATGAATTAGAATGGATCGTTCGAATGAATTTGACTAGATCGTATGAATGAATTAGAATGGATACATTCATGCGAATGAATTAGAATGGATCGTACGAATGATTTAGAATGGATTGTACTACTGAATTAGAATGGATCGTACGAATGAATTAGAAGGGATTGCGTGAATTAATTAGAATGGATCGTACGAATGAATTAGAATGGATATATTCTTGCAAATGAATTAGAATAGATCGTACGAATGAATTAGAATGGATCGTGCGAATGAATTAGAATGGATCGTATGAATGCATTAGAATTTATCGTACGAATGAATTAGAATGGATCATGGGAATGAATTAGAATGGATCGTACGAATGAATTAGAATTGATCGTACGACTGAATAAGAATGGATAGTGCGAATGAATTAGAATGGATCGTACGAATGAATTAGAATGGATCGTGCGAATGAATTAGAATGGATCGTATGAATGAATTAGAATGGATACATTCGAGCGAATGAATTAGAATGGATCATATGAATGAATTAGAATGGTTCGTACGAATGAATTAGAATGGATCGTGCTAATGAATTAGAATGGATACATTCGTGCGAATGAATTAGAATGGATCGTACAAATGAGTTAGAATGGATCATACGAATAAATTAGAATGGATCGTGCAAATAAATTAGAATGGATCATATGAATGAATTAGAATGTATACATTCGTGGGAATGAATTAGAATGGATCGTACGAATGAATTAGAATGGATAGTACGAATGAATTAAAATGGATTCGTGCAAATGAATTAGAATGGATCGTACAAATGAATTAGAATGGATTATACGAATGAATTTGAATGGATCGTGCGAATGAATTAGAATGGATCGTATGAATGAATTAGAAGGATACATTCGTTCGAATGAATTAGAATGGATCGTATGAATGAATTGGAATAGATCGTACGAATGAATTAGAAGGGATACATTCGTGGGAATGAATTAGAATGGATCGTATGAATCAATTAGAATGGATCATACGAATGACTAAGAATGGATCGTACGAATGAATTAGTATGGATACATTCGTGCGAATGAATTAGTATGGATCGTACGAATGAATTACAATGGATCGTATGACTGAATTAGAATGGATCATACAAATGAATTAGAATGGACACATTCGTGTGAATAAATTAGAATTGATTGTACAAATGAATTAGAATGGATCGTGCGAATGAATTAGAATGGATCGTGCGAATGAATTAGAATTGATCATACGAATGAATTAGAATGGATCGTGCGAATGAATTAGAATGGATCGTGCGAATGAATTAAAATAGATTATACAAATAAATTAGAATGGATCGTACGAATGAATTAGAATGGATCGTACGAATGAATTAGAATGGATCGTGCGAATGAGTTAGAATGGATCGTACGAATGAATTAGAATATATACATTCGTGCGAATGAATTATAATGGATCGTACGAATGAATTAGAATTGATCGTACGAATGAAATAGAAAGGATCGTGCGAAAGAATTAGAATGGATATATTCTTGCGAATGAATTAGAATGGATCGTACGAATAAATTAGAATGGATCGTACGAATGAATTAGAATGGATCGTGCGAATGAATTAGAATGGGTCTTATGAATGAATTAGAATGGATACATTCGTGCGAATAAATTAGAATGGATCGAACAAATGAATTAGACTGGATTGTACTACTGACTTAGAATGGATTGTATGAATGAATTAGAATGGATCGTACGAATGAATTAGAATGGATCATATGAATGAATTTGAATGGATCGTGCGAATGAATTTGAATGGATACATTTTTGCGAATGAATTAGAATGGATCGTACGATTGAATTGAGAATCGATTGTACGAATGAATTAGAATGGATCATGCAAATGAATTAGAATGGATCGTGCGAATGACTTAGAATGGATACATTCGTGTGGATGAATTAGAATGGTTCGTATGAATGAATTAGAATGGATCGTTCGAATAAATATAAATGGATCATATAAATGAATTGGAATAGATACATTCGTGCGAATAAATTAGAATGGATCGTACGAATGAATTAGAATGGATCGAACGAATGTAATAGAATGGATCGTACGAATGTATTAGAATGGATACATTCATGCGAATGAATAAGAATGGATCGAATGAATGAATTAGAATGGATCGTACGAATGAATTAGAATGGATCGTGCGAATGAATAAGAATCGATCGTGCGAATGAATTAGAATGGATCGTACGAATGAATTAGAATGGATACATTCGTGCGAATGAATTAGCATGGATCGTACGAATGAATTAGAATGGATCAAACGAATGAATTAGAATGGATCGTACGAATGAATTAGAATGGATACATTCGTGCGAATGAATTAGAATGGATCGTACGAATGAATTAGAATGGATCGTACAAATGAACTAGAATGGATCGTACGAATGAATTAGAGTGGATCATACGAATGAATTACAATGTATCGTACGAATGAATTAGAATCGATCGTATGAATGAATTAGGATGGATCGTGCGAATGAATTAGAATGGATCATACGAATGAATTGGAATGGATATATTCGTGCGAATGAATTAGAATGGATCATACAAATGAATTAGAATGGATCATACGAATGAATTAGAATGGATCGTGCGAATGAATTAGAATGGATCGTACGAATAAATTAGAATGGATACATTCGTGCGAATGAATTAGAATGGAATGTATGAATGAATTAGAATGGATCGTATGAATGGATTAGAATGGATCGTGCGAATGAATTAGAATCTATCATACGAATGAATTAGAATGGATTGTATGAACAAATTAGAATGGATCATACGAATGAATTAGAATGAATCGTACGAATGAACTAGAATGGATACATTCTTGCGAATGAATATGAATGGATCGTACGAATCAATTAAAATGGATCGTATGAATGAATTAGAATGGATCGTGCGAGTGAATTAGATTGGATAGTATAAATGAATTATAATGGATACATTTGTGTGAATGAATTGGAATGGGTCGTACGAATAAATTAGAATGGATTGTACTACTGAATTAGAATGGATCGAACGAATGAATAAGAATGGATCGTGCGAATGAATTAGAATGGATCATATGAATGAATTTGATTGGATTGTTCGAATGAATTAGAATGGATCATACGAATGAATTAGAATGGATCGTGCGAATGAATTAGAATGGATCGTACGAATGAATTAAAATGGATACATTTGTGTGAATGAAATAGAGTCGTACGAATGAATTAGAATGGATCGTGCGAATGAATTAGAATGGATCGTATGAATGCATTAGAATGAATCATACGAATGAATTAGAATGGATCATACGAATGAATTAGAATGGATCGTACGAATGAATTAGAATGGATAATGCGAATGAATTAGAATGGATCGTACGAATGAATTAGAATGGATACATTGGAGCGAATGAATTAGAATGGATCGTACGAATAAATTAGAATGGATCGTGCAAATGAATTAGAATGGATCGTACGAATGAATTAGAATGGATCGTACGAATGAATTACAATGGATCGTGTGAATGAATTAGAATAGATCATACAAAGGAATTAGAGTGGATACATTCGAGTGAATGAATTAGAATGGATCGTACGAATGAATTAGAATGGATCGTGCGAATGAATTAGAATGGATACATTCGTGCGAATGAATTCGAATGGAACGTACGAATGAATTAGAATGGATCGTACGAATGAATTAGAATGGATCGTACGAATGAATTAGAATGGATCGTGCGAATGAATTAGAATGGATCGTACGAATGAATTAGAATGGATACATTCGTGCGAATGAATTAGAATGGATCATACGAATGAATTAGAATGGATCGTATGAATGAATTAGAACGGATTGTACGAATGAATTAGAAGGGATCGTGTGAATGAATTAGAATGGATCGTACGATTGCATTAGAATGAATCGTACGAATGAATTAGAATGGATCATGCGAATAAATTAGAATGGATCGTACAAATGAATTAGAATTGATCGTACGAATGAATTAGAATGGAATGTGCGAATGAATTAGAATGGATCGTACGAATGAATTTGAATGGATACATTCGTGCGAATGAATTAGAATGGATCGTACGAATGAATTAGAATGGATATATTTGAGCGAATGAATTAGAATGGATCGTATAAATGAATTAGAATGGATCGTGCTAATGAATTAGAATGGATACATTCATGCGAATGAATTAGAATGGATTGTACGAATGAATTAGAATGGATCGTACGAATGAATTAGAATGGACACATTCGTGCGAATGAATTCGAATGGATCGAACGAATGAATTAGACTGGATCGTACAAATGAATTAGAATGGATCGTGCAAATGAATTAGAATGGATCATACGAATGAAATAGAATTGATACATTCATGCAAATGAATTAGAATGGATCGTACGAATGAATTAGAATGGATCATATGAATGAATTATAATGGATACATTCGTGCGAACGAATTAGAATCGATGGTACGAATGAATTAGAATGGATCGTACGAATGAATTAGAATGGATCATACGAATAAATTAGAATAGATCATACGAATGAATTTCAATGGATCGTACGAATAAATTAGAATGGATCGTGCAAATGAATTAGAATGGATCGTACGAATGAATTAGAATGGATATATTCGTGTGAATGAAATAGAATGGATTGTACGAATCAATTAGAATGGATCGTACAAATGAATTAGAATGGATCGTACGAATAAATTATAATATATCATACGAATGAATTTGAATGGATCGTACGAATGAATTAGAATGGATCGTGCGAATGAATTAGAATAGATGGTACGAATGAATTAGAATTGATACATTAGTGTGAATAAATTAGAATGGATTTGAATGAATTAGAATGGATCATACGAATGAATTAGAATAGATCGTGCGAATAAATTAGAATGGATTATACGAATAAATTAGAATGGATATATTCATGCGTATGAATTAGAATGGATCGTATGGATGAATTAAAATGGATCATATGAATAAATTAGAATAGATCGTATGAGTGATTTAGAGTGGATCGTACGAATGAATTAGAATGGATCGTGCGAATGAATTATAATGGATCGTACGATTGAATTAAAATATATACATTCGTGCGAATGAATTAGAATGGATCGTACGAATGAATTAGAATAGATCGTACGAATGAATTAGAAAGGATCATGCGAATGAATAAGAATGGATCGTACGAATGAATTAGAATGGATCATATGAATGAAATGGAATGGATCGTGCAAGTGAATAAGAATAGATCGTATGAATGAATTAGAATGGATACACTCATGCGAATGAATTAGAATGGATCGTACGATTGAATTAGAATTGATCGTACGAATGACTTAGAATGGATCATACGAATGAATTAGAATGGATACATTCTTGCGAATGAGTTAGAATGGATCGTGTGAATGAATTAGAATGGATCATACGAATGAATTAGAATAGATCGTGAGAATGAATTAGAATGGATCGTACGAATGAGTTAGAATCGAAACATTCATGTGAATGAATTTGAATGGATCATATAAATAAATTAGAATAGATTGTACGAATGAATTAGACTGGATCGTACGAAAGAATTAGAATGGATCGTATGAATGAATTAGAATGGATTGTATGAATGAATTAGAATGTATACATTCGAGCGAATGAATTAGAATGGATCGTACGAATGAATTAGAATGGATCGTACGAATGAATTAGAATGGATCGTGCGAATGAATTAGAATGGATCATACGAATGAATTAGAATGGATCGTATGAATGACTTAAAATGGATCGTACGAATGAATTAAAATGGATATATTCGTGCGAATGAATAGAATGGATCGTACGAATAAATTAGAATGGATCGAGCGAATGAATTAGAATGGATCGTACGAATGAATACGAATGGATACATTTATGCGAATGAATTAGAATGGATCGAATAAATGAATTAGAATGGATTGTACGAATGAATTAGAATGGATAGTGTGAATGAATTAGAATCGATCGTGCGAATGAATTAGAATGGATCGTACAAATGAATTAGAATGGATGGTACGAATGAATTAGAATGGATCAAACGAATGAATTAGAATTGATCGTACGAATGAATTAGATTGTATACATTCGTGCGAATGAATTAGAATGGATCGTATGAATGAATTAGAATGGATCATACGACTGAATTGGAATGGATCAAACGAATAAATTGGAATGGATCGTACGAATGCATTAGAATGGATATATTCGTGCGAATGAATTTGAATGGATCGTACGAATGAATTAGAATAGATCATGCGAATGAATTAGAATGGATCGTACGAATCAATTAGAATGGATATATTCATGCGAATGAATTAGAATGGATCATACGAATGAAATAAAATGGATCATATGAATAAATTAGAATGGATCGTATGAATAAATTAGAATGGATCGTACGAATGAATTAGAATGGATTGTGAGAATGAATTATAATGGATCGTACGACTGAATTAGAATATATACATTCGTGCGAATGATTTAGAATGGATCGTACGAATAAATTAGAATGGATCGTATGAATGAATTAGAAAGGATCGTGCGAATGAATAAGAATGGATCGTACGAATAAATTAGAATGGTTACATTCGTGCGAATGAATTAGAATGGTTACATTCGTGCGAATGAATTAGAATCGATCGTTCGAATGAATTATAATGGATCGTACGAAGGAATTAGAATGGATAATACGAATGAATCAGAATGGATCATGCGAATGAATAAGAATGGATCGTACGAATGAATTAGAATGGATACATTCAAGCGAATGAATTAGAATGGATCGTACGAATGAATTAGAATGAATCGTAGGAATGAATTAGAATGGATCATACGAATGACTTAGAATGGATCGTACGAATGAATTAGAATGGATACATTCTTGCGAATGAATTAGAATGGATCGTACGAATGAATTAGAATGGATCGTATGAATGAATAAGAATGGATCGTGCGAATGAATTAGAATGGATCATACAAATGAATTAGAATGGATACATTCAGGCGAATGAATTTGAATGGATCGTACGAATAAATTAGAATGGATTGTACGGCTGAATTAGAATGGATCGTACGAATGAATTAGAATGGATCGTACGAAAGAATTAAAATGGGTACATTCGAGCAAATGAATTAGAATGGATCATACGAATGAATTAGAATGGATCGTACGAATGAATTACAATGGATCGTGCGAATGAATTACTATGGATAAATTCGTGCGAATGATTTAGAATGGATCGTACAAATGAATTAGAATGGATCGTACGAATGAATTAGAATGGATACATTCGTGTGAATGATTTAGAATGGATCGGACGAATGAATTAGAATGGTTCGTATGAATGAATTAGAATGGATCGTATGAATGAAATAAAATGGATACATTCGTGCGAATGAATTAGAATGGATCGTACGAATGAATTAGAATGGATTGAGCGAATGAATTAGAATGGATCGTACAAATGAATTAGAATGGATACATTCATGCGAATGAATTAGAATGGATCGAATGAATGAATTAGAATGGATCGTATGAATGAATTAGAATGGATTGGGCGAATGAATTAGAATCGATCATGGGAATGAATTAGAATGGATACATTCGTGAGAATGAATTATCATGGATCGTACGAATGAATTAGAATGGATACATTCGTGCGAATGAATTAGAATGGATCGTACGAATGAATTAGAATATATCAAACGAATGAACTAGAATGGATCGTACGAATGAATTAGAATGGATACATTCGTGCGAATAAATTAGAATGGATCGTACGAATGAATTAGAATGGATCGTACAAATGAACTAGAATGGATAGTACTAATGAATTAGAATGGATCGTGCGAATCAATTAGAGTGGATACATTCATGCGAAAGAATTAGAATAGCTCCTACGAATGAATTAGAATGGATCGTATGAATGAATTAGAATGGTTCTTACGAATGAATTAGAGTGGATCATACGAATGAATTATAATGTATTGTACGAATGAATTAGAATCGATCGTACGAATGAATTAGAATGGATCAAGCGAATGAATTAGAATGGATCATACTAATGAATTAGAATGGATACATTCGTGTGAATGAATTAGAATGGATCGTACAAATGAATTAGAATAGATCGTGCGAATGAATTAGAATGGATCCTGCGAATGAATAAGAATGGATCATACGAATAAATAAGAATAGATACATTCGTGCGAATGAATTAGAATGGATCGTACGAATGAATTTGAATGGATCATGCAAATGAATTAGAATCAATCGTATGAATGAATTAGAATGGATTGTACGAATGAATTAGAATGGATCGTACGAATGAATTAGAATGGATACATTCATGCCAATAAATTAGAATGGATCATACGAACGAATTAGAATGGATTGTACGAATGAATTAGAATGGATCGTACGAATGAATTATAATGGATACATTCGTGCGAATGAATTAGAATGGATCGTACGAATGAATTAGAATGGATTATGCTACTGAATTAGAATGGATCATACGAATGAATTAGAATGGATCGTACGAATGAATAAGAATGGATCATGAGAAGGAATTAGAATGGATCGTATGAATGAATTAGAATGGATATATTCTTGCGAATTAATTTAAATGGATCATACGAATGAATTAGAATGGATCGTACGAATGCATTAGAATGGATCTTGCGAATGAATTAGAATAGATCGTACGAATGAATTAGAATGGAGACATTCGTGCGAATGATTTAGAATGGATCGTACGAATGAATTAGAATGGATCGTATGAATGAATTAGAATGGATCGTGCGAATGAATTAGAATGGATCGTATGAATGAATTAGAATGCATACATTCGTGCGAATGAATTAGAATGGATAATACGAATGAATTAGAATGGATCATACGAATGAATTAGAATGGATCATGCGAATGAATTAGAATGGATCGTACGAATGAATTAGAATGGAGACATTCGTGCGAATGAATTAGACTGGATCGTACGAGTGAATTAGAATGGATCGTACGAATAAATTAGAATGGATCATGTGAATGAATTAGAATGGATCGTACGAATGAATTAGAATGGATACATTTGTGCGAATGAATTAGAATAGATCGTACGAATGAATAAGAATAGATCGTGCGAATGAATTAGAATGGATCGTACGAATACATTAGAATGAATCATACGAATGAATTAGAATGGATCATGCGAATGAATTAGAATGGATCGTACGAATGAATTAGAATGGATAGTACGAATGAATTAGAATGGATCGTACGAATGAATTAGAATGGATATATTCGAGCGAATGAATTAGAATAGATCAAACGAATGAATTAGAATGGATTCATTCATGCGAATAAATTAGAATAGACCGTATGAATGAATTAGAATAGACCGTATGAATGAACTAGAATGGATACATTCTTGCGAATAAATATGAATGAATCATACGAAAGAATTAGAATGGATCGTACGAATGAATTAGAATAGATTGTGCGAATGAATTAGAATGGATCGTTTGAATGAATTAGAATGGATATATTCTTGCGAATGAATTAGAATGGATCGTACGAATGAATTAGAATGGATCGTACGAATGAATTAGAATGGATCGTAAGAATGAATAAGAATGGATCGTGCGAATGAATTAGAATGGATCGTACGAATGAATTAGAATGGATATATTCTTGCGAATGAATTAGAATGGATCGTACGAATGAATTAGAATGGATCGTTCGAATGCATTAGAATGGATCTTGCGAATGAATTAGAATGAATCGTACGAATGAATAAGAATGGATCGTACGAATAAATTAGAATGTATCGTGCGAGTGAATTAGAATGGATCGTGCAAATGAATTAGAATGGATACATTCGTGCGAATGAATTAGAATGGATCGTACGAATGAATTAGAACGGATCGTACGAATGAATTAGAGTGGATCATACGGATGAATTAGAATGGATCATGTGAATGAATTAGAATGGATCGTATGAATCAATTAGAATGGATACATTCGTGCGAATTAATTAGACTAGATCATACGAATGAATTAGAATGGATCGTAAGAATGAATTAGAATGGATCATGTGAATGAATTAGAATGGATCTTACGAATGAATTAGAATGGATACATTCGTGTGAATGAATTAGAATGGATCGTATGAATGAATTAGAATGGATCGTTCGAATGAATTAGAATGATACGAATAAATTAGAATGGATCGTACGAATGCATTAGAATGAATTAAAATGTATCGTACGAATGCATTAGAATGAATTAGAATGAATTAGAATGGATCATGCGAATGAATTAGAATGGATCGTACGAATGAATTAGAATTGTTAGTGCGAATGAATTTGAATGGATCATACAAATGAATTAGAATGGATACGTTCAAGCAAATGAATTAGAATGGATCGTATGAATGAATTAGAATGGATCGTACGAATGAATTAGAATGGATCGTGCGAATGAATTAGAATGGATACATTCGTGCGAATAAATTAGAATAGATCGTACGAATGAATTTGAATGGATCGTACGAATGAATTAGAATAGATCGTGCGAAAGTATTAGAATGGATCGTACGAATGAATTAGAATGGATACATTCGTGCGAATGATTTAGAATGGATCGTACGAATGAATTAGAATGGATTATATGAATTAATTAGAATGGATCATGCGAATGAATTAGAATGGATTGTACGGATGAATTAGAATGGATACATTCGTGCGAATGAATTAGAATGGATCGTACGATCGAATTAGAATGGATCGTGCGAATGAATTAGAATAGATCATACGAATGAATTAGAATGGATACATTCATGCGAATGAATTAGAATGGATCGTACGAATGAATTAGTATGGATATATTTGTGCGAATGAATTAGAATGGGTCATACGAATAAATTAGAATGGATCGTACGAATGAATTAGAATGAATTGTACGAATGAATTAGAATGGATTGTGTGAATGAATTAGAATGGATCGTACGAATGCATTAGAATGAATCGTACGAATGAATTAGAATGGATCAGCGAATAAATTAGAATGGATCGTACGAATGAATTAGAATTGATCGTACGAATGAATTAGAATAGATAGTGCGAATGAATTAGAATGGATTGTATGAATAAATTTGAATGGATACATTCGTGCGAATGAATTAGAATGGATCGTACGAATGAATTAGAATGGATCATGTGAATGAATTAGGATGGATCATATGAAAAAATTAGAATGGATACATTCGAGTGATTAAATATAATAGATCGTACGAATGAATTAGAATGGATCGTACAAATGAATTAGAATGGATTATGCTAATGAATTAGAATGGATGCATTCATGCGAATGAATTAGAAAGGTTCGTACGAATGAATTAGAATGGATCGTGCGAATGAATTAGAATGGATCGTACGAATGAATTAGAATGGATACATTCGTGCGAAAGAATTTGAATGGATCAAATGAATGAATTAGATGGATCATACGAATAAATTAGAATGGATCGTGTGAATGAGTTAGAAAGGATCATATGAATGAATTAGAATGGATACATTCATCCAAATGAATTAGAATTGATTGTAAGAATGAATTAGAATGGATCGTACGAATGAATTAGAATGGATCGTGCGAATGAATTAGAATGGATACATTCGTGAGAATGAATTAGAATGGATCGTACGAATGAATTAGAATGGATCGTGTAAATGAATTAGAATAGATCGTATGAATAAATTCGAATGGATACATTCGTGCGAATGAATTAGAATGGATCGTACGAATGAATTAGAATGAATCGTACGAATGAATTAGAATAGATCATACGAATGAATTTGAATGGATCGTACGAATGAATTAGAATGGATCGTGCGAATGAATTAGAATGGGTCGTACGAATGAATTAAAATGGATATATTCGTACAAATGAATTAGAATGGATCGTACGAATGAATTAGAATGGATATATTCATGCGAATGAATTAGAATGGATCGTACGAATGAATTTAAAAGGATTATATGGATAAATTAGAATGGATCATATGAATGAAATAGAATGGATTGTATGAATGAATTAGAATGGATCGTACGAATGAATTATAATGGATCGTACGATTGAATTAGAATATATACATTCGTGCGATTGAATTAGAATGGATCGTACGAATGAATTAGAATGGACCGTATGAATGAATTAGAAACGATCGTGCAAATGAATAAGAATGGATCGTACGAATGAATTAGAATCGATCGTACGAATGAATTAGAATGGATTGTACGAATGAATTAGAATGGATACATTCATGCAAATGAATTAGAATGGATCGTACGAATGAATTAGAATGGATCGTACGAATGAATTAGAATGGATTGTGTGAATGAATTAGAATGGATCGTACGAATGAATTTGAATGGATACATTCGTGCGAATGATTTAGAATGGATCGTACGAATGAATTAGAATGGTTCGTATGAATGAAATAGAATGGATCGTACGAATGAAATAAAATGGATACATTCGTGTGAATGAATTAGAATGGATCGTACGAATGAATTAGAATGGATCGTACGAATGAATTAGAATGGATTGAGCGAATGAATTAGAATGGATCGTATAAATGAATTAGAATGGATACATTCACGTGAATGAATTAGAATGGATCGAATGAATGAATTAGAATGGATCGTACGAATGTATTAGAATGGATCGTGCGAATGGATTAGAATCGATCGTGCGAATGAGTTAGAATGGATAGTATGAATGAATTAGAATGGATACATTCGTGCGAATGAATTATCATGGATTGTACGAATGAATTAGAATTGATACATTCGTGCGAATGAATTAGAATGGATCGTATGAATGAATTAGAATGGATCAAATGAATGAATTAGAATGGATCGTACGAATGAATTAGAATGGACACATTCGTGCGAATGAATTAGAATGGATCATACGAATGAATTAGAATGGATCGTACGAATGAACTAGAATGGATAGTACCAATGAATTAGAATGGATCGTACGAATGAATTAGAATGGATACATTCGTGTGAAAGAATTAGTATAGCTCCTACGAATGAATTAGAATGGATAGTATGAATGAAGTAGAATGGTTCTTACGAATGAATTAGAGTGGATCATATGAATGAATTATAATGTATCGTATGAATGAATTAGAATCGATCGTACGAATGAATTAGAATAGATCGTGCGAATGAATTAGAATGGATCATACGAATGAATTAGAATTGATACATTCGTGCGAATGAATTAGAATGGATCGTACAAATGAATTAGAATGGATCGTGCAAATGAATTAGAATGGATCGTGCTAATGAATTAGAATGGATCATACGAATAAATTAGAATGGATACATTCGTGCGAATGAATTAGAATGGATCGTACGAATGAATTTGAATGGATCGTGCGAATGAATTAGAATGGATCGTACGAATGAATTAGAATGGATCGTACGAATGAATTAGAATGGATACATTCATGCCAATGAATTAGAATGGATCATACGAACGAATTAGATTGGAATGTACGAATGAATTAGAATGGATCATACGAATGAATTAGAATGGATACATTCGTGCGAATGAATTTCAATGGATCGTACGAATGAATTAGAATGGACTGACTACTGAATTAGAATGGATCATACGAATGAATTAGAATGGATCGTACGAATGAATAAGAATGGATCGTGCGAAGGAATTAGAATGGATCGTACGAATAAATTAGAATGGATATATTCTTGCGAATTAATTTAAATGGATCGTACGCATGAATTAGAATGGATCGTACGAATGCATTAGAATAGATCTTGCGAATGAATTTGAACGGATCGTACGAATAAATTAGAATGGATACATTCGTGCGAATGATTTAGAATGGATCGTACGAATGAATTAGAATGGATCGTATGAATGAATTAGAATGGATCATGCGAATGAATTAGAATGGATCGTATGAATGAATTAGAATGCATACATTTGTGCAAATGAATTACAATGGATAATACGAATGAATTAGAATGGATCATACGAATGAATAACAATGGATCATGCGAATGAATTAGAAGGGATCGTACGAATGAATTAGAATGGATACATTCGTGCGAATGAATTAGACTGGATCGTATGAGTGAATTACAATGGATCGTACGAATGAATTAGAATAAATCATGTGAATGAATTAGAATGGATCGTACAAATAAATTAGAATGGATACATTTGTGCGAATGAATTAGAATGGATCGTACGAATGAATAAGAATAGATCGTGCGAATGAATTATAATGGATCATGCGAATGAATTAGAATCGATCATAAGAATGAATCATACAAATGAATTAGAATGGATCATGCGAATGAATTAGAATGGATCGTACGAATGAATTAAAATGGATACTGCGAAGAATTAGAGTGGATCGTACGAATGAATTAGAGTGGATACATTCGAGTGAATGAATTAGAATGGATCGTACGAATGAATTAGAATGGTTTCATTCATGTGAATGAATTAGAATGGATCGTACGAATGAATTAGAATGGATCATATGAATGAATTAGAATGGATCGTACGAATGAACTAGAATAGATACATTCTTGCGAATAAATATGAATGAATCGTACGAAAGAATTAGAATGGATCGTACGAATGAATAAGAATGGATCATACGAATGAATTAGAATGGATCAAACGAATGAATTAGAATGGATTGTACTACTGAATTAGAATGGATCGTACGAATGAATTAGAATGGATCGTAAGAATGAATAAGAATGCATCGTGTGAATGAATTAGAATGGATCGTACGAATGAATTAGAATGGATATATTCTTGCGAATGAATTAGAACGGATCGTACTAATGAATTATAATGGATCGTACTAATGAACTAGAATGGATCGTGCGAATTAATTAGAATGGATCGTACGAATGAATTAGAATGGATACATTCGAGCGAATGAATTAGAATGGATCGTACGAATGAATTAGAATGGATCATACGAATGAATTAGAATGGATCATGTGAATGAATTAGAATGGATCGTATGAATGAATTAGAATGGATACATTCGTGCGAATGAATTAGACTGGATCGTACGAATGAATTAGAATGGATCGTAAGAATGAATTAGAATGGATCTTACGAATGAATTAGCATGGATACATTCGTGCGAATGAATTAGAATGGATCGTATGAATGAATTAGAATAGATCATGCGAATGATTTAGAATGGATCATACGAATGCATTAGAATGAATTATACGAATGAATTAGAATGGATCATGCGAATGAATTAGGATGGATCGTACGAATGAATTAGAATGGTTAATACGAATGAATTAGAATGGATCGTACGAATGAATTAGAATGGATACATTCAAGTGAATGAATTAGAATGGATCGTATGAATGAATTAGAATGGATCATACGAATGAATTAGAATGGATCGTGCGAATGAATTAGAATGGATACATTCGTGCGAATAAATTAGAATGGATCGTACGAATGAATTTGAATGGATCGTACGATTGAATTAGAATGGATCGGGCGAACGAATTAGAATGGATCGTACGAATGAATTAGAATGGATACATTCGTGCGAATGATTTAGAATGAATCGTACGAATGAATTAGAATGGATCGTACGAATGAATTAGAATGGATCGTGCGAATGAATTAGAATGGATAGTACGGATGAACTAGAATGGATCCATTCGTGCGAATGAATTAGAATGGGTCGTACAAATGAATTAGAATGGATCGTGCGAATGAATTAGAATGGATACATTCGTGCGAATGAATTAGAATGGATACATTCGTGCGAATGAATTAGAATGGATCGTACGAATGAATTAGAATGGATCGTACGAATGAATTATAATGGATCATGCGAATGAATTAGAATGGATCGTATGAATGAATTAGAAACGATACTTTTGTGCGAATGAATTAGAATGGGTCATACGAATAAATTAGAATTGATCGTACGAATGAATTAGAATGGATTGTACGAATGAATTAGAATGGATTGTGTGAATGAATTAGAATGGATTGTACCAATGCATTAGAATGAATCGTACGAATGAATTATAATGGATCATGCGAATAAATTAGAATGGATCGTACGAATGAATTAGAATTGATCGTACGAATAAATTAGAATGGATAGTGCGAATGAATTAGAATGGATTGTATGAATAAATTTGACTGGATACATTCGTGCGAATGAATTAGAATGGATCGTACGAATGAATTAGAATGGATCATACGAATGAATTAGAATGGATCATGTGAATGAATTAGAATGGATCGTACGAATAAATTAGAATGGATACATTCGAGCGAATGAATATAATGGATCGTACGAATGAATTAGAATGGATCGTACAAATAAATTAGAATGGATCATGCTAATGAATTAGAATGGATACATTCATGCGAATGAATTAGAAAGGATCATTCGTGCGAATGAATTCGAATGGATCAAATGAATGAATTAGAATGGATCATACGAATGAATTAGAATGGATCATGCGAATGAATTAGAATGGATCGTATGAATGAATTAGAATGGATACATTCATCCAAATGAATTAGAATGGATCGTACGAATGAATTAGAATGGATCGTGCGAATGAATTAGAATGGATACATTCATGCGAATGAATTAGAATGGATCGTATGAATGAATTAGAATGGATCGTGCGAATGAATTAGAATGGATCATATGAATGAATTAGATTGGATACATTCGTGCGAATGAATTAGAATGGATCGTACGAATGAATTAGAATGAATCGTATGAATGAATTAGAATAGATCATACGAATGAATTTGAATGGATCGTACGAATGAATTAGAATGGATCGTGCGAATAAATTAGAATAGATCGTACGAATAAATTAGAATGGATACATTCGTACGAATGAATTAGAATGGATCATACGAATGAATAAGAATGGATCGTACGAATGAATTAGAATTGATCGTGCGAATGAATTAGAATGAATCGTACGAATGAATTCGAATGGATATATTCATGCGAATGAATTAGAATGGATCGTACGAATGAATTAAAATGGATCATATGAATAAATTAGAATGGATCGTATGAATGAATTAGAATGGATCGTATGAATGAATTAGAATGGATCGTGTGAATGAATTATAATGGATCGTACGATTGAATTAGAATATATACATTCGTGCGAATGAATTAGAATGGATCGTATGAATGAATTAGAAAGGATCGTGTGAATGAATAAGAATGGATCGAACAAATGAATTAGAATGGTTACATTCGTGCGAATGAATTAGAATTGATCGTAAGAATGAATTAGAATGGATCGTATGAATGAATTAGAATGGATACATTCATGCGAATGAATTAGAATGGATCGTACGAATGAATTAGAATGGATCGTACGAATGAATTAGAATAGTTCGTGCGAATGAATTAGAATGGTTCGCACGAATGTATTAGAATGGATACATTCATGCGAATGAATTTAAAAGGATCGTACGAATAAATTAGAATGGATTGTACGACTGAATTAGAATGGATCGTACGAATGAATTAGAATGGATCGTACGAATGAATTAGAATGGATCGTACGAATGAATTAGAATGGATACATTCGAGCAAATGAATTTGAATGGATCGTACAAATGAATTAGAATGGATCGTGCGAATAAATTAAAATGGATCGTACGAATGAATTAGAATGGATACATTCGTGCGAATGATTTAGAATGGATCGTACGAATGAATTAGAATGGATCGTACGAATGAATTAGAATAGATCGTGCGAATAAATTAGATCGGATCGTATGAATGAATTAGAATGGATACATTCGTGCGAATGAATTAGAATGGATCGTACGAATGAATTAGAACGGATCGTATGAATGAATTAGAATGGATCATACGAATGAATTAGAATGGATCGTGCGAATGAATTAGAATGGATCATACGAATGAATTAGAATGGATACATTTGTGTGAATGAATTAGAATGGATACATTCAAATTAGAATAGATCGTACGAATGAATTAGATTGGATACAATCGTGCGAATGAATTAGAATGGATAGTACGAATGAATTAGAATGGATAGTACGAATGAGTTAGAATGGATCGTATGAATGCATTAGAATTAATCGTACGAATGAATTAGAATGGATCCTGCGAATGAATTAGAATGGATCGTACGAATGAATTAGAATTGATCGTATAAATGAATTAGAATAGATAGTGCGAATGAATTAGAATAGATCGTACGAATGAATTAGAATGGATCGTACGAATGAATTAGAATAGATCATATGAATGCATTAGAATTAATCGTACGAATGAATTAGAATGGATTCTGCGAATGAATTAGAATGGATCGTACGAATGAATTAGAATTAATCGTACAAATGAATTAGAATGGATAGCGCGAATGAATTTGAATGGATCATACGAATGAATTAGATTGGATACATTCATGCAAATGAATTAGAATGGATCGTACGAATGAATTAGAATGGATCATGCGAATGAATTAGAATGTTTCGTAGGAATGAATTAGAATGGATATATTCAAGCGAATGAATTAGAATGGATTGTTCGAATGAATTAGAATGGATCATACGAATGAATTAGAATGGATCGTGCTAATCAATTAGAATGGATATATTTATGCGAATGAATTAGAGTGGATCGTACGAATGAGTTAGAATGGATCGTACGAATGAATTAGAATGGATCGTGCGAATAAATTAGAATAGATTGTACGAATGAATTAGAATGGATACATTCATGGGAATGAATTAGAATGGGTCGTACGAATGAATTAGAATGGATTCGTGCACATGAATTAGAATGGATCGTACGAATAAATTAGAATGGATCATACGAATGAAATAGAATTGATCGTGCGAATGAATTAGAAGGGATCATACGAATGAATTAGAATGGATACATTCGTGCGAATGAATTAGAATGGATCGTACGAATGAATTAGAATGGATCGTACGAATGAATTAGAATGGATCGTGCGATTGAATTAGAATGGATTGTACGAATGAATTAGAATGGATACATTCGTGCAAATGAATTAGAATAGATCATACGAATGAATTAGAATAGATCGTGCGAATGAATTATAATGGATTGTGCGAATGCATTAGTATGAATCATACGAATGAATTAGAATGGATCGTACGAACGAATTAGAATGGATATATTCGTGCGAATGAATTAGAATGGATTGTACGAATGAATTAGAATGGATATATTCGTGCGAATGAATTAGAATGGATTGTACGAATAAATTAGAATGGATCGTACGAATGAATTAGAATGTATCGAGCGAATGTATTAGAATGGATACATTCGTTTGAATGAATTAGAATGGATATTACGAATGAATTGGAATGGATCATACGAATAAATTCGAATGGATCATGCTAATGAATTAGAATAGATCATACGAATTAATTAGAATAGATACATTCGTGCAAATAAATTAGAATGGATCGTACGAATAAATTAGAATGGATCGTATGAATGAATTAGAATGGATCATATGCATGAATTAGAATGGATCGTGCAAATGAATTAGAATGGATCGTACGAATGAATTAGAATAGATACATTCATGCGAATGAATTAGAATGGATCGTACGAATGAATTAGAATGGATCGTACAAATGAATTTGAATAGATCATACGGATGAATTAGAATGGATCGTGCGAAAGAATTAGAATGGATCGTACGAATGAATTAAAATGGATACATTCATGCGAAATAATTAGAATGGATCGTACGAATGAATTAAAATGGATCGTACGAAGGAATTAGAATGGATTATACGAATGAATTAGAATGGATCGTATGAATGAATAATAATGGATCGTGCGAATGAATTAGAATGGATCGTACGAATAAATTAGAATGGATACATTCGTGCAAATGAATTAGAATGGATCGTACGAATGAATTAGAATGGTTCGTACGAATGAATTAGAATGGTTATATTCGTGCGAATAAATTAGAATGGAACGTACGAATGAATTAGAATGGATCGTACGAATGAATTAGAATGGATACATTCGAGCGAATGAATTAGAATGGATCGTAAGAATGAATTAGAATGGATCGTACGAACGAATTAGGATGAATCGTGCGAATGAATTAGAATGGATACATTCGTGCGAATGAATTAGAATGGATTGTATGAATGAATTAGAATGAATCGTACGAATGAATTATAATGGATTGTGCGAATGTATTAGAATGGATACATTCATGCGAATGAATTAGAATGGATCGTACGAATGAATTAGAATGGATCATAATAATGAATTAGAATGGATCATGCGAATGAATTAGAATGGATCGTATGAATTAATTAGAATGGATACATTCGTGCAAATGAATTAGAATGGATCGTACGAATGAATTAGAATGGATCGTACGAATGAATTAGAATGGATCGTGCGAATGAATTAGAATAGATCGTACGAATGAATTAGAATGGATACATTCATGCGAATAAATTAGAATGGATCGTAGGAATGAATTAGAATGGATCGTACGAATGAATTAGAATGGATCGTGCAAATGAATTAGAATGGATACATTCGAGCGAATAAATTAGAATGGATCATACGAATGAATTTGAATGGATCGTACGAATGAATTATAATGGATCATCTGAATAAATTAGAATGGATCGAACGAATGAATTAGAATGGATACATTCATGCGAATTAATTAGAATGGATCGTACGAATAAATTAGAATGGATCATGCGAATGAATTAGAATGGATCGTACGAATGCAATAGAATGAATCATACGAATGAATTAGAATGGATCGTACGAATGAATTAGAATGGATAGTGCGAATGAATTAGAATGGATCGTATGAATGAATTAGAATGGATACATTTGAGCGAATGAATTAGAATAGATCGTACGAATCAATTAAAATAAATCGTACGAATGAATTAGAATCAATCATGCGAATCAATTAAAATAAATCGTACGAATGAATTAGAATGGATACATTCATGCGAATGATTTAGAATGGATCGTACGAATGAATTGGATTGGATCGTACGAATGAATTAGAATGGATCATACGAATGAATTACAATGGATCGTGCAAATGAATTAGAATGGATCGTACGAATGAATTAGAATGGATACATTCATGCGAATGAATTAGAATAGATCGTACGAATGAATTAGAATGGATACATTCATGCGAATGAATTAGAATGGATCGTACGAATGAATTAGAATGGATCATACAATGAGTTAGAATGGATCGTGCGAATGAATTAGAATGGATCGTACAAATGAATTAGAATGGATTGTGCGAATGAATTAGAATGGATCGTACGAATGAATTAGAATGGATAAATTCATGCAAATAAATTAGAATAGATCGTACGAATGAATTAGAATGGATAGTGGGAATGAATTAAAATGGATCGTGCGAATGAATTAGAATGGATTGTACGAATCCATTAGAATGAATCGTACAAATGAATTAGAATGGATCGTACGATTGAATTATAATGGATCATATGATTGACTTTGAACTGATCGTACGAATGGATTAGAATTGATAATGCGAATGAATTAGAATTGATCATATGAATGAATTAGAATGGATACATTCGTGCGAATGAATTAGAACGGATCATACTAATGAATTAGAATGGATCGTACTAATGAAATAAAATGGATCGTGCGAATTAATTAGAATGGATCATACGAATGAATTAGATTGGATACATTCGAGCGAAAGAATTAGAATGGATCGTACGAATGAATTAGAATGGATCGTGCGAATGAATTAGAATGGATACATTCGTGCGAATGAATTAGAATGGATTGTACGAATGAATTTGAATGGATTATACGAATGAAATAGAATTTATCGAGCGAATGTATTAGAATGGATACATTCGTGCGAATGAATTAGAATGGATCGTACAAATGAATTAGAATGGATCGTACGGATGAATTAGAATGGATCATCCTAATGAATTAGAATGGATCGTACGAATTAATTAGAATGGATACATTTGTGCAAATGAATTAGAATGGATCGTATGAATGAATTAGAATGGATCGAGCGAATGAATTAGAATGGATCGTGCGAATGAATTAGAATGGATCGTACGAATGAATTAGAATAGATACATTCGTGCGAATGAATTAGAAGGGATCGTAGGAATGAATTAGAATGGATCGTACGAATGAATTTGGATGGATCATATGATTGAATTAGAATGGATCATGCAAATAAATTAGAATGGATCGTATGAATGAATTAGAATGGATACATACGTGCGTATGAATTAGAATGGATAGTACGAATGAATTAAAATAGATCGTATGAAGGAATTAGAATGGATCATATGAATGAATTAGATTGGATCATATGAATGAATTAGAATGGATCGTGCGAATGATTTAGAATGGATCGTACGATTGAATTAGAATGGATACATTCGTGCGAATGAATTAGAATGGATCGTAAGAATAAATTAGAATGGATCGTACGAATAAATTAGAATGGATCATAGAATGAATTAGAATGGTTATATTCGTGCAAATGAATTAGAATGGATCATACAAATGAATTAGAATGGATCGTATGAATGAATTAGAGTGGATCGTGCGAATGAATTAGAATGGATCGTACGAATGAATTAGAATGGGTACATTCGTGCGAATGAATTGGAATGGATCGTATGAATGAATTAGAATGGATCGTACACATGAATTAGAATGGATCACGCGAATGAATTAGAATGGATCGTACGAATGAATTAGAATGGATACATTCTTGCGAATGAATTAGAAAGGATCGTACGAATGAATTAGAATGGATCGTGCGAATTAATTAGAAAGGATCATACGAATGAATTGGAATGGATCATACGAATGAATTAGAATGGTTCGTGCGAATGACTTAGAATGGATCGTACTAATGAATTAGAATGGTTATATTCGAGCGAATGAATTAGAATGGACCGTATGAATGGATTAGAATGGATTGTACGAATGAATTAGAATGGATCGTGCGAATGAATTAGAATAGATCGTACGAATAAATTAGAATGGATACATTCATGTGAATGAATTAGATTGGATCGTAGGAATGAATTTGAATGGATCGTACGAATGAGTTAGAATGGATCGTACGAATAAGTTAGAATGGATGATGCGAATGAATTAGAATGGATCGTACGAATATATTACAATGAATCGTACCAAATGAATTAAAATGGATTATGCAAATGAATTAGATGGATCGTATGAATGAACCAGAATGGATCATACGAATGAATTAGAATGGATAGTTCGAATGAATTAGAATGGATCATACGAATGAATTAGAATGGATATAATTGTGCGAATGAATTAGAATTGACCGTATGAATGAATTAGAATGGATCGTATGAATGAATTAGAATGGATCGTACGAATGAATTAGAATGGATCATACAAATAAATTAGAATGGATACATTCGAGCGAATGAATTAGAATGGATCGTACGAATGAATTAGAATGGATACATTCGTGCGAATGAATTAGAATGGATCGTACGAATGAATTAGAATGGATCGTATGAATGAATTAGAATGGATACATTCGTGCGAATGACTTAGAATGGATCGTACGAATGAATTAGAATGGATCGTACGAATAAATTAGAATGGATTATACAAATGCATTAGAATGGATACATTCGTGCGAACGAATTAGAATGGATCATATGAATGAATTAGAATGGATCGTACAAATGAATTAGAATGGATCGTGCGAATAAATTAGAATGGATCGTACGAATGAATTAGAATGGATCTATTGTAATTCATTCGTGCGAATGTATCTATTCTAATTCATTCGTGCGAATAAATTAGAATCGATCGTGCGAATGAATTAGATTGGATCATACGAATTAATTAGAATGGATACATTCGTGCGAATGAATTAGCATGGATCGTACGAATGAATTAGAATGGATCGTACGAATGAATTAGAATGGATCGTGCGAATGAATTAGAATGGATCGTACGATTGAATTAGAATGGATACATTCGTGCGAATGAATTAGAATGGATCGTGCGAATGAATTAGAATGGATCGTACGAATGAATTAGAAAAGATCGTGCGAATGAATTAGAATGGATTGTACGAATGCCTTAGAATGAATTGTACGAATGAATTAGAATGGATCATACGAATAAATTAGAATGGATCATACAAATGAATTAGAATTGATCGTATGAATGAAATACAATGGATAGTGTGAATGAATTAGAATATGTCGTATGAATGAATTTGAATGGATATATTCATGTGAATGAATTAGAATGGATCGTACGAATGAAATAGAATGGATACATTCGAGCGAATGAATTAGAATGGATCGTACGAATTAATTAGAATGGATCGTACGAATGAATTAGAATTGATCGTGCAAATGAATTAGAATGGATAAATTCATGCAAATAAATTAGAATGGATCGTACGAATGAATTAGAATGGATCGTACGAATGAATTAGAATGGATCGTGCGAATGAATTAGAATGGATCGTACGAATGAATTAGAATAGATCCATTCGTACGAATGATTTAGAATGGATCGTACGAATTTATTAGAATGGATCGTACGAATGAATCAGAATGGATCGTGCGAAGGATTTAGAATGGATCGTACGAATGAATTAGAATAGATATATTCATACGAATGAATTAGAATAGATCGTACGCATGAATTAAAATGGATCATAGAAATAACTTAGAATGGAACGTACGAATGAATTAGAATGGATCGTACGAATTAATTAGAATGGATCATGCGAATGAATTAGAATAGATTATATGAATGAATTAGAATGGATACATTCGTGCGAATGAATTAGAACGGATCATACTAATGAATTAGAATGGATCGTACTAATGAAATAGAATGGATCGTGCGAATTAATTAGAATGGATCATACGAATGAATTAGATTGGATACATTCGAGCGAAAGAATTAGAATGGATCGTATGAATGAATTAGAATGGATCGTGCGAATGAATTAGAATGGATACATTCGTGCGAATGAATTAGAATGGATTGTACGAATGAATTTGAATGGATTATACGAATGAAATAGAATTTATCGAGCGAATGTATTAGAATGGATACATTCGTGCGAATGAATTAGAATGGATCGTACAAATTAATTAGAATGGATCGTACGAATGAATTAGAATGGATCATCCTAATAAAATAGAATGGATCGTACGAATTAATTACAATGGATACATTTGTGCAAATGAATTAGAATGGATCGTATGAATGAATTAGAATGGATCGAGCGAATGAATTAGAATGGATCGTGCGAATGAATTAGAATGGATCGTACGAATGAATTAGAATAGATACATTCGTGCGAATGAATTAGAAGGGATCGTACAAATGAATTAGAATGGATCGTACGAATAAATTTGAATGGATCATATGATTGAATTAGAATGGATCATGCAAATAAATTAGAATGGATCGTACGAATGAATTAGAATGGATACATTCGTGCGTATGAATTAGAATGGATAGTACGAATGAATTAAAATAGATTGTATGAAGGAATTAGAATGGATCATACGAATGAATTAGATTGGATCATACGAATGAATTAGAATGGATCGTGCGAATGATTTAGAATGGATCGTACGATTGAATTAGAATGGATACATTCGTGCGAATGAATTAGAATGGATCGTACGAATAAATTAGAATGGATCGTACGAATAAATTAGAATGGATCATAGAATGAATTAGAATGGTTACATTCGTGCAAATGAATTAGAATGGATCATACAAATGAATTAGAATGGATCGTATGAATGAATTAGAATGGATCGTGCGAATGAATTAGAATTGATCGTACGAATGAATTAGAATGGGTACATTCGTGCGAATGAATTGGAATGGATCGTATGAATGAATTAGAATGGATCGTACACATGAATTAGAATGGATCACGCGAATGAATTAGAATAGATCGTACGAATGAATTAGAATGGATATATTCTTGCGAATGAATTAGAAAGGATCGTACGAATGAATTAGAATGGATCGTGCGAATTAATTAGAAAGGATCGTACGAATGAATTGGAATGGATCATACGAATGAATTAGAATGGTTCGTGCGAATGAATTAGAATGGATCGTACTAATGAATTAGAATGGTTATATTCGAGCGAATGAATTAGAATGGACCGTATGAATGGATTAGAATGGATTGTACGAATGAATTAGAATGGATCGTGCGAATGAATTAGAATGGATCGTACGAATAAATTAGAATGGATACATTCATGTGAATGAATTAGATTGGATCGTACGAATGAATTTGAATGGATCGTATGAATGAGTTAGAATGGATCGTACGAATAAATTAGAATGGATGATGCAAATGAATTAGAATGGATCGTATGAATATATTAGAATGAATCGTACCAAATGAATTAAAATGGATTATGCAAATGAATTAGAATGGATCGTATGAATGAACCAGAATGGATCATACGAATGAATTAGAATGGATAGTTCGAATGAATTAGAATGGATCATACGAATGAATTAGAATGGATATAATTGTGCGAATGAATTAGAATTGACCGTATGAATGAATTAGAATGGATCGTACAAATGAATTAGAATGGATCATACAAATAAATTAGAATGGATATATTCGAGCGAATGAATTAGAATGGATCGTACGAATGAATTAGAATGGATACATTCGTGCGAATGAATTAGAATGGATCGTACGAATGAATTAGAATGGATCGTATGAATGAATTAGAATGGATACATTCGTGCGAATGATTTAGAAAGGATCGTACGAATGAATTAGAATGGATCGTACGAATAAATTAGAATGGATTATACGAATGCATTAGAATGGATACATTCGTGCGAACGAATTAGAATGGATCGTATGAATGAATTAGAATGGATCGTACGAATGAATTAGAATGGATCGTGCGAATAAATTAGAATGGATCGTACGAATGAATTAGAATGGATCTATTGTAATTCATTCGTGCGAATGTATCTATTCTAATTCATTCGTGCGAATAAATTAGAATCGATCGTGCGAATGAATTAGAATGGATCATACGAATGAATTAGAATGGATACATTCGTGCGAATGAATTAGCATGGATCGTACGAATGAATTAGAATGGATCGTACGAATGAATTAGAATGGATCGTGCGAATGAATTAGAATGGATCGTACGATTGAATTAGAATGGATACATTCGTGCGAATGAATTAGAATGGATCGTGCGAATGAATAAGAATGGATCGTACGAATGAATTAGAAAAGATCGTGCGAAGGAATTAGAATGGATCGTACGAATGCCTTAGAATGAATCGTACGAATGAATTAGAATGGATCATGCGAATAAATTAGAATGGATCATACAAATGAATTAGAATTGATCGTATGAATGAAATACAATGGATAGTGTGAATGAATTAGAATATGTCGTATGAATGAATTTGAATGGATATATTCATGTGAATGAATTAGAATGGATCGTACGAATGAAATAGAATGGATACATTCGAGCGAATGAATTAGAATGGATCGTACGAATGAATTAGAATGGATCGTACGAAAGAATTAGAATTGATCGTGCAAATGAATTAGAATGGATAAATTCGTGCAAATAAATTAGAATGGATCGTACGAATGAATTAGAATGGATCGTACGAATGAATTAGAATGGATCGTGCGAATGAATTAGAATGGATCGTACGAATGAATTAGAATAGATACATTCATACGAATGATTTAGAATGGATCGTACGAATTTATTAGAATGGATCGTACGAATGAATTAGAATGGATCGTGCGAAGGATTTAGAATGGATCGTACTAATTAATTAGAATAGATATATTCATGCGAATGAATTAGAATAGATCGTACGCATGAATTAAAACGGGTCATAGAAATAACTTAGAATGGAACGTACGAATGAATTAGAATGGATCGTACGAATTAATTAGAATGGATCATGCGAATGAATTAGAATAGATCGTACGAATGAATTATAATATATATATTAATGCGAATGAATTAGAATGGATCGTAGAAATGAATTAGAGTGGATCGTACGAATGAATTAGAATCAATCGTACGAATGAATTAGAAAAGATCATGCGAATGAATTAGAATGGATTGTATGAATAAATTAGAATAGTTACATTCGTGCTAATGAATAAGAATCAATCGTACGAATGAATTAGAATGGATCGTACGAATGAATTAGAATGGATCATATGAATGAATTAGAATGAATCGTGCGAATGAATAAGAATGGATCGTACGAATGAATTAGAATGGATACATTCATGCGAATGAATTAGAATGGATCGTACGAATGTATTAGAATGGATTCTACGAATGAATTAGAATGGATCGTTCGAATGAATTAGAATGGATCGTACGAATGAACTTGAATGAATACAGTCTTTGGAATGAATTAGAATGGATCGTACGGATGATTTAGAATGGATCGTACGAATGAATTAGAATGGATCGTGTGAATGAACTAGAATGGATCGTATGAATGAATTAGAATGGATATATTCGTGCGAATGAATTAGAATGTATCATACGAATGAATTAGAAAGGATTGTACTACTAAATTATAATAGATCGTATGAATGAATTAGAATGGATCGTACTAATGAATAAGATTGGATCGTGCGAATGAATTAGGATGGATCGTACGAATGAATTAGAATGGATACATTCTTGCGAATGAATTAGAATGGATCGTAGAAATGAATTAGAATGGATACATTCATGCGAATGATTTAGAATGGATCGTACTAATGAATTAGAATGGATCGTGCGAATGAATTAGAATGGATCATGCGAATGAATTAGAATGGATATATTCGTGCGAATGAATTAGAATGTATCGTACGAATGAATGGATCGTATGAATGAATTAGAATGGATCGTGCGAATTAATTAGATTTGATTGTACGAATGAATTAGAATAGATACATTCGTGCGAATTAATTAGACTAGATCGTACGAATAAATTTGAATGGATCGTACGAATGAATTATAATGGATCATGTGAATGAATTATAATGGATCGTACGAATGAATTAGAATGGATACATTCATGCGAATGAATTAGAATGGATCGTACGAATGAATTAGAATGGATCGTACGAATGAATTAGACTGGATAGTGCGAATGAATTAGAATGGATCGTATGAATGAATTATAATGGATACATTTGAGCGAATGAATTAGAATAGATCGTAGGAATGAATTAGAATGGATCGTACGAATTAATTAGAATGGATCATGCGAATGAATTAGAATGGATACATTCGTGCGAATGAATTAGATTGGATCGTACGAATGAATTAGAATGGATCATGGTAATGAATTAGAATGGATCGTAAGAATGAATTAGATTGGATACATTCGGGGGAATGATTTAGAATGGATCGTACAAATGAATTACAATGGGTCGTTCGAATGAATTAGAATTGATCGTGCGAATGAAATAGAATGGATCGTACGAATGAATTAGAATGGATACATTTGTTCGAATGAATTAGAATGGAACATACGAATGAATTAGAATGGATCGTGCGAATGAATTAGAATGGATCATACGAATAAATTAGAATAGATACATTCGTGCGAATGAATTAGAATGGATCGTACGAATGAATTAGAATGGATCGTACGAATGAATTATAATGTATCGTGCGAATGAATTAGAATGGATCGTACAAATGAATTAGAATGGATACATTCGTGCGAATGAATTAGAATGGATCATACGAATGAATTAGAATGGATCGTACGAATGAATAAAAACGGATTGAACGAATGAATTAAAATGGATCGTACGAATGCAATAGAATGAATCGTACGAATGAGTTAGAATGGATCATGCGAATAAATTAGAATGGATCGTACAATTAAATTAGAATTGATCGTACGAATGAATTAGAATGGATAGTTCGAATGAATTAGAATGGATTGTATGAATGAATTAGAATAGATACATTCGTGCGAATGAATTAGAATGGATCCTACGAATGAATTAGAATGGATCATACGAATGAATTAGAATAGATTGTGCGAATAAATTAGAATGGATCGTACGAATGAATTAGAATGGATACATTCGAGCGAATGAATTAGAATGGATCGTATGAATGAATTAGAATGGATCGTAAAAATGAATTACAATGGGTCGTGCTAATGAATTAGAATGGATACATTCATGCAAATGAATTAGAATGAATTAGAATGGATCGTACGAATGAATTAGAATGTATACATTCGAGCGAATGAATTAGAATGGATCGTATGAATGAATTACAATGGGTCGTGCTAATGAATTAGAATGGATATATTCATGCGAATGAATTAGATTGGATTGTACGAATTAATTTGAATAGATCGTACAAATGAATTAGAATGGATATATTCATGCGAATGAATTAGAATGGATCGTAAAAATGAATTACAATGGGTCGTGCTAATGAATTAGAATGGATATATTCATGCGAATGAATTAGATCGGATTGTACGAATTAATTAGAATGGATCGTACGAATGAATTAGAATGGATCGTGCGAATGAATTAGAATGGATCGTACGAATGAATTAGAATGGATATATTCGTGCGAATGAATTCGAATGGATCGAACGAATAAATTAGAATGGATCCTACGAATGAATTACAATGGATCGTGTGAATGAATAAGAATGGATCTTACGAATGAATTAGAATGGATCGTGCGAATGAATTAGAATGGATCGTATGAATGAATTAGAATGGATACGTTCGTGCGAATGAATTAGAATAGATCATACGAATGAATTAGAATGGATATATTCGTGCGAATGAATTAGCATGGATCGTACGAATGAATTACAATGGATCGTCCGAATGAATTAGAATGGATCGTACGAATGAATTAGAATGGATCATACGAATTAATTTGAATAGATCGTACAAATGAATTAGAATGGATCGTGTGAATGAATTATAATGGATCGTACGATTGAATTAGAATATATACATTCGTGCGAATGAATTAGAATGGATCATACGAATGAATTAGAATGAATCGTACGAATGAATTAGAAAGGATCGTGCGAATGAATAAGAATGGATCATACGAATGAATTACAATGGTTACATTCATGCGAATGAATTAGAATCGATCGTACGAATGAATTAGAATGGATCGTACGAATGAATTAGAATGGATCGTACGAATGAATTAGAATGGATACATTCATGCGAATGAATTAGAATGGATCGTACGAATGAATTAGAATGGATCGTACGAATGAATTAGAATGGATCGTGCGAATGAATTAGAATGGATCGTACGAATGAATCAGAATAGATACATTCATGCGAATGAATTTGAATGGATCGTACGAATAAATTAGAATAAATTGTACGACTAAATTAGAATGGATCGTACGAATGAATTAGAATAGATCGTGCGAATAAATTAGAATGGATCGTACGAATGAATTAGAATGGATACATTCGAGCAAGTGAATTAGAACGGATCGTACGAATGAATTAGAATGGATCTTACGAATGAATTAGAATGGAATGTGGGAATAAATTAGAATGGATACATTCGTGTGAATGAATTAGAATGGATCGTACGAATGAATTAGAATGGATCGTGCGAATGAATTAAAATGGATCGTACGAATGAATTAGAATGGATATATTCGTGTGAATGATTTAGAATGGATCGTACTAATGAATTAGAATGGATTTTATGAATGAATTAGAACGGATCGTACGAATGAATTAGAATGGATCATACGAATGAATTAGAATGGATCGTGCGAATGAATTAGAATGGATCATACGAGCGAATTAGAATGGATATATTCGTGCGAATGAATAAGGATGGATATATTCGAATTAGAATGGATCGTACGGATGAATTAGAATGGATCGTACGAATGAATTAGAATGGATCATACGAATGAATTAGAATGGATCGTATGAATGCATTAGAATTAATCGTACGAATGAATTAGAATGGATCCTGCGAATGAATTAGAATGGATCGTACGAATGAATTAGAATTGATCGTACGAATGAATTAGAATGGATAGTGCGAATGAATTAGAATGGATCGTACGAATGAATTAGAATGGATACATTTGTACAAATGAATTAGAATGGATCATACGAATAAATTAGAATGGATCGTGCGAATGAATTAGAATAGATCGTACGAATGAATTAGAATGGATACATTCGAGCGAATGAATTAGAATGGATCGTTCGAATGAATTAGAATGGATCGTACGAATGAATTAGAATGGATCGTGCTAATGAATTAGAATGGATACATTCGTGCGAATGAATTAGAGTGGATCGTACGAATGAGTTAGAATCGATCGTACGAATGAATTAGAATGGATCGTGCGAATGAATTAGAATGGATTGTACGAATGAATTAGAATAGATACATTCGTGGGAATGAATTAGAATGGGTTGTACGAATGAATTAGAATGGATTCGTGCACATGAATTAGAATTGATCGTACGAATGAATTAGAATGGATCATACGAATGAATTAGAATGGATCGTGCGAATGAAATAGAAGGGATCGTACGAATGAATTAGAATGGATACATTCGTGCGAATGAATTAGAATGGATCGTACGAATGAATTAGAAAGGATCGTACGAATGAATTAGAATGGATTGTGCCAATGAATTAGAATGGATCGTACGAATGAATTAGAATGGATCGTGTGAATGAATTAGAATGGATCGTACGAATGAGTTATAATGGATTGTACGAATGCATTAGAATGAATCATACGAATGAATTAGAATGGATCGTATGAATGAATTAGAACGGATAGATTCGTGCTAATAAATTAGAACGGATCGTACGAAAGAATTAGAATGGATCGTACTAATGAATAAGAATGTATCATGCGAATGAATTAGAATGGATCGTACGAATGAATTAGATTGGATACATAAGAGCGAATGAATTAGAATGGATCGTACGAATGAATTAGAATGGATCATACGAATAAATTAGAATGGATTGTGCGAATGAATTAGAATGGATACATTCGTGCGAATGAATTAGAATGGATTGTACGAATGAATTAGAACGAATCGTACGTATGAATTAGAATGAATCATACGAATGAATTAGAATGGATCATACGAATGAATTAGAATGAATCGTACGAATGAATTAGAATGGATCATGCTAATGAATTAGAATGGATCATACGAATTAATTAGAATGGATACATTCGTGCAAATGAATTAGAATGGATCGTACAAATAAATTAGAATGGATCGTATGAATGAATTAGAATGGATTATACGAATGAATTAGAATGGATCGTGAGAATGAATTACAATGGATCGTACGAATGAATTAGAATGGATACATTCGTGCGAATGAATTAGAATGGATCGTACGAATGAATTAGAATGGATCGTACGAATGAATTTGAATGGATCGTACGAATGAATTAGAATGGATCGTGCGAGTGAATTAGAATGGATCATATGAATGAATTAGAAAGGTTGCATTCGTCCGAATGAATTAGAATGGATCGTACAAATGAATTAAATTGGATCGTACGAAAGAATTAGATTAGATCATACGAATGAATTAGAATGGATTGTACGAATAAATTAGAATGGATCGTGCGAATGAATTAGAATAGATCGTACGAATGAATTAGAATGGATACATTCATGCGAATGAATTAGAATGGATCGTACGAATGAATTAGAATGGATAAATTCGAGCGAATGAATTAGAAAGGATCGTACGAATGAATTAGAATGGATCGTACGAATGAATTAGAATGGATCGTGCAAATGAATTAGAATGGATACATTCGTGCGAATGAATTAGAATGGATTGTACGAATGAATTACAATGGATTGCACGAATGAATTATAATGGATCGTGCGAATGTTTTAGAATGGATACATTCATGCGAATGAATTAGAATGGATCGTACGAATGAATTAGAATGGATCGTAATAATGAATTAGAATGGATCATGCGAATGAATTAGAATGGATCGTAAGAATTAATTAGAATGAATACATTCATGCAAATGAATTAGAATGGATCATACGAATGAATTAGAATGGATCGTACGAATGAATTAGAATAGATCGTGCGAATGAATTAGAATGGATTGTACGAATAAATTAGAATGGATACATTCTTGCGAATGAATTCGAATGGATCGTACGAATGAATTAGAGTGGATCGTGCGAATGAATTAGAAAGGATCGTACGAATGAATTAGAATGGATATATTCATGCGAATGAATTAGAATGGATCGTACGAATGAATTAAAATGGGTCGTACGAAGAAATAAGAATGGATCATATGAATGAATTAGAATGGATCGTATGAATGAATTAGAATGGATCGTGCGGATGAGTTAGAATGGATCGTACGAATAAATTAGAATGGATCGTACGAATGACTTAGAATGGATCGTGCGAATGAATTAGAATAGATCGTATGAATGAATTAGAATGGATACCTTTGTGCGAATTAATTAGAATGGATCGTATGAATGAACTAGAATGAATCGTATGAATGAATTAGAATGGATCGTACGACTGAATTAGAACGGATACATTCTTGTGAATGAATTAGAATGGATCGTACGAATGAATTAGAATGGATCGTATGAATGAATTAGAATAGATCGTGCAGATGAATTAGAATGGATCGTACGAATGAATTGGAATGGATCGTATAAATTAATTAGAATGGATCGTGCGAATGAATTAGAATGAATCGTACGAATAAAGTAGAATGGTTACATTTGAGCGAATGAATTAGAATGGATTGTACGAATGAATTAGAATGGATTGTACGAATGAATTAGAATGGATCGTACGACTGAATTAGAATGGATCGTGCGAACGAATTAGAAGGGATCGTACAAATAAATTAGAATGGATACATTTGAGTGAATGAATTAGATTGGATCGTATGAATGAATTAGAGAATTAGAATGGATCGTACGAATGAATTAGAATGGATCATGCGAACGAATTAGAATGGATCGTACGAAAGCATTAGAATAAATCGTACAAATGAATTAGAATGGATCATGCGAATGAATTAGAATGGATCGTACGAATGAATTAGAAAGAATTGTACGAAAGAATTAGAATGGATAGTGCGAATGAATTAGAATGAATCGCACGAATGAATTAGAATGGATATATTTGTGTAAATGAATTAGAATGGATCATATGAATGAATTAGAATGGATCGTACGAATGAATTAGAATGGGTCGTGCGAATGAATTAGAATCGATCGTACGAATGAATTAGAATGGATACATTCGAGCGAATAATTTAGAATGGATCGTACGAATGAGTTAGAATGGATACATTTGTGCGAATGAATTAAAATGGATCGTACGAATGAATTAGAATGGATCGTACGAATGAATTAGAATCGATCGTGTGAATGAAATAAAATGAATCGTACGAATGAATTAGAATAGATACATTCGTGCGAATGATATAGAATGGATCATACGAATGAATTAGAATGGATCATACGAATGAATTAGAAATGATCGTGCGAATGAATTAGAATGGATTGTATGAATGAATTAGAATGGATACATTCATGCGAATGAATTAGAATGGATCGTATGAATGAATTATAATGGATCGTACAAATGAATTAGAATGGATCGTGCGAATAAATTAGAATGGATCGTACGAATGAATTAGAATGGATACATTCATGCGAATGAATTAGAATGGATCGTACGAAAGAATTAGAATGGATCGTACGAATGAATTACAATAGATCGTGCGAATGAATTAGAATGGATCGTACGAAAGAATTAGAATGGATTCATTCATGCAAATAAATTTGAATGGATCATACGAATGAATTAGAATGGATCGTACGAATGAATTAGAATGGATCGTGCGAATGAATTAGAATGGATTGTACGAATCCATTAGAATGAATCGTACGAATGAATTAGAATGGATAGTGCGAATAAATTAGAATGGATCGGACGAACGAATTAGAGTAGATACATTTGCGTGAATGAATTAGAACGGATCGTACGAATTAATTAGAATGGATCGTACTAATGAATTAGAATGGATCGTGCGAATGAATTAGAATTGATCATACAAATGAATTAGAATGGACACATTCGAGCGAATGAATAAGAATGGATCGTACGAATGAATTAGAATGGATCATGCGATTGAATTAGAAAGGATACATTCGTGCAAAATAATTAGAATGGATTGTACGAATGAATTTGAATGGATCGTACGAATGAATTAGAAAGTATCGAGCGAATGTATTAGAATGTATACATTCGTGCCAATGAATTAGAATGAATCGTACAAATGAATTAGAATGGATCATACGAATGAATTAGAATGGATCATGCTAATGAATTAGAATGGATCGTACGAATTAATTAGAATGGATACATTCGTGCAAATGAATTAGAATGGATCATACGAATGAATTAGAATGGATCGTACGAATAAATTAGAATGGATCATACGAGTGAATTAGAATGGATCGTGCGAATGAATTAGAATGGATTGTACGAATGAATTAGAATGGATACATTCGTGCGAATTAATTAGAATGGATCATACGAATGAATTAGAATGGATCGTACGAATAAATTTGAATGGATCGTACGAATGAATTAGAACGGATTGTGCGAATGAATAAGAATGGATCATACGAATGAATTAGAATGGGTACATTCGTGCGAATGAATTAGAATGGATTGTACAAATGAATTAAAATGGATCATACGAAGGAATTAGAATGGATCATACAAATAAATTAGATTGGATCATACGAATGAATTAGAATGGATTGTGCGAATGAACTAGAATGGATCGTACGAATGACTTAGAGTGGATACATTCGTGCGAATAAATTAGAATGGATTGTATGAATAAATTAGAATGGATCGTACGAATGAATTAGAATGGATCGTGCGAATAAATTAGAATGGATAGTACGAATGAATTAGATTAGTTACATTCTTGCGAATGAATTAGAATGGATCGTATGAATGAATTAGAATGGATCGGACGAATGAATTAGAATGGATCATGCGAATAAATTAGAATGGATGGTACGAATGAATTAGAATGAATACATTCATGCGAATGAATTAGAATGGATCGTTTGAATGAATTAAAATGGATCGTACGCATGAATTAGAATGGATAACGCAAATGAATTAGAATGGATCGTACGAATGAATTAGAATGGATACATTCTTGCGAATGAATTAGAAAGGATCGTACGAATGAATTAGAATGGATCGTGCGAATTAATTAGAATGGATCGTACGAATGAATTGGAATGGATCGTACGAATGAATTAGATTGGATCGTGCGAATGAATTAGAATGACGCATACGAATGAATTAGAATGGTTATATTCGAGCGAATGAATTAGAATGGACCGTACGAATGAATTAGAATGGATCGTACGAATGAATTAGAATGGATCCTACGACTGAATTAGAATGATCCATGCGAATGAATTAGAATGGATTGTACGAATAAATTAGAATGGATACATTCGTGTGAATGAATTAGATTAGATAGTACGAATGAATTAGAATCGATCGTACGAATTAATTAGAATGGATCGTTCGAATAAATTAGAATGGATCATGCGAACAAATTAGAATGGATCATATGAATGCATTAGAATCAATCGTTCCAAATGAATTAAAATGGATCATGCAAATGAATTAGAATGGATCGTACGAATGAATTATAGTGGATCGTACGAATGAATTAGAATAGATATATTTGTGCGAATGAATTAAAATGGATCGTACGAATGAATTATAATGGATCGTACAAATGAATTAGAATGGATCAAGCGAATAAATTTGAATGGATTGTACGAATGAATTAGAATGGATACATTCGAGCGAATGAATTAGAATGGATCGTACGAAAGAATTACAATGGATCGTACGAATGATTTAGAATGTATCGTACGAATGAATTAGAATGGATATATTCGTGTGAATAAATTAGAATGGATCGTACGAATAAATTAGAATGGATCGTACGAATAAATTAGAATGGATCGAATGAATGAATTAGAATGGATACATTCATGCGAATGATTTAGAATGGATCGTACAAATGAATTAGAATGGATCATACGAATAAATTAGAATGGATCGTGCGAATGAATTATAATGGATTGTAAGAATGCATTAGAATGGATACATTTGTGCGAATGAATTAGAATGGATCGTACGAATGAATTAGAATGGATCAGACGAAAGAATTAGAATAGATCGTGCGAATGAATTAGAATGGATCGTGCGAATGAATTAGAATGGATCGTACAATTGAATTAGAATGGATACTTTTGTGCGAATGAATTAGAATGGATTGTACGAATGAATTAGAATGGATCGTACGAATGAATTAGAATGGATCATATGAATGAATTAGAATAGATCATGCGAGTGAATTAGAATGGATCGTACGAATGCATTACAATGAATCGTATGAATGAATTAGAATGGATCATGTAAATGAATTAGAATGGATCGTACGAATGAATTAGAATTGATCGTATGAATGAATTAGAATCAATCGTACGAATGAATTAGAATGGATCGTACAAATGAATTAGAATGGATAATGCGAATGAATTAGAATGGATCGTACGAATGAATTAGAATGGATACATTCGAGCAAATGAATTAGAATGGATCGTACAAATGAATTAGAATGGATCGTACGAATGAATTAGAATGGATCGAGCTAATGAATTAGAACGGATACATTCATGCGAATGAATTAGAATGGATCGTACGAATGAATTAGATTGGATCGTACAAATGAATTAGAATGGATCGTGCAAATGAATTAGAATGGATCGTACGAATGAATTAGAATGGATACATTTGTGCAAATGAATTAGAATGGATCATACGAATGTATTAGAATGGATCGTACGAATGAATTAGAATGGATCTTGCGAATGAAATAGAATGGATCGTGCGAATGAATTAGAATGGAAACATTCGTGCAAATGAATTAGAATGGATCGTATGAATGAATTAGAATGGATCGTGCGAATGAATTAGAATGGATCGTGCGAATGAATTAGAATGGATCGTACGAATGAATTAGAATGGATACATTCGTGCGAATGACTTAGAATGGATCGTACGAATGAATTTGAGTGGATTGTACGAATGAATTAGAATAGATCGTACGAATGAATTAGAATAGATGGTACGAATGAATTAGAATGGATCGTGCGAATGAATTAGAATGGATCGTACGAATGAATTAGAATGGATCTTACGAATGAATTAGAATGGATCGTGCGAATGAATTAGAGTGGATCATATGAATGAATTAAAATGGATCATACGAATGAATTAGAATGGATCGTACGAATGAATTAGAATGGATCGTGCGAATAAATTAGAATGGATCGTACGAATGAATTTGAATGGATCATATGAATGAATTAGAATGGATCGTGCGAATGAATTAGAATGGATCGTACGAATGAATTAGAATGGATACATTCGTGCGAATGAATTAGAATGGATTGTACGAATGAATTAGAATGGATCGTACGAATGCTATAAAATGGATCGTACAAATGAATTTGAATGGATCATGCGAATGAATTAGAATGGATCGTACGATTGAATTAGAATGGATATATTCTTGCGAATGAATTAGAATGGATCGTACGAATGAATTAAAATGGATCATACAAATATATTACAATGGATCGTATGAATGAAATAGAATGGATCGTACGAATGAATTAGAATGGATCATGCGAATGAATTTGAATGGATTGTACGAATGAATTAGAATATATACATTCGTGTGAATGAATTAGAATGGATCATACGAATGAATTAGAATGGATCATACGAATGAATTATAATGGATCGTACGAATGAATTAGAAAGGATCGTGCAAATGAATTAGAACGGATCATACGAAGGAATTAGAATGGTTACATTAGTGCGAATGAATTAGAATCGATCGTACGAATAAATTAGAATAGGTCGTACGAATAAATTAGAATAGATCAGACGAATGAATTAGAATGGATCATGCGAATTAATAAAATGGATTGTACGAATGAATTAGAATGGATACATTCATGCGAATGAATTAGAATGGATCGTACGAATGAATTAGAACGAATCGTGCAAATGAATTAGAATGGATCATGCTAAAGAATTAGAATGGATCGTACGAATTAATTAGAATGGATACATTCTTGCAAATGAATTAGAATGGATCGTACAAATGAATTAGAATGGATCGTATGAATGAATTAGAATGGATCATACGAAAGAATTAGAATGGATCGTGAGAATGAATTACAATGGATCGTACGAATGAATTAGAATGGGTACATTCGTGGGAATGAATTAGAATGGTTCGTACGAATGAATTAGAATAGATCATATGAATGAATTTGAATGGATCGTACGAATGAATTCGAATGGATTGTGCGAATGAATTAGAATGGATCGTATAAATGAATTAGAATGGATACATTCATACGAATGATTTAAAATGGATCGTACGAATGAATTAAAATGGATCATATGAAGGAATTAGAATGGATCATACGAATGAATTAGAATGGATCGTACGAATGAATTGGAATGGATACATTCGTGCGAATGAATTAGAATGGATCGTACAAATAAATTAGAATGGATTGTATGAATCTATTAGAATGCATCGTACGAATGAATTAGAATGGATCGTACAAATGAATTATAATGGTTACATTCGTGCGAATGAATTAGAATGGATTGTACGAATGAATTAGAATGGATCATACAAATGAATTAGAATGGATAAATTCGAGCGAATGAATTAGAAAGGATCGTACGAATGAATTAGAATGGATCGTGCGAATAAATTAAAATGGATCGTGCAAATAAATTAGAATGGATATATTCGTGCGAATGAATTAGAATGGATTGTACGAATAAATTACAATGGATCATCCGAATGAATTATAATGGATCGTGCGAATGTATTAGAATGGATACATTCATGCGAATGAATTAGAATGGATCGTACGAATTAATTAGAGTGGATACATTCGTGCAAATGAATTAGAATGGATCGTACGAATGAATTACAATGGATCGTGCGAATGAATTAGACTGGATCGTATGAATAAATTAGAATGGATACATTCGTGCGAATGAATTAGAATGGATCGTACGAATGAAGTAGAATGGATCGTACGAATGAATTAGAATGGATCGTGCGAATGAATTAGAATGGATCATACTAATGAATTAGAATGGATACATTCGTGCGAATGAATTAGAACGGATCGTACGAATGAATTAAAATTGGTCGTACGAAGGAATAAGAATGGATCATACGAATGAATTAGAATGGATCGTACGAATAAATTAGAATGGATCGTGCGAATGAGTTAGAATGGATCATACGAATGAATTAGAATGGATCGTACGAATGAATTAGAATGGATACCTTCGTGCGAATGAATTAGAATGGATCGTACGAATGAACTAGAATGGATCGTACGAATGAATTAGAATGGATCATACGAATGAATTAGAATTGATCGTGCAAATGAATTAGAATGGATCGTACGAATGAATTGGAATGGATCGTATGAATGAATTAGAATGGATCGTGCGAATGAATTAGAATGAATCGTACGAATGAAGTAGAATGGTTACATTCGAGCGAATGAATTAGAATGGATTGTACGAATGAATTAGAATAGATTGTACGAATGAATTAGAATGGGTCGTACGACTGAGGTAGAATAGATCGTGTGAATGAATTAGAATGGATCGTACAAATAAATTAGAATGGATACATTTGTGTGAATGAATTAGATTGGATCATATGAATGAATTAGAATGGATCGTACGAATGAATTAGAATGGATCATGCGAACGAATTAGAATGGATCGTACGAATGCATTAGAATAAATCGTACGAATGAATTAGAATGGATCATGCAAATGAATTTGAATGGATCGTACGAATGAATTAGTAAGGATCATATGAATAAATTAGAATGAATAGTGTGAATGAATTAGAATGGATAGTGCGAATGAATTAGAATGGATACATTCGCGTGAATGAATTAGAATGGATCGTATGAATGAATTAGAATGGATCGTACGAATGAATTAGAATGGATTGTGCAAATTAATTAGAATGGATCGTACGAATGAATTAGAATGGATCGTATGAATGAATTAGAATGGATCGTACGAATAAATTAGAATGGATCGTACGAATGAATTAGAATCGATCGTGCGAATGAATTAAAATGAATCGTACGAATGAATTAGAATGGATACATTCGTGCTAAAGATTTAGAATGGATCGTACAAATGAATTAGAATGGATCGTACGAATGAATTAGAATGGATCATACGAATGAATTAGAATGGATCGTGTGAATGAATTAGAATGGATCGTACGAATGAATTAGAATGGATACATTCTTGCGAATGAATTAGAATGGATCGCACAAATGAATTAGAATGGATTGTGCGAATGAATTAGAATGGATCGTACGAATGAATTAGAATGGATACATTCGTGCGAATGAATTAGAATGGATCGTACGATTGAATTAGAATGGATCGTACGAATATATTACAATGGATCGTGCGAATGAATTAGAATGGATCGTACGAATGAATTAGAATGAATACATTTATGCAAATAAATTAGAATGGATCGTACGAATGAATTAGAATGGATCGTGCGAATGAATTAGAATGGATCATGCGAATGAATTAGAATGGATTGTATGAATCCATTAGAATGAACCATACGAAAGAATTAGAATGGATCGTACGAATGAATTAGAACTGATCGTACGAATGAATTAGAATGGATAGTACGAATGAATTAGAATGGATACATTCGAGCGAATGAATTAGAATGGATCGTACGAATGAATTAGAATGGACCGTGCGAATGAATTAGATGGATACATTCATGCGAATGAATAAGAACGGATTGTACGAATGTATTTGGATGAATCGTACGAATGAATTAGAATGTATCGAGCGAATGTATTAGAATGGATACATTCATGCGAGTGAATTAGAATGGATCGTACAAATGAATTAGAATTGATCGTACGAATGAATTAGAATGGATTATGCTAATGAATTAGAATGGATCGTACAAATTAATTAGAATGGATACATTCGTGCAAATAAATTAGAATGGATCATACGATTGAATTAGAATGGATCATACGAATGAATTAGAATTGATACGTTCGTGCGAATGAATTAGAATGGAACATACGAGTGAATTAGAATGGATCGTACGAATGAATTTTAATGGATCGTACGAATGAATTAGAACGGATCGTGCGAAAGAATAAGAATGGATCGTACGAATGAATAAGAATGGATACATTCGTGCGAATGAATTAGAATGGATCGTACGAATGAATTAAAATGGATCATACGAAGGAATTAGAATGGACTATACGAATGAATTAGATTGGATCATACGAATAAATTAGAATGGATCGTGCGAATGAATTAGAATGGATCGTACGAATGAATTAGAATGGATACATTCGTGCGAATGAATTAGAATGGATGGTACGAATAAATTAGAATGGATCATAGGAATGAATTAGAATGGATCGTGCGAATAAATTAGAACTGATCGTACGAATGAATTAGAATGGTTACATTCGTGCGAATGAATTATAAAGGATCGTACGAAAAAACTAGAATGGATCGTATGAATGAATTAGAATGGATCGTGCGAATGAATTAGAATGGATCGTACGAATGAATTAGAATGGATACATTCAAGCGAATGAATTAGAATGGATCGTATGAATGAATTAGAATGGATCGCACGCATGAATTAGAATGGATAACGCGAATGAATTAGAATGGATCGTACGAATGAATTAGAAAGGATACATTCTTGTGAATGAATTAGAAAGGATCGTACGAATGAATTAGAATGGATTGGGCGAATTAATTAGAATGGATCGTACGAATGAATTGGAATGGATCGTACGAATGAATTAGAATGGTTATATTCAAGCGAATGAATTAGAATGGACCGTACGAATGAATTAGAATGGATCGTACGAATAAATTAGAATGGATCGTATGACTGAATTAGAATGGATCGTGCGAATGAATTAGAATAGATACATTCATGTGAATGAATTAGATTGATCATACGAATGAATTAGAATGGATCGTACGAATGAATTAGATTGGATCGTACGATTAAATTAGAATGGATCATGCGAACGAATTAGAATGGATCGTACGAATGCATTAGAATGAATCGTTCCAAATGAATTAAAATGGATCATGCAAATGAATTAGAATGGATCGTACGAATGAATTATAATGGATCGTACGAATGAATTAGAATGGATAGTGCGAATGAATTAGAATGGATCGTACGTATGAATTTGAATGAATATATTTGTGCGAATGAATTAGAATGGATCGTACGAATGAATTAGAATGGATATTACGAATGAATTAGAATGGATCTTGCGAATGAATTTGAATTGATCATACGAATGAATTAGAATGGATACATTCGAGCGAATGAATTAGAATGGAACGTACAAATGAATTAGAATGGATCATACAAATGATTTAGAATGTATCGTGCAAATGAATTAGAATGGATACATTCGTGCGAATGAATTAGAATGGATCGTACGAATAAATTTCAATGGATCGTACGAATGAATTAGAATGGTTCGAATGAATGAATTAGAATAGATACATTCGTGCGAATGATTTAGAATGGATCGTACGAATGAATTAGAATGGATTGTACAAATAAATTAGAATGGATCATGCGAATGAATTAGAATGGATTGTAAGAATGCATTAGAATGGATACATTCGTGCGAATGAATTAGAATGGATCGTACGAATGAATTAGAATGGATCATACGAAAGAATTAGAATGGATCGTGCGAATGAATTAGAATGGATCGTTCGAATGAATTAGAATGGATAAATTCGTGTGAATGAATTAGAATGGATCGTGCGAATGAATAAGAATGGATCGTACGATTGAATTAGAATGGATACATTCGTGCGAATGAATAAGAATGGATCGTACGAATGAATTAGAATGGATCGTGCGAATGAATTAGAATGAATCGTATGAATGAATTAGAATGGATCGTGCTAATGAATTAGAATGGATACATTCATGCGAATGAATTAGAGTGGATCGTACGAATGAATTGGATTGGATCATACAAATGAATTAGAATGGATCGTGCAAATGAATTAGAATGGATCGTACGAATTAATTAGAATGGATACATTCGTGCAAATGAATTAGAATGGATCGTACGAATGAATTAGATTGGGTCGTACGAATGAATTAGAATGGATCTTGCGAACGAATTAGAATGGATCGTACGAATGAATTAGAATGGATACATTCGTGCAAATGAAATAGAATGGATCGTGCGAATGAATTAGAATGGATCGTGCGAATGAATTAGAATGGATCATGCGAATGAATTAGAATGGATCATGCAAATGAATTAGAATGGATCGTACGAATGAATTAGAATGGATCGTATGAATGAATTAGAATGGATCGTGCGAATGAATTAGAGTGGATAGTACGAATGAATTAGAATGGATCGTATGAATGAATTAGAATGGATCGTACGAATGAATTAGAATGGATCGTGCAAATAAATTAGAATGGATCGTATGAATGAATTAGAATGGATCATATGAATGAATTATAATGGATCGTACAAATGAATTAGAATGGATCGTGTGAATGAATTAGAATGGATCGTATGAATGAATTAAAATACATACATTCGTGCGAATGAATTAGAATGGATTGTACGAATGAATTAGAATGGATTGTACGAATAATATAGAATGGATTGTACGAATGAATTTGAATGGATCGTGCGAATGAATTAGAATGGATCGTACGATTGAATTAGAATGGATATATTCTTGCGAATGAATTAGAATGGATCGTACGAATGAATTAAAATGGATTATACGAATATATTTCAATGGATCGTATGAATGAATTAGAATGGATCGTACGAATGAATCAGAATGGATCATGCGAATGAATTAGAATGGATTGTATGAATGAATTAGAATATGTACATTCGTGCGAATGAATTAGAATGGATCGTACAAATGAATCAGAATAGATCATACGAATGAATTAGAATGGATCGTGCAAATGAATTAGAATGGATCATACGAATGAATTAGAATGGTTACATTCTTGTGAATGAATTAGAATCGATTGTACGAATCAATTAGAATAGATCGTACGATTGAATAAGAATGGATCGTGTGAATGAAAAAAATGGGTCATACGAATGAATTAGAATGGATACATTCATGCGAATGTATTAGAATGGATCGTACGAATGAATTAGAATGAATCGTACGAATGAATTAGAATGGATCATGCTAATGAATTAGAATGGATCGTACGAATTAATTAGAATGGATACATTCGTGCAAATGAATTAGAATGGATCGTACGAATAAATTAGAATAGATCATATGTATGAATTAGATTGGATCATACGAACGAATTAGAATGGATCGTGAGAATGAATTACAATGGATCGTATGAATGAATTAGAATGGGTACATTCGTGCGAATGAATTAGAATGGATCATACGAATAAATTACAATTGTTCGTACGAATGAATTTGAATGGATGTTACGAATGAATTAGAATGGATCGTGCGAGTGAATTAGAATGGATCGTATGAATGAATTAGAATAGGTACATTCGTGCGAATGAATTAGAATGGATCATACGAATGAATTAAAATGGATCATACGAAGGAATTAGAATGGATCATACGAATGAATTAGAATGGATCATACGAATAAATTAGAATGGATCCTGCGAATGAATTAGAATGGATACATTCGTGCAAATGAATTAGATTGAATCGTACGAATAAATTAGAATGGATCGTACAAATAAATTAGAATGGATCGTGCGAATGAATTAGAATGGATCGTACGAATGAATTATAATGGTTACATTCGTGCGAACGAATTAGAATGGATCGTACGAATGAATTAGAATGGATAAATTCGGGCGAATGAATTAGAAAGGATCATACGAATGAATTAGAATGCATCGTGCAAATGAATTAGAATGGATACATTCGTGCGAATGAATTAGAATGGATTGTACAAATGAATTACAATGGATCGTACGAATGAATTATAATGGATCGTGCGAATGTATTAGAATGGATACATTCATGCGAATGAATTAGAATGGATCGTACAAATGAATTAGAATGGATTGTAATAATGAATTAGAATGGATCATGCGAATGAATTAGAATGGATCGTACGAATTAATTAGAATAGATACATTCATGGAAATGAATTAGAATGGATCGTACAAATGAATTAGAATGGATCGTGTGAATGAATTAGAATGGATCGTACAAATGAATTAGAATAGATACATTCGTGCGAATGAATTAGAATGGATCGTACGAATGAATTAGAATGGATCGTGTGAATGAATTAGAATGGATCGTGCGAATGAATTAGAATGGATCGTACGAATGAATTAGAATGGATACATTCGTGCGAATGAATTAGAATGGATCGTACGAATGAATTAAAATGGGTCGTACGAAGGAATAAGAATGGATCATACGAATGAATTAGAATGGATCATACGAATGAATTAGAATGGATCGTGCGAATGAGTTAGAATGGATCGTACGAATGAATTAGAATGGATTGTACGAATGACTTAGAATAGACCGTGCGAATGAATTAGAATAAATCGTATGAATGAATTAGAATGGATACCTTCGTGCGAATGAATTAGAATGGATCGTACGAATGAACTAGAATGTATCGTACGAATGAATTAGAATGGATCGTACGAATGAAATAGAATGGATCGTACGAATGAATTAGAATGGATCGAGCAAATGAATTAGAATGGATCGTACGAATGAATTGGAATGGATCGTACGAATGAATTGGAATGGATCGTATGAATGAATTAGAATGGATCGTGTGAATGAATTAGAATGAATCATACGAATGAAGTAGAATGGTTACATTCGAGCGAATGAATTAGAATGGATTGTACGAATGTATTAGAATGGATCGTATGACTGAATTAGAATAGATCGTGCGAATGAATTAGAATGGATTGTACAAATAAATTAGAATGGATACATTTGTGTGAATGAATTAGATTGGATCGTATGACTGAATTAGAATGGATCGTACGAATGAATTAGAATGGATCATGCGAACGAATTAGAATGGATCGTACGAATGCATTAGAATAAATCGTACGAATGAATTAGAATGGATCATGTGATTAAATTAGAATGGATCGTACGAATGAATTAGTAAGGATCATACGAATGAATTAGAATGGATAGTGCGAATTAATTAGAATGGATCGTACGAATGAATTAGAATGGATACATTCGTGTGAATGAATTAGAATGGATCGTATGAATGAATTAGAATGGATCGTACGAATGAATTAGAGTGGATCGTGCGAATGAATTAGAATGGATTGTACGAATAAATTAGAATGGATACATTCGAGCGAATAAATTAGAATGGATCGTACGAATGAATTAGAATGGATCGTGCGAATGAATTAGAATGGATACATTCATGCGAATGAATTAAAATGGATCGTACGAATGAATCAGAATGGATCGTACGAATGAATTAGAATCGATCGTGTGAATGAATTAAAATGAATCGTATGAATGAATTAGAATGGATACATTCGTGCGAATGATTTAGAATGGATTGTAGGAATGCATTAGAATGAATTGTACGAATGAATTAGAATGGATCATGCAAATAAATTCGAATGGATCGTACGAATGAATTAGAATTGATCGTACGAATGAATTAGAATGGATAGTGCGAATGAATTAGAATGGATCGTAAGAATGAATTAGAATGGATCGTACGAATGAATTAGAATGGATCATACGAATGAATTAGAATGGATCATGCGAATAAATTGGAATGGATCTTAGGAACGAATTAGAATGGATACATTCGAGCGAATGAATTAGAATGGATCGTACGAATGAAATACAATGGATCGTGCTAATGAATTAGAATGGATACATTCATGCGAATGAATTAGAATGGATCATACGAATGAATTAGAGAGGATCGTGCGAATAAATTAGAATGGATCGTACGAATGAATTAGAATGGATACATTCGTGCGAATAAATTCGAATGGATCGTACGAATGAATTAGAATGGATCATGCGAATGAGTTAGAATAGATCGTACGAATGAATTAGAATGGATACATTCACGCGAATGATTTTGAATGGATCGTAAAAATGAATAAGAATTGATCGTACGAATGAACTAGAATGGATCGTGCGAATGAATTAGAATGGATCGTATGAATGAATTAGAATGGATACAATCGTGCGAATGAATTAGAATGGAACGTACGAATGAATTAGAATGGATCGTATGAATGAATTAGAATGGATCGTGTGAATGAATTAGAATGGATCGTACGAATGAATTAAAATGGATACATTCGTGCAAATGAATTAGAATGAATTGTACGAATGAATTTGAATAGATCATACGAATGAATTAAAATAGATCATATGAATAATTAGAATGGATCGTACGAATGAATTCGAATGGATCGTGCGAATGAATTAGAATGGATCGTACGAATGAATTAGAATATATACATTCGTGCGAATAAATTAGAATATATACATTCGTGCGAATAAATTAGAATGGATCGTACGAATAAATTAGAATGGATCATACGAATGAATTAGAATGGATCGTACGATTGAATTAGAAAGGATAATGCGAAAGAATTAGAATGGATATATTCTTGCGAATGAATTAGAATGGATCGCACGAATGGATTATAATGGATCGTACGAATAAATTAGAATGGATCGTGCGAATGAATTAGAATGAGTCATATGAATGAATTAGAATGGATACATTCGTGCGAATGAATTAGAATGGATCGTACGAATGAATTAGGATGGATTGTTCTACTGAATTAGAATGTATCGTGTGAATTAATTAGAATGGATCGTACGAATGAATTAGAATAGATCGTGCGAATGAATTATAATGGATCATATGAATGAATTAGAATGGATACATTCGTGCGAATGAATTAGAATGGATCGTACGAATGAATTAGAATGGATTGTACTACTGAATAAGAATAAATCGTACGAATGAATTAAAATGGATCGTACGAATGAATTGGAATGGATCGTGGGAATGAAATAGAATGGATACATTCTTGCGAATAAATTAGAATGGATCGTGCGAATGAATTGAGAATTGATCATACGAATGACTTAGAATGGATCATGCAAATAAATTAGAATGGATCGTGCGAATGAATAAGAATGGATCGTGCGAATGAATAAGAATGGATCGTACGAATGAATTAGAATAGATACATTCATGCGAATAAATTAGAATGGATCGTACGAATGAATTAGAATGGATTATTTGAATTAATTAGAATGGATCGTACGAATGAATTAGAATGGATACATTCATGCGAATGAATTAGAATGGATCGAATGAATGAATTAGAATGGATCGTACGAATAAATTAGAATGGATCGTGCGAATGAATTAGAATCGATCGTGCGAATGAATTAGAATGGATCATACGAATGAATTAGAATGGATCAAACGAATAAATTAGAATGGATCGTACGAATGAATTAGAATGGATACATTCGTGCGAATGAATTAGAATGGATCGTATGAATGAATTAGAATGGATCATACGAATGAACTAGAATGGATCGTACCAATGAATTAGATTGGATCGTACAAATGAATTTGAATGGATATATTCGTGCGAAAGAATTAGAATAGCTCCTACGAATGAATTAGAATAGATCGTATAAATGAATAAGAATGGTTCTTACGAATGAATTAGAATGGATCATACAAATGAATTACAATGTATCGTACAAATGAATTAGAATCGATCGTACGAATGAATTAGAATTGATCATACGATTGAATTAGAATGGATACATTTATGCGAATGAATTAGAATGGATTGTACAAATGAATTAGAATGGATCATACAAAAGGATTAGAATAGATCGTGCGAATGAATTAGAATGGATCATTTGAATGAATTAGAATGGATACATTTGTGCGAATGAATTAGAATAGATCGTTAGAATGAATTAGAATGGATCCTACGAATGAATTAGAATGGATCATGCGAATGAATTAGAATGGATCGTACGAATGAATTAGAATGGATCATACGAATGAATTAGAATAAATCGTGCAAATAAGTAAGAATGGATCGTACGAATGAATTAGAATGGATACATTCATTCGAATGAATTAGAATGGATCGTACGAATGAATTAGAATGGATTGTTCGAATGAATTAGAATGGATCATACGAATGAATTAGAATGGATCGTATGAATGAATTAGAATGGATACATTTGTGCGAATGAATTAGAATAGATCGTACGAATGAATTAGAATGGATTGTACTACTGAATTAGAATAGATCGTACGAATGAATTAGAATGGATTGTACTACTGAATTAGAATAGATCGTACGAATAAATTAGAATAGATCGTACGAATGAATAAGAATGGATCGTGCGAATCAATTAGAATGGATCGTACGAATGAATTAGAATGGATATATTCTTGCGAATGAATTAGAATGTATCGTACGAATAAATTAGAATGGATCGTAAGAATGCATTAGAATGGATCTTGCGAATGAATTAGATTGGTTCGTACGAATAAATTAGAATGGATACATTCGTGCGAATGAATTAGAATGGATTATACGAATGAATTACAATGGATACATTCGTGCGAATGAATTAGAATGGATCGTACGAATGATTTAGAATGGATCATACGAATGAATTAGAATGGATCATATGAATGAATTAGAATGGATACATTCGCGCAAATAAATTAGAATGGATCGTACGAATGAATTAGAATGGATCGTACGAATGAATTGTAATGGATCGTGCGAATGAATTAGAATGGAACATACGAATAAATTAGAATGGATACATTTCTGCGAATGTATAAGAATGGACCATACGAATGAATTAGAATGGATCGTACAAATACATTAGAATGAATCGTATGAATGAATTAGAATGGATACATTCGAGGGAATGAATTAGAATGGATCGTACGAATGAATAAGAATAGATCGTACAAATAAATTAGAATGGATCGTGCTAATGAATTAAAATGGATACATTCATGCGAATGAATTAGAATGGATCGTACGAATGAATTAGATTGGATCGTACGAATGAATTAGAATTGATCGTGCAAATGAATTAGAATGGATCGTAGGAATGAATTAGAATGGATACATTCGTGTGATTGAATTTGAATGGATCGAACGAATTAATTAGAATGGATCGTACGAATGAATTAGAATGGATCGTGCGAATGAATTAGAATGGACCGTACCAATGAATTAGAATGGATACATTCGTGCAAATGAATTAGAATGGATCGTAAGAATGAATTAGAATTGATCGTACGAATGAATTAGAATGGATCGTGCGAATGAATTAGAATGGATCGTATGAATGAATTAGATGGATATATTCGTGCGAATGAATTAGAATAGATCGTACGAATGAATTAGAATGGATCGTATGAATGAATTAGAATGGATCGTGCAAATGAATTAGAATGGATACATTCGGGCAAATGAATTAGAATGGATCGTACGAATGAATTAGAATGGATCGTGCGAATGAATTAGAATGGATTGTGCGAATGAATTAGAATGGATCGCACGAATGAATTAGAATAGATCATACGAATGAATTTGAATGGATCCTACGAATGAATTAGAATGGATCGTGCGAATGAATTAGAATGGATCGTACGAATAAATTAGAATGGATACATTCGTGCGAATGAATTAGAATGGATCGTACCAATGAATTAGAATGGATTGTACGAATGAATTAGAATGGATCGTATGAATGAATTAGAATGGATCGTGCGAATGAATTAGAATGGATATATTCATGCGAATGAATTAGAATGGATCATACGAATGAATTAAAATGGATCATACGAATAAATTAGAATGGATCGTATGAATGAATTAGAATGGATCGTACAAATAAATTAGAATGGATCGTGCGAATGAATTAAAATGGATCATATGATTAAATTAGATTATAACATTCGTGTGAATGAATTAGAATGGATCGTATGAATGAATTAGAATGGATCGTACGAATGAATTAGAATGGATCGTATGAATGAATTAGAATGGTTCATACGAATGAATTAGAATGGATCGTGCGAATGAATAAGAATGGATCGTACGAATGAATTAGAATGGATCATACGAATGAATTAGAATGGATCGTACGAATGACTTAGAATGGATCGTACGAATGAATTAGAATGGAAACATTCTTGCTAAAGAATTAGAATGGATCGTACAAATAAATTAGAATGGATCGTGCGAATGAATTAGAATGGATCGTACGAATGAATTAGAATGGATACATTCAAGCCAATGAATTAGAATGGATCGTATGTATGAATTAGAATGGATCGTTCAAATGAATTAGAATGGATCGTGCGAATGAATTAGAATGGATACATTCGTGCGAATGAATTAGAATGGGTCATACAAATGAATTAGAATGGATCGTACGAATGAATTAGAATGGATCGAGCGAATGAATTACAATGGAACATACAAATGAATTAGAATGGATCGTACGAGTGAATTAGAATGGATCGAGCAAATGAATTAGAATGGACCGTACAAATGAATTAGAATGGATACATTCATGCGAATGAATTAGAATGGATTGAATGAATGAATTAGAATAGATCGTACGAATGAAATAGAATGGATCGTGCGAATGAATTAGAATCGATCGTGCGAATGAATTAGAATGGATCGTACGAATGAATTAGAATGGATCAAACGAATGAATTAGAATGGATCATATGAATGAATTAAAATGGATATATTCGTGCGAATAAATTAGAATGGATCATACGAATGAATTAGAATGGATCGTATGAATGAAATATAATGGATACATTCGTGCGAAAGAATTAGAATAGCTCCTACGAATGATTAAAATGGATCGTATGAATGAATTAGAATGGTTCTTACGAATGAATTAGAATGGATCGTACAAATGAATTAGAATGGATCATACAAATGAATTAGAATGGATCGTACAAATGAATTAGAATGGATCGTGCGAATGAATTAGAATGGATCGTACGAATAAATTAGAATGGATACATTCGTGCGAATGAATTAGAATCGATCTTACGAATGAATTAGAATGGATCGTACGAATGAATTATAATGGATCATGCGAATGAATTAGAATGGATAGTACGAATGAATTAGAATGGATCATATGAATGAATTAGAATAAATCATGCTAATGAATAATAATGGATCGTACAAATGAATTAGAATGGATACATTCATGCAAATGAATTAGAATGGATCGTACGAATGAATTGGAATGGATTGTACGAATGAATTAGAATGGATCATACGAATGAATTAGAATGGATCGTATGAATGAACTAGAATGGATACATTCTTGTGAATAAATATTAATGGATCGTGCGAATGAATTAGAATGGATCATACGAATGAATTAGAATTGATCGTGCGAATGAATTAGAATGGATCGTATGAATGAATTAGAATGGATACATTCGTGCGAATGAATTAGAATGGATCGTATGAATGAATTAGAATGGATTGTACTACTGAATTAGAATGGATTGTACGAATGAATAAGAATGGATCGTACGAATGAATAAGAATAGATCGTGCGAATGAATTAGAATGGATCGTACGAATGAATTAGAATGGATATATTCTTGTGAATGATTTAGAATGGATCATACGAATGAATTGGAATGGATCGTACGAATGCATTAGAATGGATCTTGCGAATGAATTAGAAAGGTTCATACAAATAAATTAGAATGGATATATTCATGCGAATGAATTAGAATGGATCGTACGAATGAATTAGAATGGATCATACGAATGAATTAGAATGGATATATTCATGCGAATGAATTAGAATGGAATGTACGAATGAATTAGAATGGATAATACGAATTAATTAGAATGGATCGTGCGAATGAATTAGAATGGATCGTACGAATGAATTAGAATGAATACATTCGTGCGAATGAATTAGAATGGATCGTACAAATGAATTAGAATGGATCGTACGAATGAATTAGAATGGATCATGTGAATGAATTAGAATGGATCGTAAAAATGAATTAGAATAGATCGTACGAATGAATAAGAATGGATCGTACGAATGAATTAGAATGGATCGTGCGAATGAATTAGAATGGATCGTACGAATGCATTAGAATGAATCATATGATTGAATTAGAATAGATCATGTGAATGAATTAGAATGGATGGTATGAATGAATCAGAATGGATAGTGCGAATGAATTAGAATGGATCGTATGAATGAATTAGAATGGATACATTCGAGCGAATAAATTAGAATGGATCGTATGAATAAATTAAAATAGATCGTACGAATGAATTAGAATGGATACATTCGTGCGAATGAAATAGAATGCATCGTACGGATGAATTAGAATGGATCTCACGAATAAATTAGAATGGATAGTGCGAATGAATTAGAATGGATCGTACAAATGAATTAGAATGGATACATTCGTGTGAATGATTTAGAATGGATCGTACGAATGAATTTGAATGGATCGTATGAATAAATTAGAATGGATCATGCGAATGAATTAGAATAGATCGTACGAATGATTTAGAATGGATATATTCGTGCGAATGAATTAGAAAGGATCGTACGAATGAATTAGAATGGATTGTGCGAATGAATTAGAATGAATCATACGAATGAATTAGAATGGATATATTCGTGCGAATGAATTAGAATGGATCGTACGAATAAACAAGAATCGATCATACGAATGAATTATAATGGATCGTGCGAATGAATTAGAATGGATCGTATGAATGAATTAGAATGGATACATTCGTGCGAATGAATCAGAATGGATCATACGAATTAATTAGAATGGATCGTACGAATAAATTTGTACGGATTGTACAAATGAATTAGAATGGATCGTGCGAATAAATTAGAATGGATCATACGAATGCATTAGAATGATCGTACGTATGAATTAGAGTGGATCATGCGAATAAATTAGAATGGATCGTACGAATGAATTAGAATTGATCGTACGAATTAATTAGAATGGATAGTGCGAATGAATTTGAATGGATCGTACGAATAAATTTGAATGCATACAATCGTGCGAATGAATTAGAATGGATCGTACGAATGAATTAGAATGGATCGTACGAATGAATTAGAATGGATCGTGCGAGTGAATTAGAATGGATCGTACGAATGAATTAGAATGGATCGTACGAATAAATTAGAATGGATGCATTCGAGCGAATTAATTAGAATGGATCGTACGAATGAATAAGAATGGATCGTACAAATGAATTGAGTGGATCGTGCTAATGAATTAGAATGAATATATTCATGCGAATGAATTAGAATGGATCGTACGAATGAATTAGAATGGATCGTACGAATGAATTAGAATGGATCATTCGAATGAATTAGAATGGATCATGCGAATGAAATAGAATGGATCGTATGAATGAATTAGAATGGATAGTGCGAATGAATTAGAATGGATCGTACGAATGAATTAGAATGGATACATTCGGCGAATGAATTAGAATAGATCGTACAAATGAATTATAATGGATAGTATGAATGAATTAGAATGGATCATGCGAATGAATTAGATTGGATACATTCGTGCGAATGAATTAGAATGGATCGTACGAATGAATTAGAATGGATCATATGAATGAATTAGAAACGATCATGCGATTGAATTAGAATGGATCATACGAATGAATTAGAATGGATACATTCGTGCGAATGATTTAGAATGGATTGTACGAATGAATTAGAATGGATCGTATGAATGAATTAGAATGGATCATGCAAATGAATTAGAATGGATCGTATGAATGAATTGGAATGGATACATTCGTTCGAATGAATTAGAATGGATCGTACGAATGAATTAGAATGGATCATGCGAATGAATTAGAATGTATCGTATGAATGAATTAGAATGGATAGTGCGATTGAATTAGAATGGATCGTACGAATGAATTAGAATGGATACATTCGAGCGAATGAATTAGAATGGTTCGTACGAATGAATTAGAATGGATCGTACGAATGAATTAGAATAGATCGTGCGAATGAATTAGACTGGATACATTCGTGTGAATGAATTAGAATGGATCGTACGAATGAATTAGAATAGATCATACAAATGAATTAGAAAGGATCCTGCGAATGAATTAGAATGGATTGTACGAATGAATTAGAATGGATACATTCGTGCGAATGATTTAGAATGGATCGAACGAATGAATTAGAATGGATCGTACGAATGAACTAGAATGGATCGTGCGAATGAACTAGAACGGATCGTGCGAACGAATTAGAACGGATCGTGCGAATGAATTAGAATGGATCGTGCGAATGAATTAGAATGGATCGTACGAATGAATTAGAATAGATCGTGCGAATAAATTAGAATGGATCGTGCGAATGAATTAGAATGGATCGTACGAATGAATTAGAATTGATACATTCGTGCGAATGAATTAGAATGGATCATACGAATGAATTAGAATGGATCGTACGAATTAATTTGAACGGATTGTACGAATGAATTAGAATGGATCGTGCGAATGAATTAGAATGGATCATACGAATGCATTAGAATAAATCGTACGAATGAATTAGAATGGATCATGCGAATAAATTCGAATGGATCGTACGAAAGAATTAGAATTGATCGTACAAATGAATTAGAATGGATATCGCGAATGAATTAGAATGGATCGTACGAATGAATTTGAATGGATACATTCATGCGAATGAATTAGAATGGATCGTACAAATGAATTAGAATGAATCACACAAATGAATTAGAATGGATCATGCGAATGAATTAGAATGGATCGTACGAATGAAATAGAATGGATACATTTGAGCGAATGAATTAGAATGGATCATACGAATGAATTAGAATGGATCGTACAAATAAATTATAATGGATCGTGCTAATGAATTATAATGGATATATTCATGTGAATGAATTAGAATGGATCGTATGAATGAATTAGAATGGATCGTACGAATGAATTAGAATGTATAGTGCGAATGAATTAGAATGGATCGTACAAATGAATTAGAATGGATACATTCGTGCAAAGGAATTCGAATGGATCGAACGAATGAATTAGAATGGATCGTACGAATGAATTAGAATGGAACGTGCGAATGAATTAGAATGGATCGTACGAATGAATTAGAATGGATCGTAAGAATGAATTAGAGTAGATCGTACGAATGAATTAGACTAGATCGTGCGAATGAATTAGAATGGATCGTATGAATGAATTAGAATGGATACATTCGTGTGAATGAATTAGAATGGATCCTATGAATGAATTAGAATGGATCATACGAATGAATTAGAATGGATCGTGTGAATGAATTAGAATGAATCGTACGAATGAATTAGAATGGATTCGTTCATACGAATGAATTAGAATGGATCATATGAATAAATTAAAATGGATCGTACGAATGAATTAGAATGGATCATACAAATGAATTAGAATGGATCGTACGAATGAATTAGAATGGATCGTTCGACTGAATTAGAATGGATCGTACGAATGAATTTGAATGGATCGTACGAATGAAGTAGAATGGATACATTCGTGCGAATGAATTAGAATGGATTGTACGAATGAATTTGAATGGATCATACGAATGAATTAGAATGGGTCGTACGAATGAATTAGAATGGATCGTGCGAATGAATTAGAATGCATCGTACGAATGAATTAGAATGGATATATTCATGCGAATGAATTAGAATGGATCGTACGAATGAATTAAAATGGATCATACGAATAAATTAGAATGGATCGTATAAATGAATTAGAATGGATCGTACGAATGAATTAGAATAGATCATGCAAATGAATTATAATGGATCGTACGTTTGAATTAGATTATGTACATCCATGCGAAAGAATTAGAATGGATCGTACGAATGAATTAGAATGGATCATACGAATGAATAAGAATGGATCGGACGAATGAATTAGAAGGGTTACATTCATGCGAATGAATTAGAATCGATCGTACGAATGAATTAGAATGGATCGTCTGAATGAATTAGAATGGATCGTGCGAATGAATAAGAATGGATCGTACGAATGAATTAGAATGGATCCTACGAATGAATTAGAATGGATCATACGAATGAATTAGAAAGGATCATATGAATGAATTAGAATGGATCGTGCGAATGAATTAGAATGGATCATATGAAAGAATTAGAATGGATCGTACGAATGAATTAGAATGGATCTTGCGAATGAATTAGAATGGATCATACAAATGAATTAGAATGGATACATTCATGCGAATGAATTTGAATGGATCGTACGAATAAATTAGTAAGGATTATACGACTGAATTAGAATGGATCGTACGAATGAATTAGAATAGATCGTATGAATAAATTAGAATGGATCATACGAATGAATTAGAATGGATACATTTGTGCGAATGAATTTGAACGGATTGTTCGATTGAATTAGAATGGATCTTACGAATGAATTAGAATGGATCTTACGAATGAATTAGAATGGATCGTGCGAATGAATTAGAATGGATACATTCGTGGTAATAAATTAGAATGGAATATACGAGTGAATTAAAATGGATCGTGCGAATGAATTAGAATGGATCGTATGAATGAGTTAGAATGGATACATTCGTGCGAATGTTTTAGAATGGATCGTACGAGTGAATTAGAATGGATCATGCGAATAAATTATATCGGATCGTACAAATGAATTAGAATGAAAATATTCGTGCGAATGAATTGGAATGGATCGTACGAATGAATTAGAATGGATCGTACGAATGAATTAGAATGGATACATTCATTGGAATGAATTAGAATGGATCGTACGAATGAATTAGAATGGATCGTACGAATGAATTAAAATGGATTCGTGCAAATGAATTAGAATGGATCATACGAATGAATTAGAATGGATTATACGAATGAATTAGAATGGATCGTGCGAATGAATTAGAATGGATCGTACGAATGAATTAGAATGAATATATTGTGCCAATGAATTAGAATGGATCGTACGAATGAATTAGAATGGATCGTACGAATGAATTAGAATGGATACATTCGTGCGAATGAATTAGAATGGATCGTACGAATGAATTAGAATGGATATATTCATGCGAATGAATTAGAATGGATCGTACGAAGGAATATGAATGGATCATACAATGAATTAGAATGGATCGTGCGAATGAATTAGAATTGATCGTACGAATGAATTAGAATGGATACATTCGTGCGAATGAATTAGAATGGATCGTACGATTGAATTAGAATGGATCATATGAATGAATTAGAATGGATCGTGCGAATGAATTAGAATGGATTGTACGAATGAATTAGAATGGATGCATTCGTGCAAATGAATTAGAATGCATCGTACGAATGAATTAGAATGGATCGTGTGAATGAATTATAATGGATTGTACGAATGCATTAGAATGAACAGAATTTTTTGAGAAACAGAACTAAAGTTGGGAATTTTTTAATAAACGGAACTAAAGTTGGGAATTTGTCAAAAACGGACTATTACGCCATCTCAAATGGCGTAAAGTCTTTACGCCATTTGAGATGGCGTAAAACTTTTGGGTTTTTTTATAATGCCGATAATGCCCTCATTTACGCCAACTGAGATGGCGTAAATTTAGGGGGTAAAGTCTACAGAATTTACGTCATCTCAAATGGCGTAAGCCTTTGAGTAAATAAAGAAGGGTTATTTTGACTTTACCCCCCAAATTTTGCCTTGAATTAGACTTTACCCCCCATATTTTCATTAATTAGACTTTACCCCCCCCCACCCCCCCCCCCAAAACTAACTTTCTATCAACTCACCATCTAAGAGAAAGGGTGAGCTGATGGAAAAGAAATAAAGTTTTAGGGGGTGAGCTGACGGTGCAGTTAGTTTTGGGGGATAAAGTTTAATTAATGAAAATGTGGGGGGTAAAATCTAAATCAAGCAAAATTTGGGGGGTAAATTCAAAATAACCCTTCTTTTTATTTACTTAAAGACTTTATGCCATTTCAAATGGCGTAAAGCCTTTGAGTAAATAAAAAGAAGGGTTATTTTGACTTTACCCCCCAAATTTTGCTTGAATTAGATTTTACCCAAATTTTGCTTGAATTAGATTTTACCCCCCACATTTTAAAAAACGGAATAGAAAATAATGGCCGTTAGATGATAGAATAATGAAAAAAAAAAAATAAAAAAAAGAGCCGACAGATTGAATAAAAATAAATGAAAAAAAAAGAAAGAAATTTACGCCATCTCAGTTGGCGTAAATGAGGGCATTATCGGCATTATAAAAAAACCCAAAAGTTTTACGCCATCTCAAATGGCGTAAAGACTTTACGCCATTTGAGATGGCGTAATAGTCTGTTTTTTACAAATTCCCATCTTTAGTTCCGTTTATTAAAATATTAATATTTTCCATTCCGTTTCTCAAAAATTTCTATAGAATGAATCGTACGAATGAATTAGAATGGATCATGCGAATGAATTAGAATGGATCGTACGAATGAATTAGAATGGATCATACGAATGAATTAGAATGGATCATACGAATGAACTAGAATGGATACATTCGTGCTAATAAATTAGAACGAATCGTACGAATGAATTAGAATGGATCGTACTAATGAATTAGAATGGATCGTGCGAATGAATTAGAATGGATCGTACGTATGAATTAGAATGGATACATTCGAGCGAATGAATTAGAATGGATCGTTCAAATTAATTAGAATGGATCATACGAATGAATTAGAATGGATCGTGCGAATGAATTAGAATGGATCGTACGAATGAATTAGAATGGATTGTACGAGTGAATTAGAATGGATCGTACGAATGAATTAGAATGGATATATTTGAGCGAATGAATTTGAATGGATCGTACGAATGAATTAGAATGGATTATGTGAATGAATTAGAATGGATATATTCGTGCGAATGAATTAGAATGGATCATACGAATGAATTAGAATGGATCGTACGAATGAATTAGAATGGATCATGCGAATGAATTAGAATGGATCGTATAAATGAATTAGAATGGATACATTCGTGCGAATGATTTAGAATGGATCGTACGAATTTATTAGAATGGATCGTATGAATGAATTAGAATGGATCGTGCGAATGATTTAGAATGGATCGTACGAATGAATTAGACTGGATATATTCATGCGAATGAATTAGAATGGATCATACGAATGAATTAAAATGGATCAGACAAATAATTTAGAATGGATCGTACGAATGAATTAGAATGGATCGTATGAATAAATTAGATTGGATCATACTAATGAATTAGAATGGATCGTACGAATGAATTATAATATATACATTCATGCGAATGAATTAGAATGGATCGTACGAATGAATTAGAATGGTTCGTAGGAATGAATTAGAATGGATCGTACGAATGAATTAGAATAGTTACATTCGTGCGAATGAATTAGAATCGATCGTACGAATGAATTAGAATCGATCGTACGAATGAATTAGAATGGATCGTACGAATGAATTAGAATGAATCGTGCGAATGAATAAGAATGGATCATACGAATGAATTATAATGGATACATTCATGCGAATGAATTAGAATGGATCGTACAAATGTATTAGAATGGATTGTACGAATGAATTAGAATGGATCGTACGAATGAACTAGATTGGATCGTACGAATGAAATAGAATGGATACATTCTTACGAATGAATTAGAATGGATCGTACGAATGAATTAGAATGGATCGTACGAATAAATTAGAATGGATCATGCGAATGAATAAGAATGGATCGTATGACTGAATTAAAATGGATACATTTGTGCGAATGAATTAGAATGGATCGTACGAATGAATTAGAATGGATTGTACTACTGAATTAGAATGGATCGTATGAATGAATTAGAATGGATCATATGAATGAATAAGAATGGATCGTGCGAATGAATTAGAATGGATCGTACGAATGAATTAGAATGGATACATTCATGCGAATGAATCAGAATAGACCGTACGAATGAATTAGAATGGATCGTACGAATGAATTAGAATGGATCATGTGAATGAATTAGAATAGATCATACGAATGCATTAGAATGAATCGTACGAATGAATTAGAATGGATCATGCGAATGAATTAGAATGGATAGTACGAATGAATTAGAATGGATAGTGCGAATGAATTAGAATGGATACATTCGAGCGAATGAATTAGAATGGATCATACGAATGAATTAGAATGGATCGAACGAATGAATTAGAATGGATCGTGCAAATAAATTAGAATGGTTCGAACGAATGAATTAGAATGGATCGTGCAAATGAATTAGAATGGATACATTCGTGCGAATGAATTAGAATAGATCGTACGAATAAATTAGAATGGATAGTGCTAATGAAATAGAATGGAACGTACGAATGAATTAGAATGGATACATTCGTGCGAATGAATTAGAATGGATCGTTCGAACGAATTATAATAGATCGTGCAAATGAAATAGAATGGATCGTATGAATGAATTAGAATGGATACATTTGTACGAATGAATTAGAATGGATCGTACGAACGAATTAGAATGGATCGTGCGAATGAATTAGAATGGATCAAACGAATGAATTAGAACGGATACATTCGTGCGGATGAATTAGAATGGATCGTACGAATGAATTAGAATGGATCCTACGAATGAATTATAATGGATCGTACGACTGAATTATAATGGATCGTACGAATGAATTAGAATGGATACATTTGTGCGAATGAATTAGAATGGATCATACGAATGAATTAGAATGGATCATACGAATGAATTAGAATGGATCGTGCGAATGAATTAGAATGGATCGTATGAATGCATTAGAATGAATCGTACGAATCAATTAGAATCGATCATGCGAATAAATTAGAATGGATCGTACAAATGAATTAGAATGGATCGTAAGAATGAATTAGAATGGGTACATTCGTGCGAATGAATTAGAATGGATCATACGAATGAATTAGAATGGATAGTACAAATGAATTAGAATGGATCATACGAATGAATTAGAATGGATCGTACGAATGAATTAGAATGGATCGTGCGAATGAATTAGAATGGATCGTACGAATGAATTAGAATGGATACACTCGTGCGAATGATTTAGAATGGATTGTTCGAATGAATTAGAATGGATCGTACCAATGAATTAAAATGAATCATCCGAATAAATTACAATGGATCGTATGAATGAATAAGAATTGATCGTACGAATGAATTAGAATGGATCGTGCGAATGAATTAGAATTGATTGTATGAATGAATTAGAGTATATACATTCGTGCGATTGAATTAGAATGGATTGTACGAATGAATTAGAATGGATCATACGAATGAATTAGAATGGATCGTACGAATGAATTAGAAAGGATAGTGCGAATGAATTAGAACGGATCGTACGAATGAATTAGAATGGTTACATTCGTGCGAATGAATTAGAATCGATCGTACGAATGAATTAGAATAGATCGTACAAATGAATTACAATGGATCGTACAAATGAATTAGAATGGATCGTGCGAATGAATAAGAATGGATCGTACGAATGAATTAGAATGTATACATTCATGCGAATGAATTAGAATGGATCGTACGAATGAATTAGAATGGATCGTACAAATGAATTAGAATAGATACTTTCTAGCGAATGAATTTGAATGGATCGTGCAAATTAATTAGAATGGATTGTATGAAAGAATTAGAATGGATCGTGCGAATGAATTAGAATGGATCGTACGAATGAATTAGAATGGATACATTCGTGTGAATGAATTAGAATGGATTGTACGAATGAATAAGAATGGATTGTACGAGTGAATTAGAATGGATCGTACGAATGAATTTGAATGGATATATTTGAGCGAATGAATTTGAATGGATCGTACGAATGAATTAGAATGGATCGTACGAATGAATTAGAATGGATCATGTGAATGAATTGGAATGGATACATTCGTGCGAATGAATTAGAATGGATCGTACGAATGAATTAGAATGGATCATACGAATGAATTAGAATGGATAATGCGAATGAATTAGAATGGAACGTACGAATGGATTAGAATGGATACATTCGTGCGAATGATTTAGAATGGATCGTACGAATTTATTAGAATGGATCGTACGAATGAATTAGAATGGATCGTGTGAATGACTTAGAATGGATCGTACGAATAAATTAGAATGGATATATTCATTCGAATGAATTAGAATGGATCGTACGAATGAATTAAAATGGATCAGACGAATAACTTAGAATGGATCGTACGAATGAATTAGAATGGATCGTACGAATGAATTAGAATGGATCATACAAATGAATTAGAATGGATCGTACGAATGAATTATAATATATATATTCGTGCGAATGAATTAGAATGGATCGTACGAATGAATTAGAGTGGTTCGTACGAATGAATTAGAATGGATCGTATGAATGAATTAGAATGGTTACATTCGTGCGAATGAATTAGAATCGATCGTACGAATGAATTAGAATGGATCATACGAATGAATTAGAATGGATCGTACGAATGAATTAGAATGGATACATTCATGCGAATGAATTAGAATGGATCTTACAAATGTATTATAATGGATTGTACGAATGAATTAGAATGGATCGTACGCATGAATTAGAATAGATCGTACGAATGAAATAGAATGGATACATTCTTGCGAATGAATTAGAATGGATCGTATGAATGAATTAGAATGGATCGTACGAATGAATTAGAATGGATCGTGCGAATGAATTAGAATGGATCGTATGATTGAATTAGAATGGATACATTCGTGCGAATGAATTAGAATGGATCGTACGAATGAATTAGAATGGATTGTACTATTGAATTAGAATGGATCGTACGAATGAATTAGAATGGATCGTACAAATGAATAAGAATGGATCGTGCGAATGATTTAGAATGGATCGTACGAATGAATTAGAATGGATACATTCATACGAATTAATTAGAATGGATCGTGCGAATGAATTAGAATGGATCGTACGAATGAATTAGAATGGATCATGCGAATGAATTAGAATGGATCGTACGAATGCGTTCGAATGAATCGTACGAATGAATTAGAATGGATCATGCGAATGAATTAGAATGGATCGTACGAATAAATTAGAATGGATAGTGCGAATGAATTAGAATGGATCGTACGAATGAATTAGAATGGCTACATTCGAGCGAATGAATTAGAATGGATCATACGAATGAATGAGAATGGATCGTACGAATGAATTAGAATGGATCGTCCAAATGAATTAGAATGGATACATTCGTGCGATTGAATTAGAATAGATCGTACGAATGAATTAGAATGGATCGTGCTAATGAATTAGAATGGAACGTACGAATGAATTAGAATAGATACATTCGTGCGAATGATTTAGAATGGATCATACGAATGAATTAGAATGGATCGTTCGACTGAATTAGAATGGATCGTGCGAATGAAATAGAATGGATCGTATGAATGAATCAGAATGGATACATTCATGCGAATGATTTAGAATGGATCATACGAATGAATTAGAATGGATCGTATGAATGAATTAGAATGGATTGTACAAATTAATTTGAATGGATCGTGCGAATGAATTACAATGGATCGTACGAATGCATTAGAATGAATTGTACAAATGAATTAGAATGGATCATGCGAATAAATTAGAATGGATCGTACAAATGAATTAGAATGAATCGTACGAATGAATTAGAATGGGTACATTCGTGCGAATAAATTAGAATGGATCGTACGAATGAATTAGAATGGATAGTACAAATGAATTAGAATGGATCATGTGAATGAATTAGAATGGATCGTACGAATGAATTAGAATGGATCGTACGAATGAATTAGAATGGATCATACAAATGAATTACAATGGACCATGCTAATGAATTAGAATGGATACATTCATGCGAATGAATTAGAATGGATCGTACGAATGAATTAGAATGGATCGTGCAAATGAATTAGAATGGATCGTACGAATGAATTAGAATGGATACATTCGTGCGAATGAATTCGAATGGATCGAACGAATGAATTAGAATAGAGCATACGAATAAATTAGAATGGATCGTGCGAATGAATTAGAATGGATCGTACGAATGAATTAGATTGGATACATTCGTGCAAATAAATTAGAATGGATCGTAAAAATGAATAAGAATGATTTGTACGAATGAATTAGAATGGATCGTGCGAATGAATTAGAATGGATCGTGCGAATGAATTAGAATGGATCGTATGAATGAATTAGAATGGATACATTCGTACGAATGAATTGGAATGGATCGTACGAATGAATTAGAATGGATCATGCGAATGAATTAGAATGGATCGTACGAATGAATTAGAATGATTACATTCGTGCGAATGAATTAGAATGGATCGTACGAATAAATTATAATGGATCGTACAAATGAATTAGAGTGGATCGTGCGAATGAATTAGAATGGATCGTACGAATGAATTAGAATGGATCATACGAACGAATTTGAATGGATCGTACAAATGAATTAGAATGGATCATGCGAATGAATTAGAATGGATCGTATGAATGAATTAGAATGGATACATTTGTGCGAATGAATTAGAATGGATTGTATGAATGAATTAGAATGGATCGTACGAATGAGTTAGAATGGATCATACGAATGAATTAGATATGATCATGCGAATGAATTAGAATGGATCATACGAATGAATTAGAATGGATATATTCATGTGAATGAATTAGAATAGAGCGTACGAATGAATAAAAATGGATCATACAAATAAATTAGAATGGATCGTATTAATGAATTACAATGGATCATACGAATGAATTAGAATAGGTGGTGCGAATGAATTAGAATAGATCGTACGATTGAGTTAGAATATATACATTCATGCGAATGAATTAGAATGGATCGTACGAATGAATTATAAAGGATCGTACGAATGAATTAGAATGGGTCGTACGAATTAATTAGAAAGTATCATGCGAATGAATAAGAATGGATCATACGAATAAATTAGAATGGTTACATTCGTGCGAATGAATTAGAATCGATCGTACGAATGAATTAGAATAGATCGTACGAATGAATTAGAATGGATCGTACGAATGAATTAGAATGGATCATGCGAATGAATAAGAATGAATCGTATGAATGAATTAGAATGGATACATTCATGCGAATGAATTAGAATGGATCGTACGAATGAATTAGAATAGATTGTACAAATGACTTAGAATGGATCGTACAAATGAATTAGAATGGATCGTATGAATGAATTAGAATGGATACATTCTTGCGAATGAATTAGAATGGATCGTACGAATCAGATAGAATAGATCGTACGAATGAATTAGAATGGATCGTGCGAATGAATTAGAATGGATTGTACGAATGAATTAGAATAGATACATTCGTGCGAATGAATTAGAATGGATCGTATGAATGAATTAGAATGGATACATTCATGCAAATGAATTAGAATGGATCGTACGAATGGATTAGAATGGATCGTACGAATGGATTAGAATGGATCGTGCGAACGAATTAGAATGGATACATTCATGCGAATGAATTTAAATGGATCATATGAATGAATTAGAATGGATTGTACGATTGAAATAGAATGGATCGTACGAATGAATTAGAATGGATCATACGAATGAATTAGAATGGATACATTTGAGCGAATGAATTAGAATGGAGCGTACGAATGAATTAGAATGGATCGTACGAATGAATTAGAATGGATCGTGCGAATGAATTAGAATAGATACATTCGTGCGTATACGAATGAATTAGAATGGATACATTAATGAGAATGATTTAGAATGGATCGTACGAATGAATTAGAATGGATCATACGAATGAATTAGAATTGGATCGTGCGAATAAATTAGATTAGATCGAACAAATGAATTAGAATGGATACATTCGTGCGAGTGAATTGGCTTGGATCGTACGAATGAATTAGAATGGATCGTACGAATGAATTAGAATGGATCGTACGAATGAATTAGAATGGATCATACAAATGAATTAGAATGGATACATTCGTGCGAATGAATTACAATGGATACATTCGTGCGAATGAATTAGAATGGATCGTACGAATGAGTTAGAATGGATCGGACGAATGAATTAGAATGGATCGTGCAAATAAATTAGAATGGATCATACGAATGAATTAGAATGGATCGTGCAAATGAATTAGAATGGATCGCACGAATGAATTAGAATGGATATATTCGTGCGAATGAATTAGAATTGATCGTACGAATGAATTAGAATAGATATATTCGTGTGAATGAATTAGAATGGATCGTACGAATGGATTAGAATGGATCGTACGAATGAATTAGAATGGATACATTCGTTCGAATGAATTAGAATGGATCGTACGAATGAATTAGAATGGATCGTATGAATGAATTAGAATGGATATATTTGTGTGAATGAATTAGAATTGATCGTACGAATGAATTAGAATGGATCATACGAATGAATTAGAATGGATCAAACGAATGAGTTATATTGGATATATTTATGCGAATGAATTAGAATTGATCGTACGAATGAATTAGAATGGATCGTGCGAATGAATTACAATGGATCGTACGAATGAATTGAAATAGATACATTCGTGCGAATGAATTAGAATGGATCGTACGAATGAATTAGAATGGATCGTACGAATGAATTAGAATGGAGCATACAAATGAATTATAATGGATATATTCATGCGAATGAATTAGAATGGATCGTACGAATGAACTAAAATGGATCATACGAATAAATTAGAATAGATCGTATAAATGAATTAGAATGGATCGTATTAATGAATTAGAATAGATCGTGCTAATGAATTAGAATGGATCATACGAATGAATTAGAATATATACATTCGTGCGAATGAATTAGAATGGATCGTACGAATAAATTAGAATGGATCGTACGAATGAATTAGAATGGATCGTACGAATGAATTAGAAAGGATCGTGCGAATGAATTAGAATGGATCATTCGAATGAATTAGAATGGATCGTATGAATGAATTAGAATGGATCGTATGAATAAATTAGAATGGATCGTATGAATGAATTAGAATGGATATAATCTTGCGAATGAATTAGAATGGATCGTATGAATAAATTAGAATAGATCGTACGAATGAATTAGAATGTATCGTATGAATGAATTAGAATGGATACATTCTTGCGAATGAATTAGAATGGATCGTACGAATGAATTAGAATGGATTGTACGAATGAATTAGAATGGATCGTGCGAATGAATTAGAATGGATCGTTTGAATGAATTAGAATGGATACATTCGTGCGAATGAATTGGAATGGATCGTACGAATGAATTAGAATGGATTGTACTACTGAATTAGAATGGATCGTACGAATGAATTAAAATGGATCGTACGAATGAATTAGAATGGATCGTGCGAATGAATTAGAATGGATATATTCTTGCGAATGAATTAGAATGGATTGTACAAATGAATTAAAATCGATCTTACAAATGAATTAGAATGGATCATGCAAATGAATTAGAATGGATCGTGTGAATGACTTAGAATGGATACATTTGTGCGAATGAATTAGAACTGTTCGTACGAATGAATTAGAATGGATCATACGATTGAATTAGAATGGATCGTGCGAATGAATAAGAATGGATCGTACGAATGAATTAGAATGGATATATTTGTGCGAATGAATTAGAATGGTTCGTACAAATGAATTAGAATGGATCATACGAATGAATTAGAATGGATCGAGAGAATGAATTAGAATGGATCGTACGAATGAATTAGAATGGATACACTTATGCGAATCAATTAGAATGTATCGAATGAATTAATTAGAATGGATCGTACGAATGAATTGGATTGCATCGTGCGAATGAATTAGAATCGATCGTGCGAATGAATTAGAATGGATCGTATGAATGAATTAGAATGGATACATTCGTGCGAATGAATTAGAATGGATCATACGAATGAATTAGAATGGATCGTACGAAAGAACTAGAATGGATCGTACCAATGAATTAGAAAGGATCGTACGAATGAATTATAATGGATACATTTGTGTGAAAGAATTAGAATAGCTCCTACGAATGAAATAGAATGGATCATATGAATGAACTAGAATGGTTCTTACGAATGAATTAGAGTGGATCATACGAATGAATTACAATATATCGTACGAATAAATTAGAATCGATCGAATGAATTAGAATCTATCGTACGAATGAATTCGAATGGATCGTGCAAATGAATTAGAATGGGTCATACGAATGAATTAGAATCGATACATTCGTGCGAATGAATTAGAATGGATCGTACAAATGAATTAGAGTGGATCATACGAATGAATTAGAATGGATCGTGCGAATGAATTAGAATGGATACATTCTTGCGTATGAATTAGAATGGATCGTACGAATGAATTAGAATCGATGGTACAAATGAATTAGAATGGATCACGCAAATGAATTAGAATGGATCACGCAAATTCATTTGTACGATCCATTCTAATTCTTTCGCACGAATGTATCCATTCTAATTCATTCGTACGATCCATTCTAATACATTCGCACGATCCATTCAAATTCATTCGTACGAGCCATTCTAATTCATTCTTACGATCCATTCTAATTCATTCATTCAATACATTCTAATTCATTCATATGATTCATTACAATTCATTCGCACGAATGTATCGATTCTAATTCATTCATACGATCCATTCTAATTCATTCGCACGATCTATTCTAATTCATTCGTAGGATACATTCTAATTCATTCGTACGATCTATTCTAATTCATTCGTACTATCCATTCTAATTCTTTCGCACTAATGTATCCATTCTAATTCATTCGTACGATCCATTCTAATTCATTTGCATGATCCATTCTAATTCATTCGTATGATCTATTCTAATTCATTCGTACGATCCATTCTAATTCATTCATACGATCCATTCTAGTTCATTCGTACGATCCATTCTAATTTATTCGCACTATCCATTCTAAGTCATTCGTACGATCCATTCTAATTCATTTATACGATCTATTCTAATTTCATTCATACGATCCATTCGAATTCATTTATACGATCCATTCTAATTCATTCGCACGATCCATTCTAATTCATTCGCACGAATATATCCATTCTAATTCATTCCTACGATCCATTCTAATTTATTCGCACGATCCATTCTATTTCATTCTTACGATCCATTCTAATTCATTTGCACGATCCATTCTAATTCATTCGTATGATCCATTCTAATTCATTCTTACGATCCATTCTAATTCATTCGCACAAATGTATCCATTCAAATTCATTCGTACGATCCATTCTAATTCATTCACACGATCCTTTCTATTTGAATCGTACGATCCATTCTAGTTCATTCGTAAGATCCATTCTAATTCATTCGCACGAATGTATCCATTCTAATTCATTCTTTCGATCCATTCTAATTCATTTGCACGAATGTATCCATTCTAATTCATTCATACGATCCATTCTAATTCATTCGCACGATCCATTATAATTAGTTCGTATGATCCATTCTAATTCATTCGTACGATCCATTCTAGTTCATTCGTATGATCCATTCTAATTCATTCGTACAATCCATTCTAATTCATTCGCACGAATTTATCCGTTCTAATTCATTCGTATGATCCATTCTAATTCATTGGCACGATCCATTCTAATTCATTCATACGATCCATTCTAATTCATTCATATTATCCATTTCAATTCATTCGTACGATCCATTCTAATTCTTTCGCACGAATGTATCCATTCTAATTTATTCATACGATCCATTCTAATTCATTTGTACGATCCATCCTAATTCATTCGCAAGAATGTATCATTCTAATTCATTCATACGATCCATTCTAATTCATTCGTACGATCCATTCTAATTCATTCGTACGATCCATTCTAATTCATTCCTACAATCCATTCTAATTCACTCGTACAAATGTATCCATTCTAATTCATTCGTACGATCCACTCTAATTCATTCGCATAATCCATTCTAATTTATTCGTACGATCCATTCTAATTCATTCATACGATCCATTCTAATTCATTCACACGAATGTATCTATTCTAATTCATTCATACGATCCATTCTAATTCATTCGTACGATCCATTCTAATTCATTCGCACGATCCATTCTATTTCATTCGCACAAATGTATCCATTCTAATTCATTCGTACGATCCATTCTAATTCATTTGCACGATCCATTCTTATTCATTCGTACGATCCATTCTAATTTATTCGCACGAATGTATCCATTCTAATTCATTCGTACGATCCATTCTAATTCATTCGCACGATCCATTCTAATTCATTCGTATGAATGTACCAATTCTAATTCATTCATACGGTCCATTCTAATTCATTCGTATGATCCATTCTAATTCATTCGTACGATCCATTCTAATTCATTCGCACGAATTTATCCATTCTAATTCATTTGTATGATCTATTCTAATTCATTCGAACGATCCATTCTAATTCATTTGTACGATCCATTCTAATTCATTCGCACGATCCATTCTAATTCATTCGTACGATCCATTCTAATTCATTCGCACGAATGTATCCATTCTAATTCATTCGTACGATCCATTCTAATTTATTCGTACGATCCTTTCTAATTCATTCGCACGAATTTATCCATTATAATTCATTTGTACGATCCATTCTAATACATTAGCACGATCCATTCAAATTCAATCGTACGAGCTATTCTAATTCATTCTTATGATCCATTGTAATTCATTCATTCGATGCATTCTAATTCATTCGTATGATCCATTATAATTCATTCGCACGAATGTATCTGTTCTAATTCATTCGTACGATCTATTCCAATTCATTTGTATGATCCATTCTAATTCATTCGTACGATCCATTCTAATTCTTTCGCACGAATGTATCCATTCTAATTCATTCGTATGATCCATTCTAATTCATTTGCACGATTTATTCTAATTCATTCGTACGATCCATTCTAATTCATTCGTACGATCTATTCTAATTCATTCGCACGAATGTATCCGTTCTAATTGATTCGTACGATCCATTCTAATTCATTCATATGATCTATTCTAATTTATTCGTATGATCCATTTTAGTTCATTCGTATGATCCATTCTAATTCATTCGCATGAAGGTATCCATTGTAATTCATTCGTACGATCCATTCCAATTCATTCGCATGATCCATTCTAAGTCATTCATAAGATCTATTCTAATTCATTCGTACGATCCACTATAATTTATTCATATGAACCATTCTAATTTTATTCATATGATCCATTCTAATTCATTCATACGATCCATTCTAATTCATTCGCACGATCCATTCTAATTCATTCACACGAATATATCCATTCTAATTCATTCGTACGATCCATTCTAATTTATTCGCACGATCCACTCTATTTCATTTATACGATCCATTCTAATTCATTCGCACGATCCATTCTAATTCATTCATACAATCCATTCTAATTCATTCGCACGAATGTATCCATTCTAATTCATTCGTACGATCTATTCTAATTGATTACGATCCATTCTATTTCAATCGTACGATCCATTCTAGTTCATACGTAAGATCTATACTAATTCATTCGCATGAATGTATCCATTTTAATTCATTCGTACGATCCATTCTAATTCATTGGCAAGAATGTATCCATTCTAATTCATTCGTACGATCCATTCTAATTCATTCGTAAGATCAATTCTAATTCATTCGCACGATCCATTCTAATTCATTCGTATGATGCATTCTAATTCATTCGTATGATCTTTTCCAATTCATTCGTACGATCCATTCTAATTCATTCGTACGATCCATTCTAATTCTTTCGCACGAATGTATCCATTCTAAATCATTCGTATGATCCATTCTAATTCATTCGTACGATCCATTCTAATTCATTCGTACGATCCATTCTAATTCATTCGCACGAATGTATCCATTCTAATTCATTCGTACGATCCATTCTAATTCATTTGTACGATCCTTTCTAATTCATTTGTACGATCCATTCTAATTCATTCATACGGTCCATTATAGTTCATTTGCACGAATGTATCCATTCTAATTCATTCGCACGATCCATTCTAATTCATTCGTACGATCTATTCTAATTAGTTTGTACGATCCATTTTAATTCATTCACACGAATGTATCTATTCTAATTCATTCGTGCGATTCATTCTGATTCATTCACACGAATGTATCCATTCTAAATCATTCGTATGATCCATTCTAATTCATTCGTACAATCCATTCAAATTCGTACGATCCATTCTAATTCATTCGCAAGAATGTATCCATTCTAATTCGTTCGTACGATCCATTCTAATTCATTCGCATAATCCATTCTAATTTATTCGTACGATCCATTCTAATTCATTCGTACGATCCATTCTAATTCATTTGTACGATCCATTCTAATTCATTCGCACAAATGTATCCATTGTAATTCATTTGTACGACCCAGTCTAATTCATTCGCACGATCCATTCTAATTCATTCGTACGATCCATTCTAATTCATTCAGATGATCCATTCTAATTCATTCGCACAAATGTATCCATTCTAATTAATTCGTACGTTCCATTCTAATTTATTCTCACGATCAATTCTAATTTATTCGTATGATCCATTCTAATTCATTCACACGAATGTATCCATTCTAATTCATTCGTACGATCCATTCTAATTTATTCATATGAATGTATCAATTCTAATTCGTTCGTACGGTCCATTCTAATTCATTCGATCGATCCATTCTAATTCATTCATACGATCAATTCTAATTCATTTGCACGAATGTATGCATTCTAATTCATTCGGACGATCCATTATAATTCATTCGCATGATCCATTCTAATTCATTTGTACGATCCATTCCAATTCATTTGCATGATCCATTCTAATTCATTCGTACGATCCATTCTAATGCATTCGAACGGATGTATCCATTCTAATTCATTCGTATGATCCATTCTAATTCATTCGTATGATCCCTTCTAATTCATTCGCATGAATGTACCCATTCTAATTCATTCGTACGATCCATTCTAATACATTCGCATGATCCATTTAAATTAATTCGTACGAGCCATTCAAATTCATTCTTACGATCCATTCTAATTCATTCATTCGATCCATTCTACTTCATTCGTACGATCTATTATAATTCATTCGCACGAATGTATCCGTTCTAATTCATTCGTACGATCCATTCTAATTCATTCGCACGATCCATTCTAATTCATTCATACGATCCATTCTAATTCATTCCTATGATGCATTCTAATTCTTTTGCACGAACGTATCTATTCTAATTCATTCGCACGATCCATTCTAATTCATTCGTACGATCATTTCTAATTCATTCGCACGAATGTATCCATTCTAATTCATTCGTATGATCCATTCTAATTCATTTGTACGATCCATTCTAACTCATTCGTACGATCCATTCTAGTTCATTCGTACGATCCATTCTAATTCATTCGTACGAAGGTATCCATTCTAATTCATTCGTACGATCCATTCTAATTCATTCACACGATCCACTCTAAGTCACTCGTGCGATCCATTCTAATTCATTCGTATGATCCAATCTAATTCATTCGCACGAATGTATCCATTCTAATTCATTCGTACAATCCATTCTAATTTATTCGCACGATCCATTCTAATTTATTTGTACGATCCTTTCTAATTCATTCATACGATCCATTCTAATTCATTCGCACGAATGTATCCATTCTAATTCATTTGTATGATCCAATCTAATTCATTAGCACGATCCATTCTAATTCAATCGTACGATCCATTCTAATTCATTCGCACCAATGTATCCATTCTAATTCATTCGTACGATCCATTCCAATTCATTCGTACGATCCATTCTAATCCATTCGCATGAATGTATCCATTCTAATTCATTCATACGATCCATTCTAATGCATTCGAACGATCCATTCAAATTCATTCATACGATCCATTCTAATTCATTCTTACGATCCATTCTAATTCATTCATTCGATCCATTCTAGTTCATTCGTAGGATCCATTATAATTCATTCGGAGGAATGTATCCGTTCTAATTCATTCATATGATCCATTCTAATTCATTCGTACGATCCATTCTAATTCATTCGTACGATCCATTCTAATTCATTCGTACGATCCATTCTAATTCATTAGTACGATCCATTCTAATTCTTTCGCACGAATGTATCCATTCTAATTCATTAGTACGATCCATTCTAATTCTTTCGTACGTATGTATCCATTCTAATTCATTCATACAATCCATTCTAATTCATTCGTACGATCCATTCTAATTCATTCGCACGAATGTATCCGTTCTAATTCATTCGTACGATCCATTCTAATTCATTCGTATGATCCATAGTAATTCATTCGTACGGTCCATTCTAGTTCATTCGTACGATTCATTCTAATTCATTCGCATGAAGGTATCCATTCTAATTCATTCGTATGATCCATTCTAATTCAATCGCATGATCCATTCTAAATCATTCAAACGATCTATTGAAATTCATTCGTGCGATCCAATCTAATCACTTGCACTAATGTACCCATTCTAATTCATTCATACGATTCATTCTAATTTATTCGCACGATCCATTCTAATTCATTCGTACGATCCATTCAAATCCATTCGCACGAATGTATCCATTCTAATTCAATTCAACGATCCATTCTAATTCATTCGCATGAATGTATCCGTTCTAATTCATTCGTACGATACATTCTAATTCATTCATACGATCCATTCTGGTTCATTCGTACGATCCATTCTAATTCATTCGCACGAAGGTATCCATTCTAATTCATTCGTATGATCCATTCTAATTCATTCGCACGATCCATTCTAGGTCATTCGTATGATCCATTCTATTTCATTCGTACGATCCAATCTAATTCATTCGCATGAATGTATCCTTTCTAATTCATTCGTACGATCAATTCTAATTCATTCGCACGATCCATTCTAATTCATTCGTACGATCCATTCTAATTCGTTCGTACAATTCATCCTAATTCATTCGCACGAATGTATCTATTATAATTTATTTGTACGATCCATTCTAATTCATTCGCACGATCCATTCTAATTCATTCGTATGATCCATTCTAATTCATTCGTACAATCCATTAAAGTTCATTCGTATGAACCATTCTAATTCATTCACACGAACGTATCCATTCTAATTTATTCATACGATTCATTCTAATTCATTCACATGAACCAGTCTAATTCATTCGTTCGATCCATTCTTATTCATTCGTACGATCTATTCTAATTCTTTCGCATGATCCATTCTAATTCATTCGTACGATCCATTCTAATTCATTCGCACGAATGTATCCATTCTAATTCATTCTTTTGATCCATTCTAATTCATTTGCACGAATGTATCCATTCTAATTCATTCATACGATCCATTCTGATTCATTCGCACGATCCATTCTAATTAGTTCGTACAATCCATTCTAATTCATTCGTATGATCCATTCTAATTCATTCGTACAATCCATTCTAATTCATTCGAACGAATTTATCCGTTCTAATTCATTCGTACGATCCATTCTAATTCATTGGCACGATCCATTCTAATTCATTCATATGATCCATTCTAATTCATTCCTATGATCCCTTCCAATTCATCCGTATGATCCATTCTAATTCATTCGTACGATCCATTCTAATTCCTTCGCACGAATGTATCCATTCTAATTCATTCGTACGACCCATTCTAATTCATTTGTATAATCCATTCTAATTCATTCGTACGATCCATTATAATTCATTCGCAAGAATGTATCATTCTAATTCATTCATACGATCCATTCTAATTCATTTACACGATCCATTCTAATTCATTCGTACGATCCATTCCAATTCATTCCTACGATCCATTCTAATTCACTCGTATAAATGTATCCATTCTAATTCATTCGTACGATCCACTCTAATTCATTCGCATAATCTATTCTAATTTATTCGTACGATCCATTCTAATTCATTCGTACGATCCATTCTAATTCATTCGCACGAATGTATCCATTCTAATTCATTCATACGATCCATTCTAATTCATTCGTACGATCCATTCTAATTCATTCGCACGACCCATTCTAATTCATTCGCACAAATGTATCCATTCTTATTCATTCGTACGATCCATTCTAATTCATTCGCACGAATGTATCCATTCTAATTTATTCATACGATCCATTCTAATTCATTCGTACGATCCATTCTAATTCATTTATACGAATGTATCAATTCTAATTCATTCGTACGGTCCATTCTAATTCATTCGTATGATCCATTCTAATTCATTCGTACGATCCATTCTAATTCATTCGCACGAATGTATCCATTCTAATTCATTTGTACGATCCATTCTAATTCATTCGCACGATCCATTTTAATTCATTTGTATGATCCATTCTAATTCATTCGTACAATCCATTCTAATTCATTCGTACGATCCATTCTAATTCATTCGCACGATCCATTCTAATTCATTCACATGATCCATTCTAATTCATTCGTACGATCCATTCTAATTCATTCGTACGATCCATTCTAATTCATTCGCATAAATGTATCCATTCTAATTCATTCATACGATCCATTCTAATTCATTAGCGTGATCCATTCTAATTCATTCGTACGATCCATTCTAATTCATTCGCATGAATGTATCTATTCTAATTCATTCGTATGATCCATTCTAATTCATTCGTACGAATGTATCAATTCTAATTGATTAGTACGGTCCATTCTAATTCATTCGTATGATCCATTCTAATTCATTTGTGCGATCCATTCTAATTCATTCGCACGAATGTATCCATTCTAATTCATTCGTACGATCTATTCTAATTCATTCACACGATCCATTCTAATTCATTTGTACGATCCATTCTAATTCATTCGCATGATCCATTCTAATTCATTCGTGTGATCCATTTTAATTCATTCACACGAATGTATCCATTCAAATTCATTCGTACGATCCATTCTAACACATTCTTACGATCCATTCTAATACATTCGCAAGAATGTATCCATTCTAATTCATTCGTATGATCCATTCTAATACATTCGCACGATCCATTCAAATTCATTCGTACGAGCCATTCTAATTCATTTTTACGATCCATTCTAATTCATTCATTCGATCCATTCTACTTCAATCGTACGATCCATTACAATTCATTCGCACGAATGTATCCATTCTTATTCATTCATACGATCCATTCTAATTGATTCGCACGATCCATTCTAATTCATTCGTACGATCTATTCTAATTTATTCGTACGATCCATTCAAATTCATTCGTACGATCCATTCTAATTCTTTCGCAGAATGTATCCATTCTAGTTTATTCGTACGATCCATTCTAATTCATTGGTACGACCCATTCTAATTCATTCGTACGATCCATTCTAATTCATTCGTACGAATATATCAATTCTAATTGATTAGTACAGTCCATTCTAATTCATTCGTACGATCCATTCTAATTCATTCACACGATCCATTCAAATTTATTCGCACGACTGTATCCATTCTAATTCATTCGTACGATCCATTCTAATTCATTCACATGATTCATTCTAAATCATTTGTACGATCCATTCTAATTCATTCGCACGATCCATTCTAATTCATTCGTATGATCCATTTTAATTCATTCACACGAATGTATCCATTCTAATTCATTCGTACGATCCATTCTAACTCATTCTTACGATCCTTTCTAATTCATTCGCTCGAATGCATCTATTCTAATTCATTCGTACGATCCATTCTAATACATTTGCATAATCCATTCAAATTCATTCGTACGAGCCATTCTAATTCATTCTTACGATCCATTCTAATTCATTCATTCAATCCATTCTAATTCATTCGTACGATCCATTATAATTCATTCGCACGAATGTATCCGTTCTTATTCATTCATACGATCTATTCTAATTCATTCGCACGATCCATTCTAATTCATTCGTACGATCCATTCTAATTCATTCGTACGATCCATTCTAATTCTTTCACACGAATGTATCCATTCTAATTCATTCGTACGATCCATTCTAATTCATTCGTATGATCCATTCTAATTAATACATGCGATCCATTCTAATTCTTTCGCACGAATGTATCCTTTGTAATTCATTCGTACGATCCATTCTAATACATTCGGACGATCCATACAAATTCATTCGTATGAGCCATTCTAATTCATTCTTACGATCCATTCTAATTCATTCATTCAATACATTCTAATTCATTCATATGATTCATTATAATTCATTCGCACGAATGTATCCATTATAATTCATTCATACGATCCATTCTAATTCATACGCACGATCCATTCTAATTCATTCGTACGATACATTCTTATTTATTCATACGATCTATTCTAATTCATTCGTACTATCCATTCTAATTCTTTCGCACCAATGTATCTATTCTAATTCATTCGTACGATCCATTCTAATTCATTTGCACGATCCATTCTAATTCATTCGTATGATCCATTCTAATTTATTCGTACGATCCATTCTAATTCATTCATACGATCCATTCTAGTTCTTTCGTACGATCCATTTTAATTCATTCGCACGAAGGTATCCATTCTAATTCATTCGTACGATCCATTCTAATTTATTCGCACAATCCATTCTTAGTCATTCGTACGATCCATTCTAATTCATTTATACGATCTATTCTAATTTCATTCATACGATCCATTCTAATTCATTCATACGATCCATTCTAATTCATTCGCACGCTCCATTCGAATTCATTCGCACGAATATATCCATTCGAATTCATTCGTACGATCCATTCCAATTCATTCGCACGATCCATTCTATTTTATTCTTATGATCCATACAAATTCATTTGCACGATCTATTCTAATTCATTCGTATGATCCATTCTAATTCATTCTTACGATCCATTCTAATTCATTCGCACAAATGTATCCATTCAAATACATTCGTACGATCCATTCTAATTCATTCACACGATCCATTCTATTTGAATCGTACGATCCATTCTAGTTTATTCGTAAGATCCATTCTATTTCATTCGGACGAATGTATCCATTCTAATTCATTCTTTCGATCCATTCTAATTCATTTGCACGAATGTATCCATTCTAATTCATTCACACGATCCATTCTAATTCATTCGCACGATCCATTATAATTAGTTCGTACGATCCATTCTAATTCATTCGTATGATCCATTCTAATTCATTCATACGATCCATTCTAATTCATTCGTACAATCCATTCTAATTCATTCGCACGAATTTATCCGTTCTAATTCATTCGTACGATCCATTCTAATTCATTAGCACGATCCATTCTAATTCATTCATACGATCCATTCTAATTCATTCATATGATCCATTCCAATTCATTCGTACGATCCATTCTAATTCATTCGTACGATCCATTCTAATTCATTTGTACGATCCATCCTAATTCATTCGTACGATCCATTATAATTCATTCGCAAGAATGAATCATTCTAATTCATTCATACGATCCATTCTAATTCATTCCCACGATCCATTCTAATTCATTCGTACGATCCATTCCAATTCATTCCTACGATCCATTCTAATTCACTCGTACAAATGTATCCATTCTAATTCATTCGTACGATCCATTCTAATTCATTCGCATAATCCATTCTAATTTATTCGTACGATCCATTCTAATTCATTCGTACGATCCATTCTAATTCATTCGCACGAATGTATCCATTCTAATTCATTCATACGATCCATTCTAATTCATTCGTATGATCCATTCTAATTCATTCGCACGATCCATTCTATTTCATTCGCACAAATGTATCCATTCTAATTCATTCGTACGATCCATTCTAATTCATTTGCACGATCCATTCTTATTCATTCGTATGATCCATTCTAATTCATTCGCACGAATGTATCCATTCTAATTCATTCGTACGATCCATTCTAATTCATTCGTACGAATATACCAATTCTAATTCATTCGTACGGTCCATTCTAATTCATTCGTATGATCCATTCTAATTCATTTGTATGATCCATTCTAATTCATTCGCACGAATTTATCCATTCTAATTCAATTGTACGATCTATTCTAATTCATTCGCATGATCCATTCTAATTTATTTGTACGATCCATTCTAATTCATTCGCACGATCCATTCTAATTCATTCGCACGAATGTATCCATTCTAATTCATTCGTACGATCCATTCTAATTCATTCGTACAATCCATTCTAATTCATTCGCACGAATTTATCCATTATAATTCATTCGTAGGATCCATTCTAATACATTCGCACGATCCATTTAAATTCATTTGTACGAGCCATTCTAATTCATTCTTACGATCCATTTAAATTCATTCGTACGATCCATTCTAATTCATTTGTATGATCCATTCTAATTCATTCGTATGATCCATTCTAATTCTTTCGCACGAATATATCCATTCTAATTCATTCGTTCGATCCATTCTAATTCATTTGCACGATCCATTCTAATTCATTCGTACGATCCATTCTAATTCATTCATACAATCCATTCTAATTCATTCGCACGAATGTATACGTTCTAATTGATTCGTAGGATCCATTCTAATTCATTCATACGATCTATTCTAATTCATTCGTACGATCCATTCTTGTTCATTCGTACGATCCATTCTAATTCATTCACACGAAGGTATCCATTGTAATTCATTCGTACGATCCATTCTAATTCATTCGCATGATCCATTCTAAGTCATTCATACGATCCATTCTAATTCATTCGTACGATCCACTATAATTCATTCATATGAACCATTCTAATTTTATTCATATGATCCATTCTTATTCAATCATACGATCCATTCTAATTCATTCCCACGATCCATTCTAATTCATTCACACGAATATATCCATTCTAATTCATTCGTGCGATCCACTCTAATTTATTCGCCCGATCCACTCAATTTCATTTATACGATCCATTCTAATTCATTCGCACGATCCATTCTAATTCATTCATATGATCCATTCTAATTCATTCATACGATCCATTCTAATTCATTCGCACGAATATATCCATTCTAATTCATTCGTACGATCTATTCTAATTCATTCGCACGATCCATTCTATTTCAATCGTACGATCCATTCTAGTTCATACGTAAGATCCATTCTAATTCATTCGCACGAATGTATCCATTTTAATTCATTCGTTCGATCCATTCTAATTCATTCACAAGAATGTATCCATTCTAATTCATTCGTACGATCCATTCTAATTCATTCGTACGATCAATTCTAATTCATTCGCACGATCCATTCTAATTCATTCGTACAATGCATTCTAATTCATTCGTATGATCTTTTCCAATTCATTAGTACGATCCATTCTAATTCATTCGTACGATCCATTCTAATTCTTTCACACGAATGTATCCATTCTAAATCATTCGTATGATCCATTCTAATTCATTCGTACGATCCATTCTAATTCATTCATACGATCCTTTCTAATTCATTCGCACAAATGTATCCATTCTAATTCATTCATACGATCCATTCTAATTCATTTGTATGATCCTTTCTAATTCATTTGTATGATCCATTCTAATTCATTCGTACGGTCCATTATAATTCATTTGCACGAATGTATCCATTCTAATTCATTCACACGATCCATTCTAATTCATTCGTACGATCCATTCTAATTCATTCGGACGATCCATTTTAATCCATTCGTAGGAATGTATCCATTCTAATTCATTCGTGCGATTCATTCTAAGTTATTCACATGAATGTATCCATTCTAAATCATTCGCATGATCTATTCTAATTCATTCGTACGATCCATTCAAATTCATTCGTACGATCCATTCTAATTTATTCGCACGAATGTATCCATTCTAATTCATTCGTACGATCCATTCGAATTCATTTGCATAATCCATTCTAATTTATTCGTACGATCCATTCTAATTCATTCGAACGATCCATTCTAATTCATTTGTACGATCCATTCTAATTCATTTGCACAAATGTATCCATTGTAATTCATTCGTACGATCCAGTCTAATTCATTCGCACGATCCATTCTAATTCATTCGTACGATCCATTCTAATTCATTCAGATGATCCGTTCTAATTCATTCGCACAAATGTATCCATTCTAATTAATTCGTATGTTCCATTCTAATTCATTCGCATGATCAATTCTAATTCATTCGTATGATCCATTCTAATTCATTCGCACGAATGTATCCATTCTAATTCATTCGTACGATCTATTCTAATTCATTCTTACGAATGTATCAATTCTAATTCGTTCGTACGGTCCATTCTAATTCATTCGATCGATCCATTTAATTCATTCGTACGATCCATTCTAATTCATTTGCATGAATGTATCCATTCTAATTCATTCGTACGATCCATTCTAATTCATTCGCACGATCCATTCTAATTCATTTGTACGATCCATTCTAATTCATTTGCATGATCCATTCTAATTCATTCGTACGATCCATTCTAATTCATTCGCACGAATATATCCATTCTAATTCATTCGTACGATTCATTCTAATTCATTCGTATGATCCCTTCTAATTCATTCACATGAATGTACCCATTCTAATTCATTCGTACGATCCATTCTAATACATTCGCATGATCCATTTAAATTTATTCGTACGAGCCATTCAAATTCATTCTTACGATCCATTCTAATTCATTTATTCGATCCATTCTACTTCATTCGTACGATCCACTATAATTCATTCGCACGAATGTATCCATTCTAATTCATTCGTATGATCCATTCTAATTCATTCGCACGATCCATTCTAATTCATTCGTACGATCAATTCTAATTCATTTGCACGATGCGTTCTAATTCTTTTGCACGAACGTATCTATTCTAATTCATTCGCACGATCCATTCTAATTCATTCGTATGATCCTTTCTAATTCATTCGCACGAATGTATCCATTCGAATTCATTCGTACGATCCATTCTAATTCATTTGTACGTTCCATTCTAACTCATTCGTACGATCCATTCTAGTTCATTCGTACGATCCATTCTAATTCATTCGTACGTAGGTATCCATTCTAATTCATTTGTACGATCCATTCTAATTCATTCACACGATCCATTCTAAGTTATTCGTGCGATCCATTCTAATTCATTTGTACGATCCAATCTAATTCATTAGCACGAATGTATCCATTCTAATTCATTCGTACAATCCATTCTAATTCATTCGCACGATCCATTCTAATTCATTTGTACGATCCATTCTAATTCATTCGTACGATCCATTCTAATTCATTTGCACGAATGTATCCATTCTAATTCATTTGTATGATCCAATCTAATTCAATAGCACGATCCATTCTAATTCAATCGTATGATCCATTCTAATTCATTCGCACCAATGTATCCATTCTAATTCATTCGTACGATCCATTCTAATCTATTCGCATGAATGTATCCATTCTAATTCATTCGTACGATCCATTCTAAAGCATTCGAACGATCCATTCAAATTCATTCATACGATCCATTCTAATTCATTCTTACGATCCATTCTAATTCATTCATTCGATCCATTCTAGTTCATTCGTGTGATCCATTATAATTCATTCGCACGAATGTATCCGTTCTAATTCATTCGTACGATCCATTCTAATTCATTCGTACAATCCATTCTAATTCATTAGTACGATCTATTCTAATTCTTTCGCACGAATGTATCCATTCTAATTCATTAGTACGATCCGCTCTAATTCTTTCGTACGAATGTATCCATTCTAATTCATTCATACAATCCATTCTAATTCACTCGTACGATCCATTCTAATTCATTCATACAATCCATTCTAATTCATTCGCATGAAGGTATCCATTCTAATTCATTCGTACGATCCATTCTAATTTATTCGCATGATCCATTCTAAATCATTCATACGATCCATTGTAATTCATTCGTACGATCCAATCTAATCACTTGCACTAATGTACCCATTCTAATTCATTCATATGATTCATTCTAATTTATTCGCACGATCCATTCTAATTCATTCGTATGATCCATTCAATTCCATTCGCACGAATGTATCGATTCTAATTTATTTGAACGATCCATACTAATTTATTCGCACGAGTGTATCCGTTCTAATTCATTCGTACGATCCATTCTAATTCATTCATACGATCCATTCTGGTTCATTCGTACGATCCATTCTAATTCATTCGCACGAAGGTATCCATTCTAATTCATTCATACGATCCATTCTAATTCATTCGCACGATCCATTCTAAGTCATTCGTACGATCCATTCTATTTCATTCGTATGATCCAATCTAATTAATTCGCACGAATGTATCCTTTTTAGTTCATTCGTACGATCAATTGTAATTCATTCGCACGATCCATTCTAATTCATTCCTACGATCCATTCTAATTCGTTCGTACGATTCATTCTAATTCATTCGCACGAATCTATCTATTCTAATTTATTTGTACGATCCATTCTAATTCATTCGCACGATCCATTCTAATTCATTCGTATGATCCTTTCTAATTCATTCGTACAATCCATTAAAGTTCATTAGTATGAACCATTCTAATTCATTCACACGAACGTATCCATTCTAATTTATTCGTACGATTCATTGTAATTCATTCGCATGAACCAGTCTAATTCATTCGTTCGATCCATTCTAATTCATTCGGACGATCTATTCTAATTCATTCGTACGATCCGTTCTAATTCATTCGCACGAATGTATCCATTCTAATTCATTTGTGTGATCCATTCTAATTTATTCGTACGATCCATTCTAATTCTTTCCGAAGAATGTATCCATTCTAATTCATTCGTATTATCCTTTCTAATTCATTCGCACGATCCAATCTAATTCATTTCTATGATCCATTCTAATTCATTCGTACGATCCATTCTAATTCAATCGTACGATCCATTCCAATTCATTCGTATGAATATATCCTTTCTAATTCATTCGTACGATCCATTATAATTTATTCGCACGATCCATTCTAATTCATTCGTACGATCCTTTCTAATTCATTCGCAAGATCCATTCTAATTCATTCGTATGATCCATTCTAATTCATTCGCATGAATGTATCCATTCTAATTTATTCGTACGATCCTTTCTAATTCATTCGTACGATCCATTCTAATTCATTCGCACGAATGTATCCGTTCTAATTCATTCGTACGATCCATTCTAATTCATTCGTATGATCCATTGTAATTCATTCGTACGATCCATTCTAGTTCATTCGTATGATTCATTCTAATCCATTCGCGTGAAGGTATCCATTCTAATTCATTCATACGATCTATTATAATTCATTCATACGATCCATTCTAATTCATTAGTACGATCCATTATAATTCATTCGCACGAATGTATCCATTCTAATTCATTTGAACGATCCATTCTAATTCATTCGCACGAATATATCCGTTCTAATTCATTCATACGATCCATTCTAATTCATTCATACGAGCCATTCTAGTTCATTCGTACGATCCATTCTAATTCATTCGCACGAAGGTATCCATTCTAATTCATTCGTACGATCCATTCTAATTCATTCGCACGATCCATTCTAAGTCATTCGTATGATCCATTCTATTTCATTCGTACGATCCAATCTAATTCATTCGCACGAATGTATCCTTTCTAATTCATTCGTACGATCAATTCTAATTCATTCGCACGATCCATTCTAATTCATTCGTACGATCCATTCTAATTCGTTCGTACGATCCATTCTAATTCATTCGCACGAATGTATCTATACTAATTTATTTGTACTATCAATTCTAATTTATTCGCACGATCCATTCTAATTCATTCGTACGATCCATTCTAATTCATTTGTACAATCCATTAAAGTTCATTCGTATGATCCATTCTAATTCATTCACACGAACGTATCCATTCTAATTTATTCGTACGATTCATTCTAATTCATTCGCATGAACCAGTCTAATTCATTAATACGATCCATTCTAATTCATTCGTACGATCTATTCTAATTCTTTCGCAGGATCCATTCTAATTCATTCGTACGATCCATTCTAATTCATTCGCACGAATGTATCCATTCTAATTCTTTCGTATGATCCATTCTAATTTATTCGTATGATCCATTCTAATTCATTCAGAAGAATGTATCCATTCTAATTCATTCGTATGATCCATTCTAATTCATTCGCACGATCCAATCTAATTCATTTATACGATCCATTCTAATTTATTTGTACGATCCATTCTAATTCAATCGTACGATCCATTCCAATTCATTCACATGAATGCATCCATTCTAATTCATTCGTACGATCCATTCTAATTTATTTGCATGATCCATTCTAATTCATTCGTACGATCCATTCTAATTCATTCGCACGATCCATTCTAATTCATTAGTATGATCCATTCTAATTCATTCGCACAAATGTATCCATTCTAATTTATTCGTACGATCCATTCTAATTCATTCGCACGATCAATTCTAATTCATTCACACGATCAATTCTAATTCATTCATAAGATCCATTCTAATTCATTCATATGATCCATTTCTAATTCATTAGTACGATCAATTCTAATTCATTCGCATGAATGTATCCATTCTAATTCATTCGTACGATCCATTCTAATTCATTCACACGATCCCTTCAAATTCATTCGTACGATCCATTCTAATTTATTCGTATGATACATTCTAATTCATTCGTACGATCCATTACACTTCATTCACACGAATGTATCCGTTCTAATTTATTCGTACGATCCATTCTAATTTATTCGCACGATCGATTCTAAATCATTCATATGATCCACTCTAATTCATTCGTATGATCCATTCTAATTCATTCGTACGATCCATTCTAATTCGTTTGCACGAATGTATCTATTCTAATTCATTAGCATGATTCATTCTAATTCATTCGTACGATTCATTCTAATTCATTCGTACGATCTATTTTAATTCATTCGCACGAATGTATCCATTCTAATTCATTAGTATGATCCATTCTAATTCATTCGTACGAACCATTCTAGTTCATTCGTACGATCCATTCTAGTTCATTCGTACGATACATTCTAATTCATTCGCACGAATGTATCCATTCTAATTCATTCGTATGATCCATTCTAATTCATTTGCACGATCCATTCTAATTCATTCGTATGATCTATTCTAATTCATTCGTACGATCCATTCTAATTCATTCACATGATCCATTCTAGTTCATTCGTACGATCCATTTTAGTTCATTCGTACGATCCATTCTAATTCATTCGTATGAATGTATCCATTCTAATTCATTTGTATGATCCATTCTAATTCATTCGCATGATCCATTCTAATTCATTCTTACAATCAATTCTAATTTATTCGTATGACCTATTCCAATTCATCCGTACGATCCATTCTAATTTATTCGTACGATCCATTCTAATTCTTTCGAACAAATGTAACCATTCTATTTCATTCGCATTAATGTATACATTCTAATTCATTTGTACGATCCATTCTAATTCATTTGTATGAACCATTCTAATTCATTCGTACGATCCATTCTAATTCATTCATACGATCCATTCTAATTCATTCGCACGAATGTATCGATTCTAATTTATTCATACGATCCATTCTAATTCATTTGCACGATCCATTGTAATTAATTCGTACAATCCATTCTAATTCATACATAAGATCCATTTTAATTCATTCACACGAATGTATCCATTCTAATTCATTCGTGCGATTCATTCTTATTCATTCGCATGATCCATTCTAATTCATTTGTACGATCCTTTCCGATCCATTCTAATTCATTTATACGATCCTTTCCAATCCATTCGTACGATCCATTCTAATTCATTCGTATGATCCATTCTAATTCATTCGCACGAATATATCCATTCTAATTTATTCGAACGATCCATTCTAATTCATTTGCATAATCCATTCTAATTTATTCGTATGATCCATTTAAATTCATTCGTACGATCCATTCAAATTCATTCGTACGATCCATTCTAATTCATTCTCACGAATGTATCCATTCTAATTCATTCGTACAATCCATTCTAATTCATTCGCATGATCCATTCTAATTCATTCATACGATCCATTCTAATTCATTCGCATGATCCATTCTAATTCATTCGTATGATCTATTCTAATTCATTCGTACGATCCATTCTAATTCATTCGCATGATCCATTCTAATTTATTCGCACGATCCATTCTAATTCATTCATACGATCCATTCTAATTCATTCGCATGAATGTATCCATTTTAATTCATTAGTACGATCCATTCTAATTCATTCGTATGATCCATTCTAACTCATTTGTACGATAGGAGAGGGGCAGGTCAGGGGCTGGGGGCCGGGATCGGGTGGGCAGCAGGAGGGGAGAGGATGGGGGGTTTCGGTCGGCTGTAGGGAAGGGGTGGGGATGGGCAAGGGAGGCAGCACCGGGGGCAGGGGCGGGGCCGGGCCGGAGCAGGGGAAGGAAGGGGAGGCGGGGCTGGGCGCAGGGGAGAGGAGGAGGTCGCGGGAGGAGAGAGAGAGGGAGAGGATGGGGTAGGGGTTGGGCTAGGGTTTCACACGCCTAGTACCCACCTAGGGTTTCACACGCCTAGGGTTTGGGATTGGGGTTTCACACACCTCACCCTGTTGTCACTCAACACAATAGTGGAGAAACAAAAATTTTATTTCATTATTCAGTGCCATTACATGATCCATGGGCAGGCCTATATAAAGGCCTGCAATAACAAACAAAAGTCCCTGGAAGTCGAGGTGGGACTAAATAACACAATGCAAAAAAAATAAAAACAAATGAAAACATCCATGATGGTGCTGACTGTCTGATCAGAGCCATAGGCTCAGGTGGCGCCTCCTGCGCTGGTACACGCGCCATGGGCGCTGCTCGATGTCCCCATCATTCTCCCGGGGTGGGAGAGAGCTCGACTCCGTCGAGTAAGGCTCGGTGCGGCTCTCGTATAGCTCCAGCAGGTCTGGGTCCATCTGCTGGGGTCCCTGATGCTCACTCCAAGCGTCCTCAGAATGGGGCCTTCCTTTCCAGCGAACCAGGTACCGCCGGATTCCACTGTCGTCTTGCCGAGACAATCTCATCATCCAGAATATTATCAATGCCTTTTGTTGTATATGGTGGGGATATTTCTGGGAGTGGGGGTAGGGGGGGCACTCAGGGGCAGGGTCCAGGGTAGGCTCAACTATCAGCGGATTTCCAGGGTTAAAATATGGGCCATTATAAGCCACTAGATCTTTAATATTGAAGGTGGGACTGATGCCAAAACCCTCGGGTAATACAATAAAATAAGCATTATCATTTATATCTTTTAGAACCCGAAAAGGACCCGTACTGCGCGTATGTAGTTTCTTAACGGCTCCCGAAGGAAGCCGTTCCAGACGAATCCGGACCATCACATAATCTCCCATACTGAAAGTCTGAACTCGCTTCCGGACATCGGCCCTTAATTTATAGCTCGCATTGCTCTGTTTAATTTTTTTACTGATTTTCTTATGTAGTTCATGCACATGAGATGCAAAAGCAGATGCCGACTCGAAAATTCTATGATGCTCAGATATGGGAATAAGATCGACTGGTTGCCTAGGTTTGAACCCATGCACGACTTCATGAGGACTCACACCGGTGGACCTATTGGCAGATGTATTATATGCAAACTCGGCTACTGACAGTTTCAGATCCCAAGTCTTAACGTGTTCACCCATCAAGGTACGTACAAGGTTTCCCGGACTCCTATTGACAACTTCAGTCTGGTCATCGGTCTGGGACTGGAAGGTAGTGAAGAACTGGAGCCTGGTGCCCAGCTTGTGCCATGGGATTTTCCAACAGAAACTGGTGATCTTGACATCCTTGTTGGGCATAATTTCGGGCAATCCGTGTAACTTCATGACGTCATTGGACGTCTTGGAATAAGGGAGGAGATGGGCCACCTCAGCGAATCGGTCTACGAAGATTAGGACCGAATCATGCTCCTTGAAAACCTTCTTAGCTAGGGTTGATTGTTGTTTGGCCGGATTACTCTTTGGTTGGGAGGGACCCAGTTTGACCTTCTTGTCCTCATGCTCAAATAGGCACATGTTTGGACGACCATAAATAAGAACATTATTGTCAAACAGACAAGGTCGTCCCAGAATGACTTGATCCGCATCCATGGTCAGAATATCACACCATATTTTGTCCAGGTAGATATCGAAGTTTATGGGGAGAAGGCTTCGTTGCTTGATTTCCATGGTGGTCGAATTGATCCAGGGGACCTGATAGGGTCGAGGGTGGGGGACGGCCTTGAGGCAAGTCTTAAAGATCACGGTTGATGACACGGTATTGGTGCAACTACCGCAATCAACGATGACCTTACAGTTCTTATCCCCAATCTTTATGAACGTGTGGGAAATGTCAGTACGTCTCTAGTTATCTTGATCCTTGGGTTGGGACAGGGTGCACCTAACAACTGACATGGAGGGAGATGACATATGTCTAAGGGAACTCAAGATGGCTTCGTCATCATCATCAAAGTCTCCATCTTCTTCTTCAGCCTGATAGACGAATTCTGCTTCTCTGGCCTCTATCACTTCAATGAGATTGCCATCAATAATGTTGACTTTGACATGGCTTGCACAGTTAGCGGCCACATGTCCGTAGTCGAATGGATCGAACGAATGAATTAGAATGGATCGTACGAATGAATTAGAATGGATCGTACGAATAAATTAGAATGGATACATTCGTCCGAATGAATTAGAATGGATCATATGAATGAGTAAGAATGGATCGTACGAATGAAATAGAATAGATTGTACGAATGAATTAGAATGGATCCTACGAATGAATTAGAATGGATCGTGTGAAAGAATTAGAATGGATTGTATGAATGAATTAGAATGGATCGTATGAATGAATTAGAATGAATCGTGCGAATGAATTCGAATGGATCATACAAATTAATTAGAATGGATCATACGAATGAATTAGAATGGATCGTACAAATGAATTAGAATGGATCGTCCGAATGAATTAGAATGGATCGTATGAATGAATAAGAATGGATACATTTGTGCGAATGAATTAGAATGGATCGTACGAATGAATTAGAATGGATCGTACGAATGGATTAGAATGGATCGTACGAATAAATTAGAATGGATACATTCGTTCGAATGAATTAGAATGGATCATACGAATGAGTAAGAATGGGTCGTACGAATGAAATAGAATAGATTGTACGAATGAATTAGAATGGATCCTACGAATGAATTAGAATAGATCGTGTGAAAGAATTAGAATGCATTGTATGAATGAATTAGAATGAATTCGTACGATCCATTCGAATTCATTCGCACGATCCATTCTAATTCATTCATACGATCCATTCTAATTCATTCATACAATCCATTCTAATTCTTTCACACGATCCATTCTAATTCATTCGTAGGATCCATTCTAATTCATTCGTATAATCTATTCTATTTCATTCGTACGATCCATTCTTACTCATTCGTATGATCCATTCTAATTCATTCGGACGAATGTATCCATTCTAATTTATTCGTATGATCCATTCTAATTCATTCGTACGATCCATTCTAATTCATTCGTACGGTCCATTCTAATTCATTCGTCCGATCCATTCTAATTCATTCGCACGAATGTATATATTCTAATTCATTCGTACGATCCATTCTAATTTATTCGTACGATCCATTCTAATTCATTCGTACGATCCATTCTAATTCATTCGTACGATCCATTCTAATTCATTCGCACGAATGTATCCATTCGAGTTCATTCGTACGATCCTTTCTAATTCATTCGTACGATCCATTCTAATTCATTCGCACGATCCATTCTAATTCATTCGTACGAATGAATTAGAATGGATCGTATGAATGAATTAGAATGGATCGTACGAATGAATTAGAATGGATCGTGCGAATGAATTAGAATGGATCGTACGAATGAATTAGAATGGATCGTACAAATGAACTAGAATGGATACATTCGTGCGAATGAATTTGAATGGATCGTACGAATGAATTAGAATGGATCGTACGAAGGAATTAGAATGGATCGTATGAATGAATTAGAATGGATCGTACGATTGAATTAGAATGGATCATACGAATGAGTAAGAATGGATCGTATGAATGAATTAGATTGGATCGTACGATCCATTCTAATTCATTAGCATGGATCGTGCTAATGAATTAGAATGGAATATACGAATGAATTAGAATGGATCGTAGAATGGATCGTACGAATGAATTAGAATGAATTAGAATGGATCGTACGAATGAATTAGAATAGATTATTGGAATGAATTAGAATAGATCGTGCAAATGAATTAGAATGGATACATTCGTGCGAATGAATTAGAATGGATCGTACGAATGAATTAGAATGGATATATTTGAACGAATAAATTAGAATGGATCATACAAATGAATTAGAATGGATCGTACGAATAAATTAGAATGGATAGTGCGAATGAATTAGAATCGATCGTACGAATGAATTAGAATGGATCGTACGAATGAATTAGAATGGATCATACGAATGAGTAAGAATGGATCGTACGAATGAATTAGAATGGATCGTACGAATGAATTAGAATGGATCGTACGAATAAATTAGAATGGATACATTCGTCCGAATAAATTAGAATGGATCATACGAATGAGTAAGAATGGATCGTACGAATGAAATAGAATAGATTGTACGAATGAATTAGAATGGATCCTACGAATGAATTAGAATGGATCGTGTGAAAGAATTAGAATGGATTGTATGAATGAATTAGAATGGATCGTATGAATGAATTAGAATGGATCGTGCGAATGAATTCGAATGGATCGTACGAATTCATTCTAATTCATTCATACAATCCATTCAAATTCTTTCACACGATCCATTCTAATTCATTCGTATGTTCCATTCAGCACGATCCATGCTAATTCATTCGTTCGATCAATTCTAATTCATTAGCATGATCCATTCTAATTCATTCGTACGATCCATTCTAATTCATTCGCACGATCCATTCTAATTCATTCATAGGATCCATTCTAATTCATTCATATGATCTATTCTAATTCTTTCGCACGAATGTATCCATTCTAATTCATTCGCATGAATGTATCCATTCTAATTCATTCGTACGATCCATTCTAATTCATTCGTATGATCCATTCTAATTCATTCGTACGATCCATTCTAATTCATTCATACGATCTATTCTAATTCATTCATACAATCCATTCTAATTCTTTCACACGATCCATTCTAATTCATTCGTACGATCCATTCTAATTCATTCGCACAATCCATTCTATTTCATTCGTACGATCCATTCTTACTCATTGGTACGATCCATTCTAATTCATTTGCACGAATGTATCCATTCTAATTCATTCGTACGAATCCATTCTAATTCATTCGTACAATCCATTCTATTTCATTCGTACGATCCATTCTTACTCATTCGTATGATCCATTCTAATTCATTCGCACGAATGTATCCATTCTAAATCATTCGTACGATCCATTCTAATTCATTCGTACGATCCATTCTAAATCATTCGTACAATCCATTCTATTTCATTCGTACGATCAATTCTAATTCATTAGCACGATCCATTCTAATTCATTCCTACGATCCATTCAAATTCATTCGCACGATCCATTCTAATTCATTCGTACAATCCATTCTATTTCATTCGTACGATCCATTCTTACTCATTCGTATGATCCATTCTAATTCATTCGCACGAATGTATCTATTCTAATCCATTCGTACGATCCATTCTAATCCATTCGTACGATCCATTCTAATTCATTCGCATGAATGTAACCATTCTAATTCATTCATTTGATCCATTCTAATTCATTCGTACGATCCATTCTAATTCATTCGTCCGATCCATTCTAATTCATTCGCACGAATGTATCCATTCTAAACCATTCATATGATCCATTCTAATTTATTCGTACGATCCATTCTAATTCATTCGTAAGATCCATTCTAATTCATTCGTATGATCCATTCTAATTCATTCGTACGATCCATTCTAATTCATTCGTAAGATCCATTCTAATTCATTCGTACGATCCATTCTAATTCATTCGTACGATCCATTCTAATTCATTCGCACGAATGTATCCATTCTAGTTCATTCGTACGATCCATTCTAATTCATTCGTACGATCCATTCTAATTCATTCGCACGATCCATTCTAATTCATTCGTACGATCCATTCTAATTCATTCGTACGATCCATTCTAATTCATTCGCACAAATGTATCCATTCTAATTCATTCGTACGATCCATTCTAATTCATTCGCACGATCCATTCTAATTCATTCGTACGATCCATTCTAATTCTTTCACACGATCCATTCTAATTCATTCGTACGATCCATTCTAATTCATTCGCACGATCCATTCTAATTCATTCGTACGATCCATTCTAATTCATTCGTACGATCTATTCTAATTCATTCGTACGATCCATTCTAATTCATTCGCACAAATGTATCCATTCTAATTCATTCGTAATAATTCATTCGTACGATCCATTCTAATTCATTCGCACAAATGTATCCATTCTAATTCATTCGTAAGATCCATTCTAATTCATTCGCACGATCCATTCTAATTCATTCGTACGATCCATTCCAATTCATTAGCACGATCTGTTCTTATTCATTCGCATAATCCATTCTAATTCATTCGCACGAATGTATCCATTCTAATTCATTCGTACGATCCATTCTAATTCATTCGTACGATCCATTCTAATTCATTCGTATGATCCATTCTAATTAATTCGTATGATCCATTCTAATTCATTCGTACGATCCATTCTAATTCATTCATACAATCCTTTCTAATTCATTCGTACGATCCATTCTAATTCACTCATACGATCCATTCTAATACATTCATACAATCCATTCTAATTCATTTGCACGAATATATCCATTCTAATTCATTCGTACGATCCATTCTAATTCATTCGTACGATCTATTCTAATTCATTCGTACGATCCATTCTAATTCCTTCGTACGATCCATTCTAACTCATTCGTACGATCCATTCTAATTCATTCGTACAATCTATTCTAATTCATTCGTACGAATGGATACATTCGTGTGAATGAATTAGAATGGATCGGACGAATAAGTAAGAAGGGATCGTACGAATGAAATAGAATGGATTGCACGAATGAATTAGAATGGATCGTACGAATGAATTAGAATGGATCGTGTGAAAGAATTAGAATGGATTGTATGAATGAATTAGAATGGATCGTACGAATGAATTAGAATGGATCGTACGAAGGAATTAGAATGGATCGTACGAATGAATTAGAATGGATCGTACGAATGAATTAGAATAGATCGTACGAATGAATTAGAATAGATCGTACGAAGGAATTAGAATGGATTGTACGAATGAATTAGAATGGTCTAATTCATTCGTACGATCCATTCTAATTCATTCGTACGATCCATTCTAATTCATTCGTATGATCCATTCTAATTAATTCGTATGATCCATTCTAATTCATTCGTACGATCCATTCTAATTCATTCATACAATCCATTCTAATTCATTCCTACGATCCATTCTAATTCACTCATACGATCCATTCTAATACATTCATACGATCCATTCTAATTCATTTGCACGAATATATCCATTCTAATTCATTCGTACGATCCATTCTAATTCCTTCGTACGATCCATTCTAATTCATTCGTACGATCTATTCTAATTCATTCGTACGATCCATTCTAATTCATTCGTACGATCCATTCTAATTCCTTCGTACGATCCATTCTAACTCATTCGTACGATCCATTCTAATTCATTCGTACAATCTATTCTAATTCATTCGTACGAATGGATACATTCGTGTGAATGAATTAGAATGGATCGTACGAATGAGTAAGAATGGATCGTACGAATGAAATAGAATGGATTGCACGAATGAATTAGAATGGATCGTACAAATGAATTAGAATGGATCGTGTGAAAGAATTAGAATGGATTGTATGAATGAATTAGAATGGATCGTACGAAGGAATTAGAATGTATCATGCGAATGAATTAGAATGGATCGTGCGAATGAATTAGAATGGATCGTACGAATGAATTAGAATGGATCATACGAATGAATTAGAATGGATCGTACGAAGGAATTAGAATGGATCGTACGAAGGAATTAGAATGGATCGTACGAATGAATTAGAATAGATCGTACGAATGAATTAGAATGGATCATACGAAGGAATTAGAATGGATTGTACGAATGAATTAGAATGGATATATTCATGCAAATGAATTAGAATGGATCGTATGAATGTAGTAGAATGGATCGTATGAGTGAATTAGAATGGATCGTACGAATGAATTAGAATGGATCGTATGAATGAATTAGAATGGATACATTCGTGTGAATGAATTAGAATGGATCGTATGAATGAATTAGAATAGATTTTGTGAATGAACTAGAACTGATCGTACGAATGAATTAGAATGGATGCATTCGTGCGAATGAATCAGAATGGATTGTATGAATGAATTAGAATGGATCGTACGAATTAATTAGAATGGATCGTATGAGTGAATTAGAATGGATACAAAGGAATTAGAATGGATCGTACGAAGGAATTAGAATGGATCATACGAATGAAATAGAATGGATCGTACGAAGGAATTAGAATGGATCGTACGAAGGAATTAGAATGGATCGTACGAAGGAATTAGAATGGATCGTACGAATGAATTAGAATGGATATATTCGTGCAAATGAATTAGAATAGATCGTATGAATGAATTAGAATGGATCGTATGTGTGAATAAGAACGGATAGTACGAATGAAGTAGAATGGATCATATGAATGAATTAGAATGGATACATTCGTGCGAATGAATTAGAATGGATCGTATGAATGAATTAGAATAGATTGTGCGAATGTATTAGAATGGATCGTACGAATGAAATAGAATGGATACATTCGTGCGAATAAATTAGAATGGATTGTATGAATGAATTAGAATGGATCGTACGAATGAATTAGAATGGATCGTACGAATGACTTAGAATAGATTGCGCGAATGAATTAGAATGGATTGTACGAATGAATTAGAATGGATCGTACGAAGGAATTAGAATGGATCGTACGAAGGAATTAGAATGGATCGTACGAATGAATTACAATGGATCGTACGAAGGAATTAGAATGGATCGTACGAATGAATTAGAATGGATCGTACGATTGAATTAGAATGGATCATACGAATGAGTAAGAATGGATCGTATGAATGAATTAGATTGGATCGTACGATCCATTCTAATTCATTAGCATGGATCGTGCTAATGAATTAGAATGGAATATACGAATGAATTAGAATGGATCGTAGAATGGATCATACGAATGAATTAGAATGAATTAGAATGGATCGTACGAATGAATTAGAATAGATCATAGGAATGAATTAGAATGGATCGTGCAAATGAATTAGATTGGATACATTCGTGCGAATGAATTAGAATGGATCGTGCGAATGAAGTAGAATGGATCGTACGAATGAATTAGAATGGATATATTTGAACGAATAAATTAGAATGGATCATACGAATGAATTAGAATGGATCGTACGAATGAATTAGAATGGATAGTGCGAATGAATTAGAATCGATCGTACGAATGAATTAGAATGGATCGTACGAATGAATTAGAATGGATCATACGAATGAGTAAGAATGGATCGTACAAATGAATTAGAATGGATCGTACGAATGAATTAGAATGGATCGTACGAATAAATTAGAATGGAAACATTCGTCCGAATGAATTAGAATGGATCATACGAATGAGTAAGAATGGATCGTACGAATAAAATAGAATAGATTGTACGAATGAATTAGAATGGATCCTACGAATGAATTAGAATGGATCGTGTGAAAGAATTAGAATGGATTTTATGAATGAATTAGAATGGATCGTATGAATGAATTAGAATGGATCGTGCGAATGAATTCGAATGGATCGTACGAATTCATTCTAATTCATTCATACAATCCATTCTAATTCTTTCACACGATCCATTCTAATTCATTCGTACGTTCCATTCTAATTCATTAGCACGATCCATGCTAATTCATTCGTTCGATCAATTCTAATTCATTAGCACGATCCATTCTAATTCATTCGTACGATCCATTCTAAATCATTCGCACGATCCATTCTAATTCATTCATAGGATCCATTCTAATTCATTCAAATGATCTATTCTAATTCTTTCGCACGAATGTATCCATTCTAATTCATTCGCACGAATGTATCCATTCTAGTTCATTCGTACGATCCATTCTAATTCATTCGTACGATCCATTCTAATTCATTCGTACGATCCATTCTAATTCATTCGCACAATCCATTCTATTTCATTCGTACGATCCATTCTTACTCATTCGTATGATCCATTATCGATACATTCGTGCAAATGAATTAGAATGGATCATACGAATGAGTAAGAATGGATCGTACGAATGAAATAGAATGGATTATGCGAATGAATTAGAATGGATCGTACGAATGAATTAGAATGGATCGTGTGAAAGAATTAGAATGGATTGTATGAATGAATTAGAATTGATCGTATGAATGAATTTGAATGGATTGTACGAATGGATTAGAATGGATCGAACGAATGAATTAGAATGGATCGTACGAATGAATTAGAATGGATACATTCGTGCGAATGAATTAGAATGGATACATTCGTGCGAATGAATTAGAATGGATACATTCGTGCAAAAGAATTAGAATAGATCGTATGAATGAATTAGAATGGATCCTATGAATGAATTAGAATGGATCGTGCGAATGAATTAGAATGGATCGTACGAATGAATTAGAATGGATCGTGCTAATGAATTAGAATGGATCGGACGAATGAATTAGAATGGATCATGCGAATGAATTAGAATGGATCGTACGAAAGAATTAGAATGGATCGTGCGAATGAATTAGAATGGATCGGACGAATGAATTAGAATGGATCGTACGAATGAGTAAGAATGGATCGTACGAATGAAATAGAATAGATCGTACGAATGAATTAGAATGGATCGTACGAAGGAATTAGAATGGATCGTACGAATGAATTAGAATGGATATATTCGTGCAAATGAATTAGAATGGATCGTATGAATGTATTAGAATGGATCGTATGAGTGAATTAGAATGGATCGTACGAATGAATTAGAATGGATCGTATGAATGAATTAAAATGGATACATTCGTGTGAATGAATTAGAATGGATCGTATGAATGAATTAGAATAGATTTTGTGAATGAATTAGAACTGATCGTACGAATGAATTAGAATGGATACATTCGTGCGAATGAATTAGAATGGATTGTATGAATGAATTAGAATGGATCCTATTAATGAATTAGAATGGATCGTGCGAATGAATTAGAATGGATCGTACGAATGAATTAGAATGGCTCGCATTCTAATTCATTCGCATTAATGTATCCATTCATATTCATTCGTACAATCCATTCTATTTCATTCGTACGATCCATTCTTACTCATTCGTATGATCCATTCTAATTCATTCGTATGATCCATTCTAATTCATTCGTACGATCGATTCTAATTCATTCGTACGATCCATTCTAATTCATTCGCACGATCCATTCTAATTCATTCATACGATCCATTCTAATTCATTCATACAATCCATTCTAATTCATTCCTACAATCCATTCTAATTCATTCGCCCGATCCATTCTAATTCATTCATACGATCCGTTCTATTCGAATGGATCATGCGATCCATTCGAATTCATTCGCACGATCCATTCTAATTCATTCATACGATCCATTCTAATTCATTCATACAATGCATTCTAATTCTTTCACACGATCCATTCTAATTCATTTGTACAATCCATTCTATTTCATTTGTACGATCCATTCTTACTCATTCGTATGATCCATTCTAATTCATTCGTACGATCCATTCTAATTCATTTGTACGATCCATTCTAATTCATTCGTACAATCCATTCTATTTCATTCGTACGATCCATTCTTACTCATTCGTATGATCCATTCTAATTCATTCGCACGAATGTATCCATTCTAATTCATTCATACAATCCATTCTAATTCATTCCGTACGATCCATTCTAATTCATTCGTACGATCGTACGAATGAATTAGAATGGATCGTACGAATGAATTAGAATAGATTGTGCGAATAAATTAGAATGGATCGTACGAATGAATTAGAATGGATCGTACGAATGAATTAGAATGGATCATACGAATGAGTAAGAATGGATCGTACGAATGAATTAGAATGGATCGTACGAATGAATTAGAATGGATCGTACGAATAAATTAGAATGGATACATTCGTCCGAATGAATTAGAATGGATCATACGAATGAGTAAGAATGGATCGTACGAATGAAATAGAATGGATTGTGCGAATGAATTAGAATGGACCGTACGAATGAATTAGAATGGATACATTCGTGCGAATGAATTAGAATGGATCGGACGAATGAATTAGAGTGGATCGTACGAATGAATTAGAATGGATCGTACGAATGAATTAGAATGGATCGTACGAATAAATTAGAATGGATACATTCGTCCGAATGAATTAGAATGGATCATTCGAATGAGTAAGAATGGATCGTACGAATGAAATAGAATAGATTGTACGAATGAATTAAAATGGATCCTACGAATGAATTAGAATGGATCGTGTGAAAGAATTAGAATGGATTGTATGAATGAATTAGAATGGATCGTGCGAATGAATTAGAATGGATCGTACGTATGAATTAGAATGGATCGTGCTAATGAATTAGAATTGATCGAACGAATGAATTAGCATGGATCGTGCTAATGAATTAGAATGGAACGTATGAATGAATTAGAATTGATCATGTGAAAGAATTAGAATGGATTGTATGAATGAATTAGAATGAACTCGTACGATCCATTCGAATTCATTCGCACGATCCATTCTAAATCATTCATACGATCCATTCTAATTCATTCATACAATCCATTCTAATTCTTTCACACGATCCATTCTAATTCATTCGTAGGATCCATTCTAATTCATTTGTACAATCTATTCTATTTCATTCATACGATCCATTCTTACTCATTCGTATGATCCATTCTAATTCATTCGGGCGAATGTATCCATTCTAATTTATTCGTACGATCCATTCTATTTCATTCGTACGATCCATTCTAATTCATTCGTCCGATCCATTCTAATTCATTCGCACGAATGAATCCATTCTAATTCATTCGTACGGTCCATTCTAATTCATTCGCACAATCCATTCTATTTCATTCGTACGATCCATTCTTACTCATTCGTATGATCCATTATGGATACATTCGTGCGAATGAATTAGAATGGATCATACGAATGAGTAAGAATGGATCGTACGAATGAAATAGAATGGATTGTGCGAATGAATTAGAATGGATCGTGTGAAAGAATTAGAATGGATTGTATGAATGAATTAGAATAGATCGTATGAATGAATTAGAATGGATCGTACGAATGAATTAGAATGGATCGTACGAATGAATTAGAATGGATCGTACGAATGAATTAGAATGTATCTTACGAATGAATTAGAATGGATCGTACGAATAAATTAGAATGGATCGTACGAATAAATTAGAATGGATACATTCGTCCGAATAAATTAGAATGGATCATACGAATGAGTAAGAATGGATCGTACGAATGAAATAGAATAGATTGTACGAATGAATTAGAATGGATCCTACGAATGAATTAGAATAGATCGTGTGAAAGAATTAGAATGGATTGTATGAATGAATTAGAATGAATTCGTACGATCCATTCGAATTCATTTGCACGATCCATTCTAATTCATTCATACGATCCATTCTAATTCATTCATACAATCCATTCTAATTCTTTCACACGATCCATTCTAATTTATTCGTAGGATCCATTCTAATTCATTCGTATAATCTATTCTAATACATTCGTACGATCCAATCTTACTCATTCGTATGATCCATTCTAATTCATTCGGATGAATGTATCCATTCTAATTTATTCGTACGATCCATTCTAATTCATTCGTACGATCCATTCTAATTCATTCGTACGATCCATTCTAATTCATTCGTCCGATCCATTCTAATTCATTCGCACGAATGTATCCATTCTAATTCATTCGTACGATCCATTCTAATTCATTCGTACGATCCATTCTAATTCATTCATAAGATACATTCTAATTCATTCGTACGATCCATTCTAATTCATTTGTACGATCCATTCTAATTCATTCTCACGAATGTATCCATTCTAGTTCATTCGTACGATCCATTCTAATTCATTCGTATGATCCATTCTAATTCCTTCGTACGATCCATTCTAATTCATTCGTACGATCTATTCTAATTCATCCAAATGAATTAGAATGGATCATACGAATGAGTAAGAATGGATCGTACGAATGTATTAGAATAGATTGTACGAATGAATTAGAATGGATCCTACGAATGAATTAGAATGGATCGTGTGAAAGAATTAGAATGGATTGTATGAATGAATTAGAATGGATCGTATGAATGAATTAGAATGGATCGTGCGAATGAATTCGAATGGATCGTACGAATTCATTCTAATTCATTCATACAATCCATTCTAATTCTTTCACACGATCTATTCTAATTCATTCGTAGGATCCATTCTAATTCATTCGTACAATCTATTCTATTTCATTCGTACGATCCATTCTTACTCATTCGTATGATCCATTCTAATTCATTCGTACGAATGTATCCATTCTAATTTATTCGTACGATCCATTCTAATTCATTCGTACGATCCATTCTAATTCATTCGTACGATCCATTCTAATTCATTCGTATGATCCATTCTAATTAATTCGTATGATCCATTCTAATTCATTCGTACGATCCATTCTAATTCATTCATACAATCCATTCTAATTCATTTGCACGAATGTATCCATTCTAATTAATTCGTACGATCAGTTCTAATTCATTCACAAAATCTATTCTAATTCATTCATACGATCCATTCTAATTCATTCACACGAATGTATATATTCTAATTCATTCATACGATCCATTCTAATTCATTCGTACGATCCATTCTAATTCATTCATACGATCCATTCTAATTCATTTGCACGAATATATCCATTCTAATTCATTCGTACGATCCATTCTAATTCCTTTGTACGATCCATTCTAATTCATTCGTACGATCTATTCTAATTCATTCGTACGATCCATTCTAATTCATTCGTACGATCCATTCTAATTCCTTCGTATGATCCATTCTAATTCATTTGTACGATCCATTCTAATTCATTCATACAATCCATTCTAATTCTTTCACACGATCCATTCTAATTCATTCGTACGATCCATTCTAATTCATTCGTGCAATCCATTCTATTTCATTTGTACGATCCATTCTTACTCATTCATACGATCCATTCTAATTCATTCACACGAATGTATCCATTCGTACGAATGAATTAGAATAGATTGTACGAATGAATTAGAATGGATCGTACGAATGAATTAGAATGGATCGTACGAAGGAATTAGAATGGATCGTACGAATGAATTAGAATGGATCGTACGAATGAATTAGAATGGTTCGTACGAAGGAATTAGAATGGATCGTACGAATGAATTAGAATGGATATATTCGTGCCAATGAATTAGAATGGATCGTATGAATGTATTAGAATGGATCGTATGAGTGAATTAGAATGGATCGTACGAATGAATTAGAATGGATCGTATGAATGAATTAGAATGGATACATTCGTGCGAATGAATTAGAATTGATCGTACGAATGAATTAGAATGGATTGTGCGAATGAATTAGAATGTATCGTACGAATGAATTAGAATGGATCGTACGAATGAACTAGAATGGATACATTCGTGCGAATGAATTAGAATGGATCGTACGAATGTAATTCATTCCTATAATCCATTCTAATTCATTCGCCCGATCCATTCTAATTCATTCATACGATCCATTCTATTCGAATGGATCATGCGATCCATTCGAATTCATTCGCACGATCCATTCTAATTCATTCATACGATCCATTCTAATTCATTCATACAATGCATTCTAATTCTTTCACACGATCCATTCTAATTCATTCGTACGATCCATTCTAATTCATTCATACAATCCATTCTATTTTATTTGTACGATCCATTCTTACTCATTCGTATGATCCATTCTAATTCATTCGTACGATCCATTCTAATTCATTTGTACGATCCATTCTAATTCATTCGTACAATCCATTCTATTTCATTCGTACGATCCATTCTTACTCATTCGTATGATCCATTCTAATTCATTCGCACGAATGTATCCATTCTAATTAATTCATACAATCCATTCTAATTCATTCCGTACGATCCATTCTAATTCATTCGTACGATCGTACGAATGAATTAGAATGGATCGTACGAATGAATTAGAATAGATTGTGCGAATGAATTAGAATGGATCGTACGAATGAATTAGAATGGATCGTACGAATGAATTAGAATGGATCATACGAATGAGTAAGAATGGATCGTACGAATGAATTAGAATGGATCGTACGAATGAATTAGAATGGATCATACGAATAAATTAGAATAGATACATTCGTCCGAAAGAATTAGAATGGATCATACGAATGAGTAAGAATGGATCGTACGAATGAAATAGAATAGATTGTACGAATGAATTAGAATGGATCCTACGAATGAATTAGAATGGATCGTGTGAAAGAATTAGAATGGATTGTATGAATGAATTAGAATGGATTTGTACGAATGAATTAGAATGGACACATTCGTGCGAATGAATTAGAATGAATCGTACCAATGAGTAAGAATGGATCGTACGAATGAAATAGAATGGATTGTGCGAATGAATTAGAATGGATCGTGTGAAAGAATTAGAATGGATTGTATGAATGAATTAGAATAGATCGTATGAATGAATTTGAATGGATCGTACGAATGAATTAGAATGGATCGTACGAATGAATTAGAATGGATACATTCGTATGAATGAATTAGAATGGATACATTCGTGCGAAAGAATTAGAATAGATCGTATGAATGAATTAGAATGGATCCTATGAATGAATTAGAATGGATCGTGCAAATGAATTAGAATGGATCGTACGAATGAATTAGAATGGATCGTGCTAATGAATTAAAATTGATCGAATGAATGAATTAGCATGGATCGTGCTAATGAATTAGAATGGAACGTACGAATGAATTAGAATGGATCGTGTGAAAGAATTAGAATGGATTGTATGAATGAATTAGAATGAATTCGTATGATCCATTCGAATTCATTCGCACGATCCATTCTAATTCATTCATACGATCCATTCTAATTCATTCATACAATCCATTCTAATTCTTTCACACGATCCATTCTAATTCATTCGTAGGATCCATTAATTCATTCGCACGATCCATTCTAATTCATTCGTACGATCCATTCTAATTCGTTCGCATGAATGTATCCATTCTAATTCATTCGTACGATCCATTCTAATTCATTCGTACGATCCATTCTAATTCATTCGTACGATCCATTCTAATTCATTCGCACGAATGTATCCATTCTAGTTCATTCGTACGATCCATTCTAATTCATTCGTACGATCGATTCTAATTCATTCGCACGATCCATTCTAATTCATTAGCACGATCCATGCTAATTCATTCGTTCGATCAATTCTAATTCATTAGCACTATCCATTCTAATTCATTCGTACGATCCATTCTAATTCATTCGCACGATCCATTCTAATTCATTCATAGGATCCATTCTAATACATTCGTACGATCCATTCTAATTCCTTCGTACGATCCATTCTAATTCATTCGTACGATCCATTCTAATTCATTCATACAATCCATTCTAATTCTTTCACACGATCCATTCTAATTCATTCGTACGATCCATTCTAAATCATTCGTGCAATCCATTCTATTTCATTCGTACGATCAATTCTAATTCATTCATAGGATCCATTCTAATTCATTCATACGATCTATTCTAATTCTTTCGTACGAATGTATCCATTCTAATTCATTCGCACATATGTATCCATTCCAATTCATTCGTACGATCCATTCTAATTCTTTCACACGATCCATTCTAATTCATTCGTAGGATCCATTCTAATTCATTCGTACAATGAGTATGAATGGATCGTACGAATGAAATAGAATGGATTGTACGAATGATTTAGAATGGATACATTCGTGCGAATGAATTAGAATGGATTGTGCGAATGAATTAGAATGGATCGTACGAATGAATTAGAATGGATCGTGTGAAAGAATTAGAATGGATTGTATGAATGAATTAGAATATATTGTATGAATGAATTAGAATGGATCGTATGAGTGAATTAGAATGGATACGAAGGAATTAGAATGGATCGTACGAAGGAATTAGAATGGATCATTCGAATGAATTAGAATGGATCGTGCTAATGAATTAGAATGGATACATTCGTGCGAATGAATTAGAATGGATCGTATGAATGAATTAGAATGGATCGTACGAATGAATTAGAATGGATCGTGCGAATGAATTAGAATGGATATATTCGTGCTAATGAATTAGAATGGATCGTGCGAATGAATTAGAATGGATCGTATGAATGAATTAGAATGGATACATTCGTGCGAATGAATTAGAATGGATCGTATGAATGAATTAGAATAGATCGTGCTAATGAATTAGAATGGATCGTACGAATGAATTAGAATGGATCATACGAATTAATTAGAATGGATCATACGAATGAATTAGAATGGATCGTACGAATGAATTAGAATGGATCGTGCGAATGAATTAGAATGGATTATACAAATGAATTAGAATGGATACATTCGTGCGAATGAATTAGAATGGATCGTATGTACGAATGAATTAGAATGGATACATTCGTGCGAATGAATTAGAATGGATCGTACGAATGAATTAGAATGGATCGTGTGAATGAATTAGAATGGATCGTACGAATGAATTAGAATGGATCGTACGAATGAACTAGAATGGATACATTCGTGCGAATGAATTAGAATGGATCGTACGAATGAATTAGAATGGATCATAAGAATGAATTAGAATGGATCTTATGAATGAATTAGAATGGATCATACGAATGAATTAGAATGGATCGTGTGAAAGAATTAGAATGGATCGTACGAATGAATTAGAATGGATCGTACGAATGAATTAGAATGGATCGTACGAATAAATTAGAATAGATACATTCGTGCGAATGAATTAGAATGGATCATACGAATGAGTAAGAATGGATCGTACGAATGAAATAGAATAGATTGTACGAATGAATTAGAATGGATCCTACGAATGAATTAGAAAGGATCGTGTGAAAGGATTAGAATGGATTGTATGAATGAATTAGAATGGATCGTATGAATGAATTAGAATGGATCGTGCGAATGAATTCGAATGGATCGTACGAATTCATTCTAATTCATTCATACAATCCATTCTAATTCTTTCACACGATCCATTCTAATTCATTCGTACGTTCCATTCTAATTCATTCGCACGATCCATGCTAATTCATTCGTTCGATCAATTCTAATTCATTAGCACGATCCATTCTAATTCATTCGTACGATCCTTTCTAATTCATTCGCACGATCCATTCTAATTCATTCATAAGATCCATTCTAATTCATTCATACGATCTATTCTAATTCTTTCGTACGAATGTATCCCGAATGAATTAGAATGAATCGTATGAATGAATTAGAATGGTTACATTTGTGCTAATGAATTAGAATAGATCATACGAATGAATTAGAATGGATCGTACGAATAAATTAGAATGGATCGTGGGAATGAATTATAATGGATCGTACGAATGAATTAGAATGGATCCACCGAATGAGTTAGAATGGATCAAACGAATGAATTAGAATGGATTGTACGAATAAATTAGAATGGATTGTGCGAATGAATTAGAATGGATCCTACGAATGAATTAGAATGGATCGTGTGAAAGAATTAGAATGGATTGTATGAATGAATTAGAATGGATCGTATGAATGAATTAGAATGGATCGTACGAATGAATTAGAATGGATCATACGAATGAAATAGAATGGATCGTACAAAGGAATTAGAATGGATCGTACGAAGGAATTAGAATGGATCGTACGAATGAATTAGAATGGATATATTCGTGCAAATGAATTAGAATGGATTGTATGAATGAATTAGAATGGATCGTATGAGTGAATTAGAACGGATCATACGAATGAAATAGAATGAATTAGAATGAATTAGAATTGATCGTACGAATGAAATAGAATGGATTGTACGAATGATTTAGAATGGATCGTACGAATGATTTAGAATGGATATATTCGTGCGAATGAATTAGAATGGATCATACGAATGAGTAAGAATGGATCGTACGAATGAAATAGAATGGATTGTACGAATGAATTAGAATGGATTCGTACGAATGAATTAGAATGGATACATTCGTGCGAATGAATTAGAATGGATCATACCAATGAGTAAGAATGGATCGTACGAATGAAATAGAATGGATTGTGCGAATGAATTAGAATGGATCGTACGAATGAACTAAAATGGATCGTACGAATGAATTAGAATGGATCATACGAATTAATTAGAATGGATCATACGAATGAATTAGAATGGATTATACGAATGAATTAGAATAGATCGTACGAATGAATTAGAATGGATCGTACGAATGAATTAGAATGGATCATACGAATTAATTAGAATGGATCATACGAATGAATTAGAATTGATCGTACGAATGAATTAGAATGGATCGTACGAATGAATTAGAATGGATACATTTGTGCGAATAAATTAGAATGGATCGTACGAATAGATTAGAATGGATCGTACGAATGGATTAGAATGGATACATTCGTGCGAATGAATTAGAATGGATTGTATGAATGAATTAGAATGGATCGTATGATCCATTCGAATTCATTCGCACGATCCATTCTAATTCATTCGTACGATCCATTCTAATTCATTCATACGATCCATTCTAATTCATTCGTATGATCCATTCTAATTCATTCGTATATTCCATTCTAATTCATTCGTACGATCTATTCTATTTCATTCGTACGATCCATTCTTTCTCATTCGTATGATCCATTCTAATTCATTCGGACGAATGTATCCATTCTAATTTATTCGTACGATCCATTCTAATTCATTCGTACGATCCATTCTAATTCATTCGTACGATCCATTCTTACTCATTCGTACGATCCATTCTAATTCATTCGTACGATCCATTCTAATTCATTCGCTCGAATGTATCCATTCTAATCCATTCGTACGATCCATTCTAATTCATTAGCACGATCCATTCTAATTCTTTCACACGATCCATTCTAATTCATTCGTACGATCCATTCTAATTCTTTCGCACAATCCATTCTATTTCATTCGTACGATCCATTCTTACTCATTCGTATGAACCATTCTAATTCATTCGCACAAATGTATCCATAATGGATTATACGAATGAGTAAGAATGGATCGTACGAATGAAATAGAATGGATTGTGCGAATGAATTAGAATGGACTGTACGAATGAAATAGAATGGATCGTACGAATGAATTAGAATGGATATATTTGAACGAATAAATTAGAATGGATCATACGAATGAATTAGAATGGATCGTACGAATGAATTAGAATGGATAGTGCGAATGAATTAGAATCGATCGTACGAATGAATTAGAATGGATCGTACGAATGAATTAGAATGGATCATACGAATGAGTAAGAATGGATCGTACGAATGAATTAGAATTGATCGTACGAATGAATTAGAATGGATCGTACGAATAAATTAGAATGAATACATTCGTCCGAATGAATTAGAATGGATCATACGAATGAGTAAGAATGGATCGTACGAATGAAATAGAATAGATTGTACGAATGAATTAGAATGGATCCTACGAATGAATTAGAATGGATCATACGAATGAATTAGAATGGATCATATTAATGAATTAGAATGGATCGTATAAATGAATTAGAATGGATACATTCGTGCGAATAAATTAGAATGGATTGTATGAATGAATTAAAATGGATCGTACGAATGAATTAGAATGGATCGTACGAATGAATTAGAATAGATTGCGCGAATGAATTAGAATGGATCGTACGAATGAATTAGAATGGATCGTACGAATGAATTAGAATGGATCGTACGAAGGAATTAGAATGGATCGTACGAAGGAATTAGAATGGATCGTACGAATGAATTAGAATGGATCTTACGATTGAATTAGAATGGATCATACGAATTAGTAAGAATGGATCGTATGAATGAATTAGATTGGATCGTACGATCCATTCTAATTCATTAGCATGGATCGTGCTAATGAATTAGAATGGAATATACGAATGAATTAGAATGGATCGTAGAATGGATCGTACGACTGAATTAGAATGAATTAGAATGGATCGTACGAATGAATTAGCATAGATCATCGGAATGAATTAGAATGGATCATGCAAATGAATTAGAATGGATACATTCGTGCGAATAAATTAGAATGGATTGTATGAATGAATTAGAATGGATCATACGAATGAATTAGAATGGATCGTACGAATGAATTAGAATAGATTGCGCGAATGAATTAGAATGGATCGTGCGAATGAAATAGAATGGATACAAATGAATTAGAATGGATCATACGAATGAATTAGAATGACGATCCATTCTTACTCATTCGTATGATCCATTCTATTTCATTCGCAAGAATGTATCCATTCTAATTCATTCATACGATCCAGTCTAATTCATTCATAGGATCCATTCTAATTCATTCATACAATCCATTCTAATTCATTCGCACGAATGTATCCATTCTAATTCATTCGTACGATCAGTTCTAATTCATTCACAAAATCTATTCTAATTCATTCATACGATCCATTCTAATTCATTCATACGAATGTATCCATTCTAATTCATTCATACGATCCATTCTAATTCATTCGTACGATCCATTCTAATTCCTTCGTACGATCCATTCTAATTCATTCGTACGATCTATTCTAATTCATTCGTACGATCCATTCTAATTCATTCGTACGATCCATTCTAATTCATTCATACGATCTATTCTAATTCTTTCGCACGAATGTATCCATTCTAATTCATTCGCACGAATATATCCATTCTAATTCTAATTCATTCGTACGATCCATTCTAATTCATTCGTATGATCCATTCTAATTAATTCGTATGATCCATTCTAATTCATTCGTACGATCCATTCTAATTCATTCATACAATCCATTCTAATTCATTCGCACGATCCATTCTAATTCACTCATACGATCCATTCTAATACATTCATACGATCCATTCTAATTCATTTGCACGAATATATCCATTCTAATTCATTCGTACGATCCATTCTAATTCCTTCGTACGATCCATTCTAATTTATTCGTACGATCTATTCTAATTCATTCGTACGATCCATTCTAATTCATTCGTACGATCCATTCTAATTCCTTCGTACGATCCATTCTAATTCATTCATACGATCCATTCTAATTCATTCGTACGAATGGATACATTCGTGTGAATGAATTAGAATGGATCGTACGAATGAGTATGAATGGATCGTACGAATGAAATAGAATGGATTGCACGAATGAATTGGAATGGATCATACGAATGAATTAGAATGGATCGTGTGAAAGAATTAGAATGGATTGTATGAATGAATTAGAATGGATCGTACGAATGAATTAGAATGGATCGTACGAAGCAATTAGAATGGATCGTACGAATGAATAAGAATGGATCGTACGAATGAATTAGAATAGATCGTACGAATGAATTAGAATGGATCGTACGAAGGAATTCGAATGGATCGTATGAATGAATTAGAATGGATCGTTTGAATGAAATAGAATGGATACATTCGTGTGAATGAATTAGAATGGATCGTATGAATGAATTAGAATAGATTTTGTGAATGAATTAGAACTGATCATACGAATGAATTAGAATGGATACATTCGTGCAAATGAATTAGAATGGATTGTATGAATGAATTAGAATAGATCCTATGAATGAATTAGAATGGATCGTACGAATGAATTAGAATGGATCGTACGAGTGAATTAGAATGGATATATTCGTGCAAATGAATTAGAATGGATTGTATGAATGTATTAGAATGGATCGTATGAGTGAATTAGAATGGATCGTGCGAATGAATTAGAATGGATTGTATGAATGAATTAGAATGGATCGTACGAATGAATTAGAATGGATCATACGAATTAATTAGAATAGATCATACGAATGAATTAGAATGGATCGTACGAATGAATTAGAATTAGAATGGATATATTCGTGCGAATGAATTGGAATGGATACATTCGTGCGAAAGAATTAGAATAGATCGTATGAATGAATTAGAATGGATCGTATGAATGAATTAGAATTGATCGTGCGAATGAATTAGAATGGATACATTCGTGCGAATGAATTAGAATGGATCGGACGAATGAATTAGAATGGATCGTACGAATGAATTAGAATGGATAAAATGAATGAATTTGAATGGTTACATTCATGCGAATGAATTAGAATGGATCGTATGAATGAATTAGAATGGATCGTACGAATGAACTAGAATGGATACATTCATGCGAATGAATTAGAATGGATCGGACGAATGAATTAGAATGGATCGTACGAATAAATTAGAATGGATCGTACGAATGAATTAGAATAGCTCATACGAATGAATTAGAATGAATCGTATGAATGAATTAGAATGGTTACATTCGTGCGAATGAATTAGAATAGATCGTACGAATGAATTAGAATGGATCGTACGAATAAATTAGAATGGATCGTGGGAATGAATTAGAATGGATCGTACGAATGAATTAGAATGGATCCACCGAATGAGTTAGAATGGATCATACGAATGAATTAGAATGGATTGTAGGAATGAATTAGAATGGATTGTGCGAATGAATTAGAATGAATCCTACGAATGAATTAGAATGGATCGGTTGAAAGAATTAGAATGGATTGTATGAATGAATTAGAATGGATATATTCGTGCAAATGAATTAGAATGGATCGTATGAATGTATTAGAATGGATCGTGTGAGTGAATTAGAATGGATCGTACGAATGAATTAGAATGGATTATATGAAGGAATTAGAATGGATCGTACGAATGAATTAGAATGGATCGTATGAATGAATTAGATTGGATCGTACGAATGAATTAGAATGGATCAAATGAATGAATTAGAATGGTTATATTCATGCGAATGAATTAGAATGGTTCGTACGAATGGATTAGAATGGATCGTACGAATGGATTAAAATGGATACATTCGAGCGTACGATCCATTCTAATTCATTCGTCCGATCCATTCTAATTCATTCGCACGAATGTATCCATTCTAATTCATTCGTACGATCCATTCTAATTCATTCGCACGATCCATTCTAATTCATTCGTACGATCCATTCTAATTCATTCATACGATCTATTCTAATTCATTCATAAAATCCATTCTAATTCTTTCACACGATCCATTCTAATTCATTCGTACGATCCATTCTAATTCATTCGCACAATCCATTCTATTTCATTCGTACGATCCATTCTTACTCATTGGTACGATCCATTCTAATTCATTAGCACGATCCATTCTAATTCATTCGTACGATCCATTCTAATTCATTCGCACGATCCATTCTAATTCATTCGTACGATCCTTTCTAATTCATTCTATGATCCATTCTTATTCATTCATACAATCCATTCTAATTCATTCCGTACGATCCATTCTAATTCATTCGTACGATCCATTCTATTTCATTCGTACGATCCATTCTTACTCATTGGTACGATCCATTCTAATTCATTCGCATGAATGTATCCATTCTAATTCATTCGTACGAATCCATTCTAATTCATTCGTACGATCCATTCTAATATATTCATACGATCCATTCTAATTCATTTGCACGAATATATCCATTCTAATTCATTCGTACGATCCATTCTAATTTTTTTGCACGATCCATTCTAATTCATTCGTACGATCCATTCTAATTCATTCGTAAGATCCATTCTAATTCATTCGTACGATCCATTCTAATTCATTCGTACGATCCATTCTAATTCATTCGCACGAATGTATCCATTCTAGTTCATTCGTGCGATCCATTCTAATTCATTCGTACGATCCATTCTAATTCATTGGCACGATCCATTCTAATTCATTCGTACGATCAATTCTAATTCATTCGCACAAATGTATCAATTCTAATTCATTCGTACGATCCTGAATTAGAATGGATCGTACGAATGAATTAGAATGGATACCTTTGTGCATATGAATTAGAATGGATCGTACGAATGAATTAGAATGGATCATATTAATAAATTAGAATGGATCGTACGAATGAATTAGAATGGATACATTCGTGCGAATGAATTAGAATGGATCGTACACGAATGTATCCATTCTAATTCATTCGTACGATCCATTCTAATTCATTAATATGATCCATTCTAATTCATTCGTACGATCCATTCTAATACATATGCACAAAGGTATCCATTCTAATCCATTCGTAGGATCCATTCTAATCCATTCGTACGATCCATTCTAATTCATTCGTACGATCCATTCTAATTCATTCGCTCGAATGTATCCATTCTAATCCATTCGTACGATCCATTCTAATCCATTCGTACGATCCATTCTAATTCATTCGCATGAATGTAACCTTTCTAATTCATTCATTTGATCCATTCTAATTCATTCGTACGATCCATTCTAATTCATTCGTCCGGTCCATTCTAATTCATTCGCACAAATGTATCCATTCTAATTCATTCGTACGATCCATTCTAATTCATTCGTACGATCCATTCTAATTAATTCGTAAGATCCATTCTAATTCATTCGTACGATCCATTCTAATTCATTCGCACGAATGTATCCATTCTAGTTCATTCGTACGATCCATTCTAATTCATTCGTACGATCCATTCTAATTCATTCGCACTATCCATTCTAATTCATTCGTACGATCAGTTCTAATTCATTCGCACGAATGTATCCATTCTAATTCATTCATACGATCCATTCTAATTCATTCGTACGATCCATTCTAATTTATTCGTACGATCTATTCTAATTCATTCGTCCGATCAATTCTAATTCATTCGCACGATCCATTCTAATTCATTCGTACGATCAATTCTAATTCATTCGCACGAATGTATCCATTCTAATTCATTCATACGATTCATTCTAATTCATTCATACGATCCATTCTAATTTATTCGTACGATCCATTCTAATTCATTCGTCCGATCCATTCTAATTCATTCGCACGAATGTATCCATTCTAATTTATTCGTACGATCCATTCTAATTCATTCGTACGATCTATTCTAATTCATTCGCACGAATGTATCCATTCTAGTTCATTCTTACGATCCATTCTAATTCATTCGTACGATCCATTCTAATTCATTCGCACGATCCATTCTAATTCATTCGTACGATCAATTCTAATTCATTCGTACGATCCATTCTAATTCACTCATACGATCCATTCTATTACATTCATACGATCTGTTGGGGGTAGCTGAAACTCGCCCATGAGTTCGCCCCACCCACGTGCTCACCAGATCATCCTGACAGGGAGCGAGATCCACAGTGGGCTGAAGGGGTCCAAGGCAAAAAGCTCGGTCAGGAGCTCTCTCAAGAGAGCTCGCCCATGCTCGCTCAGGAGCTCGCCTAGCTCGTGCAGGAGCTCGCCCATGCTCGCTCAGGAGCTTGTCTAGCTCGCGCAGGAGCTCGCCCATGCTCGCTCAGGAGCTCGCCCAAGCTCGCCCAGACCCCTGTTTATCGAAGAGGTTGCTCCCGCGAGGTCCGACTCTTGATAGATAGGGACGAAAGGACGGAGCAGTGCAGGGCGAGCTTGCCTTTGCTTTCTCCCTGAGACCGCCCAGACTTGAACATTCCAGAATAGCCACCTGGCCGCGACAAGAAAGATGCTCTCCCCCACTCAAACCTCTTGGCAGGCTTGACGACAGAATGTCAGGGCGCGAGTACCAAGGACTGTCAGACCCATGCGAGCCAGAACGTGGGGGTCTAGAAGGCTCTGGAAAGAATCTCCACGTGTCGGGCCACGGTAGGCCGCCTATTGCTATAAATGTTCACCCCCAGGCTCCATAGTACAGGTTCGAAATCCTTTCCCCTACCACTTTGGTATACAACAGCTCGACGTTGTGCTACCGGAACTGACTTGAGCGTCGGAGGGTCTGCGCTCCTAAGGGAGCCAGCCGTTCTCACGTTCTCTTTTCGTTGTCTTGCAGGCAGTCGGCACGGACCAGCGAAAAGTCCCCCGAACATTTGGCGCCGTCTGTGGGATCTTTCGACTGGTTCCGGCGAGAACGCCACGACCACGCGGTTGAACGCCGGAGGCTCTCGTAACCCCAAAGATGGCTCCGGCGACAAGGGGACGCAGGCGACCTCCTGTTGAGACCCCCCAGCCCCATGTCCCGCTCAGTGACCAGCTCCTGCTGGAGATGTTGGCCACCCAGCGGGCCATGATGGAGGAACTGACGCAACTGCGTCAGGTTCCGGCGGCCAGCCGACGCTCCGGGCCGACGAATACGGCACCTCCGGTGCGACCACCAGCTTCAACATCGCGCCCGCCCACGGCCATTCCGGCTCGGCAGGTTTCCCATCCGGAACCCCCGGTCGAGAGAGCGGCCGTGCGCGGGGTGCCAGAAACCCCACTTACGAGGTTGCAGAAGCTAGTAACCCAGCGGTCTAGCAACTAGGCAACCTCGCGCGCGACCATCCCTCACCGCCGTAGCCGGAGCGTCGATTCTGACGGGTCGGAGGCAAGGTCTCTAGAGCGGGATCGCGACCCGCGCCATCGGCGACGAGGGAAAGAGCCCGCGGTGGCTATACCTTCCGAAGCTCGAGAGGCAACGGCCTCCCACAGACCAACCGCCATGCTGAAGGAATCCGTGGGTGAACAGCGAGGAGGCCGCCGAGCGGTAGCCTCCGAGGTTCACCGCGGGGTGGATCCGGACCTCCCTCAAGGGAGCGTGCATGGCCGCTTAGGACCTGCGCAGCAGCTTCTGGGAGCATTCCCCGGGCACTGGCAGCGACCTAACGCGACGGTTGACCTGCTGGAGGACCTCGCCGCCCACGGGGGTAGCTCGCCCTTCACGAGCGAGGTGCACCAAGGAGGTTTTCCTCACCATTGGACCCCGCCTAAGTTTGTACTGTTCGATGGATCGCAAGATCCAGTCGACCACCTATTGGCTTACCGGAAGCTGTTATTCTTCCGGGACCAAGATCATGTTTTGTGCCGGGCTTTCCCGAGCAGCTTGACGGGCTCGGTGTTAAATTGGTTCCACAAATTGTTGACGGGCACCATTCCAGACTTCCCAACTCTCTCTAGGTTGTTTCTGGAGCAGTACCGGTGCAACAGACAGCCCCCTAAGAGGATTGAGTCTCTGTTCACTTTGGCCATGGGAGCTCGCGAAACTCTTCGAAGCTTCGCGACGCGCTTCCGAAGCGCCTACCTCGATCTGGAGGACGCCGTCGGCCAAGATCGCATGACGGTGAGCGCGTTCCGGAACGCCCTCCCCGAGGGAAGCAAGCTTCATGATGCCCTGGTAATCAAAGAACCTCGCACGATGGTCGAGCTCTTCGCCCTTGTCCAGCAACACATCAAGCTCGAAGATGCGGTGTTAGATCGGAAGGGAAGGGCAGTCGAGCAGCGACCTCCTCCGGTTCTGCAACCTCTCGTCGTTAAGGCCGTGGAGGAGGCGGGAGGTGCCACTGGTGGTACCTTTGCCCGGACCGCCCGCAGCTCCTGCCGTACAACCCGCTGAAATCCCCGCGGTGGTCGCTGGAAGGCCGGCTAACTGGCGCCTGCCTCCGGGACCCGGGGAGCGAGATTTCACCATGTTAACCCACTCGCCAGGGCAAGTTTTTCAAAGAATTTAACTCGGAAGCTCGGCGCAGCAAGACCGGGATCCTCAGAGGCAGCCAGTGGGCGACCTTGAGCTTCCCGGGGCAGTCCGCCGTTGTGCGGACTTAAAGCAAGACCGGGATCCTCAGAGGCAGCCAGTGGGCGACCTTGAGCTTCCCGGGGCAGTCCGCCGTTGTGCGGACTTAAAGCAAGACCGAGATCCTCAGAGGCAGCCAGTGGGCGACCTTGAGCTTCCCGGGGCAGTCCGCCGTTGTGCGGACTTAAAGCAAGACCGAGATCCTCAGAGGCAGCCAGTGGGCGACCTTGAGCTTCCCGGGGCAGTCCGCCGTTGTGCGGACTTAAAGCAAGACCGGGATCCTCAGAGGCAGCCAGTGGGCGACCTTGAGCTTCCCGGGGCAGTCCGCCGTTGTGCGGACTTAAAGCAAGACCGGGATCCTCAGAGGCAGCCAGTGGGCGACCTTGAGCTTCCCGGGGCAGTCCGTCGTTGTGTGGACTTAAAGCAAGACCGGGATCCTCAGAGGCAGCCAGTGGGCGACCTTGAGATTCCTGGGGAAGTCCGCTGCCTAGTGGACTCTAAACCTGACCGGGATCCTTCGCGTTCACCTGCCACGAACGGAAGCATCCTGGCGTGGGCATACCCCTCAAAGGGCAAGTCCGCTGAACAGGATCATCGAGGGAAATTAACCGGGCAGGGGCAGCTAGCACTTATTAGTTTCCTTTTAAAATAAAAATGGTTTAAGTCTCTGAGTGTAGGGAAGTTTTTGAAGTCATTTGGTTCGCTTATCATTTTTCGGGCTCAGAGACTTTATTGAGTTTTTAACGAGCATGCCGAGTTTTTCGTTTGCATATACTTTAAAATAAAAAGGTTGAATCGAATTAGCTGCCTCGCCCGGGGTATCACTCTCGAGATCGCTGCGAAACTCCTAAAGCGGACTCATAAGCGACACAGAGAAAGGCGAGCTGAAAGTAGGAGAAAAAGAGCGAGCTGAAAAGAAGGGAGAGCTGTTTTCACGCGACGGTAAAAACCGCCCCCCAACCCCTATTTATAGATGGGTGAGAGGCAGGCGAATCGAGCCACAGTTAATGCCCGAGCGCGCTCGGCGAGGCGATGTGACGGCAATCGAAGCGACAACTCACTTCTTTCCAATCGTCAGGCGCCACGTGGGCCACGCGTGGAAAAAGCTACGTCAGCGCCGACACTGTCATTTACTGACAAGAAAGGAACGAATGAGGAGGAGACACGTGTCTCACGTCGATCGGGATCTCGTGATGAGATTCGTTGTATCGACATCGAGTCTCGCGCCGCATTTAAGATGAAGCGACCGTTGGAGATTTTGAGCAATACCCCAGTCACAAGATCGCCCACGGCTGGAGCCCGCAGCTCGCCCGACGCAGACCCTGACCGCGTGTGGCAAGCTCGCACCGGAAGGAGATCGCTCGTGGCTGATGTTCCCGGCCCGCCCAGCGTTTGTGAATTACTGGGAGTCTAAACTCTCGGCGCAGATCGCCCACGGCTGGAGCCCGCAGCTCGCCCGACGCCGACCCTGACCGTGTGTGGCAAGCTCGCACCGGAAGGAGATCGCTCGTGGCTGATGCTCCCGGCCCGCCCAACGTTTGTGAAATACTGACAGTCAAAGCTCTCGACGCAGATCGCTCACGGCTGGTGCCCGCAGCTCGCCCGACGCAGACCCTGACCGCGTGTGGCAAGCTCGCACCGGAAGGAGATCGCTCGTGGCTGATGCTCCCGGCCCGCCCAGCGTTTGTGAAATACTGACAGTCAAAGCTCTCGACGCAGATCGCTCACGACTGGTGCCCGCAGCTCGCCCGACGCAGACCCTGACCGCGTGTGGCAAGCTCGCACCGGAAGGAGATCGCTCGTGGCTGATGCTCCCGGCCCACCCAGCGTTTGTGAAGTACTGACAGTCAAAACTTTCGGTGCAGACCGCCCACCGCAGGTGTCCGCAGCCCACAAGTTGGAGGTCGCCAATGACTGGTACACCCAATCCAACCGTCGTGTGCAATAAGACTCCTGAGCAAGCATCAAAGTCTCCTTGGTCGCTCCCTCAGGAGGGGGTAATATTGGGGGTAGCTGAAACTCGCCCATGAGTTCGCCCCACCCACGTGCTCACCAGATCATCCTGATAGGGAGCGAGATCCACAGTGGGCTGAAGGGGCCCAAGGCAAAAAGCTCGGTCAGGAGCTCGCTCAAGAGAGCTCGCCCAGGAGCTCGCCCGAGCTCGCCCAGGTGCTCGCCCATGCTCGCTCAGGAGCTCGCCTAGTTCGTGCAGGAGCTCGCCCATGCTCGCTCAGGAGCTCGTCTAGCTCGCGCAGGAGCTCGCCCATGCTCGCTCAGGAGCTCGCCCAAGCTCGCCTAGACCCCTGTTTATCGAAGAGGTTGCTCCCGCGAGGTCCGACTCTTGATAGATATGGACGAAAGGACGGAGCAGTGCAGGGCGAGCTTGCCTTTGCTTTCTCCCTGAGACCGCCCAGACTTGAACATTCCAGAATAGCCACCTGGCCGCGACAAGAAAGATGCTCTCCCCCACTCAAACCGCCTGGCAGGCTTGACGACAGAATGTCAGGGCGCGAGTACCAAGGACTGTTAGACCCACGCGAGCCAGAACGTGGGGGTCTAGAAGGATCTGGAAAGAATCTCCACGTGTCGAGCCACGGTAGGCCGTCTATTGCTATAAATGTTCACCCCCAGGCTCCATAGTACAGGTTCGAAATCCTTTCCCCTACCACTTTGGTATACAACAGCTCGCCGTTGTGCTACCGGAACTGACTTGAGCGTCGGAGGGTCTGCGCTCCTAAGGGAGCCAGCCGTTCTCACGTTCTCTTTTCTTTGTCTTGCAGGCAGTCAGCACAGACCAGCGAAAAATCCCCCGAACACGATCCATTCTAATTCATTTGCACGAATATATCCATTCTAATTCATTCGTACGATCCATTCTAATTCCTTCGTACGATCCATTCTAATTCATTCGTACGATCTATTCTAATTCATTCGTACAATCTATTCTATTTCATTCGTACGATCCATTCTTACTCATTCGTATGATCCATTATAATTCATTCGGACGAATGTATCTATTCTAATTTATTCGTACGATCCATTCTAACTCATTCGTACGATCCATTCTTACTCATTCGTACGATCCATTCTAATTCCTTCGTACGATCCATTCTAATTCCTTCATACGATCCATTCTAATTCATTCGCGCGATCCATTCTAATTCTTTCATACAATCCATTCTAATTCTTTCGTGCGAATGAATTAGAATGGATACCTTTGTGCATATGAATTAGAATGGATCGTACGAATGAATTAGAATGGATCATATTAATGAATTAGAATGGATCGTACGAATGAATTAGAATGGATACATTCGTGCGAATGAATTAGAATGGATCGTGCGAATCAATTAGACTGGATCGTGCGAATGAATAAGAATAGATCATACGAATGAATTAGAATGGATCGTATGAATTAATTAGAATGGATACATTCATGCGAATGAATTAGAATGGATTGTATGAATGAATTAGAATGGATCGTACGAATGAATTAGAATGGATCATACGAATTAATTAGAATGGATCATACGAATGAATTAGAATGGATCGTACGAATGAATTAGAATGGATCGTACGAATGATTTAGAATGGATCGTGCGAATGAATTAGAATGGATCGTACGACTGAATTAGAATGGATACATTTGTGCGAATGAATTAGAATGGATCGTACGAATGAATTAGAATGGATCGTATGAATGAATTAGAATGGATCGTACGAATGAATTTGAATGGATCGTGCGAATGAATTAGAATGGATCGTACGAATAAATTAGAATGGATCGTGTGAAAGAATTAGAATGGATCGTACGAATGAATTAGAATGGATCGTGCGAATGAATTAGAATGGATCGTATGAATGAATTAGAATGGATACATTTGTGCGAATGAATTAGAATGGATCGTACGAATGAATTAGAATGGATCGTATGAATGAATTAGAATGGATCGTTCGAATGAATTAGAATGGATCGTGCGAATGAATTAGAATGGATCGTACGAATGAATTAGAATGGATCGTACGAATGAACTAGAATGGATACATTCGTGCGAATGAATTAGAATGGATCGTACGAATGAATTAGAATGGATCGTACGAATGAATTAGAATGGATCTTACGAATGAATTAGAATGGATCGTACGAATGAATTAGAATGGATCGTACTAATGAATTAGAATGGATCGGACGAATGAATTAGAATGGATCGTACGCTCGAATGTATCCATTCTAATCCATTCGTACGATCCATTCTAATCCATTCGTACGATCCATTCTAATTCATTCGCATGAATGTAACCATTCTAATTCATTCATTTGATCCATTCTAATTCATTCGTACGTACGATCCATTCTAATTCATTCGTACGATCAATTCTAATTCATTCGCACAAATGTATCCATTCTAATTCATTCGTACGATCCATTCTAATTCATTCATAGGATCCATTCTAATTCATTCATACAATCCATTCTAATTCATTCGCACGAATGTATCGATTCTAATTCATTCGTACGATCAGTTCTAGTTCATTCACAAAATCTATTCTAATTCATTCATACGATCAATTCTAATTCATTCGCACGAATGTATCCATTCTAATTCATTCGTACAATCCATTCTATTTCATTCGTACGATCCATTCTTACTCATTCGTATGATCCATTCTAATTCATTCATAAGATCCATTCTAATTCATTCGTACGATCCATTCTAATTCATTCGTACGATCCATTCTAATTCATTCGTACGATCCATTCTAATTCATTCGCACAATCCATTCTAATTCATTCATATGATCCATTCTAATTCAATCATACAATCCATTCTAATTCTTTCACACAATCTATTCTAATTCATTCGTACGATCCATTCAAATTCATCCATACAATCCATTCTATTTCATTCGTACGATCCATTCTTACTCATTCGTATGATCCATTCTAATTCATTCGTACGATCCATTCTAATTCATTCGTACGATCCATTCTAATTCATTCGTACGATCCATTATAATTCATTCGCACGATCCATTCTAATTCATTCATAGGATCCATTCTAATTCATTCATACGATCTATTCTATTTCTTTCGCACGAATGTATCCATTCTAATTCATTCGCACGAATGTATCCATTCTAATTCATTCGTATGATCCATTCTAATTCATTCGTACGATCCATTCTAATTCATTCGTACGATCCATTCTAATTTATTCGTACGATCCATTCAAATTCATTCGCACGATCCATTCTAATTCATTCGTACAATCCATTCTATTTCATTCGTACGATCCATTCTTACTCATTCGTATGATCCATTCTAATTCATTCGCACGAATGTATCCATTCTAATCCATTCGTACGATCCATTCTAATCCATTCGTACGATCCATTCTAATTCATTCGCATGAATGTAACAATTCTAATTCATTCATTTGATCCATTCTAATTCATTCGTACGATCCATTCTAATTAATTCGTCCGATTCATTCTAATTAATTCGCACGAATGTATCCATTCTAAACCATTCATACGATCCATTCTAATTTATTCATACGATCCATTCTAATTCATTCGTAAGATCCATTCTAATTCATTCGTACGATCCATTCTAATTCATTCGTACCTTCCATTCTAATTCATTCGTAAGATCCATTCTAATTCATTCGCACGATCCATTCTTACTCATTCGTATGATCCGTTCTAATTCATTCGGACGAATGTATCCATTCTAATTTATTCGTACGATCCATTCTAATTCATTCGTACGATCCATTCTAATTCATTCGTACGATACATTCTAATTCATTCGTACGATCCATTCTAATTCATTCATACGATATATTCTAATTCATTCATTCGTACGATCAATTCTAATACATTCGTACGATTCATGCTAATTCATTCGCTCGATCCATTCTAATTCATTCGTAAGATCCATTCTAATTCATTCATACAATCCATTCTAATTCATTCGTACGATCCATTCTAATTCATTCGCACGATCCATTCTAATACATTCATACGATCCATTCTAATTCATTTGCACGTGTGAATGAATTAGAATGGATCGTACGAATGAATTAGAATGGATACATTAATGCGAATGAATTAGAATGGATCGTTTGAATGAATTAGAATGGATCGTACGAATGAAAGAATTAGAATGGATTGTATGAATGAATTAGAATAGATCGTATGAATGAATTAGAATGGATCGTACGAATGATTAGAATGGATCATACGAATGAACTAGAATGGATATATTCGTGCGAATGAATTAGAATGGATCGTACGAAGGAATTAGAAAGGATCGTACGAATGAATTAGAATGGATCGTACGAATGAATTAGAATAGATCGTACGAATGAATTAGAATGGATCGTACGCAGGAATTAGAATGGATCGTACGAATGAATTAGAATGGATATATTCGTGCAAATGAATTAGAATGGATCGTATGAATGTATTAGAATGGATCGTACGAATGAATTAGAATGGATTCGTACGAATGAATTAGAATGGATATATTCGTGAGAATGAATTAGAATGGATCGTACCAATGAGTAAGAATGGATCGTACGAATGAATTAGAATGGATCGTGTGAAAGAATTAGAATGGATTGTATGAATGAATTAGAATGAATTCGTTCGATCAATTCTAATTCATTAGCACGATCCATTCTAATTCATTCGTATGATCCATTCTAATTCCTTCGTACGATCCATTCTAATTCCTTCGTATGCATTCTAGTTCACTCATACGATCCATTCTAATTCATTCATACGATCTATTCTAATTCATTCATACAATCCATTCTAATTCTTTCACACGATCCATTCTAATTCATTCGTACGATCCATTCTAATTCATTCGCACAATCCATTCTAATTCATTCGCACGAATGTATCCATTCTAAATCATTTGTACAATCCATTCTATTTCATTCGTAAGATCCATTCTTACTCATTGTACGAATGAATTAGAATGGATCCTACGAATGAATTAGAATGGATCGTACGAATGAATTAGAATGGATCGTACGAATGAATTAGAATGGATACATTCGTGCGAATGAATTAGAATGGATACATTCGTGCGAAAGAATTAGAATAGATCGTATGAATGAATTAGAATGGATCCTATGAATGAATTAGAATGGATCGTGCGAATGAATTAGAATGGAACGTACGAATGAATTAGAATGGATCGTGCTAATGAATTAGAATGGATCGTATGAATGGATCGTACGAATGCAATGGATACATTCGTGCGAATGAATTAGAATGGATCGTACGAATGAATTAGAATGGATCATACGAATGAGTAAGAATGGATCGTACGAATGAATTAGAATGGATCGTACGAATGAATTAGAATGGATCGTATGAATAAATTAGAATGGATACATTCGTCCGAATGAATTAGAATGGATCATACGAATGCATTCTAATTCCTTCGTACGATCCATTCTAATTCCTTCGTACGATCCATTCTATTTCATTCGTATGATCCATTCTAATTCCTTCGTACGATCCATTCTAATTCCTTCGTATCCATTCTAATTCACTCATATGATCCATTCTAATCCATTCGTACGATCCATTCTAATTCATTCGCATGAATGTAACCATTCTAATTCATTCATTTGATCCATTCTAATTCATTCGTACGATCCATTCTAATTCATTCGTACGATCTATTCTAATTCATTCGTACGATCCATTCTAATTCATTCGCACGATCCATTCTAATTCATTCATAGGATCCATTCTAATTCATTCATACGATCTATTCTAATTCTTTCGCACGAATGTATCCATTCTAATTCATTCGCACGAATGTATCCATTCTAATTCATTCGTACGATCCATTCTAATTCATTCGTACGATCCATTCTAATTCATTCATATGATCTATCCTAATTCATTCATACAATCCATTCTAATTCTTTCACACGATCGATTCTAATTCATTCGTACGATCCATTCTAATTCATTCGCACAATCTATTCTATTTCATTCGTACGATCCATTCTTACTCATTGGTACGATCCATTCTAATTCATTCGCACGAATGTATCCATTCTAATTCATTCGTACGAATCCATTCTAATTCATTCGTACAATCTATTCTATTTCATTCGTACGATCCATTATTACTCATTCGTATGATCCATTCTAATTCATTCGGACGAATGTATCCATTCTAATTTATTTGTACGATCCATTCTAATTCATTCGTACGATCCATTCTAATTCATTCGTATGATCCATTCTAATTCATTCGTCCGATCCATTCTAATTCATTCGCACGAATGTATCCATTCTAATTCATTCATACGATATATTCTAATTCATTCGTACGATCCATTCTAATTCATTCGTAAGATCCATTCTAATTCATTCGTACGATCCATTCTAATTCATTCGCACGAATGTATCCATTCTAGTTCATTCGTACGATCCATTCTAATTCATTCGCACGATCCATTCTAATTCATTCGTACGATCCATTCTAATTCTTTCACACGATCCATTCTAATTCATTCGTACGATCCATTCTAATTCATTTGCACAAATGTATCCATTCTAATTCATTCGTACGATCCATTCTAATTCATTCGCACGATCCATTCTAATTCATTCGTACGATCCATTCTAATTCTTTCACACGATCCATTCTAATTCATTCGTACGATCCATTCTAATTCATTTGCACGATCCATTCTAATTCATTCGTACGATCCATTCTAATTCTTTCACACGATCCATTCTAATTCATTCGTACGATCCATTCTAATTCATTTGCACGATCCATTCTAATTCATTCGTACGATCCATTCTAATTCATTCATACGATCCATTCTAATTCATTCGTACGATCCATTCTAATTCATTCGCACAAATGTATCCATTCTAATTCATTCGTACGATCCATTCTAATTCATTCGCACGATCCATTCTAATTCATTCGTACGATCCATTCTAATTCATTCGTACGATCCATTCTAATTCATTCGTATGATCCATTCTAATTAATTCGTATGATCCATTCTAATTCATTCGTACGATCCATTCTAATTCATTCATACGATCCATTCTAATTCATTCGTACGATCCATTCTAATTCATTCGCACAAATGTATCCATTCTAATTCATTCGTACGATCCATTCTAATTCATTCGCACGATCCATTCTAATTCATTCGTACGATCCATTCTAATTCTTTCACACGATCCATTCTAATTCATTCGTACGATCCATTCTAATTCATTTGCACGATCCATTCTAATTCATTCGTACGATCCATTCTAATTCATTCGTACGATCCATTCTAATTCATTCGTACGATCCATTCTAATTCATTCGCACAAATGTATCCATTCTAATTCGTTCGTACGATCCATTCTAATTCATTCGCACGATCCATTCTAATTCATTCGTACGATCCATTCTAATTCATTCGTACGATCCATTCTAATTCATTCGTATGATCCATTCTAATTAATTCGTATAATCCATTCTAATTCATTCGTACGATCCATTCTAATTCATTCATACAATCCTTTCTAATTCATTCGCACGAATGTATCCATTATAATTAATTCGTACGATCCATTCTAATTCATTCGTATGATCTATTCTTATTCATTCGCACGATCCAGTCTAATTGATTCGCACGATCCATTCAAATTCATTCGCACGAATGTATCCATTCTAATTCATTCGTACGATCCATTCTAATTCATTAATATGATCCATTCTAATTCATTCGTACGATCCATTCTAATTCATATGCACAAAGGTATCCATTCTAATTCATTCGCACGAAAGAATTAGAATGGATTGTATGAAAGAATTAGAATGGATCGTGCGAATGAATTAGAATGGATCGTACAAAGGAATTAGAATTGATCGTACGAAGGAATTAGAATGGATCGTACGAATGAGTAAGAATGGATCGTACGAATGAATTAGAATGGATCGTACGAATAAATTAGAATGGATACATTCGTCCGAATGAATTAGAATGGATCATACGAATGAGTGAGAATGGATCGTACGAATGAAATAGAATAGATTGTACGAATGAATTAGAATGGATCCTACGAATGAATTAGAATGGATCGTACGAATGAATTAGAATGGATCGTGCGAATGAATTAGAATGGATACATTCATGCGAATGAATTAGAATGGATCGGACGAATGAATTAGAATGGATCGTACGAATGAATTAGAATGGATCAAATGAATGAATTAGAATGGTTATATTCATGCGAATGAATTAGAATGGATCGTACGAATGGATTAGAATGGATCGTACGAATGGATTAGAATGGATACATTCGAGCGAATGAATTAGAATGGATCGTACGAATGAATTAGAATGGATCGTACGAAGGGATTAGAATGGATCGTGCGAATGAATTAGAATGGATCGTACGAATGAATTAGAATGGATACATTCGTGCGAATGAATTAGAATGGATCGGACGAATGAATTAGAATGGATCGTACGAATGAATTAGAATGGATTAAATGAATGAATTAGAATGGTTACATTCATGCGAATGAATTAGAATGGATCGTACAAATGGATTAGAATGGATCATACGAATGGATTAGAATGGATACATTCGAGCGAATGAATTAGAATGGATCGTACGAATGAATTAGAATGGATCGTACGAATGGATTAGAATGGATCCTACGAATGGATTAGAATGGATACCTTTGTGCATTTGAATTAGAATGGATCGTACGTATGAATTAGAATGGATCATATTAATGAATTAGAATGGATCGTACGAATGAATTAGAATGGATACATTCGTGCACGATCCATTCTAATTCATTCGCACGAATGTATCCATTCTAATTCATTCGTACGATCCATTCTAATTCATTAATATGATCCATTCTAATTCATTCGTACGATCCATTCTAATTAATATGCACAACGGTATCCATTCTAATTCATTCGTACGAGCCATTCTAGTTCAGGATCATACGAATGAATTAGAATGGATACATTCGTGCGAATGAATTAGAATTGATCGTACGAATGAATTAGAATGGATCGTGCGAATGAATTAGAATGGATTGTACGAATGAATTAGAATGGATCGTACGAATGAACTAGAATGGATATATTCGTGCGAATGAATAAGAATGGATCGTACGAATGAATTAGAATGGATCGTACGAATGAATTAGAATGGATACATTCGTGCGAATGAATTAGAATGGATCGGACGAATGAATTAGAATGGATCGTACGAATGAATTAGAATGGATCAAATGAATGAATTAGAATGGTTACATTCATGCGAATGAATTAGAATGTTTCGTACGAATGTATTAGAATAGATTATACAAATGAATTAGAATGGATCCTACGAATGAATTAGAATGGATCGTGTGAAAGAATTAGAATGGATTGTATGAATGAATTAGAATGCATCGTATGAATGACTTAGAATGGATCGTGCGAATGAATTCGAATGGATCGTACGAATTCATTCTAATTCATTCATATAATCAATTCTAATTCTTACGATCCATTATAATTCATTCGTACGATCGTACGAATGAATTAGAATGGATCGTACGGAATGAATTAGAATAGATTGTATGAATGAATTAGAATGGATACATTCGTGCGAATGAATTAGAATGGATCATACGAATGAGTAAGAATGGATCGTACGAATGAAATAGAATGGATTGTATGAATGAATTAGAATGGATCCTACGAATGAATTAGAATAGATCGTGTGAAAGAATTAGAATGGATTGTATGAATGAATTAGAATGAATTTGTACGATCCATTCGAATTCATTCGCACGATCCATTCTAATTCATTCATACGATCCATTCTAATTCATTCATACAATCCATTCTAATTCTTTCACACGATCCATTTTAATTCATTCGTAGGATCCATTCTAATTCATTCGTACAATCTATTCTATTTCATTCGTACGATCCATTCTTACTCATTCGTATGATCCATTCCAATTCATTCGGACGAATATATCCATTCTAATTTATTCGTACGATCCATTCTAATTCATTCGTACGATCCATTCTAATTCATTCGTACGATCCATTCTAATTCATTCGTCCGATCCATTCTAATTCATTCGCACGAATATGTCTATTCTAATTCATTCGTACGATCCATTCTAATTCATTCGTACGATCCATTCTAATTCATTCGTACGATCCATTCTAATTCATTCGTACGATCCATTCTAATTCATTCGCACAAATGTATCCATTCTAATTCATTCGTACGATCCATTCTAATTCATTCGTACGATCCATTCTAATTCATTCGCACGAATGTATCCATTCTATTTCATTCGTACGATCCATTCTAATTAATTCGTACGATCCATTCTAATTCATTCGTATGATCCATTCTAATTCATTCGTACGATCCATTCTTACTCATTCGTACGATCCATTCTAATTCCTTCGTACGATCCATTCTAATTCCTTCGTACGATCCATTCTAATTCATTCGCACGATCCATTCTAATTCTTTCATACAATCCATTCTAATTCTTTCGTGCGAATGAATTAGAATGGATACCTTTGTGCATATGAATTAGAATGGATCGTACGAATGAATTAGAATGGATCATATTAATGAATTAGAATGGATCGTACGAATGAATTAGAATGGATACATTCGTGCGAATGAATTAGAATGGATCGTGCGAATCAATTAGACTGGATCGTTCGAATGAATAAGAATAGATCATACGAATGAATTAGAATGGATCGTACGAATTAATTAGAATGGATACATTCGTGCGAATGAATTAGAATGGATTGTATGAATGAATTAGAATGGATCGTACGAATGAATTAGAATGGATCATACGAATTAATTAGAATGGATCATACGAATGAATTAGAATGGATCGTACGAATGAATTATAATGGATCGTGCGAATGAATTAGAATGGATCGTACGAATAAACTAGAATGGATACATTTGTGCGAATGAATTAGATTTGATCGTACGAATGAATTAGAATGGATCGTATGAATGAATTAAAATGGATCGTACGAATGAATTAGAATGGATCGTGCGAATGAATTAGAATGGATCGTATGAATGAATTAGAATGGATCGTGTGAAAGAATTAGAATGGATCGTACGAATGAATGACTTAGAATGGATCGTGCGAATGAATTAGAATGGATCGTACGAATGAATTAGAATGGATACATTTGTGCGAATGAATTAGAATGGATCGTACGAATGAATTAGAATGGATCATATGAATGAATTAGAATGGATCGTACGAATGAAATAGAATGGATCGTGCGAATGAATTAGAATGGATCGTACGAATGAATTAGAATGGATCGTACGAATGAACTAGAATGGATACATTCGTGCGAATGAATTAGAATGGATCGTACGAATGAATTAGAATGGATCGTACGAATGAATTAGAATGGATCTTACGAATGAGTTAGAATGGATCTTACGAATGAATTAGAATGGATCGTAAGAATGAATTAGAATGGATACATTCTTGCGAATGAATTAGAATGGATCGGACGAATGAATTAGAATTGATCGTACGAATGAATTAGAATGGATCGTACGAATAAATTAGAATGGATACATTCGTCCGAATGAATTAGAATGGATCATACGGATGAGTAAGAATGGATCGTACGAATAAAATAGAATAGATTGTACGAATGAATTAGAATGGATTCGTACGAATGAATTAGAATGGATACATTCGTGCGAATGAATTAGAATGGATCGTACCAATGAGTAAGAATGGATCGTACGAATGAAATAGAATGGATTGTGCGAATGAATTAGAATGGATCGTACGAATGAATTAGAATGGATCGTGTGAAAGAATTAGAATGGATTGTATGAATGAATTAGAATAGATCGTATGAATGAATTAGAATGGATCGTACGAATGAATTAGAAAGGATCGTACGAATGAGTAAGAATGGATCGTACGAATGAAATAGAATGGATTGCACGAATAAATTAGAATGGATCGTACGAATGAATTAGAATGGATCGTGTGAAAGAATTAGATTAGATGGTATGAATGAATTAGAATGGATCGTACGAATGAATTAGAATGGATCGTACGAAGGAATTAGAATGGATCGTACGAATGAATTAGAATGGATCTTACGAATGAATTAGAATAGATCGTACGAATGAATTAGAATGGATCGTACGAAGGAATTAGAATGGATCGTACGAATGAATTAGAATGGATATATTCGTGCGAATGAATTAGAATGGATCGTATGAATGTATTAGAATGGATCGTATGAGTGAATTAGAATGGATCGTACGAATGAATTAGAATGGATCGTATGAATGAATTAGAATGAATCGTGCGAAAGAATTAGAATGCATTGTATGAATGAATTAGAATGGATCGTATGAATGAATTAGAATGGATCGTGCGAATGAATTCGAATGGATCGCATGATCCATTCGAATAGAATGGATCGTATGAATGAATTAGAATGGATCGGGCGAATGAATTAGAATGGATCGTATGAATGAATTAGAATGGATCGTATGAATGAATTAGAATGGATCGTGCGAATGAATTAGAATGGATCGTACGAATGAATTAGAATGGATCATACGAATGAATTAGAATGGATCATACGAATGAGTAAGAATGGATCGTACGAATGAAATAGAATGGATTGTACGAATGAATTAGAATGGATACATTCATGCGAATGAATTAGAATGGATCGGACGATTGAATTAGAATGGATCGTACGATTCATTCTAATTCATTCGGACGATCCATTCTAATACATTCGTACGATTCATGCTAATTCATTCGCACGATCCATTCTAATTCATTCGTACGATCCATTCTTATTCATTCATACGATCCATTCTAATTCATTCGCACAATCCATTCTAATTCATTCGTACAATCCATTCTAATTCATTCGTATGATCCATTCTAACTCATTCGGTGGATCCATTGTAATTCATTCGTACGATCCATTCTAATTCATTCCCACGATCCATTCTAATTTATTCGTACGATCCATTCTAATTCATTCGTACGATCTATTCTAATTTATTCGCATGAATGTAACCATTCTAATTCATTCATACGATTCATTCTAATTCATTCGTATGAGCTCTTCTAATTTATTCGTATGAATGGATTAGAATGGATCGTACGAATGAATTAGAATGGATCGTGTGAAAGAATTAGAATGGATCGTACGAATGAATTAAAATGGATCGTGCGAATGAATTAGAATGGATCGTACGAATGAATTAGAATGGATACATTCGTGCGAATGAATTAGAATGGATACATTCGTGCGAAAGAATTAGAATAGATCGTATGAATGAATTAGAATGGATCAAATGAATGAATTAGAATGGATCGTGTGAATGAATTAGAATGGATCGTACGAATGAATTAGAATGGATCGTGCTAATGAATTAGAATTGATCGAACGAATGAATTAGCATGGATCGTGCTAATGAATTAGAATGGAACGTACGAATGAATTAGAATGGATCGTGTGAAAGAATTAGAATGGATTGTATGAATGAATTAGAATGAATTCATATGATCCACTCGAATTCATTCGCACGATCCATTCTAATTCATTCATACGATCTATTCTAATTCATTCATTCAATCCAATCTAATTCTTTCACACGATCCATTCTAATTCATTCGTAGGATCCATTCTAATTCATTCGTACAATCTATTCTATTTCATTCGTACGATCCATTCTTACTCATTCGTATGATCCATTCTAATTCATTAGGACGAATGTATCCATTCTAATTTATTCGTACGATCCATTCTAATTCATTCGTACGATCCATTCTAATTCATTCGTACGATCCATTCTTACTCATTCGTATGATCCATTCAAATTCATTCGTACGATCCATTCTAATTCATTCGCACAATCTATTCTAATTCATTCGTACGATCCATTCTAATTCATTCGTACGATCGTACGAATGAATTAGAATGGATCGGACGGAATGAATTAGAATGGATTGTATGAATGAATTAGAATGGATACATTCGTGCGAATGAATTAGAATGGATCATACGAATGAGTAAGAATGGATCGTACGAATGAAATAGAATGGATTGTACGAATGAATTAGAATGGATCGTACAAATGAATTAGAATGGATCGTACGAATGAATTAGAATGGATCATACGAATGAGTAAGAATGGATCGTACGAATGAAATAGAATAGATTGTACGAATGAATTAGAATGGATCCTACGAATGAATTAGAATGGATCGTGTGAAAGAATTAGAATGGATTGTATAAATGAATTAGAATGGATCGTATGAATGAATTAGAATGGATCGTGCGAATGAATTCGAATGGATCGTACGAATTCATTCTAATTCATTCATACAATCCATTCTAATTCTTTCACACGATCCATTCTAATTCATTCGTACGTTCCATTCTAATTCATTTGCACGATCCATGCTAATTCATTCGTTCGATCAATTCTAATTCATTAGCACGATCCATTCTAATTCATTCGTACGATCCATTCTAATTCATTCGCACGATCCATTCTAATTCATTCGCATGATACATTCTAATTCCTTCGTACGATCCATTCTAATTCATTCATACAATCCATTCTAATTCTTTCACACGATCCATTCTAATTCATTCGTACGATCCATTCTAATTCATTCGTGCAATCCATTCTATTTCATTCGTACGATCCATTCTTACTCATTCGTACGATCCATTCTAATTCATTCACACGAATGTATCCATTCGTACGAATGAATTAGAATAGATTGTACGAATGAATTAGAATGGATCGTACGAATGAATTAGAATGGATTGTACGAAGGAATTAGAATGGATCGTACGAATGAATTAGAATGGATCGTACGAATGAATTCGAATAGATCGTACGAATGAATTAGAATGGATCGTACGAAGGAATTAGAATGGATCGTACGAATGAATTAGAATGGATATATTCGTGCAAATGAATTAGAATGGATCGTATGAATGTATTAGAATGGATCGTATGAGTGAATTAGAATGGATTGTATGAATGAATTAGAATGGATCGTACGAATGAATTAGAATGGATCGTATGAATGAATTAGAATGGATCGTACGAATGAATTAGAATGGATCGTGCGAATGAATTAGAATGGATCGTACGAATGAATTAGAATGGATCGTACGAATGAACTAGAATGGATACATTCGTGCGAATGAATTAGAATGGATCGTACGAATGAATTAGAATGGATCGTACGAATGAATTAGAATGGATCATACGAATGGATTAGAATGGATCATACGAATGAATTAGAATGGATCGTGCGAATGAATTAGAATGGATCGAACGAATGAATTAGAATGGATATATTCGAGCGAATGAATTAGAATAGATCGTAGGAATGAATTAGAATGGATCGTACGAATGAATTAGAATGGATCGTACGAACGAATTAGAATGGATCGTACGAACGAAATAGAATGGATCATATGAACGAATTAGAATGGATCGTACGAGGTTACATTCATGCGAATGAATTAGAATGGATCGTACGAATGGATTAGAATGGATCGTACGAATGGATTAGAATGGATACATTCGAGCGAATGAATTAGAATGGATCGTACGAATGAATTAGAATGGATTGTACGAATGGATTAGAATGGATCCTACGAATGGATTAGAATGGATACCTTTGTGCATATGAATTAGAATGGATCGTACGAATGAATTAGAATGGATCAAATTAATGAATTAGAATGGATCGTACGAATGAATTAGAATGGATACATTCGTGCACGATCCATTCTAATTCATTCGCACGAATGTATCCATTCTAATTCATTCGTACGATCCATTCTAATTCATTAATATGATCCATTCTAATTCATTCGTACGATCCATTCTAATTCATATGCACAAAGGTATCCATTCTAATTCATTCGTACGATCCATTCTAATTCAGGATCGTACGAATGAATTAGAATGGATACATTCGTGCGAATGAATTAGAATTGATCGTACGAATGAATTAGAATGGATCGTGCGAATGAATTAGAATGGATCGTACGAATAAATTAGAATGGATCGTACGAATTAACTAGAATGGATACATTCGTGCGAATAAATTAGAATAGATGGAACGAATGAATTAGAATGGATCGTACGAATGAATTAGAATGGATCTTACGAATGAATTAGAATGGATCGTACGAATGAATTAGAATGGATCGTATGAATGAATTAGAATGGATACATTCGTGCGAATGAATTAGAATGGATCGGACGAATGAATTAGAATGGATCGTACGAATGAATTAGAATGGATCAAATGAATGAATTAGAATGGTTACATTCATGCGAATGAATTAGAATGGATCGTACGAATGGATTAGAATGGATCGTATGAATGGATTAGAATGGATACATTCGAGCGAATGAATTAGAATGGATCGTACGAATGAATTAGAATGGATCGTACGAATGGATTAGAATGGATCCTACGAATGGATTAGAATGGATACCTTTGTGTATATGAATTAGAATGGATCGTACGAATGAATTAGAATGGATACATTCGTGCGAATGAATTAGAATGGATCGTGCGAATCAATTAAACTGGATCGTGCGAATGAATAAGAATAGATCATACGAATGAATTAGAATGGATCGTACGAATTAATTAGAATGGATACATTCGTGCGAATGAATTAGAATGGATTGTATGAATGAATTAGAATGGATCGTACGAATGAATTAGAATGGATCATACGAATTAATTAGAATGTATCATACGAATGAATTAGAATGGATCGTACGAATGAATTAGAATGGATCGTACGAATGAATTAGAATGGATACATTCGTGCGAATGAATTAGAATGGATTGTGCGAATGAATAAGAACAGATCGTGTGAATGAATTAGAATGGATTGTACGAATGAATTAGAATGGATCGTGCGAATGAATTAGAATGGATCGTACGAATGAATTAGAATGGATACATTTGTGCGAATGAATTAGAATGGATCGTACCAATGAATTAGAATGGATCGTATGAATTAATTAGAATGGATCGTATGAATGAATTAGAATGGATCGTGCGAATGAATTAGAATGGATCGTACGAATGAATTAGAATGGATCGTACGAATGAACTAGAATGGATACATTCGTGTGAATGAATTAGAATGGATCGTACGAATGAATTAGAATGGATCGTACGAATGAATTAGAATGGATCTTACGAATGAATTAGAATAGATCGTACAAATGAATTAGAATGGATCGTACGAATGAATTAGAATGGATACATTCGTGCGAATGAATTAGAATGGATCGGACGAATGAATTAGAATGGATCGTACGAATGAATTAGAATGGATACATTCGTCCGAATGAATTAGAATGGATCATACGAATGAGTAAGAATGGATCGTACGAATGAAATAGAATAGATTGTACGAATGAATTAGAATGGATCCTACGAATGAATTAGAATGGATCGTGTGAAAGAATTACAATGGATTGTATGAATGAATTAGAATGGATCGTATGAATGAATTAGAATGGATCGTGCGAATGAATTCGAATGGATCGTACGAATTCATTCTAATTCATTCATACAATCCATTCTAATTCTTTCACACGATCTATTCTAATTCATTCGTAGGATCCATTCTAATTCATTCGTACAATCTATTCTATTTCATTCGTACGATCCATTCTTACTCATTCGTATGATCCATTCTAATTCATTCGGACGAATGTATCCATTCTAATTTATTCGTATGATCCATTCTAATTCATTCGTACGATCCATTCTAATTCATTCGTACGATCCATTCTAATTCATTCGTCCGATCCATTCTGATTCATTCGCACGAATGTATCCATTCTAATTCATTCGTACGGTCCATTCTAATTCATTCGCACAATCCATTCTATTTCATTCGTACGATCCATTCTTACTCATTCGTATGATCCATTATGGATACATTCGTGCGAATGAATTAGAATGGATCATACGAATGAGAAAGAATGGATCGTACGAATGAAATAGAATGGATTGTGCGGATGAATTAGAAAGGATCGTACGAATGAATTAGAATGGATCGTGTGAAAGAATTAGAATGGATTGTATGAATGAATTAGAATAGATCGTATGAATGAATTAGAATGGATCGTACGAATGAATTAGAACGGATCGTACGAATGAACTAGAAAGGATACATTCGTGCGAATGAATTAGAATGGATCGTACGAATGAATTAGAATGGATCGTACGAATGAATTAGAATGGATCTTACGAATGAATTAGAATGGATCATACGAATGCACGATCCATGCGAATGAATTAGAATAGATCGTACGAATGAACTAGAATGGATACATTCGTGCGAATGAATTAGAATGGATCGTACGAATGCATTCTAATTCATTCGTACGATCCATTCTAATTCATTCGCACGATCCATTCTAATTCATTCATAGGATCCATTCTAATTCATTCATACGATCTATTCTAATTCTTTCGCACGAATGTATCCATTCTAATTCATTCACACGAATGTATCCATTCTAATTCATTCGTACGATCCATTCTAATTCATTCGTACGATCCATTCTAATTCATTCGTACAATCCATTCTAATTAATTCGTATGATCCATTCTAATTCATTCGTACGATCCATTCAAATTCATTCATACAATCCATTCTAATTCATTCGTACGATCCATTCTAATTCACTCATACGATCCATTCTAATACATTCATACGATCCATTCTAATTCATTTGCACGAATATATCCATTCTAATTCATTCGTACGATCCATTCTAATTCCTTCGTACGATCCACTCTAATTCATTCGTACGATCTATTCTAATTCATTCGTACGATCCATTCTAATTCATTCGTACGAATGAATTAGAATGGATACATTCGTGCGAATGAATTAGAATGGATACATTCGTGTGAAAGAATTAGAATAGATCGTATAAATTAATTAGAATGGATCCTATGAATGAATTAGAATTGATCGTGCGAATGAATTAGAATGGATCATACGAATAAATTAGAATGGATCGTGCTAATGAATTAGATTTGATCGAACGAATGAATTAGCATGGATCGTGCTAATGAATTAGAATGGATCGTACGAATGAATTAGAATGGATCGAGTGAAAGAATTAGAATGGATTGTATGAATGAATTAGAATGGATCGTACGAATGAATTAGAATGGATCGTACGAAGGATTTAGAATGGATCGTATGAATGAATTAGAATGGATCATACGAATGAATTAGAATGGATACATTCGTACGAATGAATTAGAATGGATCGTACGAAGGAATTAGAATGGATCGTACGAATGAATTAGAATGGATCGTATGAATGAATTAGAATGGATACATTCGTGTGAATGAATTAGAATGGATCGTATGAATGAATTAGAATAGATTTTGTGAAGGAATTAGAACTGATCGTACGAATGAATTAGAATGGATACATTCATGCGAATGAATTAGAATGGATTGTATGAATGAATTAGAATGGATCCTATGAATGAATTAGATTGGATCGTACGAATGAATTAGAATGGATGCATTCGTGCGAATGAATTAGAATTGATCGTATGAATGAATTAGAATGGATCGTGCGAATGAATTAGAATGGATCATACGAATGAATTAGAATGGATCATTCGTGCGAATGAATTAGAATGGTTACATTCGTGCGAAAGAATTAGAATAGATCGTATGAATGAATTAGAATGGATCCTATAAATGAATTAGAATGGATCGTGCGAATGAATTAGAATGGATCGTACGAATGAATTAGAATGGATCGTGCTAATGAATTAGAATTGATCGAACGAATGAATTAGCATGGATCGTGCTAATGAATTAGAATGGAACGTACGAATGAATTAGAATGGATCGTGTGATAGAATTAGAATGGATTGTATGAATGAATTAGAATGAATTCGTACGATCTATTCGAATTCATTCGCACGATCCATTCTAATTCATTCATACGATCCATTCTAATTCATTCATAAAATCCATTCTAATTCTTTCACACGATCCATCCTAATTCATTCATAGGATCCATTCTAATTCATTCGTACAATCTATTCTATTTCATACGTACGATCCATTCTTACTCATTCGTATGATCCATTCTAATTCATTCGGATGAATGTATCCATTCTAATTTATTCGTACGATCCATTCTAATTCATTCGTACGATCCATTCTAATTCATTCGCTCGAATGTATCCATTCTAATCCATTCGTACGATCCATTCTAATCCTTTCGTACGATCCATTCTAATTCATTCGCATGAATGTAACCATTCTAATTCATTCATTTGATCCATTCTAATTCATTCGTACGATCCATTCTAATTCATTAGCACGATCCATGCTAATTCATTCGTTCGATCAATTCTAATTCATTAGCACGATCCATTCTAATTCATTCGTACGATCCATTCTAATTCATTCGCACGATCCATTCTAATTCATTCATAGGATCCATTCTAATTCATTTATACGATCTTTTCTAATTCTTTCGCACGAATGTATCCATTCTAATTCATTCGCACGAATGTATCCATTCTAATTCATTCGTACGATCCATTCTAATTCATTCGCACGATCCATTCTAATTCATTCGTACGGTCAATTCTAATTCATTCCCACGAATGTATCCATTCTAATTCATTCGTACGATCCATTCTAATTCATTCATAGGATCCATTCTAATTCATTCATACAATCCATTCTAATTCATTCGCACGAATGTATCCATTGTAATTCATTCGTACGATCAGTTCTAATTCATTCACAAAATCTATTCTAATTCATTCATACGATCCATTCTAATTCATTCACACAAATGTATCCATTCTAATTCATTCATACGATCCATTCTAATTCATTCGTACGATCCATTTTAATTCCTTCGTACGATCCATTCTAATTCCTTCGTACGACCTATTCTAATTCATTCGTATGATCCATTCTAATTCATTCGTACGATCCATTCTAATTCCTTCGTACAATCAATTTTTATTCATTCGTACGATCCATTCTAATTCATTCATACAATCCATTCTAATTCTTTCACACGATCCATTCTAATTCATTCGTACGATCCATTCTAATTCATTCGTGCAATCCATTCTATTTCATTCGTACGATCCATTCTTACTCATTTGTACGATCCATTCTAATTCATTCACACGAATATATCCATTCGTACGAATGAATTAGAATAGATTGTACGAATGAATTAGAATGGATCGTACGAATGAATTAGAATGGATCGTACGAAGGAATTAGAATGGATCGTACGAATGAATTAGAATGGATCGTACGAATGAATTAGAATAGATCGTACGAATGAATTAGAATGGATCGTACGAAGGAATTAGAATGGATCGTACGAATGAATTAGAATGGATATATTCGTGCAAATGAATTAGAATGGATTGTATGAATGTATTAGAATGGATCGTATGAGTGAATTAGAATGGATCGTATGAATGAATTAGAATGAATCGTATGAATGAATTAGAATGGATATATTCGTGTGAATGAATTAGAATTGATCGTATGAATGAATTAGAATAGATTTTGTGAATGAATTAGAACTGATCGTACGAATGAATTAGAATGGATACATTCGTGCGAATGAATTAGAATGGATTGTATGAATGAATTAGAATGGATCTTATGAATGAATTACAATGGATCGTACGAATGAATTAGAATGGATACATTCATGTGAATGAAATAGAATGGATCGTACGAATGAGTAAGAATGGATCGTCATTCTAATTCATTCGTATGATCCATTCTAATTCATTTGTATCCATTCTATTTCATTCGCACGATCCATTCTAATTCATTCGCGCAATCTATTCTAATTCATTCGTACGATCCATTCTAATTCATTCGTACGATCCATTCTAATTCATTCATACAATCCATTCTAATTTATTCGCACGAATGTATCCATTCGAATTCATTTGCACGATCCATTCTAATTCATTCCTATGATCTATTCTAATTCATTCGTACGATCCATTCTAATTCATTCTAATTCATTCATACGATCCATTCTACGATCCATTCTAATTCATTTGTATATTCCATTCTAATTCATTAGCACGATCCATGCTAATGAATTAGAATGGATCGTACGATCCAATCTAATTCATTCATACGATCCATTCTTACCCATTCGTATGATCCATTCTAATTCAATCGTACGATCCATTCTAATTCATTCGTACGATCCATTCTAATTCCTTCGTACGATCCATTCTAATTCATTCGTACGATCTATTCTAATTCATTCGTACGATCCATTCTAATTCCTTCGTACGATCCATTCTAATTCATTCGTACGATCCATTCTAATTCATTCGCGCAATCTATTTTAATTCATTCGTACGATCCATTCTAATTCATTCATACGATCCATTCTAATTCATTCATACAATCCATTCTAATTTATTCGCATGAATGTATCCATTCTAATTCATTCGTACGATCCATTCTAATTCATTAATATGATCCATTCTAATTCATTCGTACGATCCATTCTAATTCATTCGTAGGATCCATTCTAATTCATTCGTACAATCTATTCTATTTCATTCATACGACCCATTCTTACTCATTCGTATGATCCATTCTAATTCATTCGGACGAATGTATCCATTCTAATTTATTCGTACGATCCATTCTAATTCATTCGTACGATCCATTCTAATTCATTCGTACGATCCATTCTTACTCATTCGTATGATCCATTCTAATTCATTCGTACGATCCATTCTAATTCATTCGTACGATCGATTCTAATTCATTCGCACTATCCATTCTAATTCATTCATACGATCCATTCTAATTCATTCGTATGATCCATTCTAATTTATTAGTTCAAATATATCCATTGTAATTCATTCGTACGATCCATTCAAATTCATTCGTACGGTCCATTCTAATTCATTCGCATAATCCATTCTATTTCATTCGTACGATCCATTCTTACTCATTCGTATGATCCATTATGGATACATTCGTGCGAATGAATGAGAATGGATCAAACGAATGAGTAAGAATGGATCGTACGAATAAAATAGAATGGATTGTGCAAATGAATTAGAATGTATCGTACGAATGAAATAGAATGGATCGTGTGAAAGAATTAGAATGGATCATGCTAATAAATTAGAATGGATCGTACGAATGGATTAGAATGGATACATTCGAGCGAATGAATTAGAATGGATCGTACGAATGAATTAGAATGGATCATACGAATGAGTAAGAATGGATCGTACGAATGAATTAGAATGGATCGTACGAATGAATTAGAATGGATCGTATTAATAAATTAGAATGGATACATTCGTCCGAATGAATTAGAATGGATCATACGAATGAGTAAGAATGGATCGTACAAATGAAATAGAATAGATCGTACGAATGAATTAGAATGGAATATACGAATGAATTAGAATGGATCGCACGAATGAATTAGAATGGATCGTATGAATGAATTAGAATGGATCGTACGTATGAATTAGAATGGATCGTACGATCCATTCTAATTCATTCATACAATCCATTCTAATTTATTCGCACGAATGTATCCATTCTAATCCATTCGTACGATCCAATCTAATCCATTCGTACGATCCATTCTAATTCATTCGCACAAATGTATCCATTCTAATTCATTCGTACGATCCATTCTAATTCATTCGTACGATCCATTCTAATTCATTCGTACGATCCATTCTAATTCATTCGTACGATCCATTCTAATTAATTCGTATGATCCATTCTAATTCATTCGTACAATCCATTCTAATTCATTCGTACGATCCATTCTAATTCATTCGCACAATCCATTCTATTTCATTCGTACGATCCATTTTTACTCATTGGTACGATCCATTCTAATTCATTCGCACGAATGTATCCATTCTAATTCATTCGTACGAATCCATTCTAATTCATTCGTACAATCCATTCTATTTCATTCGTACGATCCATTCTTACTCATTCGTATGATCCATTCTAATTCATTCGCACGAATGTATCCATTTTAAATCATTCGTACGATCCATTCTAATTCATTCGTATGATCCATTCTAAATCATTCGTACAATCCATTCTATTTCATTCATACGATCAATTCTAATTCATTCTAATTCATTCTATTTCATTCGTACGATCCGTTCTAATTCACTCATACGATCCATTCTAATTCATTCATACGATCCATTCTAATTCATTTGCACGAATATATCCATTCTAATTCATTCGTACGATCCATTCTAATTCCTTCGTACGATCCATTCTAATTCATTCGTACGATCCATTCTATTTCATTCGTACGATCCATTCTAATTCCTTCATACGATCCATTCTAATTCCTTCGTATCCATTCTAATTCACTCATACGATCCATTCTAATTCATTCATATGATCTATTCTAATTCATTCATACAATCCATTCTAATTCTTTCACACGATCCATTCTAATTCATTCGTACGATCCATTCTAATTCATTCGCACAATCCATTCTATTTCATTGGTACGATCCATTCTGACTCATTGGTACGATCCATTCTAATTCATTCAAGAATGTATCCATTCTAATTCATTCGTACGAATCCATTCTAATTCATTCGTACAATCTATTCTATTCCATTCTAATTCATTAGCACAATACATTCTAATTCATTCGTACGATCCATTCTAATTCATTCGTACGATCCATTCTAATTCATTCGTACGATCCATTCTTACTCATTCGTACGATCCATTCTAATTCATTCGTCCGATCCATTCTAATTCATTCGCACGAATGTATCCATTCTAATTCATTCGTTCGATCAATTCTAATTCATTAGCACGATCCATTCTAATTCATTCGTATGATCCATTCTAATTCATTCGCACGATCCATTCTAATTCATTCATAGGATCCATTCAAATTCATTCGTACGATCCATTCTAATTCATTCGCACAATCCATTCTATTTCATTCGTATGATCCATTCTTACTCATTGGTACGATCCATTCTAATTCATTCGCACGAATGTATCCATTCTAATTCATTCGTACGAATCCATTCTAATTCATTCGTACAATCTATTCTATTTCATTCGTACGATCCATTCTAATTCATTCGGACGAATGTATCCATTCTAATTTATTCGTACGATCCATTCTAATTCATTCGTACGATCCATTCTAATTCATTCGTACGATCCATTCTAATTCATTCGCACGAATGTATCCATTCTAATTCATTCGTACGATCCATTCTAATTCATTCGTACAATCCATTCTAATTCATTCGTAAGATCCATTCTAATTCATTCGTACGATCCATTCTAATTCATTCGTACGATCCATTCTAATTCATTCGCACGAATGTATCCATTCTAATTCATTCGTACAATCCATTCTATTTCATTCGTACGATAATTTCTTACTCATTCGTATGATCCATTCTAATTCATTTGTATGATCCATTCTAATTCATTCGTACGTTCCATTCTAATTCATTCGTACGATCCATTCTAATTCATTCGCACGATCCATTCTAATTCATTCCTATGATCCATTCTAATTCATTCATACGATCCATTCTAATTCATTCCTACAATCCATTCTAATTCATTCGCCCGATCCATTCTAATTCATTCGTACGATCCATTCTATTCGAATGGATCATGTGATCCATTCGAATTCATTCGCACGATCCATTCTAATTCATTCATACGATCCATTCTAATTCATTCATATAATGCATTCTAATTCTTTCACACGATCCATTCGAATTCATTCGTACGATCCATTCTAATTCATTCGTACAATCCATTCTATTTCATTTGTACAATCCATTCTTACTCATTCGTATGATCCATTCTAATTCATTCATACGATCCATTCTAATTCATTTGTATGATCTATTCTAATTCATTCGTACAATCCATTCTATTTCATTCGTACGATCCATTCTTACTCATTCGTATGATCCATTCTAATTCATTCGCACGAATGTATCCATTATAATTCATTCATACAATCCATTCTAATTCATTCCGTACGATCCATTCTAATTCATTCGTACGATCGTACGAATGAATTAGAATGGATCGTACGAATGAATTAGAATAGATTGTGTGAATGAATTAGAATGGATCGTACGAATGAAATAGAATGGATCATACGAATGAATTAGAATGGATCATAGGAATGAGTAAGAATGGATCGTACGAATGAATTAGAATGGATCGTACGAATGAATTAGAATGGATCGTACGAATAAATTAGAATGGATACATTCGTCCGAATGAATTAGAATGGATCATACGAATGAGTAAGAATGGATCGTACGAATGAAATAGAATAGATTGTACGAATGAATTAGAATGGATCCTACGAATGAATTAGAATGGATCGTGTGAAAGAATTAGAATGGATTGTATGAATGAATTAGAATGGATCGTATGAATGAATTAGAATGGATCGTGCGAATAAATTCGAATGGATCGTACGAATTCATTCTAATTCATTCATACAATCCATTCTAATTCTTTCACACGATCCATTCTAATTCATTCGTACGTTCCATTCTAATTCATTAGCACGATCCATGCTAATTCATTCGTTCGATCAATTCTAATTCATTAGCACGATCCATTCTAATTCATTCGCACGATCCATTCTAATTCATTCGCACGATCCATTCTAATTCATTCATAGGATCCATTCTAATTCATTCATACGATCTATTCTAATTCTTTCGCACGAATGTATCCATTCTAATTCATTCGCACGAATGTATCCATTCTAATTCATTCGTACGATCCATTCTAATTCATTCGTACGATCCATTCGAATTCATTCGCACGATCCATTCTAATTCATTCATATGATCCATTCTAATTCATTCATACAATCCATTCTAATTCTTTCACACGATCCATTCTAATTCATTCGTACGATCCATTCTAATTCATTCGTACAATCCATTCTATTTCATTCGTACAATCCATTCTTACTCATTCGTATGATCCATTCTAATTCATTCGTATGATCCATTCTAATTCATTCGTACGATCTATTCTAATTCATTCGTATGATCCATTCTAATTCATTCGTACGATCCATTCTAATTCATTCGTACGAATGTATCCATTCTAATTCATTTGCACGATCCTTTCTAATTCATTCCAATGATCTATTCTAATTCATTCGTACGATCCATTCTAATTCATTCATACGATCCATTCTAATTCATATGCACAAAGGTATCCATTCTAATCCATTCGTAGGATCCATTCTAATCCATTCGTACGATCCATTCTAATTCATTCGTACGATCCATTCTAATTCATTCGCTCGAATGTATCCATTCTAATCCATTCGTACGATCCATTCTTATCCATTCGTTCGATCCATTCTAATTCATTCGCATGAATGTAACCATTCTAATGAATTCATATGATCCATTCTAATTCATTCGTACGATCCATTTTAATTCATTCGTCCGATCCATTCTAATTCATTCGCACGAATGTATCCATTCTAATTCATTCGTACGATCCATTCTAATTCATTCGTACGATCCATTCTAATTCATTCGTAAGATCCATTCTAATTCATTCGTACGATCCATTCTAATTCATTCGTACGATCGTACGAATGAATTAGAATGGATCGTACGGAATGAGTTAGAATGGATCGTACGAATGAATTAGAATGGATCGTACGAATGAACTAGAATGGATACATTCGTGCGAATGAATTAGAATGGATCGTACGAATGAATTAGAATGGATCGTACGTGTTGGGGGTAGCTGAAATCTGCTTTGGAGTTCGTCCCCCCTCTCTGCGCTCACCAAATCACCTTGACAGGGAGCGAGATCCACATTGGGCTGTAGGGGCCTTGGACTAAAAGCTCGCTCAGGAGCTCGCCCAAGCTCGCGCAGGAGTTCGCTGGAAATGGCAGCGGGAGTTAGACCGTCATGCATTCAAAGATACCGGTACCACAAACGCCCCTAGCTCACGCAGGGGCTCGCCCAAGCTCGCGCAGGAGCTCGCCCAAGCTCACGCAGGAGCTCACCCAGGGAGCGAGCTCCGCGTTGGGCCGAAGGGGCCTAGGCAAAGAGCTCGCTCAGGAGCTCGCCCAAGTTCGCTCAGGAGCTCGATCAAGCTCGCTCAGGAGCTCGCCCAAGTTCGCTCAGGAGCTCGATCAAACTCGCTCAGAAGCTCGCCCAAACTCGCTCAGGAGCTCGCCCAAGCTCACTCAGGAGCTTGCCAGTTTATCGAAGAGGTCGCTCCCGCGAGGTCCGACTCTTGATAGATGTGGAAGAGAGGGCGGAGCAATAGAGGGCGAGCTCGCCTTGGCTCCCCACCGGAGGTCACCTACAGTGCACGAAGACCTCCCAGACTTGAATATTCCAGAATAGCCAGCTGGCAGCAACAAGAAAGATGCTCTCCCCCACTCAAACCACCTGGCAGGCTCGACGACAAAGAATGTCAGGGCGTAAGTACCAAGGACTGTCAGAGACCCACGCGAGCCGGATCATGGGGGTCTAGAAGGTTTTGGAAGAATCTCCACGTGTCGGGCCACGGTAGGCCACCGATTGCTATAAATACTCACCCCCAGGCTCCATAGTACAGGTTGGAAAACCATTTCTCTACCACTTTCGTCCACAAAAGCTCGCCGTTGTGCACCTGAGACTGACTTGAGCGTCGGAGAGTCTGCGCTCCTACGGGAGCCAGCCGTTCTCACGCTTTTTCTTCGTCTTGCAGGTAGCCCGCACGGACCAGCGAAAACATCCCCCGAACAGTACGAATGAATTAGAATGGATCTTACGAATGAATTAGAATGGATCGTACGAATGAATTAGAATGGATACATTCGTGCGAATGAATTAGAATGAATCGGACGAATGAATTAGAATGGATCGTACGAATGAATTAGAATGGATCAAATGAATGAATTAGAATGGATCGTACGAATGAATTAGAATGCATCGTACGAAAGAATTAGAATGGATATATTCGTGCGAATGAATTAGAATGGATCGTACGAATGAATTAGACTGGATCGTACGAATGAATTTGAATGGATACATTTGTGCGAATGAATCTAAATGGATTGTATGAATGAATTACAATGGATCGTACGAATGAATTAGAATGGATTGTACGAATGAATTAGAATAGCTCATACGAATGAATTAGAATGAATCGTATGAATGAATTAGAATGGTTACATTCGTGCGAATGAATTAGAATAGATAGTACGAATGAATTAGAATGGATCGTACAAATAAATTAGAATGGATCGTGGGAATGAATTAGAATGGATCGTACGAATGAATTAGAATGGATCCACCGAATGAGTTAGAATGGATCATACGAATGAATTAGAATGGATTGTACGAATGAATTAGAATGGATTGTGCGAATGAATTAGAATGGATCGTATGAATGAATAAGAATGGATCGTACGAATGAATTAGAATGGATCGTGCGAATGAATTAGCATGAATCGTACGAATGTATTAGAATGGATCGTACGAATGAATTAGAATGAATCGTATGATCCATTCTAATTCATTCGTACGATCCATTCTAATTCATTCGCACGAATGCATCCATTCTAGTTCATTCGTACGATCCAATCTAATTCATTCGTACGATCCATTCAAATTCATTCGTAGGATCCATTCTAATTCATTCGTACGATCCATTCTAATTCATTCATTTGATCCATTCTAATTCATTCGTATGATCCATTCTAATTCATTCGTACAATCCATTCTAATTCATTCGTAAGATCCATTCTAATTCATTCGTACGATCCATTCTAATTCATTCGTACGATCCATTCTAATTCATTCGCACGAATGTATCCATTCTAGAATGAATTAGAATGGATCGTATGAATGAATTAGAATCGATCGTACGAATGAATTAGAATGGATCGTGCGAATGAATTAGAATGGATCGTACGAATGAACTAGAATGGATACATTCGTGCGAATGAATTAGAATAGATCGTACGAATGAATTAGAATGGATCGTACGAATAATTTAGAATGGATCATACGAATGGATTAGAATGGATCATACGAATGAATTAGAATGGATCGTGCGAATGAATTAGAATGGATCGAACGAATGAATTAGAATGGATATATTCGAGCGAATGAATTTGAATAGATCGTAGGAATGAATTAGAATGGATCATACGAAATAATTACAATGGATCATACGAATGAATTAGAATGGATCGTACGAATGAATTAGAATGGATCGTATGAAAGAATTAGAATGGATTGTATGAATGAATTAGAATAGATCGTATGAATGAATTAGAATGGATATATTCGTGTGAATAAATTAGAATGGATCGTACGAATGAATTAGAATGGATCGTACGATTCATTCTAATTCATTCGTACGATCCATTCTAATACATTCGTACGATTCATGCTAATTCATTCGCACGATCCATTCTAATTCATTCGTACGATCCATTCTTATTCATTCATACGATCCATTCTAATTCATTCGCACAATCCATTCTAATTCATTCGTACAATCCATTCTAATTCATTCGTATGATCCATTCTAACTCATTCGGTGGATCCATTCGAATTCATTCGTACGATCCATTCTATTTCATTCCCACGATCCATTCTAATTTATTCATACGATCCATTCTAATTCATTCGTACGATCAATTCTAATTCATTCGCACGAATGTAACCATTCTAATTCATTCATACGATTCATTCTAATTCATTCGTATGAGCTATTCTAATTCATTCGTATGATCCATTTTAATTCATTCGTACGATCCATTGTAATTCATTCATACAATGCATTTAGATTCATTCGCACAAATGTATCCATTCAAATTCATTCGTACGATCCAGTCTAATTCATTCGTATGATCCATTCTAATTCATTCGCACGAATATATCTATTCTAATTCTTTCGTACGATGCATTCTAATTCATTCGTACGATCCATTCTAATTCATTCGTACGATCCATTCTAATATATTCGTACGATCCATTCTAATTCATTCGCACGAATGTATCCATTCTAATTCATTCGTACAATCCATTCTATTTCATTCGTACGATCCATTCTTACTCATTCGTATGATCCATTCTAATTCATTCGTATGATCCATTCTAATTCATTCGTACGATCCATTCTAATTCATTCGCACGATCCATTCTAATTCATTCATATGATCCATTCTAATTCATTCATACAATCCATTCTAATTCTTTCACACGATCCATTCTAATTTATTCGTACGATCCATTCTAATTCATTCGTACAATCCATTCTATTTCATTTGTACGATCCATTCTTACTCATTCGTATGATCCATTCTAATTCATTCGTACGATCCATTCTAATTCATTCGCACGATCCATTCTAATTCATTCATAGGATCCATTCTAATTCATTCATACGATCTAATCTAAATCTTTCGCACGAATGTATCCATTCTAATTCATTCGCACGAATGTATCCATTCTAATTCATTCGTACGATCCATTCTAATTCATTCATACAATCCATTCTATTTCATTCGTACGATCCATTCTTACTCATTCGTATGATCCATTCTAATTCATTCACACGAATGTATCCATTCTAATCCATTCGTACGATCCATTCTAATCCATTCGTACGATCCATTCTAATTCATTCCCATGAATATAACCATTCTAATTCATTCATTTGATCCATTCTAATTCATTCGTACGATCCATTCTAATTCATTCGTACGATCCATTCTAATTCATTCGCACGATCCATTCTAATTCATTCATAAGATCCATTCTAATTCATTCATACGATCTATTCTAATTCTTTCGCACGAATGTATCCATTCTAATTCATTCGCACGAATGTATCCATTCTAATTCATTCGTACGATCCATTCTAATTCATTCGTACGATCCATTCTAATTCATTCGCACGATCCATTCTAATTCATTCGTACAATCCATTCTATTTCATTCGTACGATCCATTCTTACTCATTCGTATGATCCATTCTAATTCATTCGCACGAATGTATCCATTCTAATCCATTCGTACGATCCATTCCAATCCATTCGTACGATCCATTCTAATTCATTCCCATGAATGTAACCATTCTAATTCATTCATTTGATCCATTCTAATTCATTCGTACGATCCATTCTAATTCATTCGTCCGATCCATTCTAATTCATTCGCAAGAATGTATCCATTCTAAACCATTCATACGATCCATTCTAATTCATTCGTAAGATCCATTCTAATTCATTCGTACGATCCATTCTAATTCATTCGTACGATCCATTATAATTCATTCGCACGAATGTATCCATTCTAGTTCATTCGTACGATCCATTCTAATTCATTCGCACGATCCATTCTAATTCATATGCACAAAGGTATCCATTCTAATCCATTCGTACGATCCATTCTAATTCATTCATACAATCCATTCTAATTCTTTCACACGATCCATTCTATTTCATTCGTACGATCCATTCTAATTCATTCATACGATCCATTCTAATTCATTCGTACAATCCATTCTAATTCATTCGTACGATCCATTCTAATTCATTCGTCCGATCCTATGAATGAATTAGAATAGATCGTGTGAAAGAATTAGAATGGATTGTATGAATGAATTAGAATGAATTCGTACGATCCATTCGAATTCATTCGCACGATCCATTCTAATTCATTCATACGATCCATTCTAATTCATTCATACAATCCATTCTAATTCTTTCACACGATCCATTCTAATTCATTCGTAGGATCCATTCTAATTCATTCGTACAATCTATTCTATTTCATTCATACGATCCATTCTTACTCATTCGTATGATCCATTCTAATTCATTCGGACGAATGTATCCATTCTAATTTATCCGTACGATCCATTCTAATTCATTCGTACGATCCATTCTAATTTATTCGTACGATCCATTCTAATTCATTCATCCGATCCATTCTAATTTATTCGCACGAATGTATCCATTCTAATTCATTCGTACGATCCATTCTAATTCATTCGTACGATCCATTCTATTCTAGTTTATTCGTACGATCCATTCTAATTCATTCGTACGATCCATTCTAATTCATTCGCACGATCCATTCTAATTCATTCGTACGATCAATTCAAATTCATTCGCACGGATGTATCCATTCTAATTCATTCGTACGATCCATTCTCATTCATTCGTACGATCCATTCTATTCTAGTTCATTCGTACGATCCATTCTAATTCATTCGTACGATCCATTCTAATTCATTCGCACGATCCATTCTAATTCATTCGTACGATCAATTCAAATTCATTCGCACGGATGTATCCATTCTAATTCATTCGTACGATCCATTCTAATTCATTCGTACGATCCATTCTAATTCATTCGCGAATGTATCCATTCTAATTCATTCGTACGATCCATTCTAATCCATTCGTACGATCCATTCTAATCCATTTGTACGATCCATTCTAATTCATTAGCACGATCCATGCTAATTCATTCGTTCGATCATTCTAATTCATTAGCACGATCCTTTCTAATTCATTCGTACGATCCATTCTAATTCATTCGCACGATCCATTCTAATTCATTCATAGGATCCATTCTAATTCATTCATACGATCTATTCTAATTCTTTCGCACGAATGTATCCATTCTAATTCATTCGCAAGAATGTATCCATTCTAATTCATTCGTACGATCCATTCTAATTCATTCGTACGATCCATTCTAATTCATTCGTACAATCCATTCTAATTCATTCATACGATCTATTCTAATTCATTCATACAATCCATTCTAATTCTTTCACACGATCCATTCTAATTCATTCTTACTCATTCGTATGATCCATTCTAATTTATTCGCACGAATGTATCCATTCTAATTCATTCGTACGTCTAATTCATTCGTACGGTCCATTCTAATTCATTCACACAATCCATTCTATTTCATTCGTACGATCCATTCTAATTCATTCGTATGATCCATTCTATTTCATTCGAACGATCCATTCTAATTCATTCGCGCAATCTATTCTAATTCATTCGTACGATCCATTCTAATTCATTCGTACAATCTATTCTATTTCATTCATACGATCCATTCTAATTCATTCGCAGGAATGTATCCATTCTAATTCATTCATACGATCCATTCTACTTCATTCGTACTATCCGTTCTAATTCACTCATACGATCCATTCTAATTTATTCGTACGATCCTGAATTAGAATGGATCGTACGAATGAATTAGAATGGATACCTTTGTGCATATGAATTAGAATGGATCATACGAATAAATTAGAATGGATCGTACGAATGAATTAGAATGGATCATACGAATGAATTAGAATAGATCATACGAATGAGTAAGAATGGATCGTACGAATGAAATAGAATGGATTGTACGAATGAATTAGAATGGATACATTCGTGCGAATGAATTAGAATGGATCGTACGAATGAATTAGAATGGATCGTGCGAATGAATTAGAATGGATTGTATGAATGAATTACAATGGATCGTACGAATGAATTAGAATGGATCGTACGAATGAATTAGAATGGATCGTACGAATGAAATAGAATGGATTGTACGAATGAATTAGAATGGATCGTGCGAATGAATTTGAATGGATCGTACGAATGAATTAGAATGGATCGTGCTAATGAATTAGAATTGATCGTACGAATGAAATAGAATGGATTGTACGAATGATTTAGAATGGATCGTACGAATGAATTAGAATGGATCGTACGAATGATTTAGAATGGATACATTTGTGCGAATGAATTAGAATGGATCATACGAATGAGTAAGAATGGATCGTACGAATGAAATAGAATGGATTGTACGAATGAATTAGAATGGATTCATTCGAATGAATTAGAATGGATACATTCGTGCGAATGAATTAGAATGGATCGTACCAATGAGTAAGAATGGATCGTACGAATGAAATAGAATGGATTGTGCGAATGAATTAGAATGGATCGTACGAATGAATTAGAATGGATCGTGTGAAAGAATTAGAATGGATTGTATGAATGAATTAGAATAGATCGTATGAATGAATTAGAATGGATCGTACGAATGAATTAGAATGGATCGTACGAATGAATTAGAATGGATCGTACGAATGAATTAGAATGGATACATTCGTGCGAATGAATTAGAATGGATCGTACGAATGAATTAGAATGGATCGTACGAATGAATTAGAATGGATCATACGAATGAATTAGAATGGATCGTACGAATGAAATAGAATGGATCGTACGAATGAACTAGAATGGATACATTCGTGCGAATGAATTAGAATAGATCGTACGAATGAATTAGAATGGATCGTACGAATGAATTAGAATGGATCTTACGAATGAATTAGAATGGATCGTACGAATGAATTAGAATGGATCGTACGAATGAATTAGAATGGATACATTCGTGATCGTACGAATGAATTATAATGGATCGTACGAATAAATTAGAATGGATCGTGGGAATGAATTAGAATGGATCGTACGAATGAATTAGAATGGATCCACCGAATGAGTTTGAATGGATCATACGAATGAATTAGAATGGATTGTACGAATGAATTAGAATGGATTGTGCGAATGAATTAGAATAGATCGTACGAATGAATTAGAATGGATCGTACAAATGAATTAGAATGGATCAAATGAATGAATTAGAATGGTTACATTCATGCGAATGAATTAGAATGGATCGTACGAATGGATTAGAATGGATCATACGAATGGATTAGAATGGATACATTCGTGCGAATGAATTAGAATGGATCGTATGAATGAATTAGAATAGGTTGTGCGAATGAATTAGAATGGATCATACGAATGAATTAGAATGGATACATTCGTGCGAATAAATTAGAATGGATTGTATGAATGAATTAGAATGGATCGTACGAATGAATTAGAATGGATCGTACGAATGAATTAGAATAGATTGCGTGAATGAATTAGAATGGATCGTACGAATGAATTATTATGGTTCGTACGAAGGAATTAGAATGGATCGTACGAATGAATTAGAATGGATCGTACGAATGAATTAGAATGGATCGTACGAATGAATTAGAATGGAACGTACGATTGAATTAGAATGGATCATACGAATGAGTAAGAATGGATTGTATGAATGAATTAGATTGGATCGTACGATCCATTCTAATTCATTAGCATGGATCGTGCTAATGAATTAGAATGGAATATACGAATGAATTAGAATGGATCGTAGAATGGATCGTACGAATGAATTAGAATGAATTAGAATGGATCGTACGAATGAATTAGAATAGATCATAGGAATGAATTAGAATGGATCGTGCAAATGAATTAGAATGGATACATTCGTGCGAATGAATTAGAATGGATCGTGCGAATGAATTAGAATGGATCGTACGAATGAATTAGAATGTATATATTTGAACGAATAAATTAGAATGGATCATACGAATGAATTAGAATGGATCGTACGAATGAATTAGAATGGATAGTGCGAATGAATTAGAATCGATCGTACGAATGAATTAGAATGGATCGTACGAATGAATTAGAATGGATCATACGAATGAGTAAGAATGAATCGTACGAATGAATTAGAATGGATCATACGAATGAATAAGAATGGATCGTACGAATAAATTAGAATGGATACATTCGTCCGAATGAATTAGAATGGATCATACGAATGAGTTAGAATGAATCGTACGAATGAAATAGAATAGATTGTACGAATGAATTAGAATGGATCCTACGAATGAATTAGAATGGATCGTGTGAAAGAATTAGAATGGATCGTACGAATGAATTAGAATGGATCGTACGAATGAATTAGAATGGATATATTCGTGCAAATGAATTAGAATGGATCGTATGAGTGTATTAGAATGGATCGTATGAGTGAATTAGAATGGATCGTATGAGTGAATTCGAATGGATTGTATGAATGAATTAGAATGGATCGTACGATTGAATTAGAATGGATCGTATGAATGAATGGATCATACGAAAGAATTAGAATGGACCGTACGAATGAATTAGAATGGATAGTGCGAATGAATTAGAATGGATCATACGAATGAATTAGAATGGATCGTACGAATGAATTAGAATGGATTGTATGAATGAATTTCAATGGATCGTACGAATGAATTAGAATGGATCGTACGAATGAATTAGAATGGATCAAATGAATGAATTAGAATGGTTACATTCATGCGAATGAATTAGAATGGATCGTACGAATGGAATAGAATGGATCGTATGAGTGAATTAGAATGGATACGAAGGAATTAGAATGGATCGTACGAAGGAATTAGAATGGATCATACGAATGAAATAGAATGGATCGTACGAATGAAATAGAATGGATCGTTCGAAGGAATTAGAATGCATTCGTATGATCCATTCTAATTCATTCGGACGATCCATTCTAATTCATTCATACGATCCATTCTAATTCATTCGCACGAATATATCCATTCTAATTCTTTCGTACGATGCATTATAATTTATTCGTTCGATCAATTCTAATTCATTAGCACGATCCATTCTAATTCATTCATACGATCAATTCTAATTCATTCGCACGATCCATTCTTATTCATTCATAGGATCCATTCTAATTCATTCATACGATCTATTCTAATTCTTTCGCACGAATGTATCCATTCTAATTCATTTGCACGAATGTATCCATTCTAATTCTTTCGTACGAATCCATTCTAATTCATTCGTACAATCTATTCTATTTCATTCGTACGATCCATTCTAGTTCATTCGTACGATCCATTCTAATTCATTCGTACGATCCATTCTAATTCATTCGTATGATCCATTCTAATTAATTCGTACGATCCATTCTAATTCATTCGTACAATCTATTCTATTTCATTCGTACGATCCATTCTTACTCATTCGTATGATCCATTCTAATTCATTCGGACGAATGTATCCATTCTAATTTATTCGTACAATCCATTCTAATTCATTCGTACGATCCATTCTTACTCATTCGTACGATCCATTCTAATTCCTTCGTACGATCCATTCTAATTCCTTCGTACGATCCATTCTAATTCATTCTCACGATCCATTCTAATTCTTTCATACAATCCATTCTAATTCTTTCGTGCGAATGAATTTGAATGGATACCTTTGTGCGTATGAATTAGAATGGATCGTACGAATGAATTAGAATGGATCATATTAATGAATTAGAATGGATCGTACGAATGAATTAGAATGGATACATTCGTGCGAATGAATTAGAATGGATCGTGCGAATCAATTAGACTGGATCGTGCGAATGAATAAGAATAGATCATACGAATGAATTAGAATGGATCGTACGAATTAATTAGAATGGATACATTTGTGCGAATGAATAAGAATGGATTGTATAAATGAATTAGAATGGATCGTACGAATGAATTAGAATGGATCATACGAATTAATTAGAATGGATCATACGAATGAATTAGAATGGATCGTACGAATGAATTAGAATGGATTGTACGAATGAATTAGAATGGATCGTGCGAATGAATTAGAATAGATCGTACGAATGAATTAGAATAGATACATTTGTGCGAATGAATTAGAATGGATCGTACGAATGAATTAGAATGGATCGTATGAATGAATTAGAATGGATCGTACGAATGAATTAGAATGGATCGTGCGAATGAATTAGAATGGATCGTACGAATGAATTAGAATGGATCGTGTGAAAGAATTAGAATGGATCGTACGAATGAATTAGAATGGATCGTGCGAATGAATTAGAATGGATCGTACGAATGAATTAGAATGGATCGTACGAATGAACTAGAATGGATACATTCGTGCGAATGAATTAGAATGGATCGTACAAATGAATTAGAATGGATCGTACGAAGGAATTAGAATGGATCTTACGAATGAATTAGAATGGATCGTACGAATGAATTAGAATGGATCGTACGAATGAATTAGAATGGATACATTCGTGCGAATGAATTAGAATGGATCGGACGAATAAATTAGAATGGATCGTACGAATGAATTAGAATGGATCGTACGAATAAATTAGAATGGATACATTCGTCCGAATGAATTAGAATGGATCATACGAATGAGTAAGAATGAATCGTACGAATGAAATAGAATGGATCGTACGAATGAATCGTGCAAATGAATTAGAATGGATCGTATGAATGTATTAGAATGGATCGTATGAGTGAATTAGAATGGATCGTACTTATGAATTAGAATGGATTGTATGAATGAATTAGAATGGATCGTACGAATGAATTAGAATGGATCATACGAATTAATTAGAATGGATCATACGAATGAATGAGAATGGAACGTATGAATGAATTAGAATAGATCGTGTGAAAGAATTAGAATGGATTGTATGAATGAATTAGAATGAATTCGTTCGATCAATTCTAATTCATTAGCACGATCCATTCTAATTCATTCGTACGATCCATTCTAATTCATTCGCACGATCCATTCTAATTCATTCGTACGATCCATTCTAATTCTTTTACACGATCCATTCTAATTCATTTGTACGATCCATTCTAATTCATTCGTACGATCTATTCTAATTCATTCGTACGATCCATTCTAATTCATTCGTACGATCCATTCTAATTCCTTCGTACGATCCATTCTAATTCATTCATACAATCCATTCTAATTCTTTCACACGATCCATTCTAATTCATTCGTACGATCCATTCTAATTCATTCGTCCGATCCATTCTAATTCATTCGCACGAATGTATCTATTCTAAACCATTTATACGATCCATTCTAATTTATTCGTACGATCCATTCTAATTCATTCGTATGATCCATTCTAATTCATTCGTACGATCCATTCTAATTCATTCGTACGATCCATTCTAATTCATTCGCACGTATGTATCCATTCTAGTTCATTCGTACGATCCATTCTAATTCATTCGTACGATCCATTCAAATTCATTCGCACGATCCATTCTAATTCATTCGTACGATCCATTCTAATTCATTCGCACAAATGTATCCATTCTAATTCATTCATACATACGATCCATTCTAATTCATTCGCACGAATGTATCCATTCTAATTCATTTGTATAATCCATTCTATTTCATTCGTACGATCCATTCTTACTCATTCGTATGATCCATTCTAATTCATTCGCATGAATGTATCCATTCTAATTCATTCGTACGATCCATTCTAATTCATTCGCACTATCCATTCTAATTCGTTCGTACGATCCATTCTAATTCATTCGTATGATCCATTCTAATTTATTCGTTCAAATATATCCATTCTAATTCATTCGTACGATCTATTCTAATTCATTCGCACGATCCATTCTAATTCATTCGCACGAATGTATCCATTCTAATTCATTTGCACGATCCATTCTAATTCATTCCTATGATCTATTCTAATTCATTCGTACGATCCATTTTAATTCATTCGCTCGAATGTATCCATTCTAATTCGTTCATATGATCCATTCTAATTCGTTCGTACGATCCATTCTAATTTGTTCGTACGATCCATTCTAATTCATTCGTATGATCCATTCTAATTCATTCCTACGATCTAGTCTAATTCATTCGCTCGAATATATCCATTCTAATTCATTCGTTCGATCCATTCTAATTCATTCGCACGTTCCATTCTAATTCATTCGTATGATCCATTCTAATCCATTCGTACGATCCATTCCAATTCATTCGTACGATCCATTCTAATTCATTCGTATGATCCATTCTAATTCATTCGCACGAATGTATCCATTCTAGTTCATTCGTACGATCCATTCTAATTCATTCGTACGATCCATTCAAATTCATTCGCACGATCCATTCTAATTCCTTCGTACGATCCATTCTAATTCATTCGTACGATCTATTCTAATTCATTCGTACGATCCATTCTAATTCATTCGTACGATCCATTCAAATTCCTTCGTACGATCCATTCTAATTCATTCGTACGATCCATTCTAATTCATTCGTACAATCTATTCTAATTCATTCGTACGAATGGATACATTCGTGTGAATGAATTAGAATGGATCGTACGAATGAATTAGAATGGATACCTTTGTGCAAATGAATTAGAATGGATACCTTTGTGCAAATGAATTAGAATGGATCGTATGAATGAATTAGAATGGATCGTATGAGTGAATTAGAATGGATTGTACGAATGGATCGTACGAATGAATTAGAATGGATCGTGTGAAAGAATTAGAATGGATTGTATGAATGAATTAGAATGGATCGTACGAATGAATTAGAATGGATCGTACGAAGGATCGTACGAATGAATTAGAATGGATCATACGAATGAATTAGGATAGATCGTACGAATGAATTAGAATGGATCGTACGAAGGAATTAGAATGGATCGTACGAATGAATTAGAATGGATATATTCGTGCAAATGAATTAGAATGGATCGTATGAATATATTAGAATGGATCGTATGAGTGAATTAGAATGGATCGTACGAATGAATTATAATGGATCGTATGAATGAATTAGAATGGATCGTGCGAAAGAATTAGAATGCATTGTATGAATGAATTAGAATGCATTATATGAATGAATTAGAATGGATCATATGAATGAATTAGAATGGATCGTGCGAATGAATTCGAATGGATCGCATGATCCATTCGAATAGAATGGATCGTATGAATGAATTAGAATGGATCGGGCGAATGAATTAGAATGGATCGTAGGAATGAATTAGAATGGATCGTATGAATGAATTAGAATGGATCGTATGAATGAATTAGAATGGATCGTGCGAATGAATTAAAATGGATCGTACGAATGAATTAGAATGGATCGTACGAATGAATTAGAATGTGTGGGTGCAAATTTTGGCGGAAGTTTACCAACTACCACGGGACCCACCGGCCCTGCCTGGTGGGCCCACGAGGACTACTACGGGACCCACCGGCCCTGCCTGGTGGGCCCACGAAGACTACCACAGGACCCACCGGCCCTGCCTGGTGGGCCCACGGAGACTACCACAGGACCCACCGGCCCTGCCTGGTGGGCCCACGAGGACTACTACGGGACCCACCGGCCCTGCCTGGTGGGCCCACGAAGACTACCACAGGACCCACCGGCCCTGCCTGGTGGGCCCACGGAGACTACCACAGGACCCACCGGCCCTGCCTGGTGGGCCCACGAAGACTACCGCGGGACCCACCGGCCCTGCCCGGTAGGCCCACGAGCCCGGGGCCCGCCAGCTTTACCTGGAGAATCCCCAGATACGACAGCAGAAAACCGCCATTTGCCCCGGAATTCCTCCCCGGGAATCCTATAAATAGCAGAACCTTCGAATGTAAAACGATCGAATTCTTAGTTCTAAAACCAGAACTCTAAAATTTCTAACTTCCCACCTTCCACCTCTCTTTGATCTTCTTCTCTCTTTCGAAGAGATCAGAGTATATTCAGTGATACTTGGCCTGTCAAGATCACTTCGATATAAGTGTTAGTGAATTCGGGTTGCTCCCTATAGCACGGAGACGTAGGCTTCGGCTGAACTCCGAGATCATCTCTAGTGTCTACTCTCTGATTGCATATCTCTTTCTATTTGACATATCAAAAGCTTCAACTGCAATCAACAGATCGACCAACGATCTTCGACGTCAACTTCGACTTCAATTGACTGGTGAGGCGAAGTCTTCGGGTCGGCACGAAGATTTTCCCCCACACTTCAACTGCAATCAACAGATCGACCAACGATCTTCGACGTCAACTTCGACTTCAATTGACTGGTGAGGCGAAGTCTTCGGGTCGGCACGAAGATTTTCCCCCACAGTTTGGCGCCGTCTGTGGGATCCGATCAAAAAGTCCAACTCTCCGCTACTACTTGATCGGTTGAACCTACAACCGATCTTGATAGTCAAACTTCCTCGCCCTCTCGGTTGATCAGACAACTGAACGGCACTCTCGTTGCACCTTTCGCTCTCTGAATGGCGAGGACGAAACATCAAGGTCAACCAGAAGGAAGTAACACTCAACAACAAGCTCGTCCTGAGACTCGTTCAATAAGTCAAAGGCTCAACTTTGGACAGCCCCTTGCTGTTCCTGAGATGGGGGTTCGCTCAGGGAGTGGGAGATCTGTCGATCGACCTATCGCCCACCCCGCGCGACAATCAATTGGGCAAACAACACCCGCTCCTGCTGAAGATCCTCCATCGACCTATCAAATCTCTGCGATCGACTTCCAACTACTCCAATTGGCGAAGCAGAACGCCACCCTCACTGCTGAGAGGGATGCTCTGAAGAAAGCAGCTTCCGAGGCTGGGATCGCTCTACCTATTCCCTCTACGAGTGAGAGGGTCGATCTTCCTCGATATTCAATTCACTCCGAGCAACGGAAGTCAATGGGTACTGCTGCCCTCGAGAGGATTCGACGTGATCCAACTCCCTCTGCTACCCCCGGGAAGCAGAGTGTTTGGGACCGTATCGATGACGAGTCTTCTCAATCTTCTTCTGGCCGCAACTGCGACAAGAGGGCACCTTCAAAGCTCAACATACCAAGGAGGCATCAGATGAAAGGCGCTCCTTCAAAAAGTCGAGTTTCCCCTTCCATCCCACTTCAGCGTGGGCTTGGATCGGACCTCCGACATCGACTTCAACCGGCAAATACTTCAATGCCTGAGCAAGACCTTGCGATCTTGCCTCTTGACCCACCTCTAGGTCAAGGACATGGTCGCAGGGATGGCTATTCTTCTGCCGGGCCTCTACATCGAAGTCTCTTTGAGACAACATTTCCAAGGGGATGGAGAACTCCTGTCCTCCCCAAATTCAACTGCGTCCGAGGAGATCCTACTCTCCACATTCTCGCATTCAAGCAAGCTTTAACGCCGCACGAAGAAGAAAACAATGTGCTCTGCCGCACCTTCGCAGGAAGTCTCGATGAGCCGTCGCTCGACTGGTATCACAATCTCCGAGCTGGGTCCATTACCCAGTTCGATGTTTTAGCTAATTAAACTCTTCGTGCAGCATTATCAGCTCAATCTAAAGCCCGAGAAGAAGCTCGACTCTCTATATCGGCTAAGGATGGGTGCTGACGAGACTCTCCGAAGTTTCACTAGGAGGTTTTGCAACGAGCATGTTGCCCTCTCTGGAAGACATCTGGATGATGAAGCCATTATATTGGCTTTCCAGAATGCTCTCCGCTTCGATCTACACATCTACAACGACTTCATCCGCAATCCCCCTCCTTCTCTGGGTGCTATGTTCGATCGAATCCAGAGAGAAATCGAGGTCAAAGACGATCAAGTCGCTCGTAAAGGGCGAGAAACAAAACGAAGGCCTGCGGAGAAAGAAGCTCCCAAGTATGCCGCCAAGGCTCACAACGCTGAGGCAGCAGCCCCTCCAGCCAACAAACGATCAAAGAATGATGGGCGTCGATCTCCAACGAAGACCACTTTCACTGAGTGGAATATGCCGGTCGAACAGATACTCGACCGCATTCAACATGAAGAGTTCGTTCGGAGGCCCAATCCTCTTCAGCCGAACTCAAAATTTACAGCTGATAAAACAGTGTATTGCGACTTCCACCGAAGTCACGGCCACTCCACCGATCGGTGTTTTCGGCTGACGTTCCATCTTGAAGACCTATTGCGAGAAGGCCATCTTCAAGAGTTCGTCAAAGACGGGCATGATCAACGTCGAACCTCTGCAAAGGGCAAAGAAGTGTGCTGGATTCACCAGATCTCTTCCAACCCATCACCTCTTACTGTGAATGCCAATATCTTTGGCATTCATGGATCATTACACAATCAATCAGTGACTGGGAAGGAAGTTGATCGGCAGATTCGGCGCATCTTTCATGTTCGATCTACTGCAAACAAAGAAGATACCTGGATTGAGAAACCCATCGAAGGTCTTGCTTGGCCGTCTATAGTCTTCAACGACACTGATCTTCAAGGAGTTCATACTCCACATCGAGACCCCCTGGTTTTGAAACTCATCATCGACGGAAGCACCGTCAATCGGATCCTCATCGACACCGGGAGTTCTATCGACATTATGTTCTCAGACTGCTTCAAACGTCTAGGACATAAGTATCAAAGCCTCGACGTCGTCCCAACCGTGATCACCGGCTTCAACGGCGAACAAAGCATCACGGTGGGTGAGTCGAGATTCACTCTCGACCTCAGCCGAGAGACTTGAGTCTCGGTCAGGTTCGCAATTGTCGAAGGAGTATCCAGCTACAACGCCATCCTCGGGCGACCATTCCTCCACCAGATCAATGCCATCTCCTCTTCTTATCATCAACTACTCAAGTTTGCAACTGGGGAAGGCATTGTCTGCATTCGAGGTGATCAGCAAGCCGGAAGGTCTTGTGAGGCTGCTGCGGCTAAGACAGATCAAAAGATCAACATTGCTCCTCCAAAGCGGCCACGAGAAGAAGCTGGTCCCTCTTCCAAATAGCAATCAAAGGAGATTCCGCTGACCGAACCTCCACCAATCGAATGGGAAGCATCACCTTCAATAGAAGAAATCATCCCGATCAACATAGGCAGCGGAGATCTCCCTCGACAAACTTTCATTGGTACCGGTCTTAGCGACGCAGAAGCGCAAGACATGGTATCCTTCCTCCAATCCAATATCGACGTCTTCGCTTGGTGTTTCGAAGACATGCCTGGTATCAATCCAGATGACGCTTGCCATCGACTTGCGATCAAAGAAGAAATGAAGCCTGTCAAGCAAAAGCCACGCACCATCCGACCAGAGCTGCAAATTGCTGTTCAAGAAGAAATCACCAAGCTACTCGCAGCAGGCTTCATCCGTGAAGTAGAGTATCCTACTTGGATCTCTAACATTGTTGCTGTTCCGAAGAAGAATGGGAAAGTCAGAGTCTGCATCGACTTCACCAACCTCAACAAGGCTTGTCCCAAAGACCCATTTCCCATGCCAAGGATCGATAGACTCGTCGATGCCACTGCTGGCCACGAGCTATTGTCTTTCATGGATGGGTATTCTGGATATAATCAAATTCCACTTCATCCAGATGATCAAGAGAAGACTTGCTTCGTGACTAGCTGAGGTCTCTACTGCTACAATGTAATGCCATTCGGCCTCAAAAATGCTAGTTCCACCTATCAAAGGTTAGTCACAAAAATGTTCGAGGATCAGATCGGTCGCAACGTCGAAGTCTATGTCGATGATCTCCTCACCAAGAGCTCCGTACGAAGCAAACATCTTTCTGATCTGGCAGAAACCTTTCAAGTTCTTCGAAAATATCGTATGAAGCTCAATCCAGCCAAGTGCGCTTTCGGAGTTCAATCTGGCAAATTCCTGGGTCATCTTGTGACCAGGAGGGGTATTGAAGCCAATCCCGATCAAATTCGAGCTATCCTCGACATGCCATCACCTACCAATCGAAAGGAGGTGTAGCGACTCACTGGAAGACTTGCTGCCCTCAATCGGTTCATCTCAAAGTCTTCTGACAAATGTAAACCCCTCTTCGACAAACTACGAAAGGCGGATACTTTAGGGTGGAGTCCAATTTGTGAAGAAGCATTTCAAAGCATCAAGAAATATCTGGTGCAAGCTCCTATCTTGACGGCTCCACTTCCAAAAGAAGACTTATGGCTCTATCTCACCGTAACTAATCAAGCAATCAGTGCAGTCTTAGTCAGTAGAAGAGAAGGCTTCGAGCATCCAGTCTATTATATCAGTCACACTCTTCTTCCGGCTGAAACTCGCTATTCAAAAACTGAGAAGGTCATCCTAGCCTTACTCACTGCATCGCGTTGCCTTCAACCATACTTCGTCTCTCACCAGATCACTGTCATTTCAGAACACTCGCTCAAAGATATCATTGACAAAGCTGGTCGAGCTGGCCGAATGACCAAATGGGTGATCGAAATGAGCTCCCTGGGGATTCAGTTCGAATCTCGCACTTCTATCAAAGGTCAAGCTATTGCCGATTTTCTAGCTGATTTTCCAGTTGAAGACCCCATCACCTGGGAAGAAGATGTCGATATGCGCTTAGAAGATGAAGACAATACTCCGATCAACCTTGCAACAAAAATTGATCCAAGTCTTGAGGCTACTGCTGCAATTCCTCCATGGAAGCTATACACTGATGGAGCTTCAAGTGCGATCGGTTCGGGAACTGGGATAGTCTTGGTATCCCCCGAACTTGATCATCTCCAGAAGGCCACTCTCCTCGGATTCACCGCCACCAACAACGAAGCCGAATATGAAGCACTCATTTCTGGACTCGAGATGGCGAAATCCCTAGGAGTAGATCGAATTATCGTCTACAGTGACTCCCAATTGATCATAAGGCAAATCAATGGAGAGTACACAGCTCGCGAAGAAAGAATGCAACTCTACTTGACCTTAGTACGACGTCTTCAACAACGTTTTATTGGCGCTGAATTCATTCAAATCCCCAGAGCAGAGAACCGAGAAGCAGATGCCTTAGCCAATGCTGCCTCCGTCCTTGGAGACTCACTCGGAGGAAGGCAAATACAGATCGATTATCAAGAAGTGCCCAAGATCACCCCCGATCAACAGATCCTTACTACTACAAAAGAATCTGGGGGTGGAGATCAGCTTGAAGACTGGAGACAATCAATTTTCAACTTCTTCAAACATGGCAAAATGCCGGAAGATCCAAATCAAGCCCGAAGAGTTCAAAGGAAGCTCCCATGCTACATTCTACAAGGAGAAGATCTATACTTCAAATCTCACAACGGGATGTTGCTCAAATGCCTTGGTCCCGAGCAAACACAGGCAATCCTGATTGATATCCACTCTGGAGCTTGTGGAAATCATTCGGGAGGAAGATCTCTTGAAGCCAAGACGAAGCTACAAGGGTACTACTGGCCAACAGTGGCAAGGGATGCTCAACAAGTTATTCAAAGGTGCGAACCTTGCCAACGGCACGCTCGAGCTATCCATCTCCCTGCAGATGAACTTCATCAATTGTCAAGTCCGTGGCCTTTCCATCAATGGGGGTTAGATTTTTTGGGTCCTTTCCCTCCAACTCCAAGCAAGAAGAAGTATCTACTGCTGGCCACTGATTATTTCACCAAATGGGTTGAAGCTGTGCCCCTCTTCCGAGAGACTGACGACGAAGTGATCAAATTCATTCAGCACAACATATTCTCAAGGTTTGGTATGCCTCAAGTTCTTGTTGCTGACAATGGAGCTCAGTTTGACTTCGACAAGTTTCGAGAGTTCTGTCTCAACAACGGTATCAAGCTATTCTATTCAACTCCAAGATATCCTCAATGCAATGGTCAAGCTGAAGCCTCAAATAGAGCTATACTTGGTATACTCAAGAAAAAACTCAATGACAAGAAAGGATTGTGGGAACAGGTCCTACCTGAAGTTCTTTGGGGATATCGCACAACTCCGAGAAGATCAACAGGGTTTTCACCCTTTCGTCTAACATATGGATCGGAAGCAGTACTCCCAACAGAAAATATATCAAGCACTTTGAAGACCAAAGCTGTTGAAGAAGGAATCAATGAAGAACTTCGGATCAATGATCTAGACTTCTCCGAAGAATTACGAGATCAAGCATCACTTCGTGTGGCCAAGTACCAGCAGAAGATCAAAAGAGCCTACGATGAAAAAGTCTACAAGAGACAGTTCCCAGTGGGCAGCCTAGTTCTCAGAGCAGTTTTTTACAACACTAAAGAACACAGCAGTGGGAAGCTTGCTCCCAACTGGGAAGGTCCATATATCGTTGAATCAGTAGGAGGCAAAGGTTCTTACAGACTGATCACACCAGAAGGAGATAGATTGCCTCGAGCTTGGAATTCTAGACACCTCAAGATGTTCTATCCATGATGTAAATTCTGTGATGAATAAAGTTCTTTCAAATGTTCAAATGTGCAAGTGTTCAGCTTTTCAATTCAAGTTCTAAAGCAGCTTCAAATTCAAGTTACCAGGTCTTTTAACAAGTTTGGGTGTTAGAGTTGTGACTCAACCCCTTACTAGCAAATGTTAAAAACTGACCATATTCAAGTTAAAGTCTTTTAACAAGTTTGGGTGTTAGAGTTGCGACTCAACCCCTTACTAGCAAATGTTAAACTGACCTTCAAGTTTCAATGTTCAATTTCAATCAATTTCGATATCGTCTAACAAGTTTGGGTGCTTGAGTTGCGACTCAACCCCTCACATTCAAGTGTTACACGAATTCAAGTTTCAATTTTCAAGTTGCAATAAGTTTGGGTGCTTGAGTTGCGACTCAACCCCTTACATACAAGTGTTGCATGGATTCAAATTCAAATTTCAAGTTACAACAAGTTTGGGTAATCGAGTTGCGACTCGATCCCTTACATTCAAAAGATTGTATCTATGATAATGCTATCCAGAACATAAGATTCAAAGGCATTCAACTCAAGAGACATCCAATTTTTAAACACCAAAGAGATTTCTATTATTATCAAAATGTGACAAGTACAGGAGCGAGCTACTACATATCAAGAGTTTACAAGCATAACAACTAAAAGGAAGAAAAAGTCTCAAGGCTTGGCCACACTCTGTGCGCGCGACTTCTCCCCCTCAGATCCAGGACGAGCTTTGCTCGCCACTGATGCCTTAGAGGATCGGACACTGGCAACATGGACCCTGAGCGCTTCTGCTGCCTTCTCAGCTGTTTCCCTGTAGCTCTTGCACTCACTCCGCATATGCTCCAGCTCCTTCTTATGAGTCTCTGCTGAAGCAGCAAGTTGAGCCTCCAGCTCCTTTATTCGAGCCACACGATCGAAGCCCAAGTTCTCGATCTTGAAGAACCGATTCTTCAATTCTTCAAGCTCGTGGCCCCGGGCCTCGTAACCATTTTGCCAGCCCTTGCTCTCCAATTTTTCCTAACGAAGGGCCTCGGTCTTGGCCTTCAATGCCTCCTTCTTTGAGGTTAGAACCTCCCTCAGCTTATCCCTCTCCTCGCTTACAGCCTCCAGTTCAGCAGCTAAGCGGGATACTTCAGCTGAAGCTTTTTTTGCTCCCGCCTTCATGGAGAGCTTGGTCGCGACATTCAAAACTGCTGAGTTCTGTAGAAAAACAAAAGAGTTAGAATTATTCTGAGAATGCAACTCAGATGATCGGTCGAACAGATACACTTACCACCAGTTCGAGCCTATCGAAAGCTTCATCCAGAGTAGCCCTTGGAAGATTGCAGAGTTTCCGGATCACAGCTGTGGGGTGGTTGATATCAACATCACCCAAACTCTTCATCTTTGGGGTCGAGCCAACAGGCGCACCTGCAATCAACGCGAGAGGTCAAAAGTGTTAGATTATTTCCAATCTTCAGAGGCAAGACAATCAAGGCCAGTTAGTACAATTACCTGAGGCTTCAACCCTTGGCTCCTTACCCTTTCGGCGATCGGAACCACCCTGAGGGGTCGATTTCTCCTGAGTAGGGGCCGGCGCTGGCTGAGGTTGAGTAGCTCCATCGCCCACGCGACTTTCCCTCTCCAAATGGATAGGGGAGGGAGCATCCCGGGGAGGTGAGACTCTTTCTTCTTCCTGTGGCCCGCCTGGCTGGATGAGTCCCGCCACCATGGCAGCCACCTCCTCAGCCAGAGACCGAGAGGGGGGTGGGGGTTGCTCAACCTCTATACCCCCGCTCGTTGTCGCTCCTTCGAGGCGGGGTACTTCAGGTGGAATTTGATCGAGGGGTGTGGGGTTGCTTCCAACCCCACCACTCCTCGACAATTTTATTTTGAAGCGCAGCGGCTTCTTCAAATCATCGAACTTGTAAGTGGGAACCGCCTTTGGGCCATCACCTTCGGTATCGAGGACTTCTTCCATTTGACGGGCTTTAACCTCGTCAATAGGAATGGGAAGTGAATCTTCCCCTGTTGCACCACCAGTGGGGGTGGGAGGAATTTCTTCCTCACCACCCCCGTTCTCACTATCTCCACCAGAGGGGGTGGAAGACAGATCATTCTCACCGTCCCCATCCTCGTCTTCGTCATTACCACTGTTGTTGTGGCTGACATTCTCGGTCTCTTCGTCTTCCTCGATGCTCCCCTTCTTTTCTTTTTCTTCTTCATCTTCATTTTTCTTCCCTTGGTCTTCATCTTCCTTTTGCTTGATGAGGGTTTTTCGTTTCTTCTTTACTGGGCCTCTTTGGATCACCAGTTTCTCCTCCACAGTAGGCAATCGGCGCCTTGCAGTATAAATTTTCTTCTCGGCCCGAATCTTCCGGATGATCTTACCCGAATGGGGATCCTCCTCATAGTCAGAGTACAGAACTTCATTATCCTCGTATCTATCTTTTGATCGGTGGAGGAGATTGGCCTTGCCATATCTCACTGGGCAGTTGGAGAACTGCTTCCAGGACCTGGTTCCGCAGGTCAACTCAAGAAATAAGTTGTCGATAGCTCCAGCCCTCTCGGAGGTCCAGGCAAAGATGCCTCCCTCGCAGTACATCTTCACTGCGTCGTGCACTTCGCCTCGGGGGGTATCGGGCACTGAGACGGGTGTCCATGCACCAGTAACAGAGATAGGCCAATCAGTGTATAATTTGTCCGAAGGAACAGTGTCGGTTAGCGGGCGCAGCGGAGATACACCGGTCAAGTTGTAGAACGGGCTGTCCCTTCTGTAAGCCCATCGATAGTGGAAGAAAAAATATCCAAGCTCGATCCGAGCATCTTCACCTTCTGGAATGCTGGAGTAGCACGCCTTCAAGTCCTCCTGAAAATCTGACTCTACGCAGCAGAATGCATAGATAATTCGCCAGGCATTCCCAGTGACCTGCCCCGGGCAAAGGCCAGAAGTGTTCAATAACCTTGCCGCGAAGGGTGGCAACGGTAGACGCAGACCGCAGTTGAGTTGGCCGATGGTCACAATGGTTCCCATGACCTTTTCATTACTAGCAAAGCTGGTGAAGATGGTCTTCTTGTCGATGCCGAATGCAGTCTGGATACTGGGGAGCGAAGGCTGCACCTTTCCTTCGGTGAAGTAAGAGAGAAGTGTTTGCCACTTCTTCCTCTTTGCATCTGTGAATTCACCACCTGTATTGTACACATACTCAGTTTCCTCTGACAGAGACATAAGCGGGCCCAGAGCAAACTTTACTTTAGGGATATGCTCTGGCCTCGATGGCGCTGAAGCAAATCCCACCCCTTGGTGCCTTTTGCCCAGCCGTCCAAGTTCGGCAAGTGCGGCCTTGCCCTTGCCTCGACCCTTCGGAGGGGATGGAACCTCAACAATCTCCTTCCCTTTCCTCTTCGAAGGGACCCCGCCTGACTTCTTCGAACTTCCAGAAGACGCCATCTGATCGATCGAGCAAAAGCAGAAATCAGGAGCAAAAAGTCTGGACTTCAAAAAATTTTGGAAGCGTGAGGCAAAAATGACAGCCAGTGAAACTCATATACCCAGGGTAAAATAGGTACGCAAATCAAGAAGACACGTGTCTTCACTATATCAAATCGCGTGTTTTTGCAGGAACACGTGGCATCCATCCACAGCAAGCGCAAAATCAGGCGAACCGTCGGACCAGACGAAACGTCGGACCACCGGTCCACGTGAACCAAACGGTCCAAGCGAGCCACCGGTCTGAGTAAACCGGACCGCCAGTCAAAAGCCTCATTCAAACCAACCAAAGACTCAAAACAGAAAAGATCAAACTCCATCAATGATCAAAACTCTACCAGAAGATCGAAGAATGGAACAGTTATGAAACCCTCTCTAAGGGCAGGTTCAACACTTTCAACTATTCTTTCAAATTTCTACTGGATCTGGCAAAAAACCAAGGTTTTTTACCGATCATTCGAACCTTGACCGGATAATTTTTTACCGATCGGACAAACTTGTCCGATCGGCAAAAATCATTCGATCGGTCAAATTTCTACTGGATCTGGCAAAAAACCAAGGTTTTTTGCCGATCACTCGAACCTTGACCGGATAATTTTTTACCGATCGGACAAACTTGTCCGATCGGCAAAAATCATTCGATCGGTCAAATTTCTACTGGATCTGGCAAAAAACCAAGGTTTTTTACCGATCATTCGAACCTTGACCGGATAATTTTTTACCGATCGGACAAACTTGTCCGATCGGCAAAAATCATTCGATCGGTCAAATTTCTACTGGATCTGGCAAAAAACCAAGGTTTTTTGCCGATCACTCGAACCTTGACCGGATAATTTTTTACCGATCGGACAAACTTGTCCGATCGGCAAAAATCATTCGATCGGTCAAATTTCTACTGGATCTGGCAAAAAACCAAGGTTTTTTGCCGATCACTCGAACCTTGACCGGATAATTTTTTACCGATCGGACAAGCAAAAATCATTCGATCGGTCAAATTTCTACTGGATCTGGCAAAAAACCAAGGGTTTTTGCCGATCACTCGAACCTTGACCGGATAATTTTTTACCGATCGGACAAACTTGTCCGATCGGCAAAAATCATTCGATCGGTCAAATTTCTACTGGATCTGGCAAAAAACCAAGGTTTTTTGCCGATCACTCGAACCTTGACCGGATAATTTTTTACCGATCGGACAAACTTGTCCGATCGGCAAAAATCATTCGATCGGTCAAATTTCTACTGGATTTGGCAAAAAACCAAGGTTTTTTGCCGATCACTCGAACCTTGACCGGATAATTTTTTACCGATCGGACAAACTTGTCCGATCGGCAAAAATAATTCGATCGGTCAAATTTCTACTAGATCTGGCAAAAAACCAAGGTTTTTTGCCGATCACTCGAACCTTGACCGGATAATTTTTTACCGATCGGACAAACTTGTCCGATCGGCAAAAATCATTCGATCGGTCAAATTTCTATTGGATCTGACAAAAAACCAAGGTTTTTTGCCGATCACTCGAACCTTGACCGGATAATTTTTTACCGATCGGACAAACTTGTCCGATCGGCAAAAATCATTCGATCGGTCAAATTTCTGCTGGATCTGGCAAAAAACCAAGGTTTTTTGCCGATCACTCGAACCTTGACCGGATAATTTTTTACCGATCGGACAAACTTGTCCGATCGGCAAAAATCATTCGATCGGTTAAATTTCTGCTGGATCTGGCAAAAAACCAAGGTTTTTTGCCGATCACTCGAACCTTGACCGGATAAATTTTTACCGATCGGACAAACTTGTCCGATCGGCAAAAATCATTCGATCGGTCAAATTTCTACCGGATCTGGCAAAAACCAAGGTTTTTTGCCGATCACTCGAACCTTGACCGGATAATTTTTTACCGATCGGACAAACTTGTCCGATCGGCAAAAATCATTCGATCGGTCAAATTTCTACTGGATCTGGCAAAAAAACCAAGGTTTTTTGCCGATCACTCGAACCTTGACCGGATAATTTTTTACCGATCGGACAAACTTATCCGATCGGCAAAAATCATTCGATCGGTCAAATTTCTACTGGATCTAGCAAAAAACCCAGGTTTTTTGCCGATCACTCGAACCTTGATCGGATAATTTTTACCGATCAGACAAACTTGTCTGATCGGCAAAAATCATTTGATCGGTCAAATTTCCTACTGGATCGGTCAAAAAACCATATTTTTTGACCGATCACCCTATTCTTGACCGGTTGAATTTTGACCGATCGGTCAAAATTTTACCGATCGGTCAAATATGACCGATCGGTCAAAAATTAACCGATCGGTCAAATTTCAACCGATCGATCAAATTTCCTACTGGATCGGTCAAAAAACCATGTTTTTTGACCGATCACCCGATTCTTGACCGGTTGAATTTTGACCGATCGGTCAAAATTTGACCGATCGGTCAAAATTGACCGTTCAATCAAAATTAACCGGTCAGACCTTTTTTATGCTAATATACGACAAGCTTCCTCGTGCCTTTTGTGACAGGGAGTTGCTGTTTTTTGCACCAAATCCAAGCCAGCCAGAATGAACTCTAGCCAACTTGGAGGGTGTAACTGTGGGTGCAAATTTTGGCGGAAGTTTACCAACTACCACGGGACCCATCGGCCCTGCCTGGTGGGCCCACGAGGACTACTACGGGACCCACCAGCCCTGCCTGGTGGGCCCACGAAGACTACCACAGGACCCACCGGCCCTGCCTAGTGGGCCCACGGAGACTACCACAGGACCCACCGGCCCTGCCTGGTGGGCCCACGAGGACTACTACGGGACCCACCGGCCCTGCCTGGTGGGCCCACGAAGACTACCACAGGACCCACCGGCCCTGCCTGGTGGGCCCACGGAGACTACCACAGGACCCACCGGCCCTGCCTGGTGGGCCCACGAAGACTACCGCGGGACCCACCGGCCCTGCCCGGTAGGCCCACGAGCCCGGGGCCCGCCAGCTTTAGCTGGAGAATCCCCAGATACGACAGCAGAAAACCGCCATTTGCCCCGGAATTCCTCCCCGGGAATCCTATAAATAGCAGAACCTTCGAATGTAAAAGGATCGAATTCTCAGTTCTAAAACCAGAACTCTGAAATTTCTAACTTCCCACCTTCCACCTCTCTTTGATCTTCTTCTCTCTTTCGAAGAGATCAGAGTATATTCAGTGATACTTGGCCTGTCAAGATCACTTCGATATAAGTGTTAGTGAATTCGGGTTGCTCCCTATAGCACGGAGACGTAGGCTTCGGCTGAACTCCGAGATCATCTCTAGTGTCTACTCTCTGATTGCATATCTCTTTCTATTTGACATATCAAAAGCTTCAACTGCAATCAACAGATCGACCAACGATCTTCGACGTCAACTTCGACTTCAATTGACTGGTGAGGCGAAGTCTTCGGGTCGGCACGAAGATTTTCCCCCACACTTCAACTGCAATCAACAGATCGACCAACGATCTTCGACGTCAACTTCGACTTCAATTGACTGGTGAGGCGAAGTCTTCGGGTCGGCACGAAGATTTTCCCCCACAGAATGGATCATACGAATGAATTAGAATGGATCATACGAATGAGTAAGAATGGATCGTACGAATGAAATAGAATGGATTGTACGAATGAATTAGAATGGATACATTCATGCGAATGAATTAGAATGGATCAGACGATTGAATTAGAATGGATCGTACGATTCATTCTAATTCATTCGTACGATCCATTCTAATACATTCGTACGAATCATGCTAATTCATTCGCACGATCCATTCTAATTCATTCGTACGATCCATTCTTATTCATTCATATGATCTATTCTAATTCATTCGCACAATCCATTCTAATTCATTCGTACAATCCATTCTAATTCATTCGTATGATCCATTCTAACTCATTCGGTGGATCCATTCTAATTCATTCGTACGATCCATTCTAATTCATTCCCACGATCCATTCTAATTTATTCGTACGATCCATTCTAATTCATTCGTACGATCTATTCTAATTCATTCGCACGAATGTAACCATTCTAATTCATTAATACGATTCATTCTAATTCATTCGTATGAGCTATTCTAATTCATTCGTACGATCCATTCTAATTCATTCGTACGATCTATTGTAATTCATTCATACAATCCATTTAGATTCATTCGCACAAATGTATCCATTCAAATTCATTCGTACGATCCATTCTAATTCATTCGTACGATCCATTCTAATTCATTCGTACGATCCATTCTAATTCATTCATACGATAATGAATTAGAATGGTTACATTCATGCGAATGAATTAGAATGGATCGTACGAATGGATTAGAATGGATCGTACGAATGGATTAGAATGGATACATTCGAGCGTACGATCCATTCTAATTCATTCGTCCGATCCATTCTAATTCATTCGCACGAATGTATCCATTCTAATTCATTCGTACGATCCATTCTAATTCATTCGTACGATCCATTCTAATTCATTCGTAAGATCCATTCTAATTCATTTGTACGATCCATTCTAATTCATTCGTACGATCCATTCTAATTCATTCGCACGAATGTATCCATTCTAGTTCATTCGTACGATCCATTCTAATTCATTCGTACGATATATTCTAATTCATTCGCATGATCCATTCTAATTCATTCGTACGATCCATTCTAATTCAATCATACGATCCATTCAAATTCATTCGTACGATCCATTCTAATTCATTCGCACAAATGTATCCATTCTAATTCATTCGTACGATCCATTCTAATTCATTCGCACGATCCATTCTAATTCATTCGTACGATCCATTCTAATTCTTTCACAAGATTCATTCAAATTCATTCGTACGATCCATTCTAATTCATTCGCACGATCCATTCTAATTCATTCGTACGATCCATTCTAATTCATTCATACGATCCATTCTAATTCATTCGTACGATCCATTCTAATTCATTCGCACAAATGTATCCATTCTAATTCATTCGTACGATCCATTCTAATTCATTCGCACGATCCATTCTAATTCATTCGTACGATCCATTCTAATTCATTCGTACGATCCATTCTAATTCATTCGTATGATCCATTCTAATTAATTCGTATCATCCATTCTAATTCATTCGTACGATCCATTCTAATTCATTCATACAATCCATTCTAATTCATTCGCACGAATGTATCCATTCTAATTAATTCGTACGATCCATTCTAATTCATTCGTATGATCTATTCTTATTCATTCGCACGATCCAGTCTTATTGATTCGCACGATCCATTCTAATTCATTCACACGAATGTATCCATTCTAATTCATTCGTACGATCCATTCTAATTCATTAATACGATCCATTCTAATTCATTCGTATGATCCATTCTAATTCATATGCACAAAGGTATCCATTCTAATTCATTCGCACGAAAGAATTAGAATGGATTGTATGAAAGAATAGATCGTATGAATGAATTAGAATAGATCGTACGGAATGAATTAGAATGCATTGTATGAATGAATTAGAATGGATCGTACGAATGAGTAAGAATGGATCGTACGAATGAATTAGAATGGATCATATGAATGAATTAGAATGGATCGTACGAATTAATTAGAATGGATCATACGAATGAAATAGAATGGATCGTACGAAGAAATTAGAATGGATCGTACGAAGGAATTAGAATGGATCGTACGAAGGAATTAGAATGGATCGTACGAATGAATTAGAATGGATATATTCGTGCAAATGAATTAGAATGGATCGTATGAATGATTAGAATGGATTGTATGAGTGAATTAGAACGGATAGTACGAATGAAGTAGAATGGATCGTATGAATGAATTAGAATGGATACATTCGTGCGAATGAATTAGAATGGATCGTATGAATGAATTAGAATAGATCGTACGAATGAATTAGAATGGATCGTGCGAATGAATTAGAGTGGATCGTACGAATGAATTAGAATGGATCGTACGAATGAACTAGAATGGATATATTCGTGCGAATGAATTAGAATGGATCGTACGAATGAATTAGAATGGATCGTACGAATGAAATAGAATGGATCTTACGAATGAATTAGAATGGATCGTACGAATGAATTAGAATGGATCATACGAATGAATTAGAATGGATACATTCATGCGAATGAATTAGAATGGATCGGACGAATGAATTAGAATGGATCGTACGAATGAATTAGAATGGATCAAATGAATGAATCAGAATGGATCGTATGAATAAATTAGAATGGATACATTCGTCCGAATGAATTAGAATGGATCATACGAATGAATTAGAATGGATCGTACGAATGAATTAGAATGGATACATTCGTACGAATGAATTAGAATGGATCGTACGAATGAATTAGAATGGATCGTACGGAATGAATTACAATGGATATATTTGAACGAATAAATTAGAATGGATCATACGAATGAATTAGAATGGATCATACGAATGAATTAGAATGGATAGTGCGAATGAATTAGAATCGATCGTACGAATGAATTAGAATGGATCGTACGAATGAATTAGAATGGATCATACGAATGAGTAAGAATGGATTGTATGAATGAATTAGAATGGATCGTATGAATGAATTAGAATGGATCGTACGAATAAATTAGAATGGATACATTCGTCCGAATGAATTAGAATGGATCATACGAATGAGTAAGAATGGATCGTACGAATGAAATAGAATAGATTGTACGAATGAATTAGAATGGATCCTACGAATGAATTAGAATGGATCGTGTGAAAGAATTAGAATGGATTGTATGAATGAATTAGAATGGATCATATGAATGAATTAGAATGGATCGTACGAATGGATTAGAATGGATCGTACGAATGAACTAGAATGGATACATTCGTGCGAATGAATTAGAATGGATCATACGAATGAATTAGAATGGATCGTACGAATGAATTAGAATGTATCTTACGAATGAATTAGAATGGATCGTACGAATGAATTAGAATGGATCGTACGAATGAATTAGAATGGATCGTACGAAGGAATTAGAATGGATCGTACGAATGAATTAGAATGGATCGTATGAATGAATTAGAATGGATACATTCGTGCGAATGAATTAGAATGGATTGTACGAATGAATTAGAATGGATCGTACGAATGAATTAGAATGGATCGTGTGAAAGAATTAGAATGGATTGTATGAATGAATTAGAATGGATCATATGAATGAATTAGAATGGATACATTCGTGCGAATGAATTAGAATGGATCGTACGAATGAATTAGAATGGATCGTACGAATGAATTAGAATGGATCGTACAAATGAATTAGAATGGTTACATTCATGCGAATGAATTAGAATAGATCGTACGAATGGATTAGAATGGATCGTACGAATGGATTAGAATGGATACATTCGAGCGAATGAATTAGAATGGATCGTACGAATGAATTAGAATGGATCGTACGAATGGATTAGAATGAATCCTACGAATGGATTAGAATGGATACCTTTGTGCATATGAATTAGAATGGATCGTACGAATGAATTAGAATGGATCATATGAATGAATTAGAATGGATCGTGTGAAAGAATTAGAATGGATTGTATGAATGAATTAGAATAGATCGTATGAATAAATTAGAATGGATCGTACGAATGAATTAGAATGGATCGTACGAATGAATTAGAATGGATACATTCGTGCGAATGAATTAGAATGGATACATTCGTGCGAAAGAATTAGAATAGATCGTATGAATGAATTAGAATAGATCCTATGAATGAATTAGAATGGATCGTGCGAATGAGTTAGAATGGATCGTACGAATGAATTAGAATAGATCGTATGAATGAATTAGAATGGATCGTACGAATGGATCGTACGAATGGATTAGAATGGATCGTACGAATGGATTAGAATGGATGCATTCGAGCGAATGAATTAGAATGGATCGTACGAATGAATTAGAATGGATCGTACGAATAAATTAGAATGGATACATTCGTCCGAATGAATTAGAATGGATCATACGAATGAGTAAGAATGGATCGTACGAATGAAATAGAATAGATTGTACGAATGAATTAGAATGGATCCTACGAATGAATTAGAATGGATCGTGTGAAAGAATTAGAATGGATTGTATGAATGAATTAGAATGGATCATATGAATGAATTAGAATGGATCATGCGAATGAATTCGAATGGATCATACGAATTCATTCTAATTCATTCATACAATCCATTCTAATTCTTTCACACGATCCATTCTAATTCATTCGTACGTTCCATTCTAATTCATTAGCACGATCCATGCTAATTCATTCGTTCGATCAATTCTAATTCATTAGCACGATCCATTCTAATTCATTTGTACGATCCATTCTAATTCATTCGCACGATCCATTCTAATTCATTCATAGGATCCATTCTAATTCATTCATACGATCTATTATAATTCTTTCGCACGAATGTATCCATTCTAATTCATTCGCACGAATGTATCCATTCTAATTCATTCGTACGATCCATTCTAATTCATTTGCACAAATGTATCCATTCTAATTCATTCGTACGATCCATTCTAATTCATTCGCACGATCCATTCTAATTCATTCGTACGATCCATTCTAATTCTTTCACACGATCTATTCTAATCCATTCTAATTCATTCGTACGAATCCATTCTAATTCATTCGTACAATATATTCTATTTCATTCGTACGATCCATTCTTACTCATTCGTATGATCCATTCTAATTCATTCGGACGAATGTATCCATTCTAATTTATTCGTACGATCCATTCTAATTCATTCGTACGATCTATTCTAATTCATTCGCTCGAATGTATCCATTCTAATCCATTCGTACGATCCATTATAATCTATTCGTACGATCCATTCTAATTCATTCGCATGAATGTAACCATTCTAATTCATTCATTTGATCTATTCTAATTCTTTCGTACGATCCATTCTAATTCATTAGCACGATCCATGCTAATTCATTCATTTGATCAATTTTAATTCATTAGCACGATCCATTCTAATTTATTCGTACGATCCATTCTAATTCATTCGCACGATCCATTCTAATTCATTCATAGGATCCATTCTAATTCATTCATACGATCTATTCTAATTCTTTCGCACGAATGTATCCATTGTAATTCATTCGCACGAATATATCCATTCTAATTCATTCGTACGATCCATTCTAATTCATTCGTACGATCTATTCTAATTCATTCGTACGATCCATTCTAATTCATTCATACGATCTATTCTAATTCATTCATACAATCCATTCTAATTCTTTCACACGATCCATTCTAATTCATTCGTACGATCCGTTCTAATTCATTCGCACAATCCATTCTATTTCATTCGTACGATCCATTCTTACTCATTCGTATGATCCATTCTAATTCATTCGCACGAATGTATCTATAATGGATTAGAATGAATTAGAATGGACCGTACGAATGAATTAGACGTACGAATGAATTAGAATGGATACATTCGTGCGAATAAATTAGAATGGATCATACGAATGAGTAAGAATGGATCGTCATTCTAATTCATTCGTATGATCCATTCTAATTCATTTGTATCCATTCTATTTCATTCGCATGATCCATTCTAATTCATTCGCGCAATCTATTCTAATTCATTCGTACGATCCATTCTAATTCATTCGTATGATCCATTCTAATTCATTCATACAATCCATTCTAATTCATTCGCACGAATGTATCCATTCTAATTCATTCGTACGATCCATTCTAATTCATTCGCACAATCTATTCTAATTCATTCATACGATCCATTCTAATTCATTCGCACGAATGTATCCATTCTAATTCATTCATACGATCCATTCTACTTCATTCGTACTATCCGTTCTAATTCACTCATACGATCCATTCTAATTCATTCATACGATCCATTCTAATTCATTTGCACGAATATATCCATTCTAATTCATTCCTACGATCCTGAATTAGAATGGATCGTACGAATGAATTAGAATGGATACCTTTGTGCATATGAATTAGAATGGATCGTACGAATGAATTAGAATGGATCGTATGAGTGAATTAGAATGGATCGTGCGAATGAATTAGAATGGATTGTATGAATGAATTAGAATGGATCGTACGAATGAATTAGAATGGATTATAAGAATTAATTAGAATGGATCATACGAATGAATTAGAATGGATCGTACGAATGAATTAGAATTAGAATGGATATATTCGTGCGAATGAATTAGAATGGATACATTCGTGCGAAAGAATTAGAATAGATCGTATGAATGAATTAGAATGGATCCTATGAATGAATTAGAATGGATCGTGCGAATGAATTAGAATGGATCGTACGAATGAATTAGAATGGATACATTCGTGCGAATGAATTAGAATGGATCGGACGAATGAATTAGAATGGATCGTACGAATGAATTAGAATGGATCAAATGAAAGAATTAGAATGGTTACATTCATGCGAATGAATTAGAATGGATCGTATGAATGAATTAGAATGGATCGTACGAATGAACTAGAATGGATACATTCGTGCGAATGAATTAGAATGGATCGGACGAATGAATTAGAATGGATCGTACGAATGAATTAGAATGGATCGTACGAATGAATTAGAATAGCTCATACGAATGAATTAGAATGAATCGTATGAATGAATTAGAATGGTTACATTCGTGCGAATGAATTAGAATAGATCGTACGAATGAATTAGAATGGATCGTACGAATAAATTAGAATGGATCGTGGGAATGAATTAGAATGGATCGTACGAATGAATTAGAATGGATCCACCGAATGAGTTAGAATGGATCATACGAATGAATTAGAATGGATTGTACGAATGAATTAGAATGGATTGTGCGAATGAATTAGAATGGATCCTACGAATGAATTAGAATGGATCGTGTGAAAGAATTAGAATGGATTGTATAAATGAATTAGAATGGATATATTCGTGCAAATGAATTAGAATGGATCGTATGAATGTATTAGAATGGATCGTGTGAGTGAATTAGAATGGATCGTACGAATGAATTAGAATGGATTATATGAATGAATTAGAATGGATCGTACGAATGAATTAGAATGGATCGTATGAATGAATTAGAATGGATCGTACGAATGAATTAGAATGGATCAAATGAATGAATTAGAATGGTTATATTCATGCGAATGAATTAGAATGGATCGTACGAATGGATTAGAATGGATCGTACGAAATGATTAGAATGGATACATTCGAGCGTACGATCCATTCTAATTCATTCGTCCGATCCATTCTAATTCATTCGCACGAATGTATCCATTCTAATTCATTCGTACGATCCATTCTAATTCATTCGCACGATCCATTCTAATTCATTCGTACGATCCATTCTAATTCATTCATACGATTTATTCTAATTCATTCATAAAATCCATTCTAATACTTTCACACAATCCATTCTAATTCATTCGTACGATCCATTCTAATTCATTCGCACAATCCATTCTATTTCATTCGTACGATCCATTCTTACTCATTGGTACGATCCATTCTAATTCATTAGCACGATCCATTCTAATTTATTCGTACGATCCATTCTAATTCATTCGCATGATCCATTCTAATTCATTCGTACGATCCTTTCTAAATCATTCTATGATCCATTCTAATTCATTCATACAATCCATTCTAATTCATTCCGTACGATCCATTCTAATTCATTCGTACGATCCATTCTATTTCATTCGTACGATCCATTCTTACTCATTGGTACGATCCATTCTAATTCATTCGCACGAATGTATCCATTCTAATTCATTCGTACGAATCCATTCTAATTCATTCGTACGATCCATTCTAATATATTCATACGATCCATTCTAATTCATTTGCACGAATATATCCATTCTAATTCATTCGTACGATCCATTCTAATTTTTTCGTACGATCCATTCTAATTCATTCGTACGATCCATTCTAATTCATTCGTAAGATCCATTATAATTCATTCGTACGATCTATTCTAATTCATTCGTACGATCAATTCTAATTCATTCGCACGAATGTATCCATTCTAGTTCATTCGTACGATCCATTCTAATTCATTCATACGATCCATTCTAATTCACTGGCACGATCCATTCTAATTTATTCGTACGGTCAATTCTAATTCATTCGCACGAATGTATCCATTCTAATTCATTCGTACGATCCTGAATTAGAATGGATCGTACGAATGAATTAGAATGGACACCTTTGTGCATATGAATTAGAATGGATCGTACGAATGAATTAGAACGGATCATATTAATGAATTAGAATGGATCGTACGAATGAATTAGAATGGATACATTCGTGCGAATGAATTAGAATGGATCGTGCACGAATGTATCCATTCTAATTCATTCGTACGATCCATTCTAATTCATTAATATGATCCATTCTAATTCATTCGTACGATCCATTCTAATTCATATGCACAAAGGTATCCATTCTAATCCATTCGTAGGATCGATTCTAATCCATTCATACGATCCATTCTAATTCATTCGTACGATCCATTCCAATTCATTCGCTCGAATGTATCCATTCTAATCCATTCGTACGATCCATTCTAATCCATTCGTACGATCCATTCTAATTCATTCGCATGAATGTAACCATTCTAATTCATTCATTTGATCCATTCTAATTCATTCGTACGATCCATTCTAATTTATTCGTCCGATCCATTCTAATTCATTCGCACGAATGTATCCATTCTAATTTATTCGTACGAACCATTCTAATTCATTCGTACGATCCATTCTAATTAATTCGTAAGATCCATTCTAATTCATTCGTACGATCCATTCTAATTCATTCGCACGAATGTATCCATTCTAGTTCATTCGTACGATCCATTCTACTTCATTCGTACGATCCATTCTAATTCATTCGCACGATCCATTCTAATTCATTCGTACGATCAGTTCTAATTCATTCGCACGAATGTATCCATTCTAATTCATTCGTACGATCCATTCTAATTCATTCGTACGATCCATTCTAATTCATTCGTACGATCCATTCTAATTCATTCGCACGATCCATTCTAATTCATTCGTACGATCAGTTCTAATTCATTCGCATGAATGTATCCATTCTAATTCATTCATACGATCCATTCTAATTCATTCGTACGATCCATTCTAATTCATTCGCACGATCCATTCTAATTCATTCGTACGATCAATTCTAATTCATTCGGACGAATGTATCCATTCTAATTCATTCATATGATCCATTCTAATTCATTCGTACGATCCATTCTAATTTATTCGTACGATCCATTCTAATTCATTCGTCCGATCCATTCTAATTCATTCGCACGAATGTATCCATTCTAATTCATTCGTAAGATCCATTCTAATTCATTCGTACGATCTATTCTAATTCATTCGCACGAATGTATCCATTCTAGTTCATTCTTACGATCCATTCTAATTCATTCGTACGATCCATTCTAATTCATTCGCACGATCCATTCTAATTCATTCGTACGATCCATTCTAATTCACTCATACGATCCATTCTAATACATTCATACGATCCATTCTAATTCATTTGCACGAATATATCCATTCTAATTCATTCGTACGATCCATTCTAATTCCTTCGTACGATCCATTCTAATTCATTCGTACGATCTATTCTAATTCATTCGTACGATCCATTCTAATTCCTTCGTACGATCCATTCTAATTCATTCGCACGATCCATTCTAATTCTTTCATACAATCCATTCTAATTCTTTCGTGCGAATGAATTAGAATAGATACCTTTGTGCGTATGAATTAGGATGGATCGTACGAATGAATTAGAATGGATCATATTAATGAATTAGAATGGATCGTACGAATGAATTAGAATGGATACATTCGTGCGAATGAATTAGAATGGATCGTGCGAATCAATTAGACTGGATCGTGCGAATGAATAAGAATAGATCATACGAATGAATTAGAATGGATCGTACGAATTAATTAGAATGGATACATTCGTGCGAATGAATTAGAATGGATTGTATGAATGAATTAGAATGGATCGTACGAATGAATTAGAATGGATCATACGAATTAATTAGAATGGATCATACAAATGAATTAGAATGGATCGTACGAATGAATTAGAATGGATCGTACGAATGAATTAGAATGGATCGTGCTAATGAATTAGAATGGATCGTACGAATGAATTAGAATGGATACATTTGTGCGAATGAATTAGAATGGATCGTACGAATGAATTAGAATGGATCGTATGAATGAATTAGAATGGATCGTACAAATGAATTAGAATGGATCGTGCGAATGAATTAGAATGGATCGTACGAATGAATTAGAATGGATCGTGTGAAAGAATTAGAATGGATCATACGAATGAATTAGAATGGATCGTGCGAATGAATTAGAATGGATCGTACGAATGAATTAGAATGGATACATTTGTGCGAATGAATTAGAATGGATCGTACGAATGAATTAGAATGGATCGTACGAATGAATTAGAATGGATCGTACGAATGAATTAGAATGGATCGTACGAATAAACTAGAATGGATACATTCGTGCGAATGAATTAGAATGGATCGTACGAATGAATTAGAATGGATCGGACGAATGAATTAGAATGGATCGTACGCTCGAATGTATCCATTCTAATCCATACGCACGATTCATTCTAATCCATTCGTACGATCCATTCTAATTCATTCGCATGAATGTAACTATTCTAATTCATTCATTTGATCCATTCTAATTCATTCGAACGTACGATCCATTCTAATTCATTCGTACGATCAATTCTAATTCATTCGCACGAATGTATCCATTCTAATTCATTTGTACGATCCATTCTAATTCATTCATAGGATCCATTCTAATTCATTCATACAATCCATTCTAATTCATTCGCACGAATGTATCCATTCTAATTCATTCGTATGATCAGTTCTAATTCATTCACAAAATCTATTCTAATTCATTCATACGACCCATTCTAATTCATTCGCATGAATGTATCCATTCTAATTCAATCGTACAATCCATTCTATTTCATTCGTACGATCCATTCTTACTCATTCGTATGATCCATTCTAATTCATTCGTATGATCCATTCTAATTCATTCGTACGATCCATTCTAATTCATTCGTACGATCCATTCTAATTCATTCGCACGAGCCATTCTAATTCATTCATATGATCCATTCTAATTCATTCATACAATCCATTCTAATTCTTTCACACGATCTATTCTAATTCATTCGTACGATCCATTCTAATTCATCCGTATAATCCATTCTATGTCATTTGTACGATCCATTCTTACTCATTCGTATGATCCATTCTAATTCATTCGTTCGATCCATTCTAATTCATTCGTACGATCCATTCTAATTCATTCGCACGATCCATTTTAATTCATTCATAGGATCCATTCTAATTCATTCATACGATCTATTCTAATTCTTTCGCACGAATGTATCCATTCTAATTCATTCGCACGAATGTATCCATTCTAATTCATTCATATGATCCATTCTAATTCATTCGTACGATCCATTCTAATTCATTCGTACGATCCATTCTAATTCATTCGTACGATCCATTCAAATTCATTCGCACGATCCATTCTAATTCATTCATACAATCCATTCTATTTTATTCGTACGATCCATTCTTACTCATTCGTATGATCCATTATAATTCATTCGCACGAATGTATCCATTCTAATCCATTCGTACGATCCATTCTAATCCATTCGTACGATCCATTCTAATTCATTCGCATGAATGCAACCATTCTAATTCATTCATTTGATCCATTCTAATTCATTCGTATGATCCATTCTAATTCATTCGTCCGATCCATTCTAATTCATTCGCATGAATGTATCCATTCTAAACCATTCATACGATCCATTCTAATTTATTCGTACGATCCATTCTAATTCATTCGTACGATCCATTCTAATTCATTCGTACGATCCATTCTAATTCATTCGTAAGATCCATTCTAATTCATTCGCACGATCCATTCTTACTCTTTCGTATGATCCGTTCTAATTCATTCGGACGAATGTATCCATTCTAATTTATTCGTACGATCCATTCTAATTCATTCGTACAATCCATTCTAATTCATTCGTAAGATCCATTCTAATTCATTCGTACGATCCATTCTAATTCATTCGTACGATCCATTCTAATTCATTCGTATGATTCATTCTAATTCATTCATACGATCTATTCTAATTCATTCATTCGTACGATCCATTCTAATACATTCGTACGATTCATGCTAATTCATTCGCACGATCCATTCTAATTCATTCGTAAGATTCATTCTAATTCATTCATACAATCCATTCTAATTCATTCGTACGATCCATTCTAATTCATTCGCACGATCCATTCTAATACATTCATACGATCCATTCTAATTCATTTGCACGTGTGAATGAATTAGAATGGATCGTACGAATGAATTAGAATGGATACATTCGTGCGAATGAATTAGAATGAATCGTATGAATGAATTAGAATGGATTGTACGAATGAAAGAATTAGAATGGATTGTATGAATGAATTAGAATAGATCGTATGAATGAATTAGAATGGATCGTACGAATGATTAGAATGGATCATACGAATGAACTAGAATGGATACATTCGTGCGAATGAATTAGAATGGATCGTACGAAGGAATTAGAAAGGATCGTACGAATGAATTAGAATGGATCGTACGAATGAATTAGAATAGATCGTACGAATAAATTAGAATGGATAGTACGAAGGAATTAGAATGGATCGTACGAATGAATTAGAATGGATATATTCGTGCAAATGAATTAGAATGGATTGTATGAATGTATTAGAATGGATCGTACGAATGAATTAGAATGGATTCGTACGAATGAATTAGAATGGATACATTCGTGCGAATGAATTAGAATGGATCGTACCAATGAGTAAGAATGGATCGTACGAATGAATTAGAATGGATCGTGTGAAAGAATTAGAATGGATTGTATGAATGAATTAGAATGAATTCGTTCGATCAATTCTAATTCATTAGCACGATCCATTCTAATTCATTCGTATGATCCATTCTAATTCCTTCGTACGATCCTTTCTAATTCCTTCGTATCCATTCTAATTCACTCATACGATCCATTCTAATTCATTCATACGATCTATTCTAATTCATTCATACAATCCATTCTAATTCTTTCACACGATCCATTCTAATTCATTCGTACGATCCATTCTAATTCATTCGCACAATCCATTCTAATTCATTCGCATGAATGTATCCATTCTAAATCATTTGTACAATCCATTCTATTTCATTCGTACGATCCATTCTTACTCATTGTACGAATGAATTAGAATGGATCCTACGAATGAATTAGAATGGTTCATGTGAAAGAATTAGAATGGATCGTACGAATGAATTAGAATGGATACATTCGTGTGAATGAATTAGAATCGATACATTCGTGCGAAAGAATTAGAATAGATCGTATGAATGAATTAGAATGGATCCTATGAATGAATTAGAATGGATCGTGCGAATGAATTAGAATGGAACGTACGAATGAATTAGAATGGATCGTGCTAATGAATTAGAATGGATCGTATGAATGGATCGTACGAATGGAATGGATACATTCGTGCGAATGAATTAGAATGGATCGTACGAATGAATTAGAATGGATCATACGAATAAGTAAGAATGGATCGTACGAATGAATTAGAATGGATCGTACGAATGAATTAGAATGGATCGTACGAATAAATTAGAATGGATACATTCGTCCGAATGAATTAGAATGGATCATACGAATGCATTCTAATTCCTTCGTACGATCCATTCTAATTCCTTCGTATGATCCATTCTATTTCATTCGTATGATCCATTATAATTCCTACGTATGATCCATTCTAATTCCTTCGTATCCATTCTAATTCACTCATACGATCCATTCTAATCCATTCGTACGATCCATTCTAATTCATTCGCATGAATGTAACCATTCTAATTCATTCATTTGATCCATTCTAATTCATTCGTACGATCCATTCTAATTCATTCGTACGATCTATTCTAATTCATTCGTACGATCCATTCTAATTCATTCGCACGATCCATTCTAATTCATTCATAGGATCCATTCTAATTCATTCATACGATTTATTCTAATTCTTTCGCACGAATGTATCCATTCTAATTCATTCGCACGAATGTATCCATTCTAATTCATTCGTACGATCCATTCTAATTCATTCGTACTATCCATTCTAATTCATTCATATGATCTATTCTAATTCATTCATACAATCCATTCTAATTCTTTCACAAGATCCATTCTAATTCATTCGTACGATCCATTCTAATTCATTCGCACAATCCATTCTATTTCATTCGTACGATCCATTCTTACTCATTGGTACGATCCATTCTAATTCATTCGCACGAATGTATCCATTCTAATTCATTCGTACGAATCCATTCTAATTCATTCGTACAATTTATTATATTTCATTCGTACGATCCATTATTACTCATTCGTATGATCCATTCTAATTCATTCGGACGAATGTATCCATTCTAATTTATTCATACGATCCATTCTAATTCATTCGTATGATCCATTCTAATTCATTCGTACGATCCATTCTAATTCATTCGTCCGATCCATTCTAATTCATTCGCACGAATGTATCCATTCTAATTCATTCATACGATACATTCTAATTCATTCGTACGATCCATTCTAATTCATTCGTAAGATCCATTCTAATTCATTCGTACGATCCTTTCTAATTCATTCGCACGAATGTATCCATTCTAGTTCATTCGTACGATCCATTCTAATTCATTCGTACGATCCATTCTAATTCATTCGCACGATCCATTCTAATTCATTCGTACGATCCATTCTAATTCATTCATACGATCCATTCTAATTCATTCGTACGATCCATTCTAATTCATTCGCACAAATGTATCTATTCTAATTCATTCGTACGATCCATTCTAATTCATTCGCACGATCCATTCTAATTCATTCGTACGATCCATTCTAATTCATTCGTACGATCCATTCTAATTCATTCATATGATCCATTCTAATTAATTCGTATGATCCATTCTAATTCATTCGTACGATCCATTCTAATTCATTCATACAATCCATTCTTATTCATTCGCACGAATGTATCCATTCTAATTAATTCGTACGATCCATTCTAATTCATTCGTATGATCTATTCTTATTCATTCGCACGATCCAGTCTAATTGATTCGCACGATCCATTCTAATTCATTCGCACGAATGTATACATTCTAATTCATTCGTACGATCCATTCTAATTCATTAATATGATCCATTCTAATTCATTCGTACGATCCATTCTAATTCATATGCACAAAGGTATCCATTCAAATTCATTCGCACGAAAGAATTAGAATGGATTGTATGAAAGAATTAGAATGGATCGTGCGAATGAATTAGAATGGATCGTACGAAGGAATTAGAATGGATCGTACGAAGGAATTAGAATGGATCGTACGAATGAGTAAGAATGGATCGTACGAATGAATTAGAATGGATCGTACGAATAAATTAGAATGGATACATTCGTCCGAATGAATTAGAAGGGATCATTCGAATGAGTAAGAATGGATCGTACGAATGAAATAGAATAGATTGTACGAATGAATTAGAATGGATCCTACGAATGAATTAGAATAGATCGTACGAATGAATTAGAATGGATCGTACGAATGAATTAGAATGGATCGTGCGAATGAATTAGAATGGATACATTCGTGTGAATGAATTAGAATGGATCGGACGAATGAATTAGAATGGATCGTACAAATGTATTAGAATGGATTAAATGAATGAATTAGAATGGTTACATTCATGCGAATGAATTAGAATGGATCGTACGAATGGATTAGAATCGATCGTACGAATGGATTAGAATGGATACTTTCGAGCAAATGAATTAGAATGGATCGTACGAATGAATTAGAATGGATCGTATGAATGGATTAGAATGGATCATGCGAATGAATTAGAATGGATCGTACGAATGAATTAGAATGGATACATTTGTGCGAATGAATTAGAATGGATCGGACGAATGAATTAGAATGGATCGTACGAATGAATTATAATGGATCAAATGAATGAATTAGAATGGTTACATTCATGCGAATGAATTAGAATGGATCGTACGAATGGATTAGAATGGATCATATGAATGGATTATAATGGATACATTCGAGCGAATGAATTAGAATGGATCGTACGAATGAATTAGAATGGATCGTACGAATGGATTAGAATGGATCCTACGAATGGATTAAAATGGATACCTTTGTGCATATGAATTAGAATGGATCGTACGTATGAATTAGAATGGATCATATTAATGAATTAGAATGGATCGTACGAATGAATTAGAATGGATACATTCGTGCCCGATCTATTCTAATTCATTCGCACGAATGTATCCATTCTAATTCATTCGTACGATCCATTCTAATTCATTAATATGATCCATTCAAATTCATTCGTACGATCCATTCTAATTCATATGCACAAAGGTATCCATTCTAATTCATTCGTACGATCCATTCTAATTCAGGATCGTACGAATGAATTAGAATAGATACATTCGTGGGAATGAATTAGAATTGATCATACGAATGAATTAGAATGGATCGTGCGAATGAATAAGAATGGATCGTACGAATGAATTAGAATGGATCGTACGAATGAACTAGAATGGATATATTCGTGCGAATGAATTAGAATGGATCGTACGAATGAATTAGAATGGATCGTACGAATAAATTAGAATGGATCTTGCGAATGAATTAGAATGGATCGTACGAATGAATTAGAATGGATCGTACGAATGAATTAGAATGGATACATTCGTGCGAATGAATTAGAATGGATCGGACGAATGAATTAGAATGGATCGTACGAATGAATTAGAATGGATCAAATGAATGAATTAGAATGGTTACATTCATGCGAATGAATTAGAATGGATCGTACGAATGTATTAGAATAGATTGTACGAATGAATTAGAATGGATCTTACGAATGAATTAGAATGGATCGTACGATCGTACAATCCATTCTAATTCTTACGATCCATTCTAATTCATTCGTACGATCGTACGGAATGAATTAGAATGGATTGTATGAATGAATTAGAATGGATACATTCGTGCGAATGAATTAGAATGGATCATACGAATGAGTAAGAATGGATCATACGAATGAAATAGAATGGATTGTACGAATGAATTAGAATGGATCCTACGAATGAATTAGAATAGATCGTGTGAAAGAATTAGAATGGATTGTATGAATGAATTAGAATGAATTCGTACGATCCATTCGAATTCATTCGCACGATCCATTCTAATTCATTCATACGATCCATTCTAATTCATTCATACAATCCATTCTAATTCTTTCACACGATCCATTCTAATTCATTCGTAGGATCCATTCTAATTCATTCGTACAATCTATTCTATTTCATTCGTACGATCCATTCTTACTCATTCGTATGATCCATTCTAATTCATTCGGACGAATGTATCCATTCTAATTTATTCGTACGATCTATTCTAATTCATTCGTACGATCCATTCTAATTCATTCGTACGATCCATTCTAATTCATTCGCCCGATCCATTCTAATTCATTCGCACGAATATATCCATTCTAATTCATTCGTACGATCCATTCTAATTCATTCGTACGATCCATTCTAATTCATTTGCACGAATGTATCCATTCTAGTTCATTCGTACGATCCATTCTAATTCATTCGTACGATCCATTCTAATTCATTCGCACGATCCATTCTAATTCATTCGTACGATCCATTCTAATTCATTCATACGATCCATTCTAATTCATTCGTACGATCCATTCTAATTCATTCGCACAAATGTATCCATTCTAATTCATTCGTACGATCCATTCTAATTCATTCGTACGATCCATTCAAATTCATTCGCACGAATGTATCCATTCTAATTCATTCGTACGATCCATTCTAATTCATTCGTACGATCCATTCTAATTAATTCGTACGATCCATTCTAATTCATTCGTATGATCCATTCTAATTCATTCGTACGATCCATTCTTACTCATTCGTACGATCCATTCTAATTCCTTCGTACGATCCATTCTAATTCCTTCGTACGATCCATTCTAATTCATTCGCACGATCCATTCTAATTCTTTCATACAATCCATTCTAATTCTTTCGTGCGAATGAATTTGAATGGATACCTTTGTGCATATGAATTAGAATGGATCGTACGAATGAATTAGAATGGATCATATTAATGAATTAGAATGGATCGTACGAATGAATTAGAATGTATACATTCGTGCGAATGAATTAGAATGGATCGTGCGAATCAATTAGACTGGATCGTGCGAATGAATAAGAATAAATCATACGAATGAATTAGAATGGATCGTACGAATTAATTAGAATGGATACATTCGTGCGAATGAATAAGAATGGATTGTATGAATGAATTAGAATGGATCGTACGAATGAATTAGAATGGATCATACGAATTAATTAGAATGGATCATATGAATGAATTAGAATGGATCGTACGAATGAATTAGAATGGATCGTACGAATGAATTAGAATGGATCGTGCGAATGAATTAGAATGGATCGTACGAATGAATTAGAATAGATACATTTGTGCGAATGAATTAGAATGGATCGTACGAATGAATTAGAATGGATCGTATGAATGAATTAGAATGGATCGTACGAATGAATTAGAATGGATCGTGCGAATGAATTAGAATGGATCGTACGAATGAATTAGAATGGATCGTACGAATGAACTAGAATGGATACATTCGTGCGAATGAATTAGAAAGGATCGTACGAATGAATTAGAATGGATCTTACGAATGAATTAGAATGGATCGTACGAATGAATTAGAATGTATCGTATGAATGAATTAGAATGGATACATTCGTGCAAATGAATTAGAATGGATCGGACGAATGAATTAGAATGGATCGTACGAATGAATTAGAATGGATCATACGAATGAATTAGAATGGATCGTATGAATAAATTAGAATGGATACATTCGTCCGAATGAATTAGAATGGATCATACGAATGAGTAATAATGGATCGTACGAATGAAATATAATAAATTGTACGAATGAATTAGAATGGATTCGTACGAATGAATTAGAATGGATACATTCGTGCGAATGAATTAGAATGGATCGTACCAATGAGTAAGAATGGATCGTACGAATGAAATAGAATGGATTGTGCGAATGAATTAGAATGGATCGTACGAATGAATTAGAATGGATCTTGTGAAAGAATTAGAATGGATTGTATAAATGAATTAGAATAGATCATATGAATGAATTAGAATGGATAGTACGAATGAATTAGAATGGATCGTACGAATGAATTAGAATGGATACATTCGTGCGAATGAATTAGAATGGATACATTCGTGCGAAAGAATTAGAATAAATCGTATGAATGAATTAGAATGGATCCTATGAATGAATTAGAATGGATCGTGCGAATGAATTAGAATGGATCGTACGAATGAATTAGAATAGATCGTACGAATGAATTAGAATGGATCGTACGAATGAATTAGAATGGATCAAATGAATGAATTAGAATGGTTACATTCATGCGAATGAATTAGAATGGATCGTACGAATGGATTAGAATGGATCGTATGAGTGAATTAGAATGGATACGAAGGAATTAGAATGGATCATACGTAGGAATTATAATGGATCATACGAATGAAATAGAATGGATCGTACGAAGGAATTAGAATGGATCGTACGAAGGAATTAGAATGCATTCGTATGATCCATTCTAATTCATTCGGACGAATGTATCCATTCTAATTTATTCGTACGATCCATTCTAATTCATTCGTACGATCCATTCTAATTCATTCGTACGATCCATTCTTACTTATTCGTATGATCCATTCTAATTCATTCGTACGATCCATTCTAATTCATTCGCACGAATGTATCCATTCCATTCGTACGATCCATTCATACGATCCATTCTAATTCATTAGCACGATCCATTCTAATTCATTCGTACGTTCCATTCTAATTCATTCGCACGATCCATTCTAATTCATTCATAGGATCCATTCTAATTCATTCATACGATCTATTCTAATTCTTTCGCACGAATGTATCGATTCTAATTCATTCACACGAATGTATCCATTCTAATTCATTCGTACGATCCATTCTAATTCTTTCACATGAACCATTCTAATTCATTCGTAGGATCCATTCTAATTCATTCGTACAATGAGTAAGAATGGATCGTACGAATGAAATAGAATGGATTGTACAAATGATTTAGAATGGATACATTCATGCGAATGAATTAGAATGGATCGTATGAATGAATTAGAATGGATCGTACGAATGAATTAGAATGGATCGTACGAATGAATTAGAATGGATCGTACGAATGAATTAGAATGGATCGTACGAATGAACTAGAATGGATACATTCGTGCGAATGAATTAGAATGGATCGTACGAATGAATTAGAATGGATCGTACGAATGAATTAGAATGGATCTTACGAATGAATTAGAATGGATCTTACGAATGAATTAGAATGGATACATTCGTGCGAATGAATTAGAATGGATCGGACGAATGAATTAGAATGGATCGGACGAATGAATTAGAATGGATCGTACGAATAAATTAGAATGGATACATTCGTCCGAATGAATTAGAATGGATCATACGAATGAGTAAGAATGAATCGTACAAATGAAATAGAATAGATTGTACGAATGAATTAGAATGGATTCGTACGAATGAATTAGAATGGATACATTCGTGCGAATGATTTAGAATGGATCGTACCAATGAGTAAGAATGGATCGTATGAATGAAATAGAATGGATTGTGCGAATGAATTAGAATGGATCGTACGAATGAATTAGAATGGATCGTGTAAACGAATTAGAATGGATTATATGAATGAATTAGAATAGATCGTATGAATGAATTAGAATGGATCGTACGAATGAATTAGAAAGGATCGTACAAATGAGTAAGAATGGATCGTACGAATGAAATAGAATGGATTGCACGAATGAATTAGAATGGATCGTACGAATGAATTAGAATGGATCGTGTGAAAGAATTAGAATGGATTGTATGAATGAATTAGAATGGATCGTACGAATGAATTAGAATGGATCGTATGAAGGAATTAGAATGGATCGTACGAATGAATTAGAATGGATCTTACGAATGAATTAGAATAGATCGCACGAATGAATTAGAATGGATCGTACGAAGGAATTAGAATGGATCGTACGAATGAATTAGAATGGATATATTCGTGCAAATGAATTAGAATGGATCGTATGAATGTATTAGAATGGATCGTATGAGTGAATTAGAATGGATCGTACGAATGAATTAGAATGGATCGTATGAATGAATTAGAATGAATCGTGCGAAAGAATTAGAATGCACTGTATGAATGAATTAGAATGGTTCGTATGAATGAATTAGAATGGATCGTGCGAATGAATTCGAATGGATCGCATGATCCATTCGAATAGAATGGATCGTATGAATGAATTAGAATGGATCGGGCGAATGAATTAGAATGGATTGTAGGAATGAATTAGAATGGATCGTATGAATGAATTAGAATGGATCGTATGAATGAATTAGAATGGATCGTGTGAATGAATTAGAATGGATCGTACGAATGAATTAGAATGGATCGTACGAATGAATTAGAATGGATCATACGAATGAATTAGAATGGATACATTCGTGCGAATGAATTAGAATGGATACATTCGTGCGAAAGAATTAGAATAGATCGTATGAATGAATTAGAATGGATCCTATGAATGAATTAGAATGGATCGTGCGAATGAATTAGAATGGATCGTACGAATGAATTAGAATAGATCGTACGAATGAATTAGAATAGATCGTACGAATGAATTAGAATGGATCAAATGAATGAATTAGAATGGTTACATTCATTCGTACGATCCTTTCTAATTCATTCGCTCGAATGTATCCATTCTAGTTCATTCGTACGATCCATTCTAATTCATTCGTACGATCCATTCTAATTCATTCGTACGATCCATTCTAATTCATTCGCACGATCCATTCTAATTCATTCGTACGATCCATTCTAATTCTTTCACACGATCCATTCTAATTCTTTCGTACGATCCATTCTAATTCATTCGTACGATCTATTCTAATACATTCATATGATCCATTCTAATTCATTCGTACGATCCATTCTAATTCCTTCGTACGATCCATTCTAATTCATTCATACAATCTATTCTAATTCATTCATACAATCCATTCTAATTCTTTCACACGATCCATTCTAATTCATTCGTACGATCCATTCTAATTCATTCGCACAATCCATTCTAATTCATTCGCACGAATGTATCCATTCTAAATCATTCGTACAATCCATTCTATTTCATTCGTACGATCCATTCTTACTTATTGTACGAATGAATTAGAATGGATCCTACGAATAAATTAGAATGGATCGTGTGAATGAATTAGAATGGATCGTACGAATGAATTAGAATGGATCGTACGAATGAATTAGAATGGATCGTGTGAAAGAATTAGAATGGATTGTATGAATGAATTAGAATAGATCGTACGAATGAATTAGAATGGATCGTACGAATGAATTAGAATTGATCGTACGAATGAATTAGAATGGATCGTACGAATGAATTAGAATGGATCTTACGAATGAATTAGAATGGATCGTACGAATGAATTAGAATGGATCGTACGAATAAATTAGAATGGATACATTCGTCCGAATGAATTAGAATGGATCATACGAATGAGTAAGAATGGATCGTATGAATGAAATAGAATGGATTGTGCGAATGAATTAGAATGGATCGTACGAATGAATTAGAATGGATACATTCGTGCGAATAAATTAGAATGGATTGTATGAATGAATTAGAATGGATCGTACGAATGAATTAGAATGGATCGTACGAATGAATTAGAATAGATTGCGCGAATGAATTAGAATGGATCGTGCGAATGAAATAGAATGGATACAAATGAATTAGAATGGATCATACGAATGAATTAGAATGACGATCCATTCTTACTCATTCGTATGATCCATTCTAATTTATTCGCACGAATGTATCCATTCTAATTCATTCGTACGGTCCATTCTAATTCATTCGCACAATCCATTCTATTTCATTCGTACGATCCATTCTTACTCATTCGTATGATCCATTATGGATACATTCGTGCGAATGAATTAGAATGGATCATACGAATGAGTAAGAATGGATCGTATGAATGAAATAGAATGGATTGTGCGAATGAATTAGAATGGATCGTACGAATGAATTAGAATGGATCGTGTGAAAGAATTAGAATGGATTGTATGAATGAATTAGAATAGATCGTATGAATGAATTAGAATGGATCTTATGAATGAATTAGAATGGATCGTACGAATAAATTAGAATGGATCGTACGAATGAATTAGAATGGATATATTCGTGCAAATGAATTAGAATGGATCGTATGAATGTATTAGAATGGATCGTATGAGTGAATTAGAATGGATCATACGAATTAATTAGAATGGATCATACGAATGAATTAGAATGGATCGTACGATTGAATTAGAATGGATCGTACGAATGAATTAGAATGGATACATTCGTGCGAATGAATTACAATGGATTGTGCAAATGAATAAGAACAGATCGTGCGAATGAATTAGAATGGATCGTACGAATGAATTAGAATGGATCGTGCGAATGAATTAGAATGGATCGTACGAATGAATTAGAATGGATACATTTGTGCGAATGAATTAGAATGGATCGTACGAATGAATTAGAATGGATCGTATGAATGAATTAGAATGGATCGTATGAATGAATTAGAATGGATCGTGCGAATGAATTAGAATGGATCGTACGAATGAATTAGAATGGATCGTATGACTGAACTAGAATGGATACATTCGTGCGAATGAATTAGAATGGATCGTACGAATGAATTAGAATGGATCGTACGAATGAATTAGAATGGATCTTACGAATGAATTAGAATGGATCGTACGAATGAATTAGAATGGATCGTACGAATGAATTAGAATGGATTCATTTGTGCGAATGAATTAGAATGGATCGTACGAATGAATTAGAATGGATCGTATGAATGAATTAGAATGGATCGTACGAATGAATTAGAATGGATTGTACGAAGGAATTATAATGGATCGTACGAATGAATTAGAATGGATATATTCGTGCAAATGAATTAGAATGGATCGTATGAATGTATTAGAATGGATCGTATGAGTGAATTAGAATGGATCGTGCGAATGAATTAGAATGGATTGTATGAATGAATTAGAATGGATCGTACGAATGAATTTGAATGGATCATACGAATTAATTAGAATGGATCATACGAATGAATTAGAATGGATCGTACGAATGAATTAGAATTGAATCGTACGAAAGAATTAGAATGGATCGTACGAATGAATTAGAATGGATCGTGCTAATGAATTAGAATTGATCGAACGAATGAATTAGAATGGATCATGTAAAAGAATTAGAATGGATTGTATGAATGAATTAGAATAGATCGTATGAATGAATTAGAATGGATCGTACGAATGAATTAGAATGGATCGTACGAATGAATTAGAATGGATCGTACGAATGAATTAGAATGGATACATTCGTGCGAATGAATTAGAATGGATACATTTGTGCGAAAGAATTAGAATAGATCGTATGAATGAATTAGAATGGATCCTATGAATGAATTAGAATGGATCGTGCGAATGAATTAGAATGGATCGTACGAATGAATTAGAATGGATCGTGCTAATGAATTAGAATTGATCGAACGAATGAATTAGAATGGATACATTCGTGCGAATGAATTAGAATGGATCGGACGAATGAATTAGAATGGATCGTACGAATGAGTAAGAATGGATCGTACGAATGAAATAGAATAGATCGTACGAATGAATTAGAATGGATCGTACGAAGGAATTAGAATGGATTGTATGAATGTATTAGAATGGATCATATGAGTGAATTAGAATGGATCGTACGAATGAATTAGAATGGATCGTATGAATGAATTAGAATGGATACATTCGTGTGAATGAATTAGAATGGATCGTATGAATGAATTAGAATAAATTTTGTGAATGAATTAGAACTGATCGTACGAATGAATTAGAATGGATACATTCGTGCGAATGAATTCGAATGGATTGTATGAATGAATTAGAATGGATCCTATGAATGAATTAGAATGGATCGTGCGAATGAATTAGAATGGATCATACGAATGAATTAGAATGGATCGTGCTAATGAATTAGAATTGATCGAACGAATGAATTAGCATGGATCGTGCTAATGAATTAGAATGGAACGTACGAATGAATTAGAATGGATCGTGTGAAAGAATTAGAATGGATTGTATGAATGAATTAGAATGAATTCGTACGATCCATTCGAATTCATTCGAACGATCCATTCTAATTCATTCATACGATCCATTCTAATTCATTCATACAATCCATTCTAATTCCTTCACACAATCCATTCTAATTCATTCGTAGGATCCATTCTAATTCATTCGTACAATCTATTCTATTTCATTCGTACAATCCATTCTTACTCATTCATATGATCCATTCTAATTCATTCGGACGAATGTATCCATTCTAATTTATTCGTACGATCCATTCTAATTCATTCGTACGATCCATTCTAATTCATTCGTCCGATCCATTCTAATTCATTCGCACGAATGTATCCATTCTAATTCATTCGTACGATCCATTCTAATTCATTCGTACGATCCATTCTAATTCATTCGTAAGATCCATTCTAATTCATTCGTACAATCCATTCTAATTCATTCGTACGATCCATTCTAATTCATTCGCACGAATGTATCCATTCTAGTTCATTCGTACGATCCATTCTAATTCATTCATACAATCCATTCTAATTCATTCGCACGAATGTATCCATTCTAATTCATTCGTACGATCAGTTCTAATTCATTCACAAAATCTATTCTAATTCATTCATACGATCCATTCTAATTTATTCACACGAATGTATCCATTCTAATTCATTCATACGATCCATTCTAATTCATTCGTACGATCCATTCTAATTCACTCATACGATCCATTCTAATACATTCATACGATCCATTCTAATTCTTTTGCACGAATACATCCATTCTAATTCATTCGTACAATCCATTCTAATTCCTTCGTACGATCCATTCTAATTCATTCGTACGATCCATTCTAATTCATTCGTACGATCCATTCTAATTCCTTCGTACGATCCATTCTAATTCATTCGTACGATCCATTCTAATTCATTCATACAATCCATTCTAATTCTTTCACACGATCCATTCTAATTCATTCGTACGATCCATTCTATTTCATTCGTGCAATCCATTCTATTTCATTCGTACGATCCATTCTTACTCATTCGTACGATCCATTCTAATTCATTCACACGAATGTATCCATTCGTACGAATGAATTAGAATAGATTGTACGAATGAATTAGAATGGATCGTACGAATGAATTAGAATGGATCGTACGAATGAATTAGAATGGATCGTACGAATGAATTAAAATAGATCGTACGAATGAATTACAATGGATTGTGCGAATGAATCTAAATGGATTGTATGAATGAATTACAATAGATTGTACGAATGAATTACAATGGATCGTACGAATGAATTAGAATAGCTCATACGAATGAATTAGAATGAATCGTATGAATGAATTAGAATGGTTACATTCGTGCGAATGAATTAGAATAGATCGTACGAATGAATTAGAATGGATCGTACGAATAAATTAGAATGGATCGTGGGAATGAATTAGAATGGATCGTACGAATGAATTAGAATGGATCCACCGAATGAGTTAGAATGGATCATACGAATGAATTAGAATGGATTGTACGAATGAATTAGAATAGATTGTGCGAATGAATTAGAATGGATCGTATGAATGAATAAGAATGGATCGTACGAATGAATTAGAATGGATCGTGCGACTGAATTAGCACGAATCGTATGAATGTATTAGAATGGATCGTACGAATGAATTAGAATGAATCGTACGATCCATTCTAATTCAATCGTCCGATCCATTCTAATTCATTCGCATGAATGTATCCATTCTAATTCATTCGCATGAATGTATTCATTCTAATTCATTCGTACAATCCATTCTATTTCATAAGTACGATCCATTCTTACTCATTCGTAGGATCCATTCTAATTCATTCGTATGATCCATTCTAATTCATTCGTACGATCCATTCTAATTCATTCGTACGATCCATTCTAATTCATTCGCACGATCCATTCTAATTCATTCATACGATCCATTCTAATTCATTCATACGATCCATTCTAATTCATTCCTATAATCCATTCTAATTCATTCGCCCGATCCATTCTAATTCATTCATACGATCCATTCTATTCGAATGGATCATGCGATCCATTCGAATTTAATCGCACGATCCATTCTAATTCATTCATACGATCCATTCTAATTCATTCATACAATGCATTCTAATTCTTTCACACGATCCATTCTAATTCATTCGTACGATCTATTCTAATTCATTCGTACAACTCCTTCCTAGCGGCCTCTCTAGCAGTGACGGCCTCGTCCCGCTCCGCCACGGTTTTTTTGAGGTCGTCGGAGGACTTGAGCTGGGACGCCTCCAGCTCGGCCATGCCCGACACCAGGGTCGCGACCCTCTGCCGAAGCTCCTCCGCCTCTTTCAGAGCCACGGTGTGCGAAGCCCGCTGGAGCTCGTGGATGTGCTCGTCCACCTTGCGCTTAGACCCCCGAAGGGAATCGTCGAACAAGGCGGCCAGTGCCTTCCCGGCCCCAGCGACCTCCGCGGCCAGCGCCTGGCTCTGTTTCTCTGCCTGCATAAGGAAGATAAAAAAGTTAGCGAGAATTAACATTTTTGGCGTAAGGGCTGAGAGGGCAAGAGGTACCTCGGCCAGGCGTTCGCCTATGGAAGCGAAGGGGGCTCGGGCGAAGACGTTGCGGCCCAGCAGCTGCCGCACGTAGTAGGGCGCCCTCCCCTCCTCCGCAGAGGAGCCCGCGCTGGGACCCCCCGGAGCGTCGGTAGGAGGCGGCACGCCGGGAGAAGGAGTGGGGGCTGGCACCTCTCCCGGGCGAGCTCCGGTTGCTGGCGGGCTCGGAGGGTCCGCCCTAGCCCCTTTGGCCTCCGACTCCGAGCTGAAGGACTCAGAGTCGGAGCCAATGTCCACGAAGCTAGGGGACCTGTAGAATTAGAATGGAATATACGAATGAATTAGAATGGATCGTAGAATGGATCGTACGAATGAATTAGAATGGATCGTACGAATGAATTAGAATAGATCATAGGAATGAATTAGAATGGATCGTACGAATGAATTAGAATAAATCATAGGAATGAATTAGAATGGATCGTGCAAATGAATTAGAATGGATACATTCGTGCAAATGAATTAGAATGGATCGTACGAATGAATTAGAATGGATATATTTGAACGAATAAATTAGAATGGATCATACGAATAAATTAGAATGAATCGTACGAATGAATTAGAATGGATAGTGCGAATGAATTAGAATCGATCGTACGAATGAATTAGAATGGATCGTACGAATGAATTAGAATGAATTATACGAATGAGTAAGAATGGATCGTACGAATGAATTAGAATGGATCGTACGAATAAATTAGAATGGATACATTCGTCCGAATGAATTAGAATGGATCATACGAATGAGTAAGAATGGATCGTACGAATGAAATAGAATAGATTGTACGAATGAATTAGAATGGATCCTACGAATGAATTAGAATGGATCGTGTGAAAGAATTAGAATGGATTGTATGAATGAATTAGAATGGATCGTATGAATGAATTAGAATGGATCGTGCGAATGAATTCGAATGGATCGTACGAATTCATTCTAATTCATTCATACAATCCATTCTAATTCTTTCACACGATCCATTCTAATTCATTCGTACGTTCCATTCTAATTCATTAGCACGATCCATGCTAATTCATTCGTTCGATCAATTCTAATTCATTAGCACGATCCATTCTAATTCATTCGTACGATCCATTCTAATTCATTCGCACGATCCATTCTAATTCATTCATAGGATCCATTCTAATTCATTCATACGATCTATTCTAATTCTTTCGCATGAATGTATCCATTCTAATTCATTCGCACGAATGTATCCATTCTAATTCATTTGTACGATCCATTCTAATTCATTCGTACGATCCATTCTAATTCATTCATACGATCTATTCTAATTCATTCATACAATCCATTCTAATTCTTTCACACGATCCATTCTAATTCATTTGTACGATCCATTCTAATTCATTCGCACAATCCATTCTATTTCATTCGTACGATCCATTCTTACTCATTCGTATGATCCATTCTAATTCATTCGCACGAATGTATTCATAATGGATCATACGAATGAGTAAGAATGGATCGTACGAATGAAATAGAATGGATTGTGCGAATGAATTAGAATGGATCGTACGAATGAATTAGACGTACGAATGAATTAGAATGGATACATTCGTGCGAATAAATTAGAATGGATCATACGAATGAGTAAGAAAAATAGATCGTCATTCTAATTCATTCGTATGATCCATTCTAATTCATTTGTATCCATTCTATTTCATTCGCACGATCCATTCTAATTCATTCGCACAATCTATTCTAATTCATTCGTACGATCCATTCTAATTCATTCGTACGATCCATTCTAATTCATTCATACAATCCATTCTAATTTATTCGCACGAATGTATCCATTCCAATTCATTCGTACGATCCATTCTAATTCATTCGCACAATCTATTCTAATTCATTTATACGATCCATTCTAATTCATTCGCACGAATGTATCCATTCTAATTCATTCATACGATCCATTCTACTTCATTCGTACTATCCGTTCTAATTCACTCATACGATCCATTCTAATTTATTCATACGATCCATTCTAATTCATTTGCACGAATATATCCATTCTAATTCATTCGTACGATCCATTCTAATTCCTTCATACGATCCATTCTAATTCCTTCGTACGATCCATTCTAATTCCTTCGTACGATCCATTATATTTCATTCGTTCGATCCATTCTAATTCCTTCGTACGATCCATTCTAATTCCTTCGTATCCATTCTAATTCACTCATACGATCCATTTTAATTCATTCATACGATCCATTCTAATGCATTCATACAATCCATTATAATTCATTCGCACGAATGTATCCATTCTAATCCATTCGTACGATCCATTCTAATCCATTCGTACGATCCATTCTAATTCATTCGCATGAATGTAACCATTCTAATTCATTCATTTGATCCATTCTAATTCATTCGTACGATCCATTCTAATTCATTCATCCGATCCATTCTAATTCATTCGTACGAATGTATCCATTCTAATTCATTCGTACGATCCATTCTAATTCATTTGTACGATCCATTCTAATTCATTCGTTAGATCCATTCTAATTCATTCTTACGATCCATTCTAATTCATTCGTACGATCCATTCTAATTCATTCGCACGAATGTATCCATTCTAGTTCATTCGTACGATCCATTCTAGTTCATTCGTACGATCCATTCTAATTCATTCGTACGATCCATTCTAATTCATTCGTATGATCCATTCTAATTCATTCGTACGATCCATTCTAATTCATTGATACAATCCATTCTAATTCATTCGCACGAATGTATCCATTCTAATTAATTCGTACGATCCATTCTAATTCATTCGTATGATCCATTCTTATTCATTCGCACGATCCAGTCTAATGGATTCGCACGATCCATTCTAATTCATTCGCACGAATGTATCCATTCTAATTTATTCGTACGATCCATTCTAATTCATTAATATGATCCATTCTAATTCATTCGTACGATCCATTCTAATTCATATGCACAAAGGTATCCATTCTAATCCATTCGTAGGATCTATTCTAATCCATTCGTATGATCCATTCTAATTCATTCGTACGATCCATTCTAATTCATTCGCTCGAATGTATCCATTCTAATCCATTCGTACGATCCATTCTAATCCATTCGTACGATCCATTCTAATTCATTCGCATGAATGTAACCATCCTAATTCATTCATTTGATGCATTCTAATTCATTCGTACGATCCATTCTAATTCATTCGTCCGATCCATTCTAATTCATTCGCACGAATGTATCCATTCTAATTCATTCGTACGATCCATTCTAATTCATTCGTAAGATCCATTCTAATTCATTCGTACGATCCATTCTAATTCATTCGCACGAATGTATCCATTCTAGTTCATTCGTACGATCCATTCTAATTCATTCGTATGATCCATTCTAATTCATTCGCACGATCCATTCTAATTCATTCGTACGATCAATTCTAATTCATTCGCACGAATGTATCCATTCTAATTCATTCATACGATCCATTCTAATTCATTCGTACGATCCATTCTAATTCACTCATACGATCCATTCTAATACATTCATACGATCCATTCTAATTCATTTGCACGAATATATCCATTCTAATTCATTCGTACGATCCATTCTAATTCCTTCGTATGATCCATTCTAATTCATTCGTACGATCTATTCTAATTCATTCGTACGATCCATTCTAATTCATTCGTACGATCCATTCTAATTCCTTCGTACGATCCATTCTAATTCATTTGTACAATCCATTCTAATTCATTCGTACAATCTATTCTAATTCATTGGTAAGAATGGATACATTCGTGTGAATGAATTAGAATGGATCGTCGAATGAGTTAGAATGGATCGTACGAATGAAATAGAATGGATTGCACGAATGAATTAGAATGGATCGTACGAATGAATTAGAATGGATCGTGTGAAAGAATTAGAATGGATTGTATGAATGAATTAGAATGGATCGTACGAAGGAATTAGAATGGATCGTACGAAGGAATTAGAATGGATCGTACGAATGAATCAGAATGGATCGTACGAATGAATTAGAATAGATCGTACGAATGAATTAGAATGGATCGTACGAAGGAATTAGAATGGATCGTACGAATGAATTAGAATGGGTATATTCGTGCAAATGAATTAGAATGGATCGTATGAATGTATTAGAATGGATCGTATGAGTGAATTAGAATGGATCGTACGAATGAATTAGAATGGATCGTATGAATGAATTAGAATGGATCGTGCGAAAGAATTAGAATGCATTGTATGAATGAATTAGAATGGATCGTATGAATGAATTAGAATGGATCGTGCGAATGAATTCGAATGGATCGCATGATCCATTCGAATAGAATGGATCGTATGAATGAATTAGAATGGATCGAGCGAATGAATTAGAATGGATTGTAGGAATGAATTAGAATGGATCGTATGAGTGAATTAGAATGGATCGTATGAATGAATTAGAATGGATCGTACGAATGAATTAGAATGGATCGTGCGAATGAATTAGAATGGATCATACGAATGAATTATAATGGATCATACGAATGAGTAAGAATGGATCGTACGAATGAAAAAGAATGGATTATACGAATGAATTAGAATGGATACATTCATGCGAATGAATTAGAATGGATCGGACAATTGAATTAGAATGGATCGTACGATTCATTCTAATTCATTCGTACGATCCATTCTAATACATTCGTACGATTCATGCTAATTCATTCGCACGATCCATTCTAATTCATTCGTACGATCCATTCTTATTCATTCATACGATCCATTCTAATTCATTCGCACAATCCATTCTAATTCATTCATACAATCCATTCTAATTCATTCGTATGATCTATTCAAACTCATTCGGTGGATCCATTCTAATTCATTCGTACGATCCATTCTAATTCATTCCCACGATCCATTCTAATTTATTCGTACGATCCATTCTAATTCATTCGTACGATCTATTCTAATTCATTCGCACGAATGTAACCATTCTAATTCATTCATACGATTCATTCTAATTCATTCGTATGAGCTATTCTAATTCATTCGTACGATCCATTCCAATTCATTCGTACGATCCATTGTAATTCATTCATACAATCCATTTAGATTCATTCGCACAAATGAATCCATTCAAATTCATTCGTACGATCCAGTCTAATTCATTCGTACGATCCATTCTAATTCCTTCGTACGATCCATTCTAATTCATTCGTACGATCTATTCTAATTCATTCGTACGATCCATTCTAATTCATTCGTACGATCCATTCTAAATCCTTCGTACGATCCATTCTAATTCATTCGTACGATCCATTCTAATTCATTCGTACAATCTATTCTAATTCATTCGTACGAATGGATACATTCGTGTGAATGAATTAGAATGGATCGTACGAATGAGTAAGAATGGATCGTACGAATGAAATAGAATAGATTGCACGAATGAATTAGAATGGATCGTACGAATGAATTAGAATGGATCGTGTGAAAGAATTAGAATGGATTGTATGAATGAATTAGAATGGATCGTACGAATGAATTAGAATGGATCGTACGAAGGAATTAGAATGGATCGTACGAATGAATTAGAATGGATCGTACGAATGAATTAGAATAGATCGTAGGAATGAATTAGAATGGATCATACGAAGGAATTAGAATGGATCGTACGAATGAATTAGAATGGATATATTCGTGCAAATGAATTAGAATGGATCGTATGAATGTATTAGAATGGATCGTATGAGTGAATTAGAATGGATCGTACGAATGAATTAGAATGGATCGTATGAATGAATTAGAATGGATACATTCGTGTGAATGGATTAGAATGGATCGTATGAATGAATTAGAATAGATTTTGTGAATGAATTAGAACTGATCGTACGAATAAATTAGAATGGATACATTCGTGCGAATGAATTAGAATGGATTGTATGAATGAATTAGAATTGATCGTACGAATGAACTAGAATGGATACATTCGTGCGAATGAATTAGAATGGATCGTACGAATGAATTAGAATGGATCGTACGAATGAATTAGAATGGATACATTCGTGCGAATTAATTAGAATGGATCGGACGAATGAATTAGTATGGATCGTACGAATGAATTAGAATGGATCGTACGAATGAATTAGAATGGATCGTACGAATAAATTAGAATGGATACATTCGTCCGACTGAATTAGAATGGATCATACGAATGAGTAAGAATGGATCGTACGAATGAAATAGAATAGATTGTATGAATGAATTAGAATGGATCCTACGAATGAATTAGAATGGATCGTGTGAAAGAATTAGAATGGATTGTATGAATGAATTAGAATGGATCGTATAAATGAATTAGAATGGATCGTGCGAATGAATTCGAATGGATCGTACGAATTCATTCTAATTCATTCATACAATCCATTCTAATTCTTTCACACGATCCATTCTAATTCATTCGTACGTTCCATTCTAATTCATTAGCACGATCCATGCTAATTCATTCGTTCGATCAATTCTAATTCATTAGCACGATCCATTCTAATTCATTCGTACGACCCATTCAAATTCATTCGCACGATCCATTCTAATTCATTCATAGGATCCATTCAAATTCATTCATACAATCCATTCTAATTCATTCGCACGAATGTATCCATTCTAATTGATTCGTACGATCAGTTCTAATTCATTCACAAAATCTATTCTAATTCATTCATACGATCCATTCTAATTTATTCACACGAATGTATCCATTCTAATTCATTCATACGATCCATTCTAATTCATTCGTGTGATCCATTCTAATTCACTCATACGATCCATTCTAATACATTCGTACGATCCATTCTAATTCCGAATGAATTAGAATGGATCGTACGAATGAATTAGAATGGATACATTCGTACGAATGAATTAGAATGGATCGTACCAATGAGTAAGAATGGATCGTAATGGATCGTACGAATGAACTAGAATGGATACATTCGTGCGAATGAATTAGAATGGATCGTACGAATGAATTAGAATGGATCGTACAAATGAATTAGAATGGATCTTACAAATGAATTAGAATGGATCGTACGAATGAATTAGAATGGATCGTACGAATGAATTAGAATGGATACATTCGTGCGAATGAATTAGAATGGATCGGACGTATGAATTAGAATGGATCGTACGAATGAATTAGAATGGATCAAATGAATGAATTAGAATGGTTATATTCATGCGAATGAATTAGAATGGATCGTACGAATGGATTAGAATGGATCGTACGAATGGATTAGAATGGATACATTCGAGCGAATGAATTAGAATGGATCGTACGAATGAATTAGAATGGATCGTACGAATGGATTAGAATGGATACCTTTGTGCATATGAATTAGAATGGATCGTACGAATGAATTAGAATGGATCATATTAATGAATTAGAATGGATCGTATGAATGAATTAGAATGGATACATTCGTGCGAATGAATAAGAATGGATCGTGCGAATCAATTAGACTGGATCGTGCGAATGAATAAGAATAGATCATACGAATGAATTAGAATGGATCGTACGAATTAATTAGAATGGATACATTCGTGCGAATGAATTAGAATGGATTGTATGAATGAATTAGAATGGATCGTACGAATGAATTAGAATGGATCATACGAATTAATTAGAATGGATCATACGAATGAATTAGAATGGATCATACGAATGAATTAGAATGGATCGTACGAATGAATTAGAATGGATACATTCGTGCGAATGAATTAGAATGGATTGTGCGAATGAATAAGAACAGATCGTGCGAATGAATTAGAATGGATCGTACGAATGAATTAGAATGGATCGTGCGAATGAATTAGAATGGATCGTACGAATCAATTAGAATGGATACATTTGTGCGAATGAATTAGAATGGATCGTACGAATGAATTAGAATGGATCGTATGAATGAATTAGAATGGATCGTGCGAATGAATTAGAATGGATCGTACGAATGAATTAGAATGGATCGTACGAATAAACTAGAATGGATACATTCGTGCGAATGAATTAGAATGGATCGTACGAATGAATTAGAATGGATCGTACGAATGAATTAGAATGGATCTTACGAATGAATTAGAATAGATCGTACGAATGAATTAGAATGTATCGTACGAATGAATTAGAATGGATAAATTCGTGCGAATGAATTAGAATGGATCGAACGAATGAATTAGAATGGATCGTACGAATGAATTAGAATGGATCGTACGAATGAATTAGAATGGATCATACGAATAAATTAGAATGGATATATTCGTCCGAATGAATTAGAATAGATCATACGAATGAGTAAGAATGGATCGTACGAATGAAATAGAATAGATTGTACGAATGAATTAGAATGGATCCTACGAATGAATTAGAATGGATCGTGTGAAAGAATTAGAATGGATTGTATGAATGAATTAGAATGGATCATATGATTGAATTAGAATGGATCGTGTGAATGAATTCGAATGGATCGTACGAATTCATTCTAATTCATTCATACAATCCATTCTAATTCTTTCACACGATCCATTCTAATTCATTCGTACGTTCCATTCTAATTCATTAGCACGATCCATGCTAATTCATTCGTTCGATCAATTCTAATTCATTAGCACGATCCATTCTAATTCATTCGTACGATCCATTCTAATTCATTCGCACGATCCATTCTAATTCATTCATAGGATCCATTCTAATTCATTCATACGATCTATTCTAATTCTTTCGCACGAATGTATCCATTCTAATTCATTCGCACGAATGTATCCATTCTAATTCATTCGTACGATCCATTCTAATTCATTCGTACGATTCATTCTAATTCATTCGTACGATCCATTCTAATTCATTCATACGATCTATTCTAATTCATTCATACAATCCATTCTAATTCTTTCACACGATCTATTCTAATTCATTCGTACGATCCATTCTAATTCATTCGCACAATCCATTCTATTTCATTCGTACGATCCATTCTTACTCATTGGTACGATCCATTCTTATTCATTCGCACGAATGTATCCATTCTAATTCATTCGTACGAATCCATTCTAATTCATTCGTACAATCCATTCTATTTCATTCGTACGATCCATTCTTACTCATTCGTATGATCCATTCTAATTCATTCGCACGAATGTATCCATTCTAAATCATTCGTACGATCTATTCTAATTCATTCGTACGATCCATTCTAAATCATTCGTACAATCCATTCTATTTCATTCGTACGATCAATTCTAATTCATTAGCACGATCCATTCTAATTCATTCGTATGATCCATTCAAATTCATTCGCACGATCCATTCTAATTCATTCGTACAATCCATTCTATTTCATTCGTACGATCCATTCTTACTCATTCGTATGATCCATTCTAATTCATTCGCACGAATGTATCCATTCTAATCCATTCGTACGATCCATTCTAATCCATTCATACGATCCATTCTAATTCATTCGCATGAATGTAACCATTCTAATTCATTCATTTGATCCATTCTAATTCATTCGTATGATCCATTCTAATTCATTCGTCCGATCCATTCTAATTCATTCGCACGAATATATCCATTCTAAACCATTCATACGATCCATTCTAATTTATTCGTACGATCCATTCTAATTCATTCGTAAGATCCATTATAATTCATTCGTACGATCCATTCTAATTCATTCGTACAATCCATTCTAATTCATTCGCACGATCCATTCTAATTCATTCGTACGATCCATTCTAATTCATTCGCACGAATGTATCCATTCTAAGTCATTCGTACATACGATCCATTCTAATTCATTCGCACGAATGTATCCATTCTAATTCATTTATATAATCCATTCTATTTCATTCGTACGATCCATTCTTACTCATTCGTATGATCCATTCTAATTCATTCGCACGAATGTATCCATTCTAATTCATTCGAACGATCCATTCTAATTCATTCGCACGATCCATTCTAATTCATTCATAAGATCCGTTCTAATTCATTCGTACGATCCATTCTAATTCATTCGTACGATCCATTCTAATTCATTCGCACGAATGTATCCATTCTAGTTTATTCGTACGATCCATTCTAATTCATTCGTACGATCCATTCTAATTCATTCGCACGATCCATTCTAATTCATTCGTACGATCAATTCTAATTCATTCGCACGAATGTATCCATTCTAATTCATTCGTACGATCCTGAATTAGAATGGATCGTACGAATGAATTAGAATGGATCATACGAATGAACTAGAATGGATACATTTGTGTGAATGAATTAGAATGGATCGTACGAATGAATTAGAATGGATCATACGAATGAGTTAGAATGGATCATACAAATGAGTAAGAATGGATCGTACGAATGAAATAGAATGGATTGTACGAATGAATTAGAATGGATCGTACGAATGAATTAGAATGGATCATGTGAAAGAATTAGAATGGATTGTATGAATGAATTAGAATGGATCATATGAATGAATTAGAATGGATCGTGCGAATGAATTTGAATGGATCGTACGAATGGATTAGAATGGATCGTACGAATGAATTAGAATGGATACATTCGTGCGAATGAATTAGAATGGATATATTCGTGCGAAAGAATTAGAATAGATCGTATGAATGAATTAGAATGGATCCTATGAATGAATTAGAATGGATCGTGCGAATGAATTAGAATGGATCGTACGAATGAATTAGAATGGATCGTGCTAATGAATTAGAATTGATCGAACGAATGAATTAGCATGGATCGTGCTAATGAATTAGAATGGAACATACGAATGAATTAGAATGGATCGTGTGAAAGAATTAGAATGGATTGTATGAATGAATTAGAATGAATTCGTACGATCCATTCAAATTCATTCGCACGATCCATTCTAATTCATTCATACGATCCATTCTAATTCATTCATACAATCCATTCTAATTCTTTCACACGATCCATTCTAATTCATTCGTAGGATCCATTCTAATTCATTCGTACAATCTATTCTATTTCATTCGTACAATCCATTCTAATTCATTCGTAGGATCCATTCTAATTCATTCATACGATCCATTCTAATTCATTCATACAATCCATTCTAATTCTTTCACACGATCCATTCTAATTCATTCGTAGGATCCATTCTAATTCATTCGTACAATCTATTCTATTTCATTCGTACAATCCATTCAAATTCATTCGTACGATCCATTCTTACTCATTCGTATGATCCATTCTAATTCATTCGTACGATCCATTCTAATTCATTCGCACAATCTATTCTAATTCATTCGTACGATCCATTCTACTTCATTCGTACGATCGTATGAATGAATTAGAATGGATCGTACGGAATGAATTAGAATGGATTGTATGAATGAATTAGAATGGATACATTCTTGCGAATGAATTAGAATGGATCATACGAATGAGTAAGAATGGATCGTACGAATGAAATAGAATGGATTGTATGAATGAATTAGAATGGATCATACAAATGAATTAGAATGGATCGTACGAATGAATTAGAATGGATCATACGAATGAGTAAGAATGGATCGTACAAATGAAATAGAATGGATTGTACGAATGAATTAGAATGGATCGTACGAATGAATTAGAATGGATCGTGTGAAAGAATTAGAATGCATTGTATGAATGAATTAGAATGGATCGTATGAATGAATTAGAATGGATCGTGCGAATGAATTCGAATGGATCGCATGATCCATTCGAATAGAATGGATCGTATGAATGAATTAGAATGGATCGGGCGAATGAATTAGAATGGATCGTATGAATGAATTAGAATGGATCGTATGAATGAATTAAAATGGATCGTGCGAATGAATTAGAATGGATCGTACGAATGAGTTAGAATGGATCGTATGAATGAATTAGAATGGATCATACGAATGAATTAGAATGGATCATACGAATGAGTAAGAATGGATCGTACGAATGAAATAGAATGGATTGTACGAATGAATTAGAATGGATACATTCATGCGAATGAATTAGAATGGATCGGACGATTGAATTAGAATGGATCGTACGATTCATTCTAATTCATTCGTACGATCCATTCTAATACATTCGTACGATTCATGCTAATTCATTCGCACGATCCATTCTAATTCATTCGTACGAATGTATCCATTCTAATTCATTCGTACGATCCATTCTAATTCCTTAATATGATCCATTCTAATTCATTCGTACAATCGATTCTAATTCATTCGCACTAACCATTCTAATTCATTCGTACGATCCATTCTAATTCATTCGTATGATCCATTCTAATTTATTCATTCAAATATATCCATTCTAATTCATTCGTACGATCCATTCTAATTCATTCGCACGATCCATTCTAATTCATTCGCACGAATGTATCCATTCTAATTCATTTGCACGATCCATTCTAATTCATTCCTATGATCTATTCTAATTCATTCGTACGATCCATTCTAATCCATTCGCTCGAATGTATCCATTCTAATTCATTCGTACGATCCATTCTAATTCGTTCGTAAGATCCATTCTAATTCGTTTGTACGATCCATTCTAATTCGTTCGTACGATCCATTCTTATTCATTCGTATGATCCATTCTAATTCATTCCTACGATCTATTCTAATTCATTCGCTCGAATATATCCATTCTAATTCATTCGTTTGATCCATTCTAATTCATTCGCACGATCCATTCTAATTCCTTCGTATGATCCATTCTAATCCATTCGTACGATCCATTCTAATTCATTCGTACGATCCATTCTAATTCATTCGTATGATCCATTCTAATTCATTCGTAGGATCCATTCTAATTCATTCATATAATCCATTCTAATTCATTCGCACGAATGTATCCATTCTAATTAATTCGTACGATCCATTCTAATTCATTCGTATGATCTATTCTTATTCATTCGCACGATCCAGTCTAATTGATTCGCACGATCCATTCTAATTCATTCGCACGAATGTATCCATTCTAATTCATTCGTACGATCCATTCTAATTCATTAATTTGATCCATTCTAATTCATTCGTACGATCCATTCTAATTCATATGCACAAAGGTATCCATTCTAATCCATTCATAGGATCCATTCTAATTCATTCGTACGATCCATTCTAATCCATTCGCTCGAATGTATCCATTCTAATTCATTCGTACGATCCATTCTAATTCGTTCGTACGATCCATTCTAATTCATTTGTACGATCCATTCTAATTCGTTCGTACGATCCATTCTAATTCATTCGTATGATCCATTCTAATTCATTCCTACGATCTATTCTAATTCATTCGCTCGAATATATCCATTCTAATTCATTCGTTTGATCCATTCTAATTCATTCGCACGATCCATTCTAATTCCTTCGTATGATCCATTCTAATCCATTCGTACGATCCATTCTAATTCATTCGTACGATCCATTCTAATTCATTCGTATGATCCATTCTAATTCATTCGTAGGATCCATTCTAATTCATTCATATAATCCATTCTAATTCATTCGCACGAATGTATCCATTCTAATTAATTCGTACGATCCATTCTAATTCATTCGTATGATCTATTCTTATTCATTCGCACGATCCAGTCTAATTGATTCGCACGATCCATTCTAATTCATTCGCACGAATGTATCCATTCTAATTCATTCGTACGATCCATTCTAATTCATTAATTTGATCCATTCTAATTCATTCGTACGATCCATTCTAATTCATATGCACAAAGGTATCCATTCTAATCCATTCATAGGATCCATTCTAATCCATTCGTACGATCCATTCTAATTCATTCGTACGATCCATTCTAATTCATTTGCTCGAATGTATCCATTCTAATCCATTCGTACGATCCATTCTAATCCATTCGTACGATCCATTCTAATTCATTCGCATGAATGTAACCATTCTAATTCATTCATTTGATCCATTCTAATTCATTCGTACGATCCATTCTAATTCATTCGTCTGATCCATTCTAATTCATTCGCACGAATATATCCATTCTAATTCATTCTTACGATCCATTCTAATTCATTCGTATGATCCATTCTAATTCATTCGTACAATCCATTCTAATTCATTCGCACGAATGTATCCATTCTAATTAATTCGTACGATCCATTCTAATTCATTCGTATGATCTATTCTTATTCATTCGCACGATCCAGTCTAATTGATTCGCACGATCCATTCTAATTAATTCATAGGATCCATTCTAATTCATTCCTACAATCCATTTTAATTCTTTCACACGATCCACTCTAATTCATTCGTACGATCCAGTCTAATTCATTCATACAATCCATTCTAAATCATTCGTACGATCCATTCTAATTCACTCATACGATCCATTCTTATACATTCATACGATCCATTCTAATTCATTTGCACGAATATATCCATTCTAATTCATTCGTACGATCCATTCTAATTCCTTCGTACGATCCATTTTAATTCATTCGTACGATCTATTCTAATTCATTCGTATGATCCATTCTAATTCATTCGTACGATTCATTCTAATTCCTTCGTACGATCCATTCTAATTCATTCGTACGATCCATTCTAATTCATTCGTACAATCTATTCTAATTCATTCGTACGAATGGATAAATTCGTGTGAATGAATTAGAATGGATCGTACGAATGAGTAAGAATGGATCGTACGAATGAAATAGAATGGATTGCACGAATGAATTAGAATGGATCGTACGAATGAATTAGAATGGATCGTGTGAAAGAATTAGAATGGATTGTATGAATTAATTAGAATGGATCGTACGATGGAATTAGAATGGATCGTACGAATGAATTAGAATGGATCGTACGAATGAATTAGAATAGATCGTACGAATGAATTAGAATGGATCGTACGAATGAATTAGAATGGATCGTGTGAAAGAATTAGAATGGATCGTACGAATGAATTAGAATGGATCGTGCGAATGAATTAGAATGTATCGTACGAATGAATTAGAATGGATCGTGCTAATGAATTAGAACTGATCGAACGAATGAATTAGAATAGATCGTGCATTCGTACGATCCATTCTAATTCATTCGCACGAATGTATCCATTCTAGTTCATTCGTACGATCCATTCTAATTCATTCGTACGATCCATTCTAATTCATTCATACGATCTATTCTAATTCATTCATACAATCCATTCTAATTTTTTCACACGATCCATTCTAATTCATTCGTACTATCCATTCTAATTCATTCGCATAATCCATTCTATTTCATTCGTACGATCCATTCTTACTCATTCGTATGATCCATTCTAATTCATTCGCACGAATGTAACCATAATGGATCATACGAATGAGTAAGAATGGATCGTACGAATGAAATAGAATGGATTGTGCGAATGAATTAGAATAGACCGTACGAATGAATTAGAATGGATACATTCGTGCGAATGAATTAGAATGGATCGGACGAATGAATTAGAATGGATCGTACGAATGAATTAGAATGGATCGTACGAATAAAATAGAATAGATTGTACGAATGAATTAGAATGGATCCTACGAATGAATTAGAATAGATCGTATGAAAGAATTAGAATGGATTGTATGAATGAATTAGAATGAATTCGTACGATCCATTCAAATTCATTCGCACGATCCATTCTAATTCATTCATACGATGCATTCTAATTCATTCATACGATCCATTCTAATTCTTTCACACGATCCATTCTAATTCATTCGTAGGATCCATTCTAATTCATTCGTACAATCTATTCTATTTCATTCGTACGATCCATTCTTACTCATTCGTATGATCCATTCTAATTCATTCGGACGAATGTATCTATTCTAATTTATTCGTACGATCCATTCTAATTCATTCGTACGATCCATTCTAATTCATTCGTCCAATCCATTCTAATTCATTCGCACGAATGTATCCATTCTAATTCATTCGTACTATCCATTCTAATTCATTCGTACGATCCATTCTAATTCATTCGTAAGATCCATTCTAATTCATTCGTACGATCCATTCTAATTCATTCGTCCGATCCATTCTAATTCATTCGCACGAATGTATCCATTCTAATTCATTTGTACGATCCATTCTAATTCATTCGTACGATCCATTCTAATTCATTCGTAAGATCCATTCTAATTCATTCGTACGATCCATTCTAATTCATTCGTACGATCAATTCTAATTCATTCGCACGAATGTATCCATTCTAGTTCATTCGTACGATCCATTCTAATTTATTCGTACGATCCATTCTAATTCATTCCCACGATCCATTCTAATTTATTCGTACGATCTATTCTAATTCATTCGTACGATCTATTCTAATTCATTCGCACGAATGTAACCATTCTAATTCATTCATACGATTCATTCTAATTAATTCGTATGAGCTATTCTAATTCATTCGTACGATCCATTCTAATTCATTCGTACGATCCATTGTAATTCATTCATACAATCCATTTAGATTCATTCGCACAAATGTATCCATTCAAATTCATTCGTACGATCCAGTCTAATTCATTCGTACGATCCATTCTAATTCATTCGCACGAATATATCCATTCTAATTATTTCGTACGATGCATTCTAATTCATTCGTACGATTATCCATTCATGCGAATGAATTAGAATGGATCGTGCACGAATGTATCCATTCTAATTCATTCATACGATCCATTCTAATTCATTAATATGATCCATTCTAATTCATTCGTACGATCCATTCTAATTCATATGCACAAAGGTATCCATTCTAATCCATTCGTAGGATCCATTCTAATCCATTCGTACGATCCATTCTAATTCATTCGTATGATCCATTCTAATTCATTCGCTCGAATGTATCCATTCTAATCCATTCATACGATCCATTCTAATCCATTCGTACGATCCATTCTAATTCATTCGCATGAATGTAACCATTCTAATTCATTTATTTGATCCATTCTAATTCATTCGTGCGATCCATTCTAATTCATTCGTCCGATCCATTCTAATTCATTCGCACGAATGTATCCATTCTAATTCATTCGTACGATCCATTTTAATTCATTAATATGATCCATTCTAATTCATTCGTACGATCCATTCTAATTCATTCGTACGATCCATTCTAATTCATTCGCACGAATGTATCCATTCTAGTTCATTCGTACGATCCATTCTAATTCATTCGTACGATCCATTCTAATTCATTCGCACGAATGTATCCATTCTAATTTATTCATACGATCCATTCTAATTCATTAATATGATCTATTCTAATTCATTCGTACGATCCATTCTAATTCATATGCACAAAGGTATCCATTTTAATTCATTCGTACGATCCATTCTAATTCAGAATCGTACGAATGAATTAGAATGGATACATTCGTGCGAATGAATTAGAATTGATCGTACGAATGAATTAGAATGGATCGTGCGAATGAATTAGACTGGATCGTACGAATGAATTAGAATGGATCGTACGAATGAACTAGAATGGATACATTTGTGCGAATGAATTAGAATGGATCGTACGAATGAATTAAAATGGATCTTACGAATGAATTAGAATGGATCGTACGAATGAATTAGAATGGATCGTACGAATGAATTAGAATGGATACATTCGTGCAAATGAATTAGAATGGATCGGACGAATGAATTAGAATGGATCGTACGAATGAATTAGAATAGATCGTACGAATGAATTAGAATGGATCGTACGAATAAATTAGAATGGATACATTCGTCCGAATGAATTAGAATGGATCATACGAATGAGTAAGAATGGATCGTACGAATGAAATAGAATAGATTGTACGAATGAATTAGAATGGATCCTACGAATGAATTAGAATGGATCGTGTGAAAGAATTAGAATGGATTGTATGAATGAATTAGAATGGATCGTATGAATGAATTAGAATGGATCGTGCGAATGAATTCGAATGGATCGTATGAATGAGTAAAAATTCATTCATACAATCCATTCTAATTCTTTCACACGATCCATTCTAATTCATTCGTACGTTCCATTCTAATTCATTAGCACGATCCATGCTAATTCATTCGTTCGATCAATTCTAATTCATTAGCACGATCCATTCTAATTCTTTCGTACGATCCATTCTAATTCATTCGTAAGATCCATTCTAATTCATTCGTACGATCCATTCTAATTCATTTGCACGAATGTATCCATTCTAGTTCATTCGTACGATCCATTCTAATTCATTCGTACGATCCATTCTAATTCATTCGCACGATCCATTCTAATTCATTCGTACGATCAATTCTAATTCATTCGCACGAATGTATCCATTCTAATTCATTCGTACGATCCTGAATTAGAATGGATCGTACGAATGAATTAGAATGGATCGTACGAATGAACTAGAATGGATACATTCGTGCGAATGAATTAGAATGGATCGTACGAATGAATTAGAATGGATCGTACGAACGAATTAGAATGGATCATACGAATGAATTAGAATGGATCATACGAATGAGTAAGAATGGATCGTACGAATGAAATAGAATGGATTGTACGAATGAATTAGAATGGATCGTACGAATGAATTAGAATGGATCGTACGAATGAATTAGAATGGATCGTACGAATAAATTAGAATGGATACATTCGTCCGAATGAATTAGAATGGATCATACGAATGAGTAAGAATGGATCGTACGAATGAAATAGAGTAGATTGTACGAATGAATTAGAATGGATCCTACGAATGAATTACAATGGATCGTGTGAAAGAATTAGAATGGATTGTATGAATGAATTAGAATGGATCGTATGAATGAATTAGAATGGATCGTGCGAATGAATTCGAATGGATCGTACGAATTCATTCTAATTCATTCATACAATCCATTCTAATTCTTTCACACGATCCATTCTAATTCATTCGTACGTTCCATTCTAATTCATTAGCACGATTCATGCTAATTCATTCGTTCGATCAATTCTAATTCATTAGCACGATCCATTCTAATTCATTCGTACGATCCATTCTAATTCATTCGTACGATCCATTCTAATTCATTCGCACGAATGTATCCATTCTAATTCATTCGTACGATCCATTCTAATTCATTCGCACGATCCATTCTAATTCATTCGTACGATCAATTCTAATTCATTCGCACGAATGTATCCATTCTAATTCATTCGTACGATCCTGAATTAGAATGGATCGTACGAATGAATTAGAATGCATCGTATGAACGAACTAGAATGGATACATTCGTGCGAATGAATTAGAATGGATCGTACGAATGAATTAGAGTGGATCGTACGAATGAATTAGAATGGATCGTACGAATGAATTAGAATGGATCATACGAATGAGTAAGAATGGATCGTACGAATGAAATAGAATGGATTGTACGAATGAATTAGAATGGATCGTACGAATGAATTAGAATGGATCGTGTGAAAGAATTAGAATGGATTGTATGAATGAATTAGAATGGATCATATGAATGAATTAGAATGGATCGTGCGAATAAATTCGAATGGATTGTACGAATGAATTAGAATGGATCGTACGAATGAATTAGAATGGATACATTCGTGCAAATGAATTAGAATAGATACATTCGTGCGAAAGAATTAGAATAGATCGTATGAATGAATTAGAATGGATCCTATGAATGAATTAGAATGGATCGTGCGAATGAATTAGAATGGATCGTACGAATGAATTAGAATGGATCGTGCTAATGAATTAGAATTGATCGTACGAATGAATTAGCATGGATCGTGCTAATGAATTAGAATGGAACGTACGAATGAATTAGAATGGATCGTGTGAAAAAATTAGAATGGATTGTATGAATGAATTAGAATGAATTCGTACGATCCATTCGAATTCATTCGCACGATCCATTCTAATTCATTCATACGATCCATTCTAATTCATTCATACAATCCATTCTAATTCTTTCACACGATCCATTCTAATTCATTCGTAGGATCCATTCTAATTCATTCGTACAATCTATTCTATTTCATTCGTACGATCCATTCTTACTTATTCGTATGATCCATTCTAATTCATTCGGACGAATGTATCCATTCTAATTTATTCGTACGATCCATTCTAATTCATTCGTACGATCCATTCTAATTCATTCGTACGATCCATTCTTACTCATTCGTATGATCCATTCTAATTCATTCGTACAATCCATTCTAATTCATTCGTACGATCCATTCTAATTCATTCGCTCAATCTATTCTAATTCATTTGTACGATCTATTCTAATTCATTCGTACGATCATACGAATGAATTAGAATGGATCGTACGGAATGAATTAGAATGGATTGTATGAATGAATTAGAATGGATACATTCGTGCGAATGAATTAGAATGGATCATACGAATCAGTAAGAATGGATCGTACGAATGAAATAGAATGGATCGTACGAATGAATTAGAATGGATCGTACGAATGAATTAGAATGGATCATACGAATGAATTAGAATGGATACATTCGTGCGAATGAATTAGAATGGATCGGACGAATGAATTAGAATGGATCGTACGAATGAATTAGAATGGATCAAATGAATGAATAAGAATGGTTACATTCATGTGAATGAATTAGAATGGATCGTACGAATGGATTAGAATGGATCGTACGAATGGATTAGAATGGATACATTCGAGCGAATGAATTAGAATGGATCGTACGAATGAATTAGAATGGATCGTACGAATGGATTAGAATGGATCCTACGAATGGATTAGAATGGATACCTTTGTGCATATGAATTAGAATGGATCGTACGAATGAATTAGAATGGATCATATTAATGAATTAGAATGGATCGTACGAATGAATTAGAATGGATACATTCGTGCACGATCCATTCTAATTCATTCGTACGAATGTATCCATTCTAATTCATTCGTACGATCCATTCTAATTCATATGCACAAAGGTATCCATTCTAATTCATTCGTACGATCCATTCTAATTCAGGATCGTACGAATGAATTAGAATGGATACATTCGTGTGAATGAATTAGAATTGATCGTACGAATGAATTAGAATGGATCGTACGAATGAATTAGAATGGATCGTACGAATGAACTAGAATGGATACATTCGTGCGAATGAATTAGAATGGATCGTACGAATGAATTAGAATGGATCTTACAAATGAATTAGAATGGATCGTACGAATGAATTAGAATGGATCGTACGAATGAATTAGAACGGATACATTCGTGCGAATGAATTAGAATGGATCGGACGAATGAATTAGAATGGATCGTACGAATGAATTAGAATGGATCAAATGAATGAATTAGAATGGTTACATTAATGCGAATGAATTAGAATGGATCGTACGAATGGATTAGAATGGATCGTACGAATGGATTAGAATGGATACATTCGAGCGAATGAATTAGAATGGATCGTACGAATGAATTAGAATGGATCCTACGAATGGATTAGAATGGATACCTTTGTGCATATGAATTAGAATGGAACGTACGAATGATTTAGAATGGATCATATTAATGAATTAGAATGGATCGTACGAATGAATTAGAATGGATATATTCGTGCGAATGATTTAGAATGGATCGTGCGAATCAATTAGACTGGATCTTGCGAATGAATAAGAACAGATCATACGAATGAATTAGAATGGATCGTACGAATTAATTAGAATGGATACATTCGTGCGAATGAATTAGAATGGATTGTATGAATGAATTAGAATGGATCGTACGAATGAATTAGAATGGATCATACGAATTAATTAGAATGGATCATACGAATGAATTAGAATGGATCGTACGAATGAATTAGAATGGATCGTACGAATGAATTAGAATGGATACATTCGTGCGAATGAATTAGAATGGATTGTGCGAATGAATAAGAACAGATCGTGCGAATGAATTAGAATCGATCGTACGAATGAATTAGAATGGATCGTGCGAATGAATTAGAATGGATCTTACGAATGAATTAGAATGGATACATTTGTGCGAATGAATTAGAATGGATCGTACGAATGAATTAGAATAGATCGTATGAATGAATTAGAATGGATCGTACGAATGAATTAGAATGGATCGTGCGAAAGAATTAGAATGGATCGTACGAATGAATTAGAATAGATCGTACGAATGAACTAGAATGGATACATTAGTGCGAATGAATTAGAATGGATCGTACGAATGAATTAGAATGGATCGTACGAATGAATTAGAATGGATCTTACGAATGAATTATAATGGATCGTACGAATGAATTAGAATGGATCGTACGAATGAATTAGAATGGATATATTCGTGCGAATGAATTAGAATGGAATAGACAAATGAATTAGAATGGATCATACAAATGAATTAGAATGGATCGTACGAATGAATTAGAATGGATCGTACGAATAAATTAGAATGGATACATTCGTCCGAATGAATTAGAATGGATCATATGAATGAGTAAGAATGGATCGTACGAATGAAATAGAATAGATTGTACGAATGAATTAGAATGGATTGTATGAATGAAATAGAATGGATCGTATGAATGAATTAGAATAGATCGTGCGAATGAATTCGAATGGATCGTATGAATTCATTCTAATTCATTCATACAATCCATTCTAATTCTTTCACACGATCCATTCTAATTCATTCGTAGGATTCATTCTAATTCATTCGTACAATCTATTCTAATTCATTCGGACGAATGTATCCATTCTAATTTATTCGTACAATCCATTCTAATTCATTCGTACGATCCATTCTTACTCATTCGTACGATCCATTCTAATTCCTTCCTACGATCCATTCTAATTCATTCGCACCATCCATTCTAATTCTTTCATACAATCCATTCTAATTCTTTCGTGCGAATGAATTAGAATGGATACCTTTGTGCATATGAATTAGAATGGATCGTACGAATGAATTAGAATGGATCATATTAATGAATTAGAATGGATCGTACGAATGAATTAGAATGGATACATTCGTGCGAATGAATTAGAATGGATCGTGCGAATCAATTAGACTGGATCGTGCGAATGAATAACAATAGATCATACGAATGAATTAGAATGGATCGTACTAATTAATTAGAATGGATACATTCGTGCGAATGAATTAGACTGGATTGTATGAATGAATTAGAATGGATCGTACGAATGAATTAGAATGGATCATACGAATTAATTAGAATGGATCATCCGAATGAATTAGAATGGATCGTACGAATGAAGTAGAATGGATCGTACGAATGAATTAGAATGGATCGTGCGAATGAATTAGAATGGATCGTACGAATGAATTAGAATGGATACATTTGTGCGAATGAATTAGAATGGATCGTACAAATGAATTAGAATGGATCGTACGAATGAATTAGAATGGATCGTGTGAAAGAATTAGAATGGATCGTACGAATGAATTAGAATGGATCGTGCGAATGAATTAGAATGGATCGTACGAATGAATTAGAATGGATACATTTGTGCGAATGAATTAGAATGGATCGTACGAATGAATTAGAATGGATCGTATGAATGAATTAGAATGGATCGTACGAATAAATTAGAATGGATCGTGCGAATGAATTAGAATGGATCGTACGAATGAATTAGAATGGATCGTACGAATGAACTAGAATGGATACATTCGTGCGAATGAATTAGAATGGATCGTACGAATGAATTAGAATGGATCGTACGAATGAATTAGAATGGATCTTACGAATGAATTAGAATGGATCGTACGAATGAATTAGAATGGATCGTACGAATGAATTAGAATGTATCGTACGAATGAATTAGAATGGATCGTACGAATGAACTAGAATGGATCGTACCAATGAGTAAGAATGGATCGTACGAATGAATAGAATGAATTAGAATGGATCGGACGAATGAATTAGAATGGATCGTATGAATGAATTAGAATGGATCGTACGAATGAATTAGAATGGATCGTGCGAATGAATTAGAATGGATCGTACGAATGAATTAGAATGGATCGTGTGAAAGAATTAGAATGGATCGTACGAATAAATTAGAATAGATCGTGCGAATGAATTAGAATGGATCGTACGAATGAATTAGAATGGATATATTTGTGCGAATGAATTAGAATGGATCGTACGAATGAATTAGAATGGATCGTATGAATGAATTAGAATGGATCGTACGAATGAATTAGAATGGATCGTATGAATGAATTAGAATGGATCGTACGAATGAATTAGAATGGATCGTGCGAATGAATTAGAATGGATCGTACGAATGAATTAGAATGGATCGTACGAATGAACTAGAATGGATACATTCGTGCGAATGAATTAGAAGGGATCGTACGAATGAATTAGAATGGATCGTACGAATGAATTGGAATGGATCTTACAAATGAATTAGAATGGATCGTACGAATGAATTAGAATGGATTGTACGAATGAATTAGAATAGATCGTACGAATGTATTAGAATGGATCGTGCGAATGAATTAGATTGGATCGTACCAATGAGTAAGAATGGATCGTACGAATGAATAGAATGGATCATATGAATGAATTAGAATGGATACATTCGTGTGAATGAATTAGAATGGATCGTATGAATGAATTAGAATAGATTTTGTGAATGAATTAGAACTGATCGTACGAATGAATTAGAATGGATCGTACGAATGAATTAGAATGGATCGTATGAATGAATTAGAATGGTTACATTCATGCGAATGAATTAGAATGGATCGTACGAACGAATGAATTAGAATGGATCGTACGAATGAATTAGAATGGATCGTACGAATGAATTAGAATGGATACATTCGTGCGAATGAATTAGAATGGATACATTCGTGCGAAAGAATTAGAATAGATCGTATGAATGAATTAGAATGGATCCTATGAATGAATTAGAATGGATCGTGCGAATCAATTAGAATGGATCGTACGAATGAATTAGAATGGATCGTGCTAATGAATTAGAATTGATCGAACGAATGAATTAGCATGGATCGTGCTAATGAATTAGAATGGAACGTACGAATGAATTAAAATTGATCATGTGAAAGAATTAGAATGGATTGTATGAATGAATTAGAATGAATTCGTACGATCCATTCGAATTCATTCGCACGATCCATTCTAATTCATTCATACGATCCATTTTAATTCATTCGTACGATCCATTCTAATTCATTCGCACAAATGTATCCATTCTAATTCATTCGTACGATCCATTCTAATTCATTCGCACGATCCATTCTAATTCATTCGTGCAATCCATTCTATTTCATTCGTACGATCCATTCTTACTCATTCGTACGATCCATTCTAATTCATTCACACGAATGTATCCATTCGTACGAATGAATTAGAATAGATTGTACGAATGAATTAGAATGGATCGTACGAATGAATTAGAATGGATCGTACGAATGAATTAGAATAGATCGTACGAATGAATTAGAATGGATCGTACGAAGGAATTAGAATGGATCGTACGAATGAATTAGAATGGATATATTCATGCAAATGAATTAGAATGGATCGTATGAATGTATTAGAATGGATCGTATGAGTGAATTAGAATGGATCGTACGAATGAATTAGAATGGATCATACGAATGAATTAGAATGGATCGTACGAATGAATTAGAATGGATCGTACGAATGAATTAGAATGGATCGTACGAATGAATTAGAATGGATCATACGAATGAATTAGAATGGATCATACGAATGAGTAAGAATGGATCGTACGAATGAAATAGAATGGATTGTACGAATGAATTAGAATGGATACATTCGTGCGAATGAATTAGAATGGATCGTACGAATGGATTAGAATGGATCGTACGAATGAATTAGAATGCATCGTACGAAAGAATTAGAATGGTTATATTCATGCGAATGAATTAGAATGGATCGTACGAATGAATTAGACTGGATCGTACGAATGAATTTGAATGGATACATTTGTGCGAATGAATCTAAATGGATTGTTTGAATGAATTACGATGGATCGTACGAATGAATTAGAATGGATCGTACGAATGAATTAGAATAGCTCATACGAATGAACTAGAATGAATCGTATGAATGAATTAGAATGGTTACATTCGTGCGAATGAATTAGAATAGATCGTACGAATGAATTAGAATGGATCGTACGAATAAATTAGAATGGATCATGGGAATGAATTAGAATGGATCGTACGAATGAATTAGAATGGATCCACCGAATGAGTTAGAATGGATCATACGAATGAATTAGAATGGATTGTACGAATGAATTAGAATGGATTGTGGGAATGAATTAGAATGGATCGAATGAATGAATAAGAATGGATCGTACGAATGAATTAGAATGGATCGTGCGAATGAATTAGCATGAATCATACGAATGTATTAGAATGGATCATACGAATGAATTAGAATGAATCGTACGATCCATTCTAATTCATTCGTACAATCCATTCTATTTCATTCGTACGATCCATTCTTACTCATTCGTATGATCCATTCTAATTCATTCGCACGAATGTATCCATTCTAAATCATTCGTACGTTCCATTCTAATTCATTCGTACGATCCATTCTAAATCATTCGTACAATCCATTCTATTTCATTCGTACGATCAATTCTAATTCATTAGCACGATCCATTCTAATTCATTCGTACGATCCATTCAAATTCATTCGCACGAGCCATTCTAATTCATTCGTACAATCTATTCTATTTCATTCGTACGATCCATTCTTACTCATTCGTATGATCCATTCTAATTCATTCGCACGAATGTATCCATTCTAATCCATTCGTACGATCCATTCTAATCCATTCGTACGATCCATTCTAATTCATTCGCATGAATGTAACCATTCTAATTCATTCATTTAATCCATTCTAATTCATTCGTACGATCCATTCTAATTCATTCGTCCGATCCATTCTAATTCATTCGCACGAATGTATCCATTCTAAACCATTCATACGATCCATTCTAATTTATTCGTACGATTCATTCTAATTCTTTCGAAAGATTCATTCTAATTCATTCGTACGATCCATTCTAATTCATTCGTACGATCCATTCTAATTCATTTGTAAGATCCATTCTAATTCATTCGTACGATCCATTCTAATTCATTCGTACGTTCCATTCTAATTCATTAGCACGATCCATTCTAATTCATTCATATGATCCATTCTAATTCATTCATACAATCCATTCTAATTCTTTCACACGATCCATTCTAATTCATTCGTACAATCCATTCTAATTCATTCGTACCATCCATTCTATTTCATTCGTACGATCCATTCTTACTCATTCGTATGATCCATTCTAATTCATTCGTATGATCCATTCTAATTCATTCGTACGATCCATTCTAATTCATTCGTACGATCCATTCTAATTCATTCGCACGAATGGATCCATTCTAGTTCATTCGTACGATCCATTCTTATTCATTCGTACGATCCATTCTAATTCATTCGCACGATCCATTCTAATTCATTCATACGATCCATTCTAATTCATTCGTATGATCCATTCTAATTCATTCGTACAATCTATTATAATTCATTCGTACGAATGGATACATTCGTGTGAATGAATTAGAATGGATCGTACGAATGAGTAAGAATGGATCGTACGAATGAAATAGAATGGATTGCACGAATGAATTAGAATGGATCGTACGAATGAATTAGAATGGATCATGTGAAAGAATTAGAATGGATTGTATGAATGAATTAGAATGGATCGTACGAAGGAATTGGAATGGATCGTACGAATGAATTAGAATGGATCGTACGAATGAATTAGAATAGATCGTACGAATGAATTAGAATGGATCGTACGAATGAATTAGAATGGATCGTGTGAAAGAATTAGAATGGATCGTACGAATGAATTAGAATGGATCGTGCGAATGAATTAGAATGGATCGTACGAATGAATTAGAATGGATTGTGCTAATGAATTAGAATGGATACATTCTAATTCATTCGTACGATCCATTCTAATCCATTCTAATTCATTCGCACGATCCATTCTAATTCATTCGTACGATCCATTCTAATTCATTCGTACGATCCATTCTAATACATTCGTACGATTCATGCTAATTCATTCGCACGATCCATTCTAATTCATTCGTACGATCCATTCTTATTCATTCATACGATCCATTCTAATTCATTCGCATAATCCATTCTAATTCATTCGTACGATCCATTCTTACTCATTCGTATGATCCATTCTAATTCATTCGCTCGAATGTATCCATTCTAATTCATTCATACAATCCATTCTAATTCATTCCGTACGATCCATTCTAATTCATTCGTACGATCGTACGAATGAGTTAGAATAGATCATACGAATGAATTAGAATAGATTGTGCGAATGAAGTAGAATGGATCGTACGAATGAATTAGAATGGATATAGAATGGATCATACGAATGAGTAAGAATGGATCGTACGAATGAATTAGAATGGATCGTACGAATGAATTAGAATGGATCGTACGAATAAATTAGAATGGATACATTCGTCCGAATGAATTAGAATGGATCATACGAATGAGTAAGAATGGATCGTACGAATGAAATAGAATAGATTGTACGAATGAATTAGAATGGATCCTACAAATGAATTAGAATAGATCGTGTGAAAGAATTAGAATGGATTATATGAATGAATTAGAATGGATCGTATGAATGAATTAGAATGGATCGTGCGAATGAATTCTAATGGATCGTACGAATTCATTCTAATTCATTCATACAATCCATTCTAATTCTTTCACACGATCCATTCTAATTCATTCGTACGTTCCATTCTAATTCATTAGCACGATCCATGCTAATTCATTCGTTCGATCAATTCTAATTCATTAGCACGATCCATTCTAATTCATTCGTACGATCCATTCTAATTCATTCGTACGATCAATTCTAATTCATTCGCACGATCCATTCTAATTCAATCATAGGATCCATTCTAATTCATTCATACGATCTATTCTAATTCTTTCGCACGAATTTATCCATTCTAATTCATTCGCACGAATGTATCCATTCTAATTCATTCGTACGATCCATTCTAATTCATTCGTACGATCCATTCTAATTCATTCATACGATCCATTCTAATTCATTCATACGATCTATTCTAATTCATTCATACAATCCATTCTAATTCTTTCACACGATCCATTCTAATTCATTCGTACGATCCATTCTAATTCTTTCGCACAATCTATTCTATTTCATTCGTACGATCCATTCTTACTCATTCGTATGATCCATTCTAATTCATTCGGACGAATGTATCCATTCTAATTTATTCGTACGATCCATTCTAATTCATTCGTATGATCCATTCTAATTCATTCGTACGATCCATTCTAATTCATTTGTCCGATCCATTCTAATTCATTCGCACGAATGTATCCATTCTAATTCATTCGTACGATCCATTCTAATTCATTCGTACGATCCATTCTAATTCATTCGTAAGATCCATTCTAATTCATTCGTACGATCCATTCTAATTCACTCATACGAACCATTCTAATACATTCATACGATCCATTCTACTTCATTTGCACGAATATATCCATTCTAATTCATTCGTACGATCCATTCTAATTCATTCGCACAATCCATTCTATTTCATTCGTACGATCCATTCTTACTCATTCGTATGATCCATTCTAATTCATTCGCACGAATGTATCCATTCTAATTCATTCATACAATCCATTCTAATTCATTCCGTACGATCCATTCTAATTCATTCGTACGATCGTACGAATGAATTAGAATGGATCGTACGAATGAATTAGAATAGATTGTGCGAATGAATTAGAATGGATCGTATGAATGAATTAGAATGGATCGTACGAATGAATTAGAATGGATCATACGAATGAGTAAGAATGGATCGTACGAATGAATTAGAATGGATCGTACGAATGAATTAGAATGGATCATACGAATGAGTAAGAATGGATCGTACGAATGAAATAGAATGGATCGTACGAATGAATTAGAATGGATCGTACGAATAAATTAGAATGGATACATTCGTCCGAATGAATTAGAATGGATCATACGAATGAGTAAGAATGGATCGTACGAATGAAATAGAATAGATTGTACGAATGAATTAGAATGGATCCTACGAATGAATTAGAATGGATCGTGTGAAAGAATTAGAATGGATTGTATGAATGAATTAGAATGGATCGTATAAATGAATTAGAATGGATCGTGCGAATGAATTCGAATGGATCGTACGAATTCATTCTAATTCATTCATACAATCCATTCTAATTCTTTCACACGATCCATTCTAATTCATTCGTACGTTCCATTCTAATTCATTAGCACGATCCATGCTAATTCATTCGTTCGATCAATTCTAATTCATTAGCACGATCCATTCTAATTCATTCGTACGATCCGTTCTAATTCATTCGCACGATCCATTCTAATTCATTCATACTATCCATTCGAATTCATTCATACGATCTATTCTAATTCTTTCGCACGAATGTATCCATTCTAATTCATTCGCACGAATGTATCCATTCTAATTCATTCGTACGATCCATTCTAATTCATTCGTACGATCCATTCGAATTCATTCGCACGATCCATTCTAATTCATTCATATGATCCATTCTAATTCATTCATACAATCCATTCTAATTCTTTCACACGATCCATTCTAATTCTTTCGTACGATCCGTTCTAATTCATTCGTACAATCCGTTCTATTTCATTCGTACGATCCATTCTTACTCATTCGTATGATCCACTCTAATTCATTCGTACGATCCATTCTAATTCATTCGTACGATCCATTCTAATTCATTCGTACGATCCATTCTAATTCATTTGTACGATCCATTCTAATTCATTCGCACGAATGTATCCATTCTAGTTCATTCGTACGATCCATTCTAATTCATTCGTACGATCCATTCTAATTCATTCGCACGATCCATTCTAATTCATTCATACGATCCGTTCTAATTCATTCGTACGATCCATTCTAATTCATTCGTACAATCTATTCTAATTCATTCGTACGAATGGATACATTCGTGTGAATGAATTAGAATGGATCTTACGAATGAGTAAGAATGGATCGTACGAATGAAATAGAATGGATTGCACGAATGAATTAGAATGGATCGTACGAATGAATTAGAATGGATCGTGTGAAAGAATTAGAATGGATTGTATGAATGAATTAGAATGGATCGTACGAAGGAATTAGAATGGATCGTACGAATGAATTAGAATGGATCGTACGAATGAATTAGAATAGATCGTACGAATGAATTAGAATGGATCGTACGAATGAATTAGAATGGATCGTGTGAAAGAATTAGAATGGATCGTACGAATGAATTAGAATGGATCGTGCGAATGAATTAGAATGGATCGTACGAATGAATTAGAATGGATCGTGCTAATGAATTAGAATTGATCGAACGAATGAATTAGCATGGATCGTGCATTTGTACGATCCATTCTAATACATTCGTAAGATCCATTCTAATTCATTCGTATGATCCATTCTAATTCATTCGTACGATCCATTCTAATTCATTCGCACGAATGTATCCATTCTAGTTCATTCGTATGATCCATTATAATTCATTCGTACGATCCATTCTAATTCATTCATACGATCTATTCTAATTCATTCATACAATCCATTCTAATTCTTTCACACGATCCATTCTATTTCATTCGTACGATCCATTCTAATTCATTCGCACAATCCATTCTATTTCATTCGTACGATCCATTCTTACTCATTCGTATGATCCATTCTAATTCATTTGCACGAATGTATCCATAATGGATCATACGAATGAGTAAGAATGGATCGTACGAATGAAATAGAATGGATTGTGCGAATAAATTAGAATGGACCGTACGAATGAATTAGAATGGATACATTCGTGCGAATGAATTAGAATGGATCGGACGAATGAATTAGAATGGATCGTACGAATGAATTAGAATGGATCGTACGAATGAATTAGAATGGATCGTACGAATAAATTAGAATGGATACATTCGTCCGAATGAATTAGAATGGATCATACGAATGAGTAAAAATGGATCGTACGAATGAAATAGAATAGATTGTACGAATGACTTAGAATGGATCCTATAAATGAATTAGAATAGATCGTGTGAAAGAATTAGAATGGATTGTATGAATGAATTAGAATGAATTCGTACGATCCATTCGAATTCATTCGCACGATCCATTCTAATTCATTCATACGATCCATTCTAATTCATTCATACAGTCCATTCTAATTCTTTCACACGATCCATTCTAATTCATTTGTAGGATCCATTCTAATTCATTCGTATAATCTATTCTATTTCATTCGTACGATCCATTCTTACTCATTCGTACGATCTATTCTAATACATTCGGACGAATGTATCCATTCTAATTTATTCGTACGATCCATTCTAATTCATTCGTACGATCCATTCTAATTCATTCGTACGATCCATTCTAATTCATTCGTCCGATCCATTCTAATTCATTCGCATGAATGTATCCATTCTAATTCATTTGTAGGATCCATTCTAATTCATTCGTACGATCCATTCTAATTCATTCGTAAGATCCATTCTAATTCATTCATACAATCCATTCTACTTCATTCGTACGATCCATTCTAATTCATTCGCACGATCCATTCTAATACATTCATACGATCCATTCTAATTCATTTGCACGTGTGAATGAATTAGAATGGATCGTACGAATGAATTAGAATGGATACATTCGTGCGAATGAATTAGAATGGATCGTATGAATGAATTAGAATGGATCGTACGAATGAATTAGAATGGATTGTGCGAATGAATTAGAATGGATCGTACGAATGAATTAGAATGGATCGTACGAATGAACTAGAATGAATACATTCGTGCGAATGAATTAGAATGGATCGTACGAATGAATTAGAATGGATCGTACGAATGAACTAGAATGAATACATTCGTGCGAATGAATTAGAATGGATCGTACGAATGAATAAGAATGGATCGTACGAATGAATTAGAATGGATCTTACGAATGAATTAGAATGGATCGTACGAATGAATTAAAATGGATCGTACGAATGAATTAGAATGGATACATTCGTGCGAATGAATTAGAATGGATCGGACGAATGAATTAGAATGGATCGTACGAATGAATTAGAATGGATCGTACGAATGAATTAGAATGGATCGTACGAATAAATTAGAATGGGTACATTCGTTCGAATGAATTAGAATGGATCATACGAATGAGTAAGAATGGATCGTACGAATGAAATAGAATAGATTGTACGAATGAATTAGAATGAATCGTACGAATGAATTAGAATGGATCGTATGAATGAATTAGAATGGATACATTCGTGCGAATGAATTAGAATGGATCGGATGAATGAATTAGAATGGATCGTACGAATGAATTAGAATGGATCGTACGGAATGAATTAGAATGGATTGTATGAATGAATTAGAATGGATACATTCGTGCGAATGAATTAGAATGGATCATACGAATGAGTAAGAATGGATCGTACGAATGAAATAGAATGGATTGTACGAATGAATTAGAATGGATACATTCGTGCGAATGAATTAGAATGGATCGTACGAATGAATTAGAATGCATCGTACAAAAGAATTAGAATGGATATATTCATGCGAATGAATTAGAATGGATCGTACGAATGAATTATACTGGATCGTACGAATGAATTTGAATAGATACATTTGTGCGAAAGAATCTAAATGGATTGTATCAATGAATTACAATGGATCGTACGAATGAATTAGAATGGATCGTATGAATGAATTAGAATAGCTCATACGAATGAATTAGAATGAATCGTATGAATGAATTAGAATGGTTACATTCGTGCGAATGAATTAGAATAGATCGTACGAATGAATTAGAATGGATCGTACGAATAAATTAGAATGGATCGTCGGAATGAATTAGAATGGATCGTATGAATGAATTAGAATGGATCCACCGAATGAGTTAGAATGGATCATACGAATGAATTAGAATGGATTGTACGAATGAATTAGAATGGATTGTGCGAATGAATTAGAATGGATCGTATGAATGAATAAGAATGGATCGTACGAATGAATTAGAATGGATCGTGCGAATGAATTAGCATGAATCGTACGAATGTATTAGAATGGATCATACGAATGAATTAGAATGAATCGTACGATCCATTCTAATTCATTCGTACGATCCATTCTAATTCATTCACACGAATGTATCCATTCTAGTTCATTAGAACGATCCATTCTAGTTCATTCGTACGATCCATTCTAATTCATTCGTACGATCCATTCTAATTCATTCGTACGATCCATTCTAATTAATTCGTATGATCCATTCTAATTCATTCGTACGATCCATTCTAATTCATTCATACAATCCATTCTAATTCATTCGCACGAATGTATCCATTCTAATTAATTCGTACGATCCATTCTAATTCATTCGTATGATCCATTCTTATTCATTCGCACGATCCAGTATAATGGATTCGCACGATCCATTCTAATTCATTCGCACGAATGTATCCATTCTAATTCATTCGTACAATCCATTCTAATTCATTCGTACGATCCATTCTAATTCATTCGAATGGATCGCACGATCCATTCGAATAGAATGGATCATATGAATGAATTATAATGGATCGGGCGAATGAATTAGAATGGATTGTACGAATAAATTAGAATGTATCGTACGAATGAATTAGAATTGATCGTACGAAGGAATTAGAATGGATCGTACAAATGAATTAGAATGGATCTTACGAGTGAATTAGAATAGATCGTACGAATGAATTAGAATGGATCGTACGAAGGAATTAGAATGGATCGTACGAATGAATTAGAATGGATATATTCGTGCAAATGAATTAGAATGGATCGTATGAATGTATTAGAATGGATCGTATGAGTGAATTAGAATGGATCATACGAATGAATTAGAATGGATTGTACGAATGAATTAGAATGGATCGTACGAATGAATTAGAATGGATCATACGAATTAATTAGAATGGATCATACGAATGAATTAGAATGGATCGTACGAATGAATTAGAATGGATCGTACGAATGAATTAGAATGGAAACATTCGTGTCGCATGAATGTAACCATTCTAATTCATTCATTTGATCCATTCTAATTCATTCGTACGATCCATTCTAATTCATTCATCCGATCCATTCTAATTCATTCGCACAAATGTATCCATTCTAATTCATTCGTACGATCCATTCTAATTCATTCGTACGATCCATTCTAATTCATTCGCACGAATGTATCCATTATAGTTCATTCGTACGATCCATTCTAATTCATTCGTACGATCCATTCTAATTCATTCGCACGATCCATTCTAATTCATTCGTACGATCAATTCTAATTCATTCGCACGAATGTATCCATTCTAATTCATTCGTACGATCCTGAATTAGAATGGATCGTACGAATGAATTAGAATGGCTACCTTTGTGCATATGAATTTGAATGGATCGTACGAATGAATTAGAATGGATCATATTAATGAATTAGAATGGATCGTACGAATGAATTAGAATGGATACATTCGTGCGAATGAATTAGAATGGATCGTGCACGAATGTATCCATTCTAGTTCATTAGTACGATCCATTCTAATTCATTAATATGTTCCATTCTAATTCATTCGTACGATCCATTCTAATTCATATGCACAAAGGTATCCATTCTAATCCATTCGTAGGATCCATTCTAATCCATTCGTACGATCCATTCTAATTCATTCGTACAATCCATTCTAATTCATTCGCTCGAATGTATCCATTCTAATCCATTCGTACGATCCATTCTAATCCATTCGTACGATCCATTCTAATTCATTCGCATGAATGTAACCATTCTAATTCATTCATTTGATCCATTCTAATTCATTCGTACGATCCATTCTAATTCATTCGTCCGATCCATTCTAATTCATTCGCACGAATATATCCATTCTAATTCATTCGTACGATCCATTCTAATTCATTCGTACGATTCATTCTAATTCATTCGTAAGATCCATTCTAATTCATTCGTACGATCCATTCTAATTCATTCGTACGATCCATTCTAATTCATTCGCACGAATGTATCAATTCTAGTTCATTCGTACGATCCATTCTAATTCATTTGTATGATCTATTCTAATTCATTCGCACGATCCATTCTAATTCATTCGTACGATCCATTCCAATTCATTCGTACGATACATTCTAATTCATTCGCCCGATCCATTCTAATTCATTCGCACGAATGTATCCATTCTAATTAATTCGTACGATCCATTCTAATTCATTCGTACGTCTAATTCATTCGTGCGGTCCATTCTAATTCATTCACACAATCCATTCTATTTCATTCGTACGATCCATTCTAATTCATTCGTACGATCCATTCTGATTTATTCGTCCGATCCATTCTAATTCATTCGCACGAATGTATCCATTCTAATTCATTCGTACGATCCATTCTAATTCATTCGTACGATCCATTCTAACTCATTTGTAAGATCCATTCTAATTCATTCATACGATCCATTCTAATTCATTCTTATGATCCATTCTAATACATTCGTATGATCCATTCTAATTCATTCGTACGATCCATTCTAATTCATTCATACAATCCATTCTAATTCATTCGCACGAATGTATCCATTCTAATTATTTCGTACGATCCATTCTAATTTATTCGTATGATCCATTCTTATTCATTCGCACGATCCAGTCTAATGGATTCGCACGATCCATTCTAATTCATTCGCACGAATGTATCCATTCTAATTCATTCGTACGATCCATTCTAATTCATTAATATGATCCATTCTATTTCATTCGCACGATCCATTCTAATTCATTCGTACGATCCATTCTAATTCATTCGTACGATCCATTCTAATTCATTCGTACGATCCATTCTAATTCATTCGCACGATCCATTCTAATTCATTCGTACAATCTATTCTATTTCATTCGTACGATCCATTCTTACTCATTCGTATGATCCATTCTAATTCATTCGGACGAATGTATCCATTCTAATTTATTCGTACGATCCATTCTAATTCATTCGTACGATCCATTCTAATTCATTCGTACGATCCATTCTAATTCATTCGTCCGATCCATTCTAATTCATTCGCACGAATGTATCCATTCTAATTCATTCGTACGGTCCATTCTAATTCATTCGCATAATCCATTCTATTTCATTCATACGATCCATTCTTACTCATTCATATGATCCATTATGGATACATTCGTGCGAATGAATTAGAATGGATCATATGAATGAGTAAGAATGGATCGTACGAATGAAATAGAATGGATTGTGCGAATGAATTAGAATAGATCGTACGAATGAATTAGAATGGATCGTGTGAAAGAATTAGAATGGATTGTATGAATGAATTAGAATAGATCGTATGAATGAATTAGAATGGATCATACGAATGAATTAGAATGGATCGTACGAATGAACTAGAATGGATACATTCGTGCGAATGAATTAGAACGGATCGTACGAATGAATTAGAATGGATCGTACGAATGAATTAGAATGGATCTTACGAATGAATTAGATTGGATCGTACGAATGCACGATCCATGCTAATTCATTCGTTCGATCAATTCTAATTCATTAGCACGATCCATTCTAATTCATTCGTACGATCCATTCTAATTCATTCGCACGATCCATTCTAATTCATTCGTACGATCCATTCTAATTCTTTCACACGATCCATTCTAATTCATTCGTACGATCCATTCTAATTCATTCGTACGATCCATTCTAATTTCATTCGTACGATCCATTCTAATTCATTCTCTCGAATGTATCCATTCTAATCCATTCGTACGATCCATTCTAATCCATTCGTACGACCCATTCTAATTCATTCGCATGAATGTAACCATTCTAATTCATTCATTTGATCCATTCTAATTCATTCGTACGATCCATTCTAATTCATTTGTCCGATCCATTCTAATTCATTCGCACAAATGTATCCATTCTAATCCATTCGTAAGATCCATTCTAATTCATTCGTACGATCCATTCTAATTCATTCGTACGATCCATTCTAATTCATTAATATGATCCATTCTAATTCATTCGTACGATCCATTCTAATTCATTCATTTGATCCATTCTAATTCATTCGTACGATCCATTCTAATTCATTCGTACAATCCATTCTATTTCATTCGTACGATCCATTCTTACTCATTCGTATGATCCATTCGAATTCATTCGTATGATCCATTCTAATTAATTCGTACGATCCATTCTAATTCATTCGTACGATCCATTCTAATTCATTCGTACGATCCATTCTAATTCATTCGTACGATCCATTCTAATTCATTCGCACGAATGTATCCATTCTAGTTCATTCGTACGATCCATTCTAATTCATTCGTGCGATCCATTCTAATTCATTCGCACGATCCATTCTAATTCATTCGTACGATCCATTCTAATTCATTCATACGATCCATTCTAATTCATTCGTACGATCCATTCTAATTCATTTGTACAATCTATTCAAATTCATTCGTACGAATGGATAGATTCGTGTGAATGAATTAGAATGGATCGTACGAATGAGTAAGAATGGATCGTACGAATAAAATAGAGTGGATTGCACGAATGAATTAGAATGGATCGTACGAATGAATTAGAATGGATCGTGTGAAAGAATTAGAATGGATCGTATGAATGAATTAGAATGGATCGTGCGAATGAATTAGAATGGATCGTACGAATGAATTAGAATGGATCGTACGAATGAACTAGAATTGATCGTACGAATGAATTTGAATGGATCATTCGAATTAATTAGAATGGATCGTACAAATGAATTAGAATGGATCGTACGAATGAATTAGAATGGATACATTCGTGCGAATGAATTAGAATGGATCGTACGAATGAATTAGAATGGATCGTACGAATGAATTAGAATGGATATATTTGTGCGAATGAATTAGAATGGATCGTACGAATGAATTAGAATGGATCGTATGAATGAAATAGAATGGATCGTACGAATGAATTAGAATGGATCGTGCGAATGAATTAGAATGGATCGTACGAATAAATTAGAATGGATCGTACGAATGAACTAGAAAGGATACATTCTTGCGAATGAATTAGAATGGATCGTTTGAATGAATTAGAATGGATCGTACGAATGAATTAGAATGGATCTTACGAATGAATTAGAATGGATCGTACGAATGAATTAGAATGGATCGTACGAATGAATTAGAATAGATACATTCGTGCGAATGAATTAGAATGGATCGGACGAATGAATTAGAATGGATCGTACGAATGAATTAGAATGGATCGTGTGAAAGAATTAGAATGGATTGTATGAATGAATTAGAATAGATCGTATGAATGAATTAGAATGGATCGTGCGAATGAATTCGAATGGATCGTACGAATTCATTCTAATTCATTCATACAATCCATTCTAATTCTTTCACACGATCCATTCTAATTCATTCGTACGTTCCATTCTAATTCATTAGCACGATCCATGCTAATTCATTCGTTCGATCAATTCTAATTCATTAGCACGATCCATTCTAATTCATTCGTACGATCCATTCTAATTCATTCGCACGATCCATTCTAATTCATTCATAGGATTTATTCTAATTCATTCATACGATCTATTCTTATTCTTTCGCACGAATGTATCCATTCTAATTCATTCGCACGAATGTATCCATTCTAATTCATTCGTACGATCCATTCTAATTCATTCGTACGATCCATTCGAATTCATTCGCACGATCCATTCTAATTCATTCATATTATCCATTCTAATACATTCATACAATCCATTCTAATTCTTTCACACGTTCCATTCTAATTCATTCGTACGATCCATTCTAATTCATTCGTACAATCCATTCTATTTCATTCGTACGATCCATTCTTACTCATTCGTATGATCCATTCTAATTCATTCGTATGATCCATTCTAATTCATTCATACGATCCATTCTAATTCATTCGTACGATCCATTCTAATTCATTCGTACGATCCATTCTAATTCATTCGCACGAATGTATCCATTCTAGTTCATTCGTACGATCCATTCTAATTCATTCGTACGATCCATTCTAATTCAGGATCGTACGAATGAATTAGAATGGATACATTCGTGCGAATGAATTAGAATTGATCGTACGAATGAATTAGAATGGATCGTGCGAATGAATTAGAATGGATCGTACGAATGAATTAGAATGGATCGTACGAATGAAATAGAATGGATACATTCGTGCGAATGAATTAGAATGGATCGTACGAATGAATTAGAATGGATCGTACGAATGAATTAGAATGGATCTTACGAATGAATTAGAATGGATCGTACGAATGAGTAAGAATGGATCGTGCGAATGAATTAGAATGGATCGTACAAATGGATTAGAATGGATCATACGAATGGATTAGAATGGATACATTCGAGCGAATGAATTAGAATGGATCGTATGAATGAATTAGAATGGATTATACGAATGAGTAAGAATGGATCATACGAATGAAATAGAATGGATTGTACGAATGAATAAGAATGGATCGTACGAATGAATTAGAATGGATCGTGTGAAAGAATTAGAATGGATTGTATGAATGAATTAGAATGGATCATATGAATGAATTAAAATGGATACATTCGTGCGAATGAATTAGAATGGATCGTACGAATGAATTAGAATGGATCGTACGAATGAATTAGAATGGATCGTATGAATGAATTAGAATGGTTACATTCATGCGAATGAATTAGAATGGATCGTACGAATGGATTAGAATGGATCGTACGAATGGATTAGAATGGATACATTCGAGCGAATGAATTAGAATGGATCGTACGAATGAATTAGAATGGATCGTACGAATGGATTAGAATGGATCCTACGAATGGATTAGAATGGATACCTTTGTGCATATGAATTAGAATGGATCGTACGAATGAATTAGAATGGATCATATGAATGAATTAGAATGGATCGTGTGAAAGAATTAGAATGGATTGTATGAATGAATTAGAATAGATCGTATGAATGAATTAGAATGGATCGTACGAATGAATTATAATGGATCGTACGAATGAATTAGAATGGATCGTACGAATGAATTAGAATGGATACATTCGTGCGAATGACATAGAATGGATACATTCGTGCGAAAGAATTAGAATAGATCGTATGAATGAATTAGAATGGATCCTATGAATGAATTAGAATGGATCGTGCGAATGAATTAGAATAGATCGTATGAATGAATTAGAGTGGATCGTGCTAGTGAATTAGAATTGATCGAACGAATGAATTAGCATGGATCGTGCTAATGAATTAGAATGGAACGTACGAATGAATTAGAATGGATCGTGTGAAAGAATTAGAATGGATTGTATGAATGAATTAGAATGAATTCGTACGATCCATTCGAATTCATTCGCACGATCCATTCTAATATATTCATATGATCCATTCTAATTCATTCGTACGATCCATTCTAATTCATATGCACAAAGGTATCCATTCTAATCCATTCGTAGGATCCATTCTAATCCATTCGTACGATCCATTCTAATTCATTCGTACGATCCATTCTAATTCATTCGCTCGAATGTATCCATTCTAATCCATTCGTACGATCCATTCTAATTCATTCGTAAGATCCATTCTAATTCATTCGTACGATCCATTCTAATTCATTCGGACGATTCATTCTAATTCATTCGCACGAATGTATCCATTCTAGTTCATTCGTACGATCCATTCTAATTCATTCGTACGATCCATTCTAATTCATTCGCACGATCCATTCTAATTAATTCGTTCGATCAATTCTAATTCATTCGCACGAATGTATCCATTCTAATTCATTCGTACGATCCTGAATTAGAATGGATCGTACGAATGAATTAGAATGGATCGTACGAATGAGTAAGAATGGATCGTACGAATGAACTAGAATGGATTGCACGAATGAATTAGAATGGATCGTACGAATGAATTAGAATGGATCGTATGAAGGAATTAGAATGGATCGTACGAATGAATTAGAATGGATATATTCGTGCAAATGAATTAGAATGGATCGTATGAATGTATTAGAATGGATCGTATGAGTGAATTAGAATGGATCGTACGAATGAATTAGAATGGATCGTATGAATGAATTAGAATGGATCGTGCGAAAGAATTAGAATGCATTGTATGAATGAATTAGAATAGATCGTATGAATGAATTAGAATGGATCGTGCGAATGAATTCGAATGGATCGCATGATCCATTCGGATAGAATGGATCATATGAATGAATTAGAATGGATCGGGCGAATGAATTAGAATGGATTGTAGGAATGAATTAGAATGGATCGTATGAATGAATTAGAATGGATCGTATGAAAGAATTAGAATGGATCGTGCGAATGAATTAGAATGGATCGTACGAATGAATTAGAATGGATCGTACGAATGAATTAGAATGGATCATACGAATGAATTAGAATGGATCATACGAATGAGTAAGAATGGATCGTACGAATGAAATAGAATAGATTGTACGAATGAATTAGAATGGATACATTCATGCGAATGAATTAGAATTGATCGGATGATTGAATTAGAATGGATCGTACGATTCATTCTAATTCATTCGTACGATCCATTCTAATACATTCGTACGATTCATGCTAATTCATTCGCACGATCCATTCTAATTCATTCGTACGATCCATTCTTATTCATTCATACGATCCATTCTAATTCATTCGCACAATCCATTCTAATTCATTCGTACAATCCATTCTAATTCATTCGTATGAATGGATCGTATGAATGAATTAGAATGGATCGTGTGAAAGAATTAGAATGGATTGTATGAATGAATTAGAATGGATCGTACGAAGGAATTAGAATGGATCGTACGAAGGAATTAGAATGGATCGTACGAATGAATTAGAATGGATCATACAAATGAATTAGAATATATCGTACGAATGAATTAGAATAGATCGTACGAAGGAATTAGAATGGATCGTACGAATGAATTAGAATGGATATATTCGTGCAAATGAATTAGAATGGATCGTATGAATGTATTAGAATGGATCGTATGAGTGAATTAGAATGGATCGTACGAATGAATTAGAATGGATCGTATGAATGAATTAGACTGGATACATTCGTGTGAATGAATTAGAATGGATCGTATGAATGAATTAGAATAGATTTTGTGAATGAATTAGAACTGATCGTACGAATGAATTAGAATGGATACATTTGTACGAATGAATTAGAATGGATTGTATGAATGAATTAGAATGGATCGTACGAATGAACTAGAATGGATACATTCGTGCGAATGAATTAGAATGGATCGTACGAATGAATTAGAATGGATCGTACGAATGAATTAGAATGGATCCTACGAATGAATTAGAATGGATCGTACGAATGAATTAGAATGGATCGTATGAATGAATTAGAATGGATACATTCGTGCGAATGAATTAGAATGGATCGGACGAATGAATTAGAATGGATCGTACGAATGAATTAGAATGGACTGTACGAATGAATTAGAATGGATTGTACGAATAAATTAGAATGGATACATTCGTCCGAATGAATTAGAATGGATCATACGAATGAGTAAGAATGGATCGTACGAATGAAATAGAATAGATTGTACGAATGAATTAGAATGGATCCTACAAATGAATTAGAATGGATCGTGTGAAAGAATTAGAATGGATTGTATGAATGAATTAGAATGGATCGTATGAATGAATTAGAATGGATCGTGCGAATGAATTCGAATGGATCGTACGAATTCATTCTAATTCTTTCATACAATCCATTCTAATTCTTTCACACGATCCATTCTAATTCATTCGTACGTTCCATTCTAATTCATTAGCACGATCCATGCTAATTCATTCGTTCGATCAATTCTAATTCATTAGCACGATCCATTCTAATTCATTCGTACGATCCATTCTAATTCATTCGCACGATCCATTCTAATTCATTCATAGGATCCATTCTAATTCATTCATACAATCCATTCTAATTCATTCGCACGAATGTATCCATTCTAATTCATTCGTACGATCAGTTCTAATTCATTCACAAAATCTATTCTAATTCATTCATATGATCCATTCTAATTCATTCACACGAATGTATCTATTCTAATTCATTCATACGATCCATTCTAATTCATTCGAACGATCCATTCTAATTCACTCATACGATCCATTCTAATACATTCATACGATCCATTCTAATTCATTTGCACGAATATATCCATTCTAATTCATTCGTATGATCCATTCTAATTCCTTCGTACGATCCATTCTAATTCATTCGTACGATCTATTCTATTTCATTCGTACGATCCATTCTTACTCATTCGTACGATCCATTCTAATTCATTCGTCCGATCCATTCTAATTCATTCGCACGAATGTATCCATTCTAATTCATTCGTTCGAGATCCATTCTAATTCATTCGTACGATCCATTCTAATTCATTCGCACGATCCATTTTAATTCATTCGTAAGATCCATTCTAATTCATTCGTACGATCCATTCTAATTCATTCGTATGATCCATTCTAATTCATTCGCACGAATGTATCCATTCTAGTTCATTCGTACGATCCATTCTAATTCATTCATACAATCCATTCCAATTCATTCGCACGAATGTATCCATTCTAATTCATTCGTACGATCAGTTCTAATTCATTCGTGCGAATGAATTAGAATGGATCCACCGAATGAGTTAGAATGGATCATACGAATGAATTAGAATGGATTGTACGAATGAATTAGAATGGATTGTGCGAATGAATTAGAATGGATCGTATGAATGAATAAGAATGGATCGTACGAATGAATTAGAATGGATCGTACGAATGAATTAGAATGGATACATTCGTGCGAATGAATTAGAATGGATCATACGAATGAGTAAGAATGGATCGTACGAATGAAATAGAATGGATTGTACGAATGAGTTAGAATGGATTCGTACGAATGAATTAGAAGGGATACATTCGTGCGAATGAATTAGAATGGATCATACGAATGAGTAAGAATGGATCGTACGAATGAAATAGAATATATTGTACGAATGAATTAGAATGGATCGTGTGAAAGAATTAGAATGGATTGTATGAATGAATTAGAATAGATCGTATGAATGAATTAGAATGGATCGTACGAATGAATTAGAATAGATCGTACGAATGAATTAGAATGGATCGTACGAAGGAATTAGAATGGATCGTACGAATGAATTAGAATGGATATATTCGTGCAAATGAATTAGAATGGATCGTATGAATGTATTAGAATGGATCGTATGAGTGAATTAGAATGGATCGTACGAATGAATTAGAATGGATCGTATGAATGAATTAGAATGGATACATTCGTGTGAATGAATTAGAATGGATCGTATGAATGAATTAGAATAGATTTAGTGAATGAATTAGAACTGATCGTACGAATGAATTAGAATGGATACATTCGTGCGAATGAATTAGAATGGATTGTATGAATGAATTAGAATGGATCGTACGAATGAATTAGAATGGATCGTATGAGTGAATTAGAATGGATACGAAGGAATTAGAATGGATCGTACGAAGGAATTAGAATGGATCATACGAATGAAATAGAATGGATCGTACGAAGGAATTAGAATGGATCGTACGAAGGAATTAGAATGGATCGTACGAATAAATTAGAATGGATATATTTGTGCAAATGAATTAGAATGGATCGTATGAGTGAATTAGAACGGATAGTACGAATGAAGTAGAATGGATCGTATGAATGAATTAGAATGGATACATTCGTGCGAATGAATTAGAATGGATCGTATGAATGAATTAGAATAGATTGTGCGAATGAATTAGAATGGATCGTACGAATGAATTAGAATGGATACATTCGTGCGAATAAATTAGAATGGATTGTAGGAATGAATTAGAATGGATCGTACGAATGAATTAGAATGGATCGTACGAATGAATTAGAATAGATTACGCGAATGAATTAGAATGGATCCTACGAATGAATTAGAATAGATTACGCGAATGAATTAGAATGGATCGTACGAATGAATTAGAATGGATCGTACGAAGGAATTAGAATGGATCGTATGAATGAATTAGAATGGATCGTACGAAGGAATTAGAATGGATCGTACGAAGGAATTAGAATGGATCGTACGAATGAAATAGAATGGATTGTACGAATGAATTAGAATGGATTCGTACGAATGAATTAGAAGGGATACATTCGTGCGAATGAATTAGAATGGATCATACGAATGAGTAAGAATGGATCGTACGAATGAAATAGAATATATTGTACGAATGAATTAGAATGGATCGTGTGAAAGAATTAGAATGGATTGTATGAATAAATTAGAATAGATCGTATGAATGAATTAGAATGGATCGTACGAATGAATTAGAATAGATCGTACGAATGAATTAGAATGGATCGTACGAAGGAATTAGAATGGATCGTACGAATGAATTAGAATGGATATATTCGTGCAAATGAATTAGAATGGATCGTATGAATGTATTAGAATGGATCGTATGAGTGAATTAGAATGGATCGTACGAATGAATTAGAATGGATCGTATGAATGAATTAGAATGGATACATTCGTGTGAATGAATTAGAATGGATCGTATGAATGAATTAGAATAGATTTAGTGAATGAATTAGAACTGATCGTACGAATGAATTAGAATGGATACATTCGTGCGAATGAATTAGAATGGATTGTATGAATGAATTAGAATGGATCGTACGAATGAATTAGAATGGATCGTATGAGTGAATTAGAATGGATACGAAGGAATTAGAATGGATCGTACGAAGGAATTAGAATGGATCATACGAATGAAATAGAATGGATCGTACGAAGGAATTAGAATGGATCGTACGAAGGAATTAGAATGGATCGTACGAATAAATTAGAATGGATATATTTGTGCAAATGAATTAGAATGGATCGTATGAGTGAATTAGAACAGATAGTACGAATGAAGTAGAATGGATCGTATGAATGAATTAGAATGGATACATTCGTGCGAATGAATTAGAATGGATCGTATGAATGAATTAGAATAGATTGTGCGAATGAATTAGAATGGATCGTACGAATGAATTAGAATGGATACATTCGTGCGAATAAATTAGAATGGATTGTAGGAATGAATTAGAATGGATCGTACGAATGAATTAGAATGGATCGTACGAATGAATTAGAATAGATTACGCGAATGAATTAGAATGGATCCTACGAATGAATTAGAATAGATTACGCGAATGAATTAGAATGGATCGTACGAATGAATTAGAATGGATCGTACGAAGGAATTAGAATGGATCGTATGAATGAATTAGAATGGATCGTACGAAGGAATTAGAATGGATCGTACGAAGGAATTAGAATGGATCGTACGAATGAATTAGAATGGATCGTACGATTGAATTAGAATGGATCATACGAATGAGTAAGAATGGATCGTATGAATGAATTAGATTGGATCGTACGATCCATTCTAATTCATTAGCATGGATCGTGCTAATGAATTAGAATGGAATATACGAATGAATTAGAATGGTTCGTAGAATGGATCGTACGAATGAATTAGAATGAATTAGAATGGATCGTACGAATGAATTAGAATAGATCATAGGAATGAATTAGAATGGATCGTGCAAATGAATTAGAATGGATACATTCGTGCGAATGAATTAGAATGGATCGTGCGAATGAATTAGAATGGATATATTTGAATGAATAAATTAGAATGGATCATACGAATGAATTAGAATGGATCGTACGAATGAATTAGAATGGATAGTGCAAATGAATTAGAATCGATCGTACGAATGAATTAGAATGGATCATACGAATGAATTAGATCGTACGAATGAATTAGAATGGATCGTATGAATGAATTAAAATCGATACATTCGAGCGAATGAATTAGAATAGATCGTAGGAATGAATTAGAATGGATCGTACGAATGAATTAGAATGGATACATTTGTGAGAATGAATTAGAATGGATCGTACGAATAAATTAGAATGCATCGTACGATGAATTAGAATGGATATATTCGTGCGAATGAATTAGAATGGATCGTACGAATGAATTAGACTGGATCGTACGAATGAATTTGAATGGATACATTTGTGCGAATGAATCTAAAAGGATTGTATAAATGAATTACAATGGATCGTACGAATGAATTAGAATGGATCGTACGAATGAATTAGAATAGCTCATACGAATGAATTAGAATGAATCGTATGAATGAATTAGAATGGTTACATTCGTACGAATGAATTAGAATAGATCGTACGAATGAATTAGAATGGATCGTACGAATAAATTAGAATGGATCATGGGAATGAATTAGAATGGATCTTACGAATGAATTAGAATGGATCGTACGAATGAATTAGAATGGATCGTACGAATGAATTAGAATGGATACATTCGTGCGAATGAATTAGAATGGATCGGACGAATGAATTAGAATGGATCGTACGAATGAATTAGAATGGATCAAATGAATGAATTAGAATGGTTACATTCATGCGAATGAATAAGAATGGATCGTACGAATGGATTAGAATGGATACATTCGTGCGAATGAATTAGAATGGATTGTATGAATGAATTAGAATGGATCGTACGATCCATTCGAATTCATTCGCACGATCCATTCTAATTCATTCATACGATCCATTCTAATTCATTCATAGAATACATTCTAATTCTTTCACACGATCCATTCTAATTCATTCGTAGGATCCATTCTAATTCATTCGTACAATCTATTCTATTTCATTCGTACGATCCACTCTTACTCATTCGTATGATCCATTCTAATTCATTCGGACGAATATATCCATTCTAATTTATTCGTACGATCCATTCTAATTCATTCGCACGATCCATTCTAATCCATTCTTACTCATTCGTATGATCCATTCTAATTCAATCGTACGATCCATTCTAATTCATTCGTATGATCCATTCTAATTTCTTCGTACGATCCATTCCAATTCATTCATACGATCCATTCTAATTCATTCGTACGATCCATTCTAATTCCTTCGTACGATCCATTCTAATTCATTCGTACGATCCATTCTAATTCATTCGCGCAATCTATTCTAATTCATTCGTACGATCTATTCTAATTCATTCGTACGAACCATTCTAATTCATTCATACAATCCATTCTAATTTATTCACACGAATGTATCCATTCTAATTTATTCGTACGATCCATTCTAATTCATTCGCACAATCTATTCTAATTCATTCATACGATCCATTCTAATTCATTCGCACGAATGTATCCATTCTAATTCATTCATACGATCCATTCTACTTCATTCGTACTATCCGTTCTAATTCACTCATACGATCCATTATAATTGATTCATACGATCCATTCTAATTCATTTGCACGAATATATCCAATCTAATTCATTCGTACCATTCTAATTCCTTCGTACGATCCATTCTAATTCCTTCGTACGATCCATTCTATTTCATTCGTATGATCCATTCTAATTCCTTTGTACGATCCATTCTAATTCCTTCGTATCCATTCTAATTCACTCATACGATCCATTCTAATTCATTCGTACGATCCATTCTAATTCATTCATACAATCCATTCTAATTCTTTCACACGATCCATTCTAATTCATTCGTACGATCCATTCTAATTCATTCGCACAATCCATTCTATTTCATTCGTATGATCCATTCTTACTCATTCGTATGATCCATTCTAATTCATTCGCACGAATGTATCCATAATGGATCATACGAATGAGTAAGAATGGATCGTACGAATGAAATAGAATGGATTGTGCGAATGAATTTGAATAGACCATACGAAAGAGTTAGAATGGATACATTCGTGCGAATGAATTAGAATGGATCGGACGAATGAATTAGAATGGATCGTACGAATGAATTAGAATGGATCGTACGAATAAATTAGAATGGATACATTCGTCCGAATGAATTAGAATGGATCATACGAATGAGTAAGAATTGATCGTACGAATGAAATAGAATAGATTGTACGATTGAATTAGAATGGATTCGTACGAATGAATTAGAATGGATACATTCGTGCAAATGAATTAGAATGGATCGTACCAATGAGTAAGAATGGATCGTACGAATGAAATAGAATGGATTGTGCGAATGAATTAGAATGGATCGTACGAATGAATTAGAATGGATCGTGTGAAAGAATTAGAATGGATTGTATGAATGAATTAGAATAGATCGCATGAATGAATTAGAATGGATCGTACGAATGAATTAGAATGGATCGTATGAATGAATTAGAATGGATCGTACGAATGAATTAGAATGGATACATTCGTGCGAATGAATTAGAATGGATACATTCATGCGAAAGAATTAGAATAGATCATATGAATGAATTAGAATGGATCCTATGAATGAATTAGAATGGATCGTGCGAATGAATTAGAATGGATCGTACGAATGAATTAGAATGGATCATGCTAATGAATTAGAATTGATCGAACGAATGAATTAGCATGGATCGTGCTAATGAATTAGAATGGAACGTACGAATGAATTAGAATGGATCGTGTAAAAGAATTAGAATGGATTGTATGAATGAATTAGAATGAATTCGTACGATCCATTCGAATTCATTCGCACGATCCATTCTAATTCATTCATACGATTCATTCTAATTCATTCGTACGATCCATTCTAATTCATTCGCACAAATGTATCCATTTTAATTCATTCGTACGATCCATTCTAATTCATTCGCACGATCCATTCTAATTCATTCGTACGATCCATTCTAATTCATTAGCACGATCCATGCTAATTCATTCGTTCGATCAATTCTAATTCATTAGCACGATCCATTCTAATTTATTCGTACGATCCATTCTAATTCATTCGCACAAATATATCCATTCTAATTCATTCGTACGATCCATTCTAATTCATTCGCACGATCCATTCTAATTCATTCGTACGATCCATTCTAATTCTTTCACACGATCCATTCTAATTCATTCGTACGATCCATTCTAATTCATTCCCACGATCCATTCTAATTTATTCGTACGATCCATTCTAATTCATTCGTACGATCCATTCTAATTCATTCGCACGAATGTAACCATTCTAATTCGTTCGCACGATCCATTCTAATTCATTCGTACGATCCATTCTAATTCATTCATACGATCCATTATAATTCATTAGTACGATCCATTCTAATTCATTCGCACAAATGTATCCATTCTAATTCATTCGTACGATCCATTCTAATTCATTCGCACGATCCATTCTAATTCATTCCTACAATCCATTCTAATTCTTTCACACGATCCATTCTAATTCATTCGTAGGATCCATTCTAATTCATTCGTACAATCTATTCTATTTCATTCGTACGATCCATTCTTACTCATTCGTATGATCTATTCTAATTCATTCGGACGAATGTATCCATTCTAATTTATTCGTACGATCCATTATAATTCAATCGTACGATCCATTCTAATTCATTCGTACGATCCATTCTAATTCATTCGTCCGATCCATTCTAATTCATTCGCACGAATGTATCCATTCTAATTCATTCGTACGATCCATTCTAATTCATTCGTACGATCCATTCTAATTCATTCGTAAGATCCATTCTAATTCATTCGTACGATCCATTCTAATTCATTCGTACGATCCATTCTAATTCATTCGCACGAATGTATCCATTCAAGTTCATTCGTACGATCCATTCTAATACATTCGTACGATCAATTCTAATTCATTCGCACGATCCATTCTAATTCATTCGTACGATCCATTCTAATTCATTCATATGATCCATTCTAATTCATTCGTACGATCCATTCTAATTCATTCGCACAAATGTATCCATTCTAATTCATTCGTACGATCCATTCTTATTCATTCGTACGATCCATTCTAATTCATTCGCACGAATGTATCCATTCTAATTCATTTGTACGATCCATTCTAATTCATTCATACCATCCATTCTAATTCATTCGTACAATCCATTCTAATTCATTCGCACAAATGTATCCATTCTAATTCATTCGCCATTCTAATTCTTTCACACGATCCATTTTAATTCATTCGTACGATCCATTCTAATTCATTCGCACAATCCATTCTATTTCATTCGTACGATCCATTCTTACTCATTCGTATGATCCATTCTAATTCATTCGCACGAATGTATCCATAATGGATCATACGAATGAGTAAGAATGGATCGTACGAATGGATTAGCATGGATCGTACGAATGAATTAGAATGGATCTTACGAATGAATTAGAATGGATCGTACGAATAAATTAGAATGGATCGCATGACTGGTTTAGAATGGATACATTCGTGCGAATGAATTAGAATGGATCGGACGAATGAATTAGAATGGATCGTATGAATGAAATAGAATGGATCAAATGAATGAATTAGAATGGTTACATTCATGCGAATGAATTAGAATGGATCGTACGAATGGATTACAATAGATCGTACGAATGGATTAGAATGGATACATTCGTGCGAATGAATTAGAATGGATCATACGAATGAGTAAGAATGGATCGTACGAATGAAATAGAATGGATTATACGAATGAATTAGAATGGATCGTGCGAATGAATTTGAATGGATCGTACGAATGAATTAGAATGGATCGTGCTAATGAATTAGAATTGATCGTACGAATGAAATAGAATGGATTGTACGAATGATTTAGAATGGATCGTACGAATGAATTAGAATGGATCGTACGAATGATTTAGAATGGATACATTCGTGCGAATGAATTAGAATGGATCATACGAATGATTAAGAATGGATCGTACGAATGAAATAGAATGGATTGTACGAATGAATTAGAATGGATTCGTACGAATGAATTAGAATGGATACATTCGTGCGAATGAATTAGAATGGATCGTACCAATGAGTAAGAATGGATTGTGCGAATGAATTAGAATTGATCGTACGAATGAATTAGAATGGATCGTGTGAAAGAATTAGAATGGATTGTATGAATGAATTAGAATAGATCGTATGAATGAATTAGAATGGATCGTACGAATGAATTAGAATGGATCGTACGAATGAATTAGAATGGATCGTATGAATGAATTAGAATAGATACATTCGTGCGAATGAATTAGAATGGATATATTCGTGCGAAAGAATTAGAATAGATCGTATGAATAAATTAGAATGGATCCTATGAATGAATTAGAATGGATCGTGCGAATGAATTAGAATGGATCGTACGAATGAATTAGAATGGATCGTGCTAATGAATTAGAATTGATCGAACGAATGAATTAGCATGGATCATGCTAATGAATTAGAATGGAACGTACGAATGAATTAGAATGGATCGTGTGAAAGAATTAGAATGGATTGTATAAATGAATTAGAATGAATTCGTACGATCCATTCGAATTCATTCGCACGATCCATTCTAATTCATTTATACGATCCATTCTAATTCATTCATACAATCCATTCTAATTCTTTCACACGATCCATTCAAATTCATTCGTAGGATCCATTCTAATTCATTCGTACAATCTATTCTATTTCATTCATAAATCCATTCTTACTCATTCGTATGATCCATTCTAATTCATTCGGACGAATGTATCCATTCTAATTTATTCGTACGATACATTCTAATTCATTCGTACGATCCATTCTAATTCGTTCGTATGATCCATTCTAATTCATTCGTCCGATCCATTCTAATTCATTCGCACGAATGTATCCATTCTAATTCATTCGTACGATCCATTCTAATTCATTCGTACGATCCATTCTAATTCATTCGTAAGATCCATTCTAATTCATTCGTACGATCCATTCTAATTCATTCGTACGATCCATTCTAATTCATTCGCACGAATGTATCCATTCTAGTTCATTCGTACGATCCATTCTAATTCATTCGTACAATCCATTTTAATTCATTCGCACGATCCATTCTAATTCATTCGTACGATCCATTCTAATTCATTCATACGATCCATTCTAATTCATTCGTACGATCCATTCTAATTCATTCGCACAAATGTATCCATTCTAATTCATTCGTACGATCCATTCTAATTCATTCGCACGATCCATTCTAATTCATTCGTACGATCCATTCTAATTCATTCGCATGATCTGTTCTTATTCATTCGCACAATCCATTTTAATTCATTCGCACGAATGTATCCATTCTAATTCATTCGTAGGATCCATTCTAATTCATTCGTACGATCCATTCTAATTCATTCGTATGTTCCATTCTAATTAATTCGTATGATCCATTCTAATTCATTCGTACGATCCATTCTAATTCATTCATACAATCCATTCTAATTCATTCGCACGAATGTATCCATTCTAATTAATTCGTACGATCCATTCTAATTCATTCGTTTGATCTATTCTTATTCATTCGCACGATCCAGTCTAATTGATTCGCACGATCCATTCTAATTCATTCGCACAAATGTATCCATTCTAATTCATTCGTACGATCCATTCTAATTCATTAATATGATCCATTCTAATTCATTCGTACGATCCATTCTAATTCATATGCACAAAGGTATCCATTCTAATCCATTCGTAGGATCCATTCTAATCCATTCCTATGATCCATTCTAATTCATTCGTACGATCCATTCTAATTCATTCGCTCAAATGTATCCATTCTAATCCATTCGTACGATCCATTCTAATCCATTCGTACGATCCATTCTAATTCATTCGCATGAATGTAACCATTCTAATTCATTCATATGATCCATTCTAATTCATTCGTACGATCCAGTCTAATTCATTCGTCCGATCCATTCTAATTCATTCGCACGAATGTATCCATTCTAATTCATTCGTACGATCCATTCTAATTCATTCGTACGATCCATTCTAATTCATTCGTAAGATCCATTCTAATTCATTCGTACGATCCATTCTAATTCATTCGTACGATCCATTCTAATTCATTCGCACGAATGTATCCATTCTAGTTCATTCGTACAATCCATTCTAATTCATTCGTACGATCCATTCTAATTCATTCGCACGATCCATTCTAATTCATTCGTATGATCAATTCTAATTCATTCGCACGAATGTATCCATTCTAATTCATTCATACGATCCATTCTAATTCATTCGTACGATCTATTCTAATTCACTCATACGATCCATTCTAATACATTCATACGATCCATTCTAATTCATTTGCACGAATATATCCATTCTAATTCATTCGTACGATCCATTCTAATTCCTTCGTACGATCCATTCTAATTCATTCGTACGATCTATTCTAATTCATTCGTACGATCCATTCTAATTCATTCGTACGATCCATTCTAATTCCTTCGTACGATCCATTCTAATTCATTCGTACGATCCATTCTAATTCATTCGTACAATCCATTCTAATTCATTCGTACGAATGGATACATTCGTGTGAATGAATTAGAATGGATCGTACGAATGAGTAAGAATGGATCGTACGAATGAAATAGAATGGATCGTACGAATGAATGTAACCACTCTAATTCATTCGTACGATCCATTCTAATTCATTCGTCCGATCCATTCTAATTCATTCGCACGAATGTATCCATTCTAATTCATTCGTACGATCCATTCTAATTCATTCGTACGATCCATTCTAATTCATTCGTAAGATCCATTCTAATTCATTCGTACGATCCATTCTAATTCATTCGTACGATCCATTCTAATTCATTCGCACGAATGTATCCATTCTAGTTCATTCGTACGATCCATTCTAATTCATTCGTGCGATCCATTCTAATTCATTCGCACGATCCTTTCTAATTCATTCTTACGATCAATTCTAATTCATTCGCACGAATGTATCCATTCTAATTCATTCGTACGATCCTGAATTAGAATGGATCGTACGAATGAATTAGAATGGATACCTTTGTGCATATGAATTAGAATGGATCGTACGAATGAATTAGAATGGATCATATTAATGAATTAGAATGGATCGTACGAATGAATTAGAATGGATACATTTGTGCGAATGAATTAGAATGGATCGTGCACGAATGTATCCATTCTAATTCATTCGTACGATCCATTCTAATTCATTAATATAATCCATTCTAATTCATTCGTACGATCCATTCTAATTCATATGCACAAAGGTATCCATTCTAATCCATTCGTAGGATCCATTCTAATCCATTCGTACGATCCATTCTAATTCATTCATACGATCCATTCTAATTCATTCGCTCGAATGTATCCATTCTAATCCATTCGTACGATCCAATCTAATCCATTCGTACGATCCATTCTAATTCATTCGCATGAATGTAACCATTCTAATTCATTCATTTGATCCATTCTAATTCATTCGTCCGATCCATTCTAATTCATTCGTCCGATCCATTCTAATTCATTCGCACGAATGTATCCATTCTAATTCATTTGTACGATCCATTCTAATTCATTCGTACGATCCATTCTAATTCACTCGTAAGATCCATTCTAATTCATTCGTACGATCCATTTTAATTCATTCGTACGATCCATTCTAATTCATTCGCTCGAATGTTTCCATTCTAGTTCATTCGTACGATCCATTCTAATTCATTCGTACGATCCATTCTAATTCATTCGTACGATCAATTCTAATTCATTCGCAAGAATGTATCCATTCTAATTCATTCATACGATCCATTCTAATTCATTCGTACGATCCATTCTAATTCATTCGTACGATCCATTCTAATTCATTCGTCCGATCCATTCTAATTCATTCGCACGAATGTATCCATTCTAATTCATTCGTACGATCCATTCTAATTCATTCGTACGATCCATTCTAATTCATTCGCACAATCCATTCTAATTCATTCGCACGAATGTATCCATTCAAATTCATTCAAACGATCCATTCTAATTCCTTCGTACGATCCCTTCTAATTCATTCGTACGATCCATTCTAATTCATTCGTAAAATCTATTCTACGAATGAATTAGAATGGATTGCACGAATGAATTAGAATGGATTGCACGATTGAATTAGAATGGATCGTACGAATGAATTAGAGTGGATCGTGTGAAAGAATTAGAATGGATTGTATGAATGAATTAGAATGGATCGTACGAATGAATTAGAATGGATCGTACGAAGGAATTAGAATGGATCGTACGAATGAAATAGAATGGATTGCACGAATGAATTAGAGTGGATCGTACGAATGAATTAGAATGGATCGTGTGAAAGAATTAGAATGGATCGTATGAATGAATTAGAATGGATCGTACGAATGAATTAGAATGGATCGTACGAATGAATTAGAATAGATCGTACGAATGAATTAGAATGGATCGTACGAAGGAATTAGAATGGATCGTACGAATGAATTAGAATGGATATATTCGTGCAAATGAATTAGATTGGATCGTATGAATGTATTAGAATGGATCGTATGAGTGAATTAGAATGGATCGTACGAATGAATTAGAATGGATCGTATGAATGAATTAGAATGGATACATTCGTGTGAATGAATTAGAATGGATCTTATGAATGAATTAGAATAGATTTTGTGAATGAATTAGAACTGATCGTACGAATGAATTAGAATGGATACATTTGTGCGAATGAATTAGAATGGATTGTATAAATGAATTAGAATGGATCGTACGAATGAATTAGAATGGATCGTATGAGTGAATTAGAATGGATACGAAGGAATTAGAATGGATCGTACGAAGGAATTAGAATGGATCATACGAATGAAATAGAATGGATCGTACGAAGGAATTAGAATGGATCGTACGAAGGAATTAGAATGGATATATTCGTGCAAATGAATTAGAATGGATCGTATGAATGAATTAGAATGGATCATATGAGTGAATTAGAACGGATAGTACGAATGAAGTAGAATGGATCGTATGAATGGATCGTACGAAGGAATTAGAATGGATCGTACGAAAGAATTAGAATGGATATATTCGTGCAAATGAATTAGAATGGATCGTATGAATGAATTAGAATGGATCATATGAGTGAATTAGAACGGATAGTACGAATGAAGTAGAATGGATCGTATGAATGAATTAGAATGGATACATTCGTGCGAATGAATTAGAATGGATCGTATGAATGAATTAGAATAGATTGTGCGAATGAATTAGAATGGATCGTACGAATGAATTAGAATGGATACATTCGTGCGAATAAATTAGAATGGATCGTACGAATGAATTAGAATGGATCGTACGAATGAATTAGAATAGATTGCGCGAATGAATTAGAATGGATCGTACAAATGAATTAGAATGGATCGTACGAAGGAATTAGAATGGATCGTACGAATGAATTAGAATGGATCGTACGAATGAATTAGAATGGATCATACGAATGAGTAAGAATGGATCGTATGAATGAATTAGATTGGATCGTACGATCCATTCTAATTCATTAGCATGGATCGTGCTAATGAATTAGAATGGAATATACGAATGAATTAGAATGGATCGTAGAATGGATCGTACGAATGAATTAGAATGGATCGTACGAATGAATTAGAATAGATCATAGAAATGAATTAGAATGGATCGTGCAAATGAATTTGAATGGATACATTCGTGCGAATGAATTAGAATGGATCGTGCGAATGAATTAGAATGGATCGTACGAATGAATTAAAATGGATATATTTGAACGAATAAATTAGAATGGATCATACGAATGAATTAGAATGGATCGTACGAATGAATAAGAATGGATAGTGCGAATGAATTAGAATCGATCGTACGAATGAATAAGAATGGATCGTACGAATGAATTAGATCGTACGAATGAATTAGAATGGATCGTACGAATGAATTAAAATGGATACATTCAAGCGAATGAATTAGAATAGATCGTAGGAATGAATTAGAATGGATCATACGAATGAATTAGAATGGATACATTTGTGAGAATGAATTAGAATGGATCGTACGAATGAATTAGAATGCATCGTACGAAAGAATTAGAATGGATATATTCGTGCGAATGAATTAGAATGAATCATACGAATGAATTAGACTGGATCGTACGAATGAATTTGAATGGATACATTTGTGCGAATGAATCTAAATGGATTGTATGAATGAATTACAATGGATCGTACGAATGAATTAAAATGGATCTTACGAATGAATTAGAATAGCTCATATGAATGAATTAGAATGAATCGTATGAATGAATTAGAATGGTTACATTCGTGCGAATGAATTAGAATAGATCGTACGAATGAATTAGAATGGATCGTAAGAATAAATTAGAAAGGATCGTGGGAATGAATTAGAATGGATCTTACGAATGAATTAGAATGGATCGTACGAATGAATTAGAATGGATACATTCGTGCGAATGAATTAGAATGGATCGGACGAATGAATTAGAATGGATCGTACGAATGAATTAGAATGGATCAAATGAATGAATTAGAATGGTTACATTCATGCGAATGAATTAGAATGGATCGTACGAATGGATTAGAATGGATCGTACGAATGGATTAGAATGGATACATTCGTGCGAATGAATTAGAATGGATTGTATTAATGAATTAGAATGGATCGTACGAATGAATTAGAATGGATCATACGAATGAATTAGAATGGATCGTACGAACGAATTACAATGGATCGGACGAACGAATTAGAATGGATCATATAAACGAATTAGAATGGATCGTACGAATGAATAAGAATGGATACATTCGAGCGAATGAATTAGAATGGATCATATGAATGAATTAGAATAGATCATAGCAATGAATTAGAATGGATCGTGCAAATGAATTAGAATGGATACATTCGTGCGAATGAATTAGAATGGATCGTGCGAATGAATTAGAATGGATCGTATGAATGAATTAGAATGGATATATTTGAACGAATAAATTAGAATGGATCGTACGAATGAATTAGAATGGATAGTGTGAATGAATTAGAATCGATCGTACGAATGAATTAGAATGGATCGTACGAATGAATTAGAATGGATCATACGAATGAATTAAAATGGATACATTCGAGCGAATGAATTAGAATAGATCGTAGGAATTCTAATCCATTCGTACGATCCATTCTAATCCATTCGTACGATCCATTCTAATTCATTCGCATGAATGTAACCATTCTAATTCATTCATTTGATCCATTCTAATTCATTCGTACGATCCATTCTAATTTATTCGTCCGATCCATTCTAATTCATTCGCACGAATGTATCCATTCTAATTCATTCGTACGATCCATTCTAATTCATTCGTACGATCCATTCTAATTCATTCGTAAGATCCATTCTAATTCATTCGTACGATCCATTCTAATTCATTCGCACGAATGTATCCATTCTAGTTCATTCGTTCGATCAATTCTAATTCATTAGCACGATCCATTCTAATTCATTCGTACGATCCATTCTAATTCATTGGCACGATCCATTCTAATTCATTCGTACGATCCATTCTAATTCTTTCACACGATCCATTCTAATTCATTCGTACGATCCATTCTAATTCATTCGTACGATCTATTCTAATTCATTCGTACGATCCATTCTAATTCATTCATACGATCCATTCTAATTCCTTCGTACGATCCATTCTAATTCATTCATACAATTCATTCTAATTCTTTCACACGATCCATTCTAATTCATTTGTACGATCCATTCTAATTCATTCGTGCAATCCATTCTATTTCATTCGTACAATCCATTCTTACTCATTCGTACGATCCATTCTAATTCATTCACACGAATGTATCCATTCGTACGAATGAATTAGAATAGATTGTACGAATGAATTAGAATGGATCGTACGAATGAATTAGAATGGATCGTACGAAGGAATTAGAATGGATCGTACGAATGAATTAGAATGGATCGTACGAATGAATTAGAATAGATCGTAAGAATGAATTAGAATGGATCGTACGAAGGAATTAGAATGGATCGTACGAATGAATTAGAATGGATATATTCGTGCAAGTGAATTAGAATGGATCGTATGAATGTATTAGAATGGATCGTATGAGTGAATTAGAATGGATCGTACGAATGAATTAGAATGGATTGTATGAATGAATTAGAATGGATCGTACGAATGAATTAGAATGGATCGTATGAATGAATTAGAATGGATCGTACGAATGAATTAGAATGGATCGTGTGAATGAATTAGAATGGATCGTACGAATGAATTAGAATGGATCGTACGAATAAATTAGATTGGATACATTCGTCCGAATGAATTAGAATGGATCATACGAATGAGTAAGAATGGATCGTACGAATGAAATAGAATAGATTGTACGAATGAATTAGAATGGATCCTACGAATGAATTAGAATGGATCGTGTGAAAGAATTAGAATGGATTGTATGAATGAATTAGAATGGATCGTATGAATGAATTAGAATGGATCGTGCGAATGAATTCGAATGGATCGTACGAATTCATTCTAATTCATTCATACAATCCATTCTAATTCTTTCACACGATCTATTCTAATTCATTCGTAGGATCCATTCTAATTCATTCGTACAATCTATTCTATTTCATTCGTACGATCCATTCTTACTCATTCGTATGGTCCATTCTAATTCATTCGGACGAATGTATCCATTCTAATTTATTCGTACGATCCATTCTAATTCATTCCTACGATCCATTATAATTCATTCGTACGATCCATTCTAATTCATTCGGACGATCCATTCTAATTCATTCGTACGATCCATTCTAATTCATTCATACGATCTATTTTGATTCATTCATACAATCCATTCTAATTCTTTCATACGATCCATTCTAATTCATTCGTACGATCCATTCTAATTCATTCGCACAATCCATTCTATTTCATTCGTACGATCCATTCTTACTCATTCGTATGATCCATTCTAATTCATTCGCACGAATGTATCCATAATGGATCATACGAATGAGTAAGAATGGATCGTACGAATGAAATAGAATGGATTGTGCGAATGAATTAGAATAGACCATACTAATGAATTAGAATGGATACATTCGTGCGAATGAATACGAATAGATCGGACGAATGAATTAGAATGGATCGTACGAATAAATTAGAATGGATACATTCGTCCGAATGAATTAGAATGGATCATAGGAATGAGTAAGAATGGATCGTACGAATGAAATAGAATAGATTGTACGAATGAATTAGAATGGATCCCACGAATGAATTAGAATAGATCGTGTGAAAGAATTAGAATGGATTGTATGAATGAATTAGAATGAATTCGTACGATCCATTCGAATTCATTCGCACGATCCATTCTAATTCATTCATACGATCCATTCTAATTCATTCATACAATCTATTCTAATTCTTTCACACGATCCATTCTAATTCATTCGTAGGATCCATTCTAATTCATTCGTACAATCTATTCTATTTCATTCGTACGATCCATTCTTACTCATTCGTATGATCCATTCTAATTCATTCAGACGAATGTATCCATTCTAATTTATTCGTACGATCCATTCTAATTCATTCGTACGATCCATTCTAATTCATTCGTCCGATCCATTCTAATTCATTTGTCCGATCCATTCTAATTCATTCGCACGAATGTATCCATTCTAATTCATTCGTACGATCCATTCTAATTCATTCGTAAGATCCATTCTAATTCATTCGTAAGATCATTCTAATTCATTCGTACGATCCATTCTAATTCATTCGCACGAATGTATCCATTCTAGTTCATTCGTACGATCCATTCTAATTCATTCGTACGATCCATTCTAATTCATTCTCACGATCCATTCTAATTCATTCGTACGATCCATTCTAATTCATTCATATGATCCATTCTAATTCTTTCGTACGATCTATTCTAATTCATTCGCACAAATATATCCATTCTAATTCATTCGTACGATCCATTCTAATTCATTCGCACGATCCATTCTAATTCATTCGTACGATCCATTCTAATTCATTCGCACGATCTGTTCTTATTCATTCGCACAATCCATTCTAATTCATTCGCACGAATGTATCCATTCTAATTCATTCGTACGATCCATTCTAATTCATTCGTACGATCCATTCTAATTCATTCGTATGATTCATTCTAATTAATTCGTATGATCCATTCTAATTCATTCGTACGATCCATTCTAATTCATTCATACAATCCATTCTAATTCATTTGCATGAATGTATCCATTCTAATTAATTCGTACGATCCATTCTAATTCATTCGTATGATCTATTCTTATTCATTCGCACGATCCAGTCTAATTGATTCGCACGATCCATTCTAATTCATTCGCACGAATGTATCCATTCTAATTCATTCGTACGATCCATTCTAATTCATTAATATGATCCATTCTAATTCATTCGTATGATCCATTCTAATTCATATGCACAAAGGTATCCATTCTAATCCATTCGTAGGATCCATTCTAATCCATTCGTACGATCCATTCTAATTCATTCGTACGATCCATTCTAATTCATTCGCTCGAATGTATCCATTCTAATCCATTCGTACGATCTATTCTAATCCATTCGTACGATCCATTGTAATTCATTCGCATGAATGTAACCATTCTAATTCATTCATATGATCCATTCTAATTCATTCGTACGATCCATTCTAATTCATTCGTCCGATCCATTCTAATTCATTCGCACGAATGTATCCATTCTAATTCATTCGTACGATCCATTCTAATTCATTCGCACGAATGTATCCATTCTAGTTCATTCGTACGATCCATTCTAATTCATTCGTACGATCCATTCTAATTCATTCGCACGATCCATTCTAATTCATTCGTACGATCAATTCTAATTCATTCGCATGAATGTATCCATTCTAATTCATTCGTACGATCCTGAATTACAATGGATCGTACGAATGAATTAGAATGGATACCTTTGTGCATATGAATTAGAATGGATCGTACGAATGAATTAGAATGGATCATATTAATGAATTAGAATGGATCGTACGAATGAATTAGAATGGATATATTCGTGCGAATGAATTAGAATGGATCGTGCACGAATGTATCCATTCTAATTCATTCGTACGATCCATTCTGCACAAAGGTATCCATTCTAATCCATTCGTAGGATCCATTCTAATCCATTCGTACGATCCATTCTAATTCATTCGTACGATCTATTCTTATTCATTCGCTCGAATGTATCCATTCTAATCCATTCGTACGATCCATTCTAATCCATTCGTACGATCCATTCTAATTCATTCGCAAGAATGTAACCATTCTAATTCATTCATTTGATCCATTCTAATTCATTCGTACGATCCATTCTAATTCATTCGTCCGATCCATTCTAATTCATTCGCACGAATGTATCCATTCTAATTAATTCGTACGATCCATTCTAATTCATTCGTACGATCCATTCTAATTCATTCGTAAGATCCATTCTAATTCATTCGTACGATCCATTCTAATTCATTCGCATGAATGTATCCATTCTAGTTCATTCGTACGATCCATTCTAATTCATTCGTACGATCCATTCTAATTCATTCGCACGATCCATTCTAATTCATTCGTACGATCAATTCTAATTCATTCGCACGAATGTATCCATTCTAATTCATTCGTACGATCCTGAATTAGAATGGATCGTACGAATGAATTAGAATGGATACCTTTGTGCATATGAATTAGAATGGATCGTACGAATGAATTAGAATGGATCATATTAATGAATTAGAATGGATCGTACGAATGAATTAGAATGGATACATTCGTGCGAATGAATTAGAATGGATCGTACGAATGAATTAGAATGGATCGTACGAATGAACTAGAATGGATACATTCGTGCGAATGAATTAGAATGGATCGTACGAATGAATTAGAATGGATCGTACGAATGAATTAGAATGGATCGTACGAATGAATTAGAATGGATCATATTAATAAATTAGAATGGATCGTACGAATGAATTAGAATGGATACATTCGTGCGAATGAATTAGAATGGATCGGACGAATGAATTAGAATGGATCGTACGAATGAATTAGAATGGATCAAATGAATGAATTAGAATGGTTACATTCATGCGAATGAATTAGAATGGATCGTACGAATGGATTAGAATGGATCGTACGAATGGATTAGAATGGATACATTCGAGCGAATGAATTAGAATGGATCGTACGAATGAATTAGAATGGATCGTACGATTGGATTAGAATGGATCCTACGAATGGATTAGAATGGATACCTTTGTGCATATGAGTTAGAATGGATCGTACGAATGAATTAGAACGGATACATTCGTGCGAATGAATTAGAATGGATCGTGCGAATCAATTAGACTGGATCGTGCAAATGAATAAGAATAGATCATACGAATGAATTAGAATGGATCGTACAAATTAATTAGAATGGATACATTCATGCGAATGAATTAGAATGAATTGTATGAATGAATTAGAATGGATCGTACGAATGAATTAGAATGGATCATACGAATTAATTAGAATGGATCATACGAATGTAGAATGGATCGTACGAATGAATTAGAATGGATCGTACGAATGAATTAGAATGGATACATTCGTGCGAATGAATTAGAATGGATTGTGCGAATGAATAAGAACAGATCGTGCGAATGAATTAGAATGGATCGTACGAATGAATTAGAATGGATCGTGCGAATGAATTAGACTGGATCGTACGAATGAATTAGAATGGATACATTTGTGCGAATGAATTAGAATGGATCGTACGAATGAATTAGAATCGATCGTATGAATGAATTTGAATGGATCGTACGAATGAATTAGAATGGATCGTGCGAATGAATTAGAATGGATCGTACGAATGAATTAGAATGGATCATACGAATGAACTAGAATGGATACATTCATGCGAATCAATTAGAATGGATCGTTCGAATGAATTAGAATGGATCGTGCGAATGAATTAGAATGGATCGTACGAATGAATTAGAATGGATCGTGTGAAAGAATTAGAATGGATCGTGCGAATGAATTAGAATGGATCGTGTGAATGAATTAGAATGGATCGTACGAATGAATTAGAATGGATACCTTTGTGCATATGAATTAGAATGGATCGTACGAATGAATTAGAATGGATCATATTAATGAATTAGAATGGATCGTACGAATGAATTAGAATGGATACATTCGTGCGAATGAATTAGAATGGATCGTGCGAATCAATTAGACTGGATCGTGCGAATGAATAAGAATAGATCATACGAATGAATTAGAATGGATCGTACGAATTAATTAGAATGGATACATTCGTGCGAATGAATTAGAATGGATTGTATGAATGAATTAGAATGGATCGTACGAATGAATTCGAATGGATCATACGAATTAATTAGAATGGATCATACGAATGAATTAGAATGGATCGTACGAATGAATTAGAATGGATCGTACGAATGAATTAGAATGGATACATTCGTGCGAATGAATTAGAATGGATTGTGCGAATGAATAAGAACAGATCGTGCGAATGAATTAGAATGGATCGTGCGAATGAATTAGAATGGATCGTACGAATGAATTAGAATGGATCGTACGAATGAACTAGAATGGATACATTTGTGCGAATGAATTAGAATGGATCGTTCGAATGAATTAGAATGGATCGTGCGAATGAATTAGAATGGATCGTACGAATGAATTGGAATGGATCGTGTAAAAGAATTAGAATGGATCGTACGAATGAATTAGAATGGATCGTGCGAATGAATTAGAATGGATCGTACGAATGAATTAGAATGGATACATTTGTGCGAATGAATTAGAATGGATCGTACGAATGAATTAGAATGGATCGTATGAATGAATTAGAATGCATCGTACGAATGAATTAGAATGGATCGTGCGAATGAATTAGAATGGATCGTACGAATGAATTAGAATGGATCGTACGAATGAACTAGAATGGATACATTCGTGCGAATGAATTAGAATGGATCGTACGAATGAATTAGAATGGATCGTACGAATGAATTAGAATGGATCTTACGAATGAATTAGAATGGATCGTACGAATGAATTAGAATGGATCGTATGAATGAATTAGAATGGATACATTCGTGCGAATGAATTAGAATGGATCGGACGAATGAATTAGAATGGATCGTACGAATGAATTAGAATGGATCGTACGAATGAATTAGAATGGATACATTCGTCCGAATGAATTAGAATGGATCATACGAATGAGTAAGAATGGATCGTACGAATGAAATAGAATAGATTGTACGAATGAATTAGAATGGATTCGTACGAATGAATTAGAATGGATACATTCGTGCGAATGAATTAGATTGGATCGTACCAATGAGTAAGAATGGATCGGACGAATGAAATAGAATGGATTGTGTGAATGAATTAGAATGGATCGTACGAATGAATTAGAATGGATCGTTCCAATGAGTAAGAATGGATCGTGTTGGGGGTAGCTGAAATCTGCTTTGGAGTTCGCCCCCCCCTCTCCGCGCTCACCAAATCACCTTGACAGGGAGTGAGATCCACATTGGGCTGTAGGGGCCTTGGACTAAAAGCTCGCTCAGGAGCTCGCCCAAGCTCGTGCAGGAGTTCGCTGGAAATTGCAGCGGGAGTTAGACCATCATGCATACAAAGATACCGGTACCACAAACGCCCCTAGCTAACGCAGGAGCTCGCCCAAGCTCGCGCAGGAGCTCGCCCAGGGAGCGAGCTCCGCGTTGGGCCGAAAGGGCCTAGGCAAAGAGCTCGCTCAGGACCTCGCCCAAGTTCGCTCAGGAGCTCGATCAAGCTCGCTCAGGAGCTCGCCCAAGTTCGCTCAGGAGCTCGATCAAGTTCGCTCAGGAGCTTGATCAAGCTCGCTCAGGAGTTCGCCCAAGCTCGCTCAGGAGCTCACCAGTTTATCGAAGAGGTCGCTCCCGCGAGGTCCGACTCTTGATAGATGTGGAAGAGAGGGCGGAGCAATGGAGGGCGAGCTCGCCTTGGCTCCCCACCGGAGCTCGCCCACAGTGCACAAAGACCTCCCAGACTTGAATATTCCAGAATAGCCAGCTGGCAGCAACAAGAAAGATGCTCTCCCCCACAAACCGCCTGGCAAGCTCGACGACAAAGAATGTCAGGGCGTGAGTACCAAGGACTGTCAGAGACCCACGCGAGCCGGATCATGGGGGTCTAGAAGGCTCTGGAAGAATCTCCACGTGTCGGGCCAAGGTAGGCTGCCGATTGCTATAAATGCTCACCCCCAGGCTCCATAGTACAGGTGGGAAACCCTATTCCCTTCCCCTTTCGTCTACCACAGCTCGCCGTTGTGCACCTGAGACTGACTTGAGCGTCGGAGGGTCTGCGCTCCTACGGGAGCCAGCCGTTCTAACGCTTTTTCTTTGTCTTGCAGGCAGCCCGCACGGACTAGCGAAAACATCCCCTGAACATTTGGCGCCTTCTGTGGGATTTTTCCACTGGTTCCGGCGAGAACGCCCACGACCACACGGTAGAACACCGGAGGCTCTCGTAACCCAAAGATGGCTCCGGCGACAAGGGGACGCCGGCGACCGAGGACCCGAGCGAGGTCTGCGCGCAGCGAACCCCCTGTTGAGACCCCCCAGCCCCACGTCCCGCTCAGTGACCAGCTCCTGTTGGAGATGCTGGCTACCCAGCGGGCCATGATGGAGGAACTGACGCGATTGCGTCAGGCTCCGGCGGCCAGCCGACGGTCTGGGCCGGCGAAGACGGCGTCTCCGGTGCGACCACCGGCATCAACATCGCATCCGCCCACGACCATTCCGGCGCCGCAGGTTTCCCGCCCGGAACCCCCGGTCGAGAGAGCGGCCGTGCGCAGGGTGCCAAAAACCCCGCTTACGAGGCTGCAGAAGCTAGTAACCCAACGGTCTAGCAACCAGGCGACCTCGCGGGCGACCATCCCTCGCCGCCGTAGCTGGAGCGCCGACTCTAACGAGTCGGAGGCGAGGTCTCTAGAGCGGGATCGTGACCCGCGTCATCGGCGACGTGGGAAAGAGCCCGCGATGGCTATACCTTCCGAAGCTCGAGAGGCAACGGCCTCCCACAGACTAACCGCCACGATGAAGGAATCCACGAGCGAACAGCGAGGAGGCCGCCGAGCGGTAGCCCTCGAGGGTCGCCGCGGGGCGGATCCAAACCTCCCTCGAGGGAGCGTGCACAGCCACCTAGGACCTGCGCAGCAGCCTCTGGGAGTTTTCCCCGGGCACTGGCAGCGACCTAACGCGACGATAGACCTGCTGGAGGACCTCGCCGCCCACGGGGGTAGCTCGCCCTTCACAAGCGAGGTGCACCAAGGAGGGTTCCCTCACCATTGGACCCCGCCTAAGTTTGTACTGTTCGATGGATCGCAAGATCCAGTCGACCACCTATTGGCTTACCGGAAGCTGTTATTCTTCCGGGACCAAGATCATGTTTTGTGCCGGGCTTTCCCTAGCAGCTTGATGGGCTCAGCGTTAAATTGGTTCCACAAGTTGCCATCGGGCACCATTCCAGACTTCCCAACTCTCTCCAGGTTGTTTATAGAGCAGTACCGGTGCAACAGACAGCCCCTTAAGAGGATCGAGTCCCTCTTCACTTTGTCCATGGGAGACCCGCAAAACTCTTCGAAGCTTCGCGATGCGCTTCCGAAGCGCCTACCTCGCTCTGGAGGACACTGTCGGCCAAGATCGCACGACGGTGAGCGCGTTCCGGAACGCTCTCCCCGAGGGAAGCAAGCTTCATGACGCCCTGGTAATCAAGGATCCCTCTACGATCGTCGAGCTATTCGCCCTTGTCCAGCAGCACATTAAGCTCGAAGATGCGGTGTTAGACCGGAAGGGAAAGGCAGTCAAGCAGCGACCTCCTCCGGCTCTGCGACCTCTCGTCGTTAAGGCCGTGGAGAGGTGGGAGGTGCCACAGGTGGCACCTTTGCCCGGACCGCCCGCAGCTCCTGCCGTACAACCCGCAGAAGCCCCCCAGGTGGTCGCTGGAAGGCCGGCGAACTGGCGCCTGCCTCCGGGACCCGGGGAGCGGGATTTTACCGTGTTGACCCACTCGCCAGGACAAATCTTTCACCAGATTCGGAACAAACCTTTCTTTCAGTATCCACCCCCCCTGCAGGTCGGGGAGCCCGGCTCAACCGACAATTCGCGGCGGTGCGCCTTTCATCGCAGCCCCGGGTATCATACCAACAGATGCCGGGCTCTGAAGAACCACCTCAAGGACTTGGTCGCCCAAGGCCATTTGGATCAGTTTATTTTGCCTCCAAGGAGGTTCGAGGTGATACCGGCACGGGCTCCTCGGGAGGGAGATCACCCGGGGCCCGCTGAGCCCCCCCTACCTCCATCGCCCCCGGGAGGGCCGGCGGTCTGTCACACAATCAGTGGGCGCCTGAGCGGCCCAAGATCCAGCAACGAGGTTCGGAGGCAAGTTAGAGAGATGGAGCGAGCTCAAAAGGTATTCTCCGTTTCTTTAACCCCTGTACTGCTCCAAACACCAAGGGTAGAAGCCCGAGACTTTATTTGGTTCTCGGAGGAGGACATGGCCGGGGTCGTTACCCCCCACAATGATCCCCTCGTCATACGCCTTATGATGGCGAACATCGAAGTAAGGCGGGTCCTGATTGACCCAGGAAGTGCCGTAGATATTCTGTTCTTATCGGCCTTCCAGCGAATGGGGTTGAGGCAAGTTGACTTGTCTCCCTCAGCGGGCACGCTCACCGGTTTCATGGGCGAGGTCACTAAGGTGGCAGGGGAGATAACCCTCACCGTAACGGCGGGCCCGGAGGTGCGTCAAGTCCGCTTCGCGGTGGTAGATGGACAGTCCGCTTTCAATGCCATCCTAGGGCGACCTTGGCTGAGGCAGATGAAAGCAGTGTCCTCGCCTAATCACCAGGCCCTCAAGTTTCCCACAAACGGAGGGGTCGTGGTAATTCGAGGAGATCAGGTCGCCGCTACCAGGTGCGAGCAGGATGTCTTTCACCTCGCGGACGTTGAGGTCACCGAGGCCAAAAGGCCCGCGCCCTCCTAGCAATTAACGCCCACCTCGAGCGGGCTCCCTCAAAGCCCGAGAGAGGTCTCCTTGCTTAAATCCTCTACTTCACCCTCGGGTAGGAGCGGTGCGGATATGGAGCTCGAGGAGAAAGGTCGCCCACCAGGATCCCGGGGAGGAAGTTTTCCCATTGCCGAGCCGCTACAAGAAGTCAACATCGGTAGCGAGAACGGACTGAGGATTGTTAGTCTCGGGACCTCGCTAACCAGGGGCGAGGTCCTGGCCCTAACCGATATACTCAGGGAATACCGTGACGTATTCGCCTGGAGCTTCGCGGACATGCTAGGGATTGACCCGGAGGTCGCCTGTCATCGTCTGCACACCATGAAAGAATTCCTGCCGGTCAAGTAAAAAACTCGGCACATACCGGCTGCGAAGTCCATCGCAGTGGCGGCGGAGATAGACAAGCTAGAGCGGGCTGGCTTTATACGCGAGGCGTACTTCCCTGAGTGGATCTCTAATATTGTGGCGGTCCCCAAGAAGAGCGGGGCGGTGAGAGTGTGCATTGACTTCTCCGACCTCAATAAGGCATGCCCGAAGGATGGTTTTCCACTTCCACGAATAGGCGCACTGGTCGACGCAGCTGTCGGGTTCCAGGCCCTGTCCTTCATGGATGGATATTCAGGGTATAACCAGATACCTCTACACGTCGACGATCAAGAGAAGACCGCTTTCTATTCTGGGGCGGGCTACCAGAAGCTATTCTGCTATCGCGTGATGCCTTTTGGACTTAAGAACGCTGGAGCGACCTACCAAAGGTTAGTCACTCAGATGTTTAAGGGTCAGATCGGCAGGAATGTCGAAGTTTATATGGACGACCTCCTGGTGAAAAGTCGAGAACGAGAGGGGCATGTCGCCGACCTCCACGAAACCTTCGAGGTGTTGAGGAAATACCAAATGAAGCTAAACCCGGCGAAGTGCGCATTCGGGGTGACTTCTGGAAAATTCCTAGGGTACCTGGTCACCCACAGGGGGATCGAGGCCGACCCTGGGCAAATCCGAGCACTTGTCGAAATGCCCACACCAAGAACCCGGCAGGAAGTCCAGAGGTTGAGCGGGCGAATTGCCGCGCTCAATCGATTTATCTCCAAATCCTCAGACAACTGCCGACCTCTTTTCGAGCTACTACGAAAAGGAGCGAGCATTTGTTGGGATGAAAACTGTGAGCGCGCCTTTCAAAAGATCAAGGATTACCTGGCAAGCCCGCCAATCCTAGCAGCACCAAAAGATGGCACCAAGCTTGGCGTATATCTCGCGGTCACAGAGAATGCGGTAAGCGGGGTCCTTGTTGTGGAAAAAGCAAAGGTGGAGTGGCCTGTTTACTTTGTAAGCCACACAATGCTTCCCGCCGAGCTCTGGTATCGACCAATCGAGAAGGTCGCATTGGCCTTGGTTCTTACCGCGAGAAAGCTTCACCCCTACTTCTCGGCGCATCCTGTCAAGGTCATCACGGAGCACCCTCTGAAGAGCGCGCTTTCCAAACCCTCGGTAGCCGGTAGGCTGTATCGATGGTCCGCCGAGCTCGCCGCCTATGGTTTGGAGTATGTCCCTTGAGTTGCTGTCAAAGGGCAGGCTCTCACCGATTTCTTGGCGGACTTCCCCATAGAAGAACCGGTCCAGTACCAAGAGGATGAGCCAACTGAGGCACACCCTGGGAAGGCGAGGTTCTTGGACAACCTAGGCGAGCTTCCTCTAACTAAGCATTCAGAGATGGCGGGCTGGGAATTATTCGTCGATGGATCCTTCAACGCTTTGGGGGCCGGGATCGGGGTTGCACTGATCGCTCAATCGGTAATCCTTGAGAAATCAGCCCGGCTGGATTTCGCGGCAACCAACAATAAGGCCGAGTATGAGGCACTGCTCGCCGGGCTAGAGCTCGCTCAAGAAGTAGGCGCCAAACGGTTAAAGGTTTTTAGCGATTCCCAGTTGATCATTTGTCAAATCAACGGAGAGTACGCCTCCCGGGATGCGCGAATGGCGGGCTATGTAGATCTGGTAAAGGGCAAGGCCGCGGAGTTCGAAAAAATCTCCTTTGAGCAAATTCCGCGGGCCGATAATAGGCGAGCTGATGCTTTGGCAAACGCCGCCTCTTTGCTGGGAACATCAGAGGCTCTCCAGATTCTTATCGAGGTCCAAAATCAGTCTCGACTCCAACTGATAGAGCCCGATATTAACCAAGTCTCTGCCGACGTATCATCCGGCGGGTGGACCGCCCCCATCTTGCGTTTTCTCCAGAAGGGCGAGCTTCCAGAGGGTAGAGAGGAATCCCGGCGAGTGGAGAAATGCGCTGGTCGCTATCTCATTCGCTGGGATCGCCTTTTTCGAAGATCTTTTGGCGGGCCAAATCTTCGTTGCATCGAGAGCCCGGAGACTGAAGAAGTTCTGAATCGTATTCACTCTGGCGAGCTGGGAAACCACGCTGGTGGGCAGTCTCTAGCTACAAAAGTACAGAGGCAAGGGTACTGGTGGCCCACTCTGGAGCAAGACGCTTTGAAGGCCGCCCAGAGGTGCATCCAATGCTAGAGGCACGCCACAACGAATCATATGCCCGCAGAGGAACTACATCCTCTGGCGAGCCCCTGGCCTTTCCAGCAATGGGGGCTGGACATTGTGGGACCTTTCCCTGTGTCGGCCCGGCAAAAGAAATTCATCTTAGTGGCTACGGATTACTTCACCAAATGGGTAGAAGCGGTCCCGCTAGCTAAGATAGGCGAAAAGCAAGTGAAGGACTTCCTTTGGAAGAATATCTTCTGCCGCTTCGGGCTGCCCCGAGTACTCATCACCGACAATGGTCGCCAGTTCGACAATCGCTTGGTCAGAAGCTTTTGTGTTGAATATGGGGTCGACCTAAGGTTTTCATCCCCAAGGTACCCTCAAAGCAACGGGCAGGCTGAAGCTACGAATCGAGTAATCCTAGACAACCTCAAGAAAAGGCTGGAAGGGAAAAAAGGATTGTGGGAGCAGGAGCTCGATGGAGTCTTGTGGGCCTATCGCACAACTCCACGTCGCTCAACTAACGAGTCCCCTTTCACTCTCACTTTTGGTTGCGAAGCCGTGCTACCCGTAGAAGCCGAGCTGCCCACTGAAAGAAGGCTTGCGTCGGAGGAGGTCGACAATAACAAGCTGCTCGTCGACTCCCTCGATCAGCTCGAAGAAAGACGAGAGCGTGCTAATCTACACCTCGCCGGATATAGACAAGAAATGAAGCACGCATATGATAAAAGAGTCCGTCGCCGAGCATTCAAGGCCGACGATCTGGTGATGAGAAAGGTGTTCGCAAACACGCAAGAGCCTAATGCAGGAAAGCTCGCGGCGAACTGGGAAGGCCCCTACATAGTACACGAAGCAGGAAGCTTGGGGGCTTATCGGTTGATGACCGCTGAAGGCGACCTGTTAGAGCGACCTTGGAATGCTTTACACCTTCGCAAGTTTTATGCATAAGACTAAGGAATTTTGTAAATCATCTTCTGAAGTTATGAATGAACGACGAAGGTTTCAACAAGGGATTTAACTCGAGAGCTCGGCGCAGCATAGAGCCCGTATGATCTATAAAGTGCAGTCCGCCACTGAGCGGACTTAAAACAAGACCGGGATCCTCAGAGGCAGCCAGTGGGCGACCTTGAGCTTCCCAGGGCAGTCCGCCGTTGTGCGGACTTAAAGCAAGACCGGGATCCTCAGAGGCAGCCAGTGGGCAACCTTGAGCTTCCCGGGGCAGTCCGCCGTTGTGCGGACTTAAAGCAAGACCGGGATCCTTAGAGGCAGCTAGTGGGCGACCTTGAGCTTCCCGGGGCAGTCCACCGTTGTGCGGACTTAAAGCAAGACCGGGATCCTCAGAGGCAGCCCGTGGGCGACCTTGAGATTCCCGGGGCAGTCCACCGTTGTGCGGACTTAAAGCAAGACCGGGATCCTCAGAGGCAGCCAGTGGGCGACCTTGAGATTCCCGGGGAAGTCCGCTGCCTAGTGGACTCTAAACCTAACCAGGATCCTTCGCGTTCACCTGCCATGAACGGAAGCATCCTGGCGTTGGCATACCCCTCGAAGGGCGAGCCCGCCGAACAGGATCATCGAGGGAAATTAACCGGGCAGGGGGCAGCTAGCACCTATTAGTTTCCTTTTAAAATAAAAATGGTTTAAGTCTCTGAGTATAGGGAAGTTTTTAGTCTTTTGGTTTGTTTATTGTTTTTCCGGGCTCAGAGACTATTGAGGTTTAGCGAGCATGTCGAGCTTTTCGTTTGCATATGTTTTAAAATAAAATGGTTGAATCGAATTAGTTGCCTCGCCCGGGGTATCGCTCTCGAGATCGCTGCAAAACTCCTAAAGCGGACTCATGAGCAACACAGAGAGAGAAAGAAACGCATAGACGAGCTCAAAAAGATGAAAATTTCATTGATTGACAAAAAATTATAAGAACAGTTACAAGGCTGCAAACTCAAGGCTTGCTAGGCTCCGCCCCACTGTCGTCCCCTCGGCGCCGCTTCTTCGACCTCTCGGTCTTGTACCTTTCTACAGCGGCCAGGGCGCCCTTCTTGAGGAGATCGTCCAGCTGGGCTTGGAGGCGACCTTGTTGAGCCCGAAGGCCTTCGGCGTGCGTCTCCTTCAGGGCGGCGATCTCTGTCTTCAGAGCAGCGACCTCGCCTTGAAGTTGAGCTGCCTCCTTCCTAGCGGCCTCTCTGGCAGTGACGGCCTCGTCCCGCTCCGCCGCGGCCTTTTTGAGGTCGTCGGAGGTCTTGAGCTGGGACGTCTCCAGCTCGGCCATGCCCGACACTAGGGTCGCGACCCTCAGGCGGAGCTCCTCCGTCTCTTTCAGGGCCCCGGCCTGCGAAGCCCGCTGGAGCTCGTGGATGTGCTCGTCCACCTTGCGCTCAGACCCCCGAAGGGAACCGTCGAACAAGGCGGCCAGCGCCTTCCCGGCCTCAGCGACCTCCGCGGCCAGTGCCTGGCTCTGTTTCTCTGCCTGCATAAGGAAGCTGAAAAAGTTAGAAAGTTTAACATTTTTGGCGTAAGGCCAGAGAGAGCAAGAGGTACCTCGGCCAGGCGTTCGCTTAAGGAAGCGAAGGGGGCTCGGGCGAAGACGTTGCGGCCCAGCAGCTGCCGCACGTAATAAGGCGCCCTCCCCTCCTCCGCAGAGGAGCCCGCGCTGGGACCCCCCGAAGCTTCGATAGGAGGTGGCACGCCGGGGGAAGGAGTGGGGGCCGGTACCTCCCCCGGGCTCGCTCCGGGTGCTGCCGGGCTTGGAGGGTCTGCCCTGGCAACTTTGGCCTCCGGCTCCGAGCTGGAGGACTCAGAGTCAGAGCCAATGTCTACGAAGCTAGGGGACCTGTAGACCAGGTCCCCCAAGCCCTGCTGGGAGCCCGCTCCCTCCTGGCCCTCTGGTGAAGGAGAGGCCTGAGGGCCGGGAGCCGGAGCTGCCGCCAGTGAGGAGGTCGCAGCGGTGGCGTTGGGCTCACCCTGCTGGACCCCTGCCACGGCGGCGGGAGGTGGAAGCTCCTGCCCGCTCGATCCCACCCCTGGTGCGGGAGCAGGTGGAGCCGGGGGCTTCTCCACTTGGGCGGAAGTGGAAGGCCCCGCCTGGGAAGGTTGAGGAGTGGGCTCTTCCACCTCGGAGCCTGATGCCTCCTCCTCGGAGTCCGTCCAGTTTGGCTCCGAGTCCAAGCCCGCCTCCTCCAGCGCTTTTCGTCGCTGCTCCGTCTGGATGTTCGAAGCCGCGGGCCTCGCGAGCTTTACCTTCTTCTTCCCGTGGGCCTCCATCTCCGGCGTCAGCACTGCTACACGGAGAGGAACGGTCAGATCGCCGGGGAAGTGGCCCATTAATATCTTGGCTATCCCAGATTCGACTTCCGCCATGGTTAGCGGGAGGTCGATGTTCGGGTCGTCGGGCTCGACCATTTGAATCTTGCGGCGAACTATTGGAGGTGGGGCAGGTGGCTGACCTGGGCCGGCGTCCGGGTGAGGAGGTGGTGCAGGAGCGGAGGCTTCGCCCTGGCGGAGCATCTCCATGGTGTCGGGGTCGTTGAGGCGGATGGGCGAAGCCCGCCTCCGGACCGTCTTCTTGTGAGGATTGCCTCCCGAACTCCCCGCCCCCTTGCTGGCCCCTTTGGAGGGAGGAGGGACGTTCTGCATAGGCGGAATAGCGCCGATCTCCTCCTCCTTCTTCTTCCGGACGGTCTTCTGCTTCAGCAGAATAGCACCGATCTTCCCGTCCTTCAGTTGGAAGACGAAGTCTGGAGCAGTGATCTTCTCCGGAGTCCGCCCTCCGAGGTAGTGGAGGAACGCCTCGTCCAGAGATCGCTCCTGGTCGGGAGCGATGCACTTCTTCTTCCCCGCCCGGAAGAGGGCCATCTCCCGGAAGACCGCCGTTGGGGGAACCCCGGGATGAGCCGGGACTCTGCTGTGCCGCCCGCGCCAGTTGCCGACCGCCACGAAAGGGTGGTCCTTCCAGTGGCGGTCCTTGTTCTCGATGGCGGAGAAGGGGAGCACCTCGCCAGGTCGCCCGGCAAGGTAGAAGTAGCCACAGCCCATGGTGCTGAAGACCGGCCCGGGCATGAGGAGCCACTTTTTGAGCAAGTAGCTCAGTGGGATCCTCGCCTTGAGGGCGGTCTCCAACTGGGACAGCCCGTAGAGTATCCCCCAGGAGTTTCCTGAGAGCTAGGCGGGGCAAAGCCCCGTCAACTCCAGGAGCTCCCCGGCGAGATGACTCAGGGGGAACCGCAGCCCAGACCACAGTAGCCCGACAGAAGCTACTGTGCCCTGGGGCGGCCTCCCCGAGAGTGGCATCTCGGTGACGATGATCTCCCGAGGGAGATCGATCGCCGCCCGGATACTTTCCCCGACGGGCACCCCCATGGGGTTCTGCAGCCAGACCACCGCTCTCTCAGCAGCGGGCTCAGAAGCTTGGGCGGCAGCAACGGTGGCAACAGCAGTAGCAACGTCGGAAGCGGAGGCCATTAGAGCAGAAGGGCTAAGGCGAGCTAGAAGCAAAAGCGATCAAGGCGGGCTGAAAGCAAAGAAGGAAGGGAGAGCTATTTTCACGCGATGGTAAATATCGCCCCCCATCCCCTATTTATAGACGGGTGAGAGGCAGGTGAATCGAGCCGCAGTTAATGCTCGAGCGCGCTCGGTGAGGCGACGTGATAGCAATCGAAGCGACAGCTCGCTTCTCCCCAATCGTCAAGCGCCACGTGGGCCACGCATGGAAAAGGCTGCACCGGCGCCGACGCTGTCCTTTACTGATAGAAAAAGGAGCGAATAAGAAGAAGACACGTGTCTCGCGCCGATCGGGGTCTTATGATGAGATTCATTGTATCAGTATCGAGCCTCGCACCGCATTTAAGCTGAGGCGACCGTCGGAGATTCGGAGCGATACCCAAGTCACAAGATCACCCACGGCTGGCGCCCAAGCTCGCCCAAAGCAGACCCTGGCCGTGTGTAACAAGCTCGCACCGGAAGGAGATCGCTCGTGGCTGATGCTCGCGGCCCGCCCAGCGTTTGTGAAATACTGGGAGTCAAAACTCTCGACGTAGATCGCCCACGGCTGGTGCCCAAGCTCGCCCGAAGCAGACCCTGGCCGCGTGTGACAAGCTCGCACCGGAAGGAGATCGCTCGTGGCTGATGCTCGCGGCCCGCCCAGCATTTGTGAAATACTGACAGTCAAAGCTCTCGGCGCAGACCGCCCAAGGCTGGTGCCCACAGCTCGCCCGAGGCAGACCCTGACCGCGTGTGGCAAGCTCGCACCGGAAGGAGATCGCTCGTGGCTGATGCTCCCGGCCCGCCCAGCGTTTATGAAATACTGGGAGTCAAAGCTCTCGGCGCAGACCGCCCAAGGCTGGTGCCCACAGCTCGCCCGAGGCAAACCCTGACCGCGTGTGGCAAGCTCGCACCGGAAGGAGATCGCTCGTGGCTGATGCTCCCGGCCCGCCCAGCGTTTGTGAAATACTGGGAGTCGAAACTCTCGACGCAGATCGCCCACGGCTGGTGCCCAAGCTCGCCCGAAGCAGACCCTGGCCGCGTGTGACAAGCTTGCACCGGAAGGAGATCGCTCGTGGCTGATGCTCCCGGCCTGCCCAGTGTTTGTGAAATACTGGCAGTCAAAGCTCTCGGTGCAGACTGCCCACGGCAGGTGCCCAAGCTCGCCCGAAGCAGACCCTGACCGCGTGTGACAAGCTCACACCGGAAGGAGATCGTTCATGGCTGACGCTCCCGGCCCGCCCAGCGTTTGTGAAATACTGGCAGTCAAAGCTCTCGGCGCAGACCGCCCACGGCTGGTGCCCAAGCTCGCTCGAAGCAGACCCTGACCGCGTGTGACAAGCTCACACCGGAAGGAGATCGCTCGTGGCTGACGCTCCCGGCCCGCCCAGCATTTGTGAAATACTGGGAGTCAAAACTCTCAACGCAGATCGCCCACGGCTAGCGCCCAAGCTCGCACCGGAAGGAGATCACTTGTGGCTGATGCTCCGGCCCGCCCAGCAGTTGCGAAATACTGACAGTCAAAGTTCTCGGCACAGACCGCCCGTGGTTGGTGCCCGTAGCCTACCGGGTAGAGGTCGCAAATGACTAGAACTCCCCATTCGACCGTCGTGTGCAATAAGACTCCTGAGCAAGCGCCAAAGTCTCCTTGGCCGCTCCCTCAGGAGGGGGTAATGTTGGGGGTAGCTGAAATCTGCTTTGGAGTTCGCCCCCCCTCTCCGCGCTCACCAAATCACCTTGACAGGGAGCGAGATCCACATTGGGCTGTAGGGGCCTTGGACTAAAAGCTTGCTCAGAAGCTCGCCCAAGCTCGCGCAGGAGTTCGCTGGAAATGGCAGCGGGAGTTAGACCGTCATGCATACAAAGATACCGGTACCACAAACGCCCCTAGCTTACGCAGGAGCTCGCCCAAGCTCGCGCAGGAGCTCGCCCAAGCTCGTGCAGGAGCTCGCCCAAGCTCGTGCAGGAGCTCGCCCAGGGAGCGAGCTCCGCGTTGGGCCGAAGGGGCCTAGGCAAAGAGCTCGCTCAGGAGCTCGCCCAAGTTCACTCAGGAGCTCGATCAAGCTCGCCCAAGTTCACTCAGGAGCTCAATCAAGTTCGCTCAGGAGCTCGATCAAGCTCGCTCAGGAGCTCGCCAGTTTATCGAAGAGGTCGCTCCCGCGAGGTCCGACTCTTGATAGATGTGGAAGAGAGGGCGGAGCAATGGAGGGCGAGCTCGCCTTGGCTCCCCACCGGAGGTCGCCCACAGTGCACGAAGTCCTCCCAGACTTGAATATTCCAGAATAGCCAGCTGGCAGCAACAAGAAAGATGCTCTCCACCACAAACCGCCTGGCAGGCTCGACGACAAAGAATGTCAGGGCGTGAGTACCAAGGACTGTCAGAGACCCACACGAGCCGGATCATGGGGGTCTAGAAGGCTCTGGAAGAATCTCCACGTGTCAGGCCAAGGTAGGCCGCCGATTGCTATAAATGCTCACCCCCAGGCTCCATAGTACAGGTGGGAAACCCTATTACCTTCCCCTTTCGTCTACCACAGCTCGCCGTTGTGCACCTGAGACTGACTTGAGTGTCGGAGGGTCTGCGCTCCTACGGGAGCCAGCCGTTCTAACGCTTTTTCTTTGTCTTGCAGGCAGCCCACACGGACCAACGAAAACATCCCCCGAACAGATCGTACGAATGAAATAGAATGGATTGTGCGAATGAATTAGAATGGATCGTACGAATGAATTAGAATGGATCGTGTGAAAGAATTAGAATGGATTGTATGAATGAATTAGAATAGATCGTATGAATGAATTAGAATGGATCGTACGAATGAATTAAAATGGATCGTATGAATGAATTAGAATGGATCGTACGAATTAATTAAAATGGATACATTCGTGCGAATGAATTAGAATGGATACATTCGTGCGAAAGAATTAGAATAGATCGTATAAATGAATTAGAATGGATCCTATGAATGAATTAGAATGGATCGTGCGAATGAATTAGAATGGATCGTACGAATGAATTAGAATGGATCGTGCTAATGAATTAGAATTGATCGAACGAATGAATTAGCATGGATCGTGCTAATGAATTAGAATATAACGTACGAATGAATTAGAATGGATCGTGTGAAAGAATTAGAATGGATTGTATGAATGAATTAGAATGAATTCGTACGATCCATTCGAATTCATTCGCACGATCCATTCTAATTTATTCATACGATCCATTCTAATTCATTCATACAATCCATTCTAATTCTTTCACACGATCCATTCTAATTCATTCGTAGGATCCATTCTAATTCATTCGTACATTCTATTCTATTTCATTCGTACGATCCATTCTTACTCATTCGTATGATCCATTCTAATTCATTCGGACGAATGTATCCATTCTAATTTATTCGTACGATCCATTCTAATTCATTCGTACGATCCATTCTAATTCATTCGTACGATCCATTCTTACTCATTCGTATGATCCATTCTAATTCATTCGTACGATCCATTCTAATTCACTCGTACGATCGATTCTAATTCATTCGCACTATCCTTTCTAATTCATTCGTACGATCCATTCTAATTCATTCGTATGATCCATTCTAATTTATTCATTCAAATATATCCATTCTAATTCATTCGTACGATCCATTCTAATTCATTCGCACGATCCATTCTAATTCATTCGCACGAATGTATCCATTCTAATTCATTTGCACGATCCATTCTAATTCATTCCTATGATCTATTCTAATTCATTCGTACGATCCATTCTAATTCATTCTAATTCATTCGTACGATCCATTCTACGATCCATTCTAATTCATTCGTATATTCCATTCTAATTCATTAGCACGATCCATGCTAATGAATTCGAATGGATCGTACGATCCAATCTAATTCATTCATACTATCCATTCTTACTCATTCGTATAATCCATTCTAATTCAATCGTACGATCCATTCTAATTCATTCGTACGATCCATTCTAATTCCTTCGTACGATCCATTCTAATTCATTCGTACGATCCATTCTAATTCATTTGTACGATCCATTCTAATTCCTTCGTACGATCCATTCTAATTCATTCGTACGATCCATTCTAATTCATTCGCGCAATCTATTCTAATTCATTAGTACGATCCATTGTAATTCATTCGTACGATCCGTTCTAATTCATTCATACAATCCATTCTAATTTATTCGCACGAATGTATTCATTCTAATTCATTCGTACGATTCATTCTAATTCATGCGCACAATCTATTCTAATTCATTCATACGATCCATTCTAATTCATTCGCACGAATGTATCCATTCTAATTCATTCATACGATCCATTCTACTTCATTCGTACTATCCGTTCTAATTCACTCATACGATCCATTCTAATTCATTCATACGATCCATTCTAATTCATTTGCACGAATATATCCATTCTAATTCATTCGTACGATCCATTCTAATTCCTTCGTACGATCCATTCTAATTCCTTCGTACGATCCATTCTATTTCATTCGTATGATCCATTCTAATTCCTTCGTACGATCCATTCTAATTCCGTCGTATCCATTCTAATTCACTCATACGATCCATTCTAATTCATTCGTACGATCCATTCTAATTCATTCATACAATCCATTCTAATTCATTCGCACGAATGTATCCATTCTAATTCATTCGTACGATCAGTTCTAATTCATTCACAAAATCTATTCTAATTCATTCATACGATCCATTCTAATTCATTCACACGAATGTATCCATTCTAATTCATTCATACGATCCATTCTAATTCATTCGTACGATCCATTCTAATTCACTCATACGATCCATTCTAATACATTCATACGATCCATTCTAATTCATTTGCACGAATATATCCATTCTAATTCATTCGTACGATCCATTCTAATTCCTTCATACGATCCATTCTAATTCATTCGTACGATCTATTCTAATTCATTCGTACGATCCATTCTAATTCATTCGTACGATCCATTCTAATTCCTTCGTATGATCCATTCTAATTCATTCGTACGATCCATTCTAATTCATTCGTACGATCCATTCTAATTCATTCGTGCAATCCATTCTATTTCATTCGTACGATCCATTCTTACTCATTCGTACGATCCATTCTAATTTATTCACACGAATGTATCCATTCGTACGAATGAATTAGAATAGATTGTACGAATGAATTAGAATGGATCGTACGAATGAATTAGAATGGATCGTACGAAGGAATTAGAATGGATCGTACGAATGAATTAGAATATATCGTACGAATGAATTAGAATGAATCGTAATAAGGAATTAGAATGGATCGTACGAATGAATTAGAATGGATATATTCGTGCAAATGAATTAGAATGGATCGTATGAATGTATTAGAATGGATCGTATGAGTGAATTAGAATGGATCGTACGAATGAATTAGAATGGATTGTATGAATAAATTAGAATGGATCGTACGAATGAATTAGAATGGATCATACGAATTAATTAGAATGGATCATACGAATGAATTAGAATGGATCGTACGAATGAATTAGAATGGATCGTACGAATGAATTAGAATGGATACATTCGTGCGAATGAATTAGAATGGATTGTGCGAATGAATAAGAACAGATCGTGCGAATGAATTAGAATGGATCGTACGAATGAATTAGAATGGATCGTGCGAATGAATTAGAATGGATACATTTATGCGAATGAATTAGAATGGATCGTACGAATGAATTAGAATTGATCGTATGAATAAATTAGAATGGATCGTACGAATGAATTAGAATGGATCGTGCGAATGAATTAGAATGGATCGAACGAATGAATTAGAATGGATCGTGTGAAAGAATTAGAATAGATCGTACGAATGAATTAGAATGGATACATTTGTGCGAATGAATTAGAACGGATCGTACGAATGAATTAGAATGGATTGTACGAATGAATTAGAATGGATCGTACGAATGAACTAGAATGGATACATTCGTGCGAATGAATTAGAATGGATCGTACGAATGAATTAGAATGGATCGTACGAATGAATTAGAATGGATCTTACGAATGAATTAGAATGGATCGTACGAATGAATTAGAATGGATCGTACGAATGAATTAGAATGGATACATTCGTGCGAATGAATTAGAATGGATCGGACGAATGAATTAGAATGGATCGTACGAATGAATTAGAATGGATCGTACGAATGAATTAGAATGGATCGTACGAATAAATTAGAATGGATACATTCATCCGAATGAATTAGAATGGATCATACGAATGAGTAAGAATGGATCGTACGAATGAAATAGAATAGATTGTACGAATGAATTAGAATGGATCCTACGAATGAATTAGAATGGATCGTGTGAAAGAATTAGAATGGATTGTATGAATGAATTAGAATGGATCGTATGAATGAATTAGAATGGATCGTGCGAATGAATTCGAAAGGATCGTACGAATTCATTCTAATTCAGTCATACAATCTATTCTAATTCTTTCACACGATCCATTCTAATTCATTCGTACGTTCCATTCTAATTCATTAGCACGATCCATGCTAATTCATTCGTTCGATCAATTCTAATTTATTAGCACGATCCATTCTAATTCATTCGTACGATCCATTCTAATTCATTCGCACGATCCATTCTAATTCATTCATAGAATCCATTCTAATTCATTCATACGATCTATTCTAATTCTTTCGCACGAATGTATCCATTCTAATTCATTCGCACGAATGTATCCATTCTAATTCATTCGTACGATCCATTCAAATTCATTCGTACGATCCATTCTAATTCATTCATACGATCTATTCTAATTCATTCATACAATCCATTCTAATTCTTTCACACGATCCATTCTAATTCATTCGTACGATCCATTCTAATTCATTCGCACAATCCATTCTATTTCATTTGTACGATCCATTCTTACTCATTCGTATGATCCATTCTAATTCATTCGCACGAATGTATCCATAATGGATCATACGAATGAGTAAGAATGGATCGTACGAATGAAATAGAATGGATTGTGCGAATGAATTAGAATGGACCGTATGAATGAATTAGACGTACGAATGAATTAGAATGGATACATTCGTGCGAATAAATTAGAATGGATCATACGAATGAGTAAGAATGGATCGTTATTCTAATTCATTCGTATGATCCATTCTAATTCATTTGTATCCATTCTATTTCATTCGCACGATCCATTCTAATTCATTCGCGCAATCTATTCTAATTCATTCGTACGATCCATTCTAATTCATTCGTACGATCCATTCTAATTCCTTCGTACGATCCATTCTAATTCATTCGTACGATCCATTCTAATTCATTCATACAATCCATTCTAATTCTTTCACACGATCCATTCTAATTCATTCGTTCGATCCATTCTAATTCATTCGTGCAATCCATTCTATTTCATTCGTACGATCCATTCTTACTCATTCGTACGATCCATTCTAATTCATTCACACGAATGTATCCATTCGTACGAATGAATTAGAATAGATTGTACGAATGAATTAGAATGGATCGTACGAATGAATTAGAATGGATCTTACGAAGGAATTGGAATGGATCGTACGAATGAATTAGAATGGATCGTACGAATGAATTAGAATAGATCGTACGAATGAATTAGAACGGATCGTAATAAGGAATTAGAATGGATCGTACGAATGAATTAGAATGGATATATTCGTGCAAATGAATTAGAATGAATCGTATGAATGTATTAAAATGGATCGTATGAGTGAATTAGAATGGATCGTACGAATGAATTAGAATGGATTGTATGAATAAATTAGAATGGATCGTATGAATGAATTAGAATGGATCATACGAATTAATTAGAATGGATCATACGAATGAATTAGAATGGATCGTACGAATGAATTAGAATGGATCGTACGAATGAATTAGAATGGATACAATCGTGCGAATGAATTAGAATGGATTGTGCGAATGAATAAGAACACATCGTGCGAATGAATTAGAATCGATCGTACGAATGAATTAGAATGGATCGTGCGAATGAATTAGAATGGATCGTACGAATGAATTAGAATGGATACATTTGTGCGAATGAATTAGAATGGATTGTACGAATGAATTAGAATTGATCGTATGAATAAATTAGAATGGATCGTACGAATGAATTAGAATGGATCGTGCGAATGAATTAGAATGGATCGTACGAATGAATTAGAATGGATCGTGTGAAAGAATTAGAATGGATCGTACGAATGAATTAGAATGGATCGTGCGAATGAATTAGAATGGATCATACGAATGAATTAGAATGGATACATTTGTGCGAATGAATTAGAATGGATCGTACGAATGAATTAGAATGGATCGTATGAATGAATTAGAATGGATCGTACGAATGAATTAGAATGGATCGTGCGAATGAATTAGAATGTATCGTACGAATGAATTAGAATGGATCGTACGAATGAACTAGAATGGATACATTCGTGCGAAAGAATTAGAATGGATCGTACGAATGAATTAGAATGGATCGTACGAATGAATTAGAATGGTTCTTACGAATGAATTAGAATGGATCGTACGAATGAATTAGAATGGATCGTACGAATGAATTAGAATGGATACATTCGTGCGAATGAATTAGAATGGATCGGACGAATGAATTAGAATGGATCGTACGAATGAATTAGAATGGATCGTACGAATGAATTAGAATGGATCGTACGAATAAATTAGAATGGATACATTCGTCCGAATGAATTAGAATGGATCATACGAATGAGTAAGAATGGATCGTACGAATGAAATAGAATAGATTGTATGAATGAATTAGAATGGATCCTACGAATAAATTAGAATGGATCGTGTGAAAGAATTAGAATAGATTGTATGAATGAATTAGAATGGATCGTATGAATGAATTAGAATGGATCGTGCGAATGAATTCAAATGGATCGTACGAATTCATTCTAATTCATTCATACAATCCATTCTATTTCTTTCACACGATCCATTCTAATTCATTCGTACTTTCCATTCTAATTCATTAGCACGATCCATGCTAATTCATTCGTTCGATCAATTCTAATTCATTAGCACGATCCATTCTAATTCATTCGTACGATCCTTTCTAATTCATTCGCACGATCCATTCTAATTCATTCATAGGATCCATTCTAGTTCATTCATACGATCTATTCTAATTCTTTCGCACGAATGTATCCATTCTAATTCATTCGCACGAATGTATCTATTCTAATTCATTCGTACGATCCATTCTAATTCATTCGTACGATCCATTCTAATTCATTCATACGATCTATTCTAATTCATTCATACAATCCATTCTAATTCTTTCACACGATCCATTCTAATTCATTCGTACGATCCATTCTAATTCATTCGCACAATCCATTCTATATCATTCGTACGATCTATTCTTACTTATTCGTATGATCCATTCTAATTCATTCGCACGAATGTATCCATAACGGATCATACGAATGAGTAAGAATGGATCGTACGAATGAAATAGAATGGATTGTGCGAATGAATTAGAATGGACCGTACGAATGAATTAGACGTACGAATGAATTAGAATGGATACATTCGTACGAATAAATTAGAATGGATCATACGAATGAGTAAGAATGGATTGTCATTCTAATTCATTCGTATGGTCCATCCTAATTCATTTGTATCCATTCTATTTCATTCGCACGATCCACTCTAATTCATTCGCGCAATCTATTCTAATTCATTCGTACGATCCATTCTAATTCATTCGTACGATCCATTCTAATTCATTCATACAATCCATTCTAATTTATTCGCACGAATGTATCCATTCTAATTCATTCGTACGATCCATTCTAATTCATTCGCACAATCTATTCTAATTCATTCATACGATCCATTCTAATTCATTCGCACGAATGTATCCATTCTAATTCATTCATACGATCCATTCTACTTTATTCGTACTATCTGTTCTAATTCACTCATACGATCCATTCTAATTCATTCATACGATCCATTCTAATTCATTTGCATTCATTCGTACGATCCATTCTAATTCCTTCGTACGATCCATTCTAATTCCTTCGTACGATCCATTCTATTTCATTCGTATGATCCATTCTAATTCCTTCGTACGATCCATTCTAATTCCTTCGTATCCATTCTAATTCACTCATACGATCCATTCTGATTCATTCGTACGATCCATTCTAATTCATTCATACAATCCATTCTAATTCATTCGCACAAATGTATCCATTCTAATCCATTCGTACGATCCATTCTAATCCATTCGTACGATCCATTCTAATTCATTCGTATGAATGTAACCATTCTAATTCATTCAATTGATCCATTCTAATTTATTCGTACGATCCATTCTAATTCATTCGTCCGATCCATTCTAATTCATTCGCACGAATGTATCCATTCTAATTCATTCGTACGATCCATTCTAATTCATTCGTACGATCCATTCTAATTCATTCGTATGATCCATTCTAATTAATTCGTATGATCCATTCTAATTCATTCTTACAATCCATTCTAATTCATTCATACAATCCATTCTAATTCATTCGCACGAATGTATCCATTCTAATTAATTCGTACGATCCATTCTAATTCATTCGTATGATCTATTCTTATTCATTCGCACGATCCAGTCTAATTAATTCGCACGATCCATTCTAATTCATTCGCACAAATGTATCCATTCTAATTCATTCGTACGATCCATTCTAATTCATTAATATGATCCATTCTAAATCATTCGTACGATCCATTCTAATTCATATGCACATAGGTATCCATTCTAATCCATTCGTAGGATCCATTCTAATCCATTCGTACGATCCATTCTAATTCATTTGTACGATCCATTCTAATTCATTCGCTCGAATGTATCCATTCTAATCCATTCGTACGATCCATTCTAATCCATTCGTACGATCCATTCTAATTCATTCGCATTAATGTAACCATTCTAATTCATTCATTTGATCCATTCTAATTCATTCGTACGATCCATTCAAATTCATTCGTCCGATCCATTCTAATTCATTCACACGAATGTATCCATTCTAATTCATTCGTACGATCCATTCTAATTCATTCGTACGATCCATTCTAATTCATTCGTAAGATCCATTCTAATTCATTCATACGATCCATTCTAATTCATTCGTACGATCCATTCTAATTCATTTGCACGAATGTATCCATTCTAGTTCATTCGTACGATCCATTCTAATTCATTCGTACGATCCATTCTAATTCATTCGCACGATCCATTCTAATTCATTCGTACGATCAATTCTAATTCATTCGCACGAATGTATCCATTCTAATTCATTCGTACGATCCTGAATTAGAATGGATACCTTTGTGCATATGAATTAGAATGGATCGTACGAATGAATTAGAATATATCATATTAATGAATTAGAATGGATCGTACGAATGAATTAGAATGGATACATTCGTGCGAATGAATTAGAATGGATCGTGCATGAATGTATCCATTCAAATTCATTCGTACAATCCATTCTAATTCATTAATATGATCCATTCTAATTCATTCTACGATCCATTCTAATTCATATGCACAAAGGTATCCATTCTAATCCATTCGTAGGATCCATTCTAATCCATTCGTACGATCCATTCTAATTCATTCGCTCGAATGTATCCATTCTAATCCATTCGTACGATCCATTCTAATCCATTCATACGATCCATTCTAATTCATTCGCATGAATGTAACCATTCTAATTCATTCATTTGATCCATTCTAATTCATTCGTACGATCCATTCAAATTCATTCGTCCGATCCATTCTAATTCATTCGCACGAATGTATCCATTCTAATTCAGTCGTACAATCCATTCTAATTCATTCGTACGATCCATTCTAATTCATTCGTAAGATCTATTCTAATTCATTCGTACGATCCATTCTAATTCATTCGTACGATCCATTCTAATTCATTCGCACGAATGTATCCATTCTAGTTCATTCGTACGATCCATTCTAATTCATTCGTACGATCCATTCTAATTCATTCGCACGATCCATTCTAATTCATTTGTACGATCAATTCTAATTCATTCGCACGAATGTATCCATTCTAATTCATTCATACGATCCATTCTAATTCATTCGTACGATCCATTCTAATTCACTCATACGATCCATTCTAATACATTCATACGATCCATTCTAATTCATTTGCACGAATATATCCATTCTAATTCATTCGTACGATCCATTCTAATTCCTTCGTACGATCCATTCTAATTCATTCGTACGATCTATTCTAATTCATTCGTACGATCCATTCTAATTCATTCGTACGATCCATTCTAATTCCTTCGTACGATCCATTCTATTCATTCGTACGATCCATTCTAATTCATTCGTACAATCCATTCTAATTCATTCGTACGAATGGATACATTAGTGTGAATGAATTAGAATGGATCGTACGAATGAGTAAGAATGGATCGTACGAATGAAATAGAATGGATTGCACGAATGAATTAGAATGGATCGTACGAATGAATTAGAATGGATCGTGTGAATGAATTAGAATGGATTGTATGAATGAATTAGAATGGATCGTACGAATAAATTAGAATGGATCGTACGAAGGAATTAGAATGGATCGTACGAATGAATTAGAATGGATCGTACGAATGAATTAGAATAGATCGTACGAATGAATTAGAATGGATCGTACGAAGGAATTAGAATGGATCGTACGAATGAATTAGAATGGATATATTCGTGCAAATGAATTAGATTGGATCATATGAATGTATTAGAATGGATCGTATAAGTGAATTAGAATGGATCGTACGAATGAATTAGAATGGATCGTATGAATGAATTAGAATGGATACATTCGCGTGAATGAATTAGAATGGATCGTACGAATGAATTAGAATAGATTTTGTGAATGAATTAGAACTGATCGTACGAATGAATTAGAATGGATACATTCGTGCGAATGAATTAGAATGGATTGTATGAATGAATTATAATGGATCGTACGAATGAATTAGAATGGATCGTATGAGTGAATTAGAATGGATACGAAGGAATTAGAATGGATCGTACGAATGAATTAGAATGGATCATACGAATGAAATAGAATGGATCGTACGGCATTCGTCCAATCCATTCTAATTCATTCGCACGAATGTATCCATTCTAATTCATTCGTACGATTCATTCTAATTCATTCGTACGATCCATTCTAATTCATTCGTACGATCCATTCTAATTCATTCGTACGATCCATTCTAATTCATTCGCACAAATGTATCCATTCTAATTCATTCGTACGATCCATTCTAATTCATTCGCACGATCCATTCTAATTCATTCTTACGATCCATTCTAATTCATTCGCACGATCTGTTCTTATTCATTCGCACAATCCATTCTAATTCATTCGCACGAATGTATCCATTCTAATTCATTCGTACGATCCATTCTAATTCATTCGTACGATCCATTATAATTCATTCGTAATATCCATTCAAATTAATTTGTAAGATCCATTCTAATTCACTCATACGAACCATTCTAATACATTCATACGATCCATTCTAATTCATTTGCACGAATATATCCATTCTAATTCATTCGTACGATCCATTCTAATTCCTTCGTACGATCCATTCTAATTCATTCGTACAATCTATTCCAATTCATTCGTACGATCCATTCTAATTCATTCATACGATCCATTCTAATTCCTTCGTACGATCCATTCTAATTCATTCGTACGATCCATTCTAATTCATTCGTACAATCTATTCTAATTCATTCGTACGAATGGATACATTCGTGTGAATGAATTAGAATGGATCGTACGAATGAGTAAGAATGGATCGTACGAATAAAATAGAATGGATTGCACGAATGAATTAGAATGGATCGTACGAATGAATTAGAATGGATCGTGTGAAAGAATTAGAATGGATTGTATGAATGAATTAGAATGGATCGTACGAATGAATTAGTATGGATCGTACTAGGATCCATTCTAATTCATTCGTACAATCTATTCTATTTCATTCGTACGATCCATTTTTACTCATTCGTATGATCCATTCTAATTCATTCGGACGAATGTATCCATTCTAATTTATTCGTACGATCCATTCTAATTCATTCGTATGATCCATTCTAATTCATTCGTACGATCCATTCTTACTCATTCGTATGATCCATTCTAATTCATTCGTACGATCCATTCTAATTCATTCGTACGATCGATTCTAATTCATTCGCACTATCCATTCTAATTCATTCGTACGATCCATTCTAATTCATTCGTATGATCCATTCTAATTTATTCGTTCAAATATATCCATTCTAATTCATTCGTACGATCCATTCTAATTCATTCGCACGATCCATTCTAATTCATTCGCACGAATGTATCCATTCTAATTCATTTGCACGATCCATTCTAATTCATTCCTATGATCTATTCTAATTCATTCGTACGATCCATTCTAATTCATTCTAACTCATTCGTACGATCCATTCTACGATCCATTCTAATTCATTCGTATATTCCATTCTAATTCATTAGCACGATCCATGCTAATGAATTAGAATGGATCGTACGATCCAATCTAATTCATTCATACGATCCATTCTTACTCATTCGTATGATCCATTCTAATTCAATCGTACGATCCATTCTAATTCATTCGTTCGATCCATTCTAATTCCTTCGTACGATCCATTCTAATTCATTCGTACGATCCATTCTAATTCATTCGTACGATCCATTCTAATTCCTTCGTATGATCCATTCTAATTCATTCGTACGATCCATTCTAATTCATTCGTGCAATCTATTCTAATTCATTCGTACAATCCATTCTAATTCATTCGTACGATCCATTCTAATTCATTCATACAATCCATTCTAATTCATTCGTACGATCCATTCTAATTCATTCGCACAATCTATTCTAATTCATTCATACGATCCATTCTAATTCATTCGCACGAATGTATCCATTCTAATTCATTCATACGATCCATTCTACTTCATTCGTACTATCCGTTCTAATTCACTCATACGATCCATTCTAATTCATTCATACGATCCATTCTAATTCATTTGCACGAATATATCCATTCTAATTCCTTCGTACAATCCATTCTAATTCCTTCGTACGATCCATTCTATTTCATTCGTATGATCTATTCTAATTCCTTCGTACGATCCATTCTAATTCCTTCGTATCCATTCTAATTCACTCATACGATCCATTCTAATTCATTCATACGATCCATTCTAATTCATTCATACAATCCATTCTAATTCATTCGCACGAATGTATCCATTCTAATTCATTCGTACGATCAGTTCTAATTCATTCACAAAATCTATTCTAATTCATTCATACGATCCATTCTAATTCATTCACACGAATGTATCCATTCTAATTCATTCATACGATCCATTCTAATTCATTCGTATGATCCATTCTAATTCACTCATACGATCCATTCTAATACATTCATATGATCCATTCTAATTCATTTGCACGAATATATCCATTCTAATTCATTCGTACGATCCATTCTAATTCCTTCGTACGATCCATTCTAATTCATTCGTACGATCTATTCTAATTCATTCGTACGATCCATTCTAATTCATTCGTACGATCCATTCTAATTCTTTCGTACGATCCATTCTAATTCATTCGTACGATCCATTCTAATTCATTCATACAATCCATTCTAATTTTTTCACACGATCCATTCTAATTCATTCGTACGATCCATTCTAATTCATTCGTGCAATCCATTCTATTTCATTCGTACGATCCATTCTTACTCATTCGTACGATCCATTCTAATTCATTCACACGAATGTATCCATTCGTACGAATGAATTTGAATAGATTGTACGAATGAATTAGAATGGATCGTACGAATAAATTAGAATGGATCGTACGAAGGATTTAGAATGGATCGTACGAATGAATTGGAATGGTTCGTACGAATGAATTAGAATAGATCGTACGAATGAATTAGAATGGATCGTACGAAGGAATTAGAATGGATCATACGAATGAATTAGAATGGATATATTCGTGCAAATGAATTAGAATGGATCGTATGAATGTATTAGAATGGATCGTATGAGTGAATTAGAATGGATCGTACGAATAAATTAGAATGGATCGTACGAATGAATTAGAATGGATCATACGAATTAATTAGAATGGATCGTACGAATGAATTAGAATGGATCGTACGAATGAATTAGAATGGATACATTCGTTCGAATGAATTAGAATAGATTGTGCGAATGAATAAGAACAGATCGTGCGAATGAATTAGAATGGATCGTACGAATAAATTAGAATGGATCGTGCGAATGAATTAGAATGCATCGTACGAATGAATTAGAATGGATACATTTGTGCGAATGAATTAGAATGGATCGTATGAATGAATTAGAATGGATCGTACGAATGAATTAGAATGGATCGTGCGAATGAATTAGAATGGATCGTACGAATGAATTAGAATGGATCGTGTGAAAGAATTAGAATGGATCGTACAAATGAATTAGAATGGATCGTGCGAATGAATTAGAATGGATCGTACGAATGAATTAGAATGGATACATTTGTGCGAATGAATTAGAATGGATCGTACGAATGAATTAGAATGGATCGTATGAATGAATTAGAATGGATCGTACAAATGAATTAGAATGGATCGTGCGAATGAATTAGAATGGATCGTACGAATGAATTAGAATGGATCGTACGAATGAACTAGAATGGATACATTCGTGCAAATGAATTAGAATGGATCGTACGAATGAATTAGAATGGATCGTACGAATGAATTAGAATAGATCTTACGAATGAATTAGAATGGATCGTACGAATGAATTAGAATGGATCGTACGAATGAATTAGAATCGATACATTCGTGCGAATGAATTAGAATGGATCGGACGAATGAATTAGAATGGATAGTACGAATGAATTAGAATGGATCGTACGAATGAATTAGAAAGGATCGTACGAATAAATTACAATGGATACATTCGTCCGAATGAATTAGAATGGATCATACGAATGAGTAAGAATGGATCGTACGAATGAAATATAATAGATTGTACGAATGAATTAGAATGGATCCTACGAATGAATTAGAATGGATCGTGTGAAAGAATTAGAATGGATTGTATGAATGGATTAGAATGGATCGTATGAATGAATTAGAATGGATCGTGTGAATGAATTCGAATAGATCGTACGAATTCATTCTAATTCATTCATATAATCCATTCTAATTATTTCACACGATCCATTCTAATTCATTCGCACGTTCCATTCTAATTCATTAGCACGATCCATGCTAATTCATTCGTTCGATCAATTCTAATTCATTAGCACGATCCATTCTAATTCATTTGTATGATCCATTCTAATTCATTCGCACGATCCATTCTAATTCATTCATAGGATCCATTCTAATTTATTCATATGATCTATTCTAATTCTTTTGCACGAATGTATCCATTCTAATTCATTCGCACGAATGTACCCATTCTAATTCATTCGTACGATCCATTCTAATTCTTTTGTACGATCCATTCAAATTCATTCATACGATCCATTCTAATTCATTCATACGATCTATTCTAATTCATTCATACAATCCATTCTAATTCTTTCACACGATCCATTCTAATTCATTTGTACGATCCATTCTAATTCATTCGCACAATCCATTCTATTTCATTCGTACGATCCATTCTTACTCATTCGTATGATCCATTCTAATTTATTCGCACGAATGTATCCATAATGGATCATACGAATGAGTAAGAATGGATCGTATGAATGAAATAGAATGGATTGTGCGAATAAATTAGAATGGACCGTACGAATGAATTAGACGTACGAATGAATTAGAATGGATACATTCGTGCGAATAAATTAGAATGGATCATACGAATGAGTAAGAATGGATCGTCATTCTAATTCATTCGTATGATCCATTCTAATTCATTTGTATCCATTCTATTTCATTTGCACGATCCATTCTAATTCATTCGCACAATCTATTCTAATTCATTCGTACGATCCATTCTAATTTATTCGTACGATCCATTCTAATTCATTCATACAATCCATTCTAATTTATTCGCACGAATGTATCCATTCTAATTTATTCATACGATCCATTCTAATTCATTCGCATAATCTATTCTAATTCATTCATACGATCCATTCTAATTCATTCGCACGAATGTATCCATTCTAATTCATTCATACGATCCATTCTACTTCATTCGTAAATGGATCGTACGAATGAATTAGAATGGATCGTACGAATGAATTAGAATGCATCGTACGAAAGAATTAGAATGGATATATTCGTGTGAATGAATTAGAATGGATCGTACGAATGAATTAGACTGGATCGTACGAATGAATTTGAATGGATACATTTGTGCGAATGAATCTAAATGGATTGTATGAATGAATTACAATGGATCGTACGAATGAATTAGAATGGATCGTACGAATGAATTAGAATAGCTCATACGAATGAATTAGAATGAATCGTATGAATGAATTAGAATGGTTACATTCATGCGAATGAATTAGAATAGATCATACGAATGAGTAAGAATGGATCGTACGAATGAAATAGAATAGATTGTATGAATGAATTAGAATGGATCCTACGAATGAATTAGAATGGATCGTGTGAAAGAATTAGAATGGATTGTATGAATGAATTAGAATGGATCGTATGAATGAATTAGAATGGATCGTGCGAATGAATTCGAATGGATCGTACGAATTCATTCTAATTCATTCATACATTTTATTCTAATTCTTTCACACGGAATGAATTAGAATGGATACATTCGTGCGAATGAATTAGAATGGATCATACGAATGAGTAAGAATGGATCGTACGAATGAAATAGAATGGATTGTACGAATGAATTAGAATGGATCGTACAAATGAATTAGAATGGATCGTACGAATGAATTAGAATGGATCATACGAATGAGTAAGAATGGATCGTACAAATGAAATAGAATGGATTGTACGAATGAATTAGAATGGATCGTGTGAAAGAATTAGAATGCATTGTATGAATGAATTAGAATGGATCGTATGAATGAATTAGAATGGATCGTGTGAATGAATTCGAATGGATCGCATGATCCATTCGAATAGAATGGATCGTATGAATGAATTAGAATTGATCGGGCGAATGAATTAGAATGGATTGTAGGAATGAATTAGAATGGATCGTATGAATGAATTAGAATGGATCATATGAATGAATTAGAATGGATCGTGCGAATGAATTAGAATGGATCGTACGAATGAATTATAATGGATCGTACGAATGAATTAGAATGGCTCATACGAATGAATTAGGAAGGATCATACGAATGAGTAAGAATGGATCGTACGAATGAAATAGAATGGATTGTACGAATGAATTAGAATGGATACATTCATGCGAATGAATTAGAATGGATCGGACGATTGAATTAGAATGGATCGTACGATTCATTCTAATTCATTCGTACGATCCATTCTAATACATTCGTACGATTCATGCTAATTCATTCGCACGATCCATTCTAATTCATTCGTACGATCCATTCTTATTCATTCATACGATCCATTCTAATTCATTCGCACAATCCATTCTAATTCATTCGTACAATCCATTCTAATTCATTCGTATGATCCATTCTAACTCATTTGGTGGATCCATTCTAATTCATTCGTACGATCCATTCTAATTCATTCCCACGATCCATTCTAATTTATTCGTACGATCCATTCTAATTCATTCGTACGATCTATTCTAATTCATTCGCACGAATGTAACCATTCTAATTCATTCATACGATTCATTCTAATTCATTCGTATGAGCTATTCTAATTCATTCGTACGATCCATTCTAATTCATTCACACGAATGTATCCATTCTAATTCATTCATACGATCCATTCTAATTCATTCGTACGATCCATTCTAATTCACTCATACGATCCATTCTAATACATTCATACGATCCATTCTAATTCATTTGCACGAATATATCCATTCTAATTCATTCGTACGATCCATTCTAATTCCTTCGTACGATCCATTCTAATTCATTCATACGATCTATTCTATTTCATTCGTACGATCCATTCTTACTCATTCGTACGATCCATTCTAATTCATTCGTCCGATCCATTCAAATTCATTCGCACGAATGTATCCATTCTAATTCATTCGTTCGATCAATTCTAATTCATTAGCACGATCCATTGTAATTCATTCGTACGATCCATTCTAATTCATTCGCACGATCCATTCTAATTCATTCATCGGATCCATTCTAATTCATTCATACGATCTATTCTAATTCTTTCGCACGAATGTATCCATTCTAATTCATTCGCACGAATATATCCATTCTAATTCATTCGTACGATCCATTCTAATTCATTCGTACGATCCATTCTAATTCATTAATATGATCCATTCTAATTCATTCGTACGATCCATTCTAATTCATATGCACAAAGGTATCCATTCTAATCCATTCGTAGGATCCATTCTAATCCATTCGTACGATCCATTCTAATTTATTCGTACGATCCATTCTAATTCATTCGCTCGAATATATCCATTCTAATCCATTCGTACAATCCATTCTAATCTATTCGTACGATCCATTCTAATTCATTCGTATGAATGTAACCATTCTAATTCATTTATTTGATCCATTCTAATTCATTCGTACGATCCATTCTAATTCATTCGTCCGATCCATTCTAATTCATTCGCACGAATGTATCCATTCTAATTCATTCGTACGATCCATTCTAATTCATTCGTACGATCCATTGTAATTCATTCATAAGATCCATTCTAATTCATTCGTACGATCCATTCTAATTCATTCGTACGATCCATTCTAATTCATTCGCACGAATGTATCCATTCTAGTTCATTCGTACGATCCATTCTAATTCATTCGTACAATCTATTCTAATTCATTCGCACGATCCATTTTAATTCATTCGTACGATCAATTCTAATTCATTCATGCAATCCATTCTATTTCATTCGTACGATCCATTCTTACTCATTCGTACGATCCATTCTAATTCATTCACACGAATGTATCCATTCGTACGAATGAATTAGAATAGATTGTACGAATGAATTAGAATGGATCGTATGAAGGAATTAGAATGGATCGTACGAATGAATTAGAATGGATCGTACGAAGAAATTAGAATGGATCGTACGATTGAATTAGAATGGATCATACGAATGAGTAAGAATGGATCGTATGAATGAATTAGATTGGATCGTATGATCCATTCTAATTCATTAGCATGGATCGTGCTAATGAATTAGAATGGAATATACGAATGAATTAGAATGGATCGTAGAATGGATCGTACGAATGAATTAGAATGAATTAGAATGGATCGTACGAATGAATTAGAATAGATCATAGGAATGAATTAGAATGGATCGTGCAAATGAATTAGAATGGATACATTCGTGCGAATGAATTAGAATGGATCGTGCGAATGAATTAGAATGGATCGTACGAATGAATTAGAATTGATATATTTGAACGAATAAATTGGAATGGATCATACGAATGAATTAGAATGGATCGAACGAATGAATTAGAATTGATAGTGCGAATGAATTAGAATCGATCGTACGAATGAATTAGAATGGATCGTACGAATGAATTAGAATGGATCATACGAATAAGTAAGAATGGATCGTACGAATGAATTAGAATGGATCGTACGAATGAATTAGAATGGATCATACGAATAAATTAGAATGGATACATTCGTCCGAATGAATTAGAATGGATCATACGAATGAGTAAGAATGGATCGTACGAATGAAATAGAATAGATTGTACGAATGAATTAGAATGGATCCTACGAATGAAATAGAATGGATCGTGTGAAAGAATTAGAATGGATTGTATGAATGAATTAGAATGGATCGTATGAATGAATTAGAATGGATCGTGCGAATGAATTCGAATGGATCGTACGAATTCATTCTAATTCATTCATACAATCCATTCTAATTCTTTCACACGATCCATTCTAATTCATTCGTACGTTCCATTCTAATTCATTAGCACGATCCATGCTAATTCATTCGTTCGATCAATTCTAATTCATTAGCATGATCCATTCTAATTCATTCGTACGATCCACTCTAATTCATTCATAGGATCCATTCTAATTCATTCATACGATCTATTCTAATTCTTTCGCACGAATGTATCCATTCTAATTCATTCGCACGAATGTATCCATTCTAATTCATTCGTACGATTCATTCTAATTCATTCGTACGATCCATTCTAATTCATTCGTACGATCCATTCTAATTCATTCATACGATCCATTCTAATTCATTCATACAATCTATTCTAATTCATTCATACAATCCATTCTAATTCTTTCACACGATCCATTCTAATTCATTCGTACGATCAATTCTAATTCATTCGCACAATCCATTCTATTTCATTCGTACGATCCATTATTACTCATTCGTATGATCCATTCTAATTCATTCGCACGAATGTATCCATAATGGATCATACGAATGAGTAAGAATGGATCGTACGAATGAAATAGAATGGATTGTGCGAATGAATTAGAATGGACCGTACGAATGAATTAGACGTACGAATGAATTAGAATGGATACATTCGTGCGAATAAATTAGAATGGATCATACGAATGAGTAAGAATGGATCGTCATTCTAATTCATTCGTATGATTCATTCTAATTCATTTGTATCCATTCTATTTCATTCGCACGATCCATTCTAATTCATTCGCGAAATCTATTCTAATTCATTCGTACGATCCATTCTAATTCATTCATACAATCCATTCTAATTCTTTCACACGATCAATTCTAATTCATTCGTAGGATCCATTCTAATTCATTCGTACAATCTATTCTATTTCAATCGTACGATCCATTCTAATTCATTCGTACGATCCATTCTAATTCATTCGGATGATCCATTCTAATTCATTCGCACGAATGTATCCATTCTAATTCATTCGTACGATCCATTCTAATTCATTCATACAATCCATTCTAATTGTTTCACACGATCCATTCTAATTCATTCGTACGATCCATTCTAATTTATTCGTGCAATCCATTCTATTTCATTCGTACGATCCATTCTTACTCATTCGTACGATCCATTCTAATTCATTCACACGAATGTATCCATTCGTACGAATGAATTAGAATAGATTGTACGAATGAATTAGAATGGATTGTACGAATGAATTAGAATGGATCATACAAAGGAATTAGAATGGATTGTACGAATGAATTAGAATGGATCGTACGAATGAATTAGAATAGATCGTACGAATGAATTAGAATGGATCGTACGAAGGAATTAGAATGGATCGTACGAATGCATTAGAATGGATATATTCGTGCAAATGAATTAGAATGGATCGTATGAATGTATTAGAATGGATCGTATGAGTGAATTAGAATGGATCATACGAATTAATTAGAATGGATCATACGAATGAATTAGAATGGATCGTACGAATGAATTAGAATGGATACATTCGTGCGAATGAATTAGAATGGATTGTGCGAATGAATAAGAACAGATCATGCGAATGAATTAGAATGGATCGTACGAATGAATTAGAATGGATCGTGTGAATGAATTAGAATGGATCATACAAATGAATTAGAATGGATACATTTGTGCGAATGAATTAGAATGGATCGTATGAATGAATTAGAATGGATCGTATGAATGAATTAGAATGGATCGTACGAATGAATTAGAATGGATCGTGCGAATGAATTAGAATGGATCGTACGAATGAATTAGAATGGATCGTACGAATGAACTAGAATGGATACATTCGTGCGAATGAATTAGAATGGATCGTACGAATGAATTAGAATGGATCGTACGAATGAATTAGAATGGATCTTACGAATGAATTAGAATGGATCGTACGAATGAATTAGAATGGATACATTTGTGCGAATGAATTAGAATGGATCGTACGAATGAATTAGAATGGATTGTACGAATGAATTAGAATGGATCGTACGAATGAACTAGAATGGATACATTCGTGCGAATGAATTAGAATGGGTCATACGAATGAATTAGAATGGATCGTACGAATGAATTAGAATGGATCTTACGAATGAATTAGAATGGATCGTACGAATGAATTAGAATGGATACATTCGTGCGAATGAATTAGAATGGATCGGACGAATGAATTAGAATGGATCGTACGAATGAATTAGAATGGATCGTACGAATGAATTAGAATGGATACATTCGTCCGAATGAATTAGAATGGATCATACAAATGAGTAAGAATGGATCGTACGAATGAAATAGAATAGATTGTACGAATGAATTAGAATGGATTTGTACGAATGAATTAGAATGGATACATTCGTGCGAATGAATTAGAATGGATCGTACCAATGAGTAAGAATGGATCGTACGAATGAAATAGAATGGATTGTGCGAATGAATTAGAATGGATCGTACGAATGAATTAGAATGGATCGTGTGAAAGAATTAGAATGGATTGTATGAATAAATTAGAATAGATCGTATGAATGAATTAGAATGGATCGTATGAGTGAATTAGAATGGATACGAAGGAATTAGAATGGATCGTACGAATGAGTAAGAATGGATCGTACAAATGAAATAGAATGGATTGTACGAATGAATTAGAATGGATCCTACGAATGAATTAGAATAGATCGTGTGAAAGAATTAGAATGGATTGTATGAATGAATTAGAAAGAATTCGTACGATCCATTCGAATTCATTCGCACGATCCATTCTACTTCATTCATACGATCCATTCTAATTCATTCATACAATCCATTCTAATTCACTCAAACGATCTATTCTATTTCATTCGTACGATCCATTCTTACTCATTCGTATGATCCATTCTAATTCATTCGGACGAATGTATCCATTCTAATTTATTCGTACGATCTATTCTAATTCATTCGTACGATCCATTCTAATTCATTCGTCCGATCCATTCTAATTCATTCGCACGAATGTATCTATTCTAATTCATTCGTACGATCCATTCTAATTCATTCGTACGATCCATTCTAATTCATTCGTAAGATCCATTCTAATTCATTCGTACGATCCATTCTAATTCATTCGTAAGATCCATTCTAATTCATTCGTACGATCCATTCTAATTCATTCGTACGTTCCATTCTAATTCATTCGCACGAATATATCTATTCTAGTTCATTCGTACGATCCATTCTAATTCACTCGTACGATCCATTCTAATTCATTCGTACGATCCATTCTAATTCATTCGCACGAATGTATCCATTCTAGTTCATTCGTACGATCCATTCTAATTCATTCGTACGATCCATTCTAATTCATTCGCACGATTCATTCTAATTCATTCGTACGATCCATTCTAATTCATTCATACGATCCATTCTAATTCATTCGTACGATCCATTCTAATCCATTCTAGTTCATTCGTATGATCCATTCTAATTCCTTCGTACGATCCATTCTAATTCATTCGTACGATCTATTGTAATTCATTCGTCCGATCCATTCTAATTCATTCGCACGAATGTATCCATTCTAATACATTCATACGATCCATTCTAATTCATTTGCACGAATATATCCATTCTAATTCATTCGTACGATCCATTCTAATTCCTTCGTACGATCCATTCTAATTCATTCGTACGATCTATTCTAATTCATTCGTCCGATCCATTCTAATTCATTCGCACCAATGTATCCATTCTAATTCATTTGTACGATCCATTCTAATTCATTCATACGATCCATTCTAATTAATTCGTATTATCCATTCTAATTCATTCGTACCATCCATTCTAATTCATTCGTCCGATCCATTCTAATTCATTCGCACGAATGTATCCATTCTAATTCATTCGTACGATCCATTCTAATTCATTCGTACGATCCATTCTAATTCATTCGTACGAATGTATCCATTCTAGTTCATTCGTACGATCCATTCTAATTAATTCGTACGATCCATTCTAATTCAGGATCGTACGAATGAATTAGAATGGATACATTCGTGCGAATGAATTAGAATTGATCGTACGAATGAATTAGAATGGATCGTGCGAATGAATTAGAATGGATCGTACGAATGAATTAGAATGGATCGTACGAATGAACTAGAATGGATATATTCATGCGAATGAATTAGAATGGATCGTACGAATGAATTAGAATGGATCGTACGAATGAATTAGAATGGATACATTCGTGTGAATGAATTAGAATGGATCGGACGAATGAATTAGAATGGATCGTAAGAATGAATTAGAATGGATCAAATGAATGAATTAGAATGGATCGTACGAATGAATTAGAATGGATCGTACGAATGAATTAGAATGGATACATTCGTGCGAATGAATTAGAATGGATCGAACGAATGAATTAGAATAGATCGTACGAATGAATTAGAATGGATCGTACGAAGGAATTAGAATGGATCGTACGAATGAATTAGAATGGATATATTCGTGTAAATGAATTAGAATGGATCGTATGAATGTATTAGAATGGATCGTATGGGTGAATTATAATGGATTGTACGAATGAATTAGAATGGATCGTATGAATGAATTAGAATGAATACATTCGTGTGAATGAATTAGAATGGATCATATGAATGAATTAGAATAGATTTTGTGAATGAATTAGAACTGATCGTACAAATGAATTAGAATGGATACATTCGTGCGAATGAATTAGAATGGATTGTATGAATGAATTAGAATGGATCGTACGACTGAATTAGAATTGATCGTATGAGTGAATTAGAATGGATACGAAGGAATTAGAATGGATCGTACGAAGGAATTAGAATGGATCATACGAATGAAATAGAATGGATCATACGAAGGAATTAGAATGGATCGTACGAAGGAATTAGAATGGATCGTACAAATGAATTAGAATGCATATATTCGTGCAAATGAATTAGAATGGATCGTATGAATGAATTAGAATGGATCGTATGAGTGAATTAGAACGGATAGTACGAATGAATTAGAATGGATCATATGAATGAATTAGAATGGATACATTCGTGCGAATGAATTAGAATGGATCGTACGAATGAATTAGAATGGATCGTACGAATGAATTCGAATGGATCTTACGAATGAATTAGAATGGATCGTACGAATGAATTAGAATGGTTCGTACGAATGAATTAGAATGGATACATTCGTGCGAATGAATTAGAATGGATCGGACGAATGAATTAGAATGTATCGTACGAATAAGTTAGAATGGATCAAATGAATGTATTAGAATGGTTACATTCATGCGAATGAATTAGAATGGATCGTACGAATGGATTAGAATGGATCGTACGAATGGATTAGAATGGATACATTCGAGCGAATGAATTAGAATGGATCGTACGAATGAATTAGAATGGATCGTACGAATGGATTAGAATGGATCCTACGAATGGATTAGAATGGATACCTTTGTGCATATGAATTAGAATGGATCGTACGAATGAATTAGAATGGATCGTATGAATGAATTAGAATGGATCGTGCTAATGAATTAGAATTGATCGAACGAATGAATTAGCATGGATCGTGCTAATGAATTAGAATGGAACGTACGAATGAATTAGAATGGATCATGTGAAAGAATTAGAATGGATTGTATGAATGAATTAGAATGAATTCGTACGATCCATTCGAATTCATTCGCACGATCCATTCTAATTCATTCATACGATCCATTCTAATTCATTCATACAATCCATTCTAATTCATTCATACGATCTATTCTAATTCTTTCGCACGAATGTATCCATTCTAATTCATTCGCACGAATGTATCCATTCAAATTCATTCGTACGATCCATTATAATTCATTCGCACGATCCATTCTAATTCATTCGTACGATCAATTCTAATTCATTCGCACGAATGTATACATTCTAATTCATTCGTACGATCCATTCTAATTCATTCATAGGATCCATTCTAATTCATTCATACAATCCATTCTAATTCATTCGCACGAATGTATCCATTCTAATTCATTTGTACGATCAGTTCTAATTCATTCACAAAATCTATTCTAATTCATTCATACGATCCATTCTAATTCATTCACACGAATGTATCCATTCTAATTCATTCATACGATCCATTCTAATTCATTCGTACGATCCATTCTAATTCACTCATACGATCCATTCTAATACATTCATACGATCCATTCTAATTCATTTGCACGAATATATCCATTCTAATTCATTCGTACGATCCATTCTAATTCCTTCGTACGATCCAATCTAATTCATTCGTACGATCTATTCTATTTCATTCGTACGATCCATTCTTACTCATTCGTACGATCCATTCTAATTCATTCGTCCGATCCATTTTAATTCATTCGCACGAATGTATCCATTCTAATTCATTCGTACGATCCATTCTAATTTATTCGCACGATGCATTCTAATTCATTCGTACGATCCATTCTAATTCTTTCACACGATCCATTCTAATTCATTCGTACGATCCATTCTAATTCATTCGCACGATCCATTCTAATTCATTCGTACGATCCATTCTAATTCATTCATACGATCCATTCTAATTCATTCGTACGATCCATTCTAATTCATTCGCACAAATGTATCCATTCTAATTCATTCGTACGATCCATTCTAATTCATTCGCACGATCCATTCTAATTCATTCGTACGATCCATTCTAATTTATTCGTACGATCCATTCTAATTCATTCGTATGATCCATTCTAATTAATTCGTATGATCCATTCTAATTCATTCGTATTTTCCATTCAAATTCATTCGTACGATCCATTCATTCGTACGATCCATTCTAATTCAGGATCGTACGAATGAATTAGAATGGATACATTCGTGCGAATGAATTAGAATTGATCGTACGAAGGAATTAGAATGGATCGTGCGAATCAATTAGAATGGATCGTACGAATGAATTAGAATGGATCGTACGAATGAACTAGAATGGATACATTCGTACGAATGAATTAGAATGGATCGTACGAATGAATTAGAATGGATCGTACGAATGAATTAGAATGGATCTTACGAATGAATTAGAATGGATCGTACGAATGAATTAGAATGGATCGTACGAATGAATTAGAATGGATCGTACGAATGAATTAGAATGCATCGTACGAAAGAATTAGAACCGATATATTCGTGCGAATGAATTAGACTGGATCGTACGAATGAATTTGAATGGATACATTTGTGCAAATGAATCTAAATGGATTGTATGAATGAAATACAATGGATCGTACGAATGAATTAGAATGGATCGTACGAATGAATTAGAATAGCTCATACGAATGAATTAGAATGAATCGTATGAATGAATTAGAATGGTTACATTCGTGCGAATGAATTAGAATAGATCGTACGAATGAATTAGAATGGATCGTACGAATAAATTAGAATGGATCGTGGGAATGAATTAGAATGGATCGTACGAATGAATTAGAATGGATCCACCGAATGAGTTAGAATGGATCATACGAATGAATTAGAATGGATTGTACGAATGAATTTGAATGGATTGTGCGAATGAATTAGAATGGATCATATGAATGAATAAGAATGGATCGTACAAATGAATTTGAATGGATCGTGCGAATGAATTAGCATGAATCGTTCGAATGTATTAGAATGGATCGTACGAATGAATTAGAATGAATCGTACGATCCATTCTAATTCATTCGTACGATCCATTCTAATTCATTCGCACGAATATATCCATTCTAGTTCATTCGTACGATCCATTCTAGTTCATTCGTACGATCCATTCTAATTCATTCGTATGATCCATTCTAATTGATTCGTATGATCCATTCTAATTAATTCGTATGATCCATTCTAATTCATTCGTACGATCCATTCTAATTCATTCGCACGAATGTATCCATTCAAATTAATTCATACGATCCATTCTAATTCATTCGTATGATCCATTCTTATTCATTCGTACGATCCAGTCTAATGGATTCGCACGATCCATTCTAATTCATTCGCATGAATGTATCCATTCTAATTCATACGATCATGTGAATGAATTAGAATGGTTACATTCATGCGAATGAATTAGAATGGATCGTACGAATGGATTAGAATGGATCGTACGAATGGATTAGAATGGATACATTCGTGCGAATGAATTAGAATGGATTGTATGAATGAAATAGAATGGATCGTACAATCCATTCGAATTCATTCGTACGATCCATTCTAATTCATTCGTACGATCCATTCTAATTCATTCGTACGAATGTATCCATTCTAATTCATTTGCACGATCCATTCTAATTCATTCGTACGATCCATTCTATTTCATTCTAATTCATTCGTACGATCCATTCTACGATCCATTCTAATTCATTCGTATATTCCATTCTAATTCATTAGCACGATCCATGCTAATGAATTAGAATGGATCGTACGATCCAATCTAATTCATTCATACGATCCATTCTTACTCATTCGTATGATCCATTCTAATTCAATCGTACGATCCAATCTAATTCATTCGTACGATCCATTCTAATTCCTTCGTACGATCCATTCTAATTCATTCGTACGATCCATTCTAATTCCTTCGTACGATCCATTCTAATTCATTCGTACGATCCATTCTAATTCATTCACGCAATCTATTCTAATACATTCGTACGATCCATTCTAATTCATTCGTACGATCCATTCTAATTCATTCATACAATCCATTCTAATTTATTCGCACGAATATATCCATTCAAATTCATTCATACGATCCATTCTAATTCATTCGCACAATCAATTCTAATTCATTCATACGATCCATTCTAATTCATTCGCATGAATGTATCCATTCTAATTCCTTCATACGATCCATTCTACTTCATTCGTACTATCCATTCTAATTCACTCATACGATCCATTCTAATTCATTCATACGATCCATTCTAATTCATTTGCACGAATATATCCATTCTAATTCATTCGTACGATCCATTCTAATTCCTTCGTACGATCCATTCTAATTCCTTCGTACGATCCATTCTAATTTCTTCGTACGATCCATTCTATTTCATTCGTACGATCCATTCTAATTCCTTCGTACGATCCATTCTAATTCCTTCGTATCCATTCTAATTCACTCATACGATCCATTCTAATTCATTCGTACGATCCATTCTACTTCATTCATACAATCCATTCTAATTCATTCGCACGAATGTATCCATTCTAATTCATTTGTACGATCAGTTCTAATTCATTCACAAAATCTATTCTAATTCATTCATACGATCCATTCTAATTCATTCACACGAATGTATCCATTCTAATTCATTCATACGATCCATTCTAATTCATTCGTACGATCCATTCTAATTCACTCATACGATCCATTCTAATACAGTCATACGATCCATTCTAATTTATTTGCACGAATATATCCATTCTAATTCATTCATACGATCCAATCTAATTCCTTCGTACGATCCATTCTAATTCATTCGTACGATCTATTCTATTTTATTCGTACGATCCATTCTTACTCATTCGTACGATCCATTCTAATTCATTCGTCCGATCCATTCTAATTCATTCGCACGAATGTATCCATTCTAATTCATTCGTTCGATCAATTCTAATTCATTAGCACGATCCATTCTAATTCATTCGTACGATCCATTCTAATTCATTCGCACGATCCATTCTAATTCATTCATAGGATCCATTCTAATTCATTCATACGATCTATTCTAATTCTTTCGCACGAATGTATCCATTCTAATTCATTCGCACGAATGTATCCATTCTAATTCATTTGTACGATCCATTCTAATTCATTCGTACGATCCATTCTAATTCATTCGTATGATCCATTCTAATTGATTCATACGATCCTTTCTAATTCATTCGTACGATCCATTCTAATTCATTCGCACGAATGTATCCATTCTAGTTCATTCGTACGATCTATTCTAATTCATTCGCATGGATCGTGCATTCGTACGATACATTCTAATTCATTCGTAAGATCCATTCTAATTCATTCGTACGATCCATTCTAATTCATTCGTACGATCCATTCTAATTCATTCGCACGAATGTATCCATTCTAGTTCATTCGTACGATCCATTCTAATTCATTCGTACAATCCATTCTAATTCATTCATACGATCTATTCTAATTCATTCATACAATCCATTCTAATTCTTTCACACGATCCATTCTAATTCATTCGTACGATCCATTCTAATTCATTCGCATAATCCATTCTATTTCATTCGTACGATCCATTCTTACTCATTCGTATGATCCATTCTAATTCATTCGCACTTATGTATCCATAATGGATCATACGATTGAGTAAGAATGGATCGTACGAATGAAATAGAATGGATTATGCGAATGAATTAGAATGGACCATACGAATGGATTAGAATGGATACATTCGTGCGAATGAATTAGAATGGATCGGACTAATGAATTAGAATGGATCGTACGAATGAATTAGAATGGATCGTACGAATGAATTAGAATGGATCGTACGAATAAATTAGAATGGATACATTCGTCCGAATGAATTAGAATGGATCATACGAATGAGTAAGAATGGATCGTACGAATGAAATAGAATAGATTGTATGAATGAATTAGAATGGATCCTACGAATGATTTAGAATAGATCGTGTGAAAGAATTAGAATGGATTGTATGAATGAATTAGAATGAATTCATACGATCCATTCGAATTCATTCGCACGATCCATTCTAATTCATTCATACGATCCATTCTAATTCATTCATACAATCCATTCTAATTCTTTCACACGATCCATTCTAATTCATTCGTAGGATCCATTCTAATTCATTCGTACAATCTATTCTATTTCATTCGTACGATCCATTCTTACTCATTCGTATGATCCATTCTAATTCATTCGGACAAATGTATCCATTCTAATTTATTCGTACGATCCATTCTAATTCATTCGTACGATCCATTCTAATTCATTCGTACGATCCATTCTAATTCATTCGTCCGATCCATTCTAATTCATTCGCACGAATGTATCCATTCTAATTCATTCGTACGATCCATTCTAATTCATTCGTACGATCCATTCTAATTCATTCGTAAGATCCATTCTAATTCATTCGTACGATCCATTCTAATTCATTCGTCGATCCATTCTAATTCATTCGCACGAATGTATCCATTCTAGTTCATTCGTACGATCCATTCTAATTCTTTCGTACGATCCATTCTAATTCATTCGCACGATCCATTCTAATTCATTCGTACGATCCATTCTAATTCATTCATACGATCCATTCTAATTCATTCGTACGATCCATTCTAATTCATTCGCACAAATGTATCCATTCTAATTCATTCGTACGATCAATTCTAATTCATTCGCACGATCCATTCTAATTCATTTGTACGATCCATTATAATTCATTCGCACGATCTGTTCTTATTCATTCGCACAATCCATTCTAATTTATTCGCACGAATGTATCCATTCTAATTCATTCGTACGATCCATTCTAATTCATTCGTACGATCCATTCTAATTAATTCGTATGATCCATTCTAATTCATTCGTACGATCCATTCTAATTCATTCATACAATCCATTCTAATTCATTCGCACGAATATATCCATTCTAATTAATTCGTACGATCCATTATAATTCAATCGTATGATCCATTCTAATTCATTCGCACAATCCTTTCTATTTCATTCGTACGATCCATTCTTACTCATTGGTACGATCCATTCTAATTCATTCGCATGAATGTATCCATTCTAATTCATTCGTACGAATCCATTCTAATTCATTCGTACAATCTATTCTATTTCATTCGTACGATCCATTCTTACTCATTCGTATGATCCATTCTAATTCATTCGGACGAATGTATCCATTCTAATTTATTCGTACGATCCATTCTAATTCATTCGTACGATCCATTCTAATTCATTCGTACGATCCATTCTAATTCATTCGTCCGATCCATTCTAATTCATTCGCACGAATGTATCCATTCTAATTCATTCGTACGATCCATTCTAATTCATTCGTACGATCCATTCTAATTCATTCGCACGAATGTATCCATTCTAGTTCATTCGTACGATCTATTCTAATTCATTCGCATGGATCGTGCATTCGTATGATCCATTCTAATTCATTCGTAAGATCCATTCTAATTCATTCGTACGATGCATTCTAATTCATTCGTACGATCCATTCTAATTCATTCGCACGAATGTATCCATTCTAGTTCATTCGTACGATCCATTCTAATTCATTCGTACGATCCATTCTAATTCATTCATACGATCTATTCTAATTCATTCATACAATCCATTCTAATTCTTTCACACGATCCATTCTAATTCATTCGTACGATCCATTCTAATTCATTCGCACAATCCATTCTAATTCACTCATACGATCCATTCTAATACATTCATACGATCCATTCTAATTCACTCGTACGATCCATTCTAATTCTTTCACACGATCCATTCTAATTCATTCGTACGATCCATTCTAATTCATTTGCACGATCCATTCTAATTCATTCATAGGATCCATTCTAATTCATTCATACGATCTATTCTAATTCTTTCGCACGAATGTATCCATTCTAATTCATTCGCACGAATGTGTCCATTCTAATTCATTCGTACGATCCATTCTAATTCATTCATACGATCCATTCTAATTCATTCATACAATGCATTCTAATTTATTCATACGATCCATTCTAATTCATTTGCACGAATATATCCATTCTAATTCATTCGTACGATCCATTCTAATTCCTTTGTACGATCCATTCTAATTCATTCGTACGATCTATTCTATTTCATTCGTACGATCCATTCTAATTCATTCGTACAAATGTATTAGAATGGATTGTAATAATGAATTAGAATAGATCGTATGAATGAATTAGAATGGATCGTACGAATGAATTAGAATGGATCGTACGAATGAACTAGAATGGATACATTCGTGCGAATGAATTAGAATGGATCGTACGAATGAATTAGAATGGATCTGACGAATGAAATAGAATAGATTGTACGAATGAATTAGAATGGATTCGTACGAATGAATTAGATTGGATCATACGAATGAATTAGAATGGATACATTCGTGCGAATGAATTAGAATGGATTGTATGAATGAATTAGAATGGATCGTACGAATGAATTAGAATTGATCATACGAATTAATTAGAATGGATCATACGAATGAATTAGAATGGATCGTACGAATGAATTAGAATGGATCGTACGAATGAACTAGAATGGATCGTACGAATGAACTAGAATGGATACATTCGTGCGAATGAATTAGAATGGATCGTACGAATGAATTAGAATGGATCGTACGAATGAGCTAGAATGGATACATTCGTGCGAATGAATTAGAATGGATCGTACGAATGAATTAGAATGGATCGTACGAATGAATTAGAATGGATCTTACGAATGAATTAGAATGGATCGTACGAATGAATTAGAATGGATCGTACGAATGAATTAGAATGGATCGTACGATTGAATTAGAATGGATCGTACGAATGGATTAGAATGGATCCTACGAATGGATTAGAATGGATACCTTTGTGCATATGAATTAGAATGGATCGTACGAATGAATTAGAATGGATCATATTAATGAATTAGAATGGATCGTACGAATGAATTAAAATGGATACATTCGTGCTAATGAATTAGAATGGATCGTGCGAATCCATTAGACTGGATCGTGCGAATGAATAAGAATTGATCATACGAATGAATTAGAATGGATCGTACGAATTAATTAGAATGGATACATTCGTGCGAATGAATTAGAATGGATTGTATGAATGAATTAGAATGGATCGTACGAATAAATTAGAATGGATCATACGAATTAATTAGAATGGATCGTACGAATGAATTAGAATGGATCGTACGAATGAATTAGAATGGATCATACGAATGAATTAGAATGGATATATTCGTGCGAATGAATTAGAATAGATCGTATGAATGAATTAGAATGGATCCTATGAATGAATTAGAATGGATCGTGCGAATGAATTAGAATGGATCGTACGAATGAATTAGAATGGATTGTGTGAAAGAATTAGAATGGATCGTACGAATGAATTAGAATGGATCGTGCGAATGAATTAGAATGGATCGTACGAATGAATTAGAATGGATACATTTGTGCGAATAAATTAGAATGGATCGTACGAATGAATTAGAATGGTTACATTCGTGCGAATGAATTAGAATGGATCGTACGAATGAATTTGAATGGATCATACGAATGAGTAAGAATGGATCGTACGAATGAATTAGAATGGATCGTACGAATGAATTAGAATGAATTAGAATGGATCGTGCGAATGAATTAGAATGGATCATACGAATTAATTAGAATGGATACATTTGTGCGAATGAATTAGAATGGATCGTATGAATGAATTAGAATGGATCGTATGAATGAATTAGAATGGATCGTACGAATGAATTAGAATGGATCGTGCAAATGAATTAGAATGGATCATACGAATGAATTAGAATGGATCGTACGAATGAATTAGAATGGATACATTTGCGCGAATGAATTAGAGTGGATCGTACGAATGAATTAGAATGGATCGTACGAATTAATTAGAATGGATCGTACGAATGAACTAGAATGGATACATTCGTGCGAATGAATTAGAATGGATCGTACGAATGAATTAGAATGGATCGTACGAATGAATTAGAATGGATCTTACGAATGAATTAGAATGGATCGTACGAATAAATTAGAATGGATCGTATGAATGGTTTAGAATGGATATATTCGTGCGAATGAATTAGAATGGATCGGACGAATGAATTAGAATGGATCGTACGAATGAATTAGAATGGATCAAATGAATGAATTAGAATGGTTACATTCATGCGAATGAATTAGAATGGATCGTACGAATGGATTAGAATGGATCGTACGAATGGATTAGAATGGATACATTCGTGCGAATGAATTAGAATGGATCATACGAATGAGTAAGAATGGATCGTACGAATGAAATAGAATGGATTGTACGAATGAATTAGAATGGATCGTGCGAATGAATTTGAATGGATCGTACGAATGAAATAGAATGGATCGTGCTAATGAATTAGAATTGATCGTACGAATGAAATAGAATGGATTGTACGAATGATTTAGAATGGATCGTACGAATGAATTAGAATGGATCGTACGAATGATATAGAATGGATTCATTCATACGAATGAATTAGAATGGATCATACGAATGAGTAAGAATGGATCGTTCGAATGAAATAGAACGGATTGTACGAATGAATTAGAATGGATTCGTACGAATGAATTAGAATAGACACATTCGAGCGAATGAATTAGAATGGATCGTACGAATGAATTAGAATAGATCATAGGAATGAATTAGAATGGATCGTGCAAATGAATTAGAATGGATACATTCGTGCGAATGAATTAGAATGGATCGTGCGAATGAATTTGAATGGATCGTACGAATGAATTAGAATGGATCGTGCTAATGAATTAGAATTGATCGTACGAATGAAATAGGATGGATTGTACGAATGATTTAGAATGGATCGTACGAATGAATTAGAATGGATCATACGAATGATATAGAATGGATACATTTATGCGAATGAATTAGAATGGATCATACGAATGAGTAAGAATGGATCGTACGAATGAAATAGAATGGATTGTACGAATGAATTAGAATGGATTCGTACGAATGAATTAGAATGGATTCGTACGAATGAATTAGAATGGATACATTCGTGCGAATGAATTAGAATAGATCGTACCAATGAGTAAGAATGGATCGTACGAATGAAATAGAATGGATTATGCGAATGAATTAGAATGGATCCTACGAATGAATTAGAATGGATTGTATGAATGAAATAGAATGGATCGTACAATCCATTCGAATTCATTCGTACGATCCATTCTAATTCATTCGTACGATCCATTCTAATTCATTCGTACGAATGTATCCATTCTAATTCATTTGCACGATCCATTCTAATTCATTCCTATGATCTATTCTAATTCATTCGTACGATCCATTCTAATTCATTCTAATTCATTCGTACGATCTATTCTACGATCTATTCTAATTCATTCGTATATTCCATTCTAATTCATTAGCACGATCCATGCTAATGAATTAGAATGGATCGTACGATCCAATCTAATTCATTCATACGATCCATTCTTACTCATTCGTATGATCCATTCTAATTCAATCGTACGATCCATTCTAATTCATTCGTACGATCCATTCTAATTCCTTCGTACGATCCATTCTAATTCATTCGTACGATCCATTCTAATTCCTTCGTACGATCCATTCTAATTCATTCGTACGATCCATTCTAATTCATTCACGCAATCTATTCTAATACATTCGTACGATCCATTCTAATTCATTCGTACGATCCATTCTAATTCATTCATACAATCCATTCTAATTTATTCGCACGAATATATCCATTCTAATTCATTCATACGATCCATTCTAATTCATTCGCACAATCAATTCTAATTCATTCATACGATCCATTCTAATTCATTCGCACGAATGTATCCATTCTAATTCCTTCATACGATCCATTCTACTTCATTCGTACTATCCATTTTAATTCACTCATACGATCCATTCTAATTCATTCATACGATCCATTCTAATTCATTTGCACGAATATATCCATTCTAATTCATTCGTACGATCCATTCTAATTCCTTCGTACGATCCATTCTAATTCCTTCGTACGATCCATTCTAATTCCTTCGTACGATCCATTCTATTTCATTCGTACGATCCATTCTAATTCCTTCGTACGATCCATTCTAATTCCTTCGTATCCATTCTAATTCACTCATATGATCCATTCTAATTCATTCGTACGATCCATTCTACTTCATTCATACAATCCATTCTAATTCATTCGCACGAATGTATCCATTCTAATTCATTTGTACGATCAGTTCTAATTCATTCACAAAATCTATTCTAATTCATTCATACGATCCATTCTAATTCATTCACACGAATGTATCCATTCTAATTCATTCATACGATCCATTCTAATTCATTCGTACGATCCATTCTAATTCACTCATACGATCCATTCTAATACAGTCATACGATCCATTCTAATTTATTTGCACGAATATATCCATTCTAATTCATTCATACGATCCAATCTAATTCCTTCGTACGATCCATTCTAATTCATTCGTACGATCTATTCTATTTTATTCGTACGATCCATTCTTACTCATTCGTACGATCCATTCTAATTCATTCGTCCGATCCATTCTAATTCATTCGCACGAATGTATCCATTCTAATTCATTCGTTCGATCAATTCTAATTCATTAGCACGATCCATTCTAATTCATTCGTACGATCCATTCTAATTCATTCGCACGATCCATTCTAATTCATTCATAGGATCCATTCTAATTCATTCATACGATCTATTCTAATTCTTTCGCACGAATGTATCCATTCTAATTCATTCGCACGAATGTATCCATTCTAATTCAATCGTACGATCCATTCTAATTCATTCGTACGATCCATTCTAATTCATTCGTATGATCCATTCTAATTGATTCATACGATCCATTCTAATTCATTCGTACGATCCATTCTAATTCATTCGCACGAATGTATCCATTCTAGTTCATTCGTACGATCTATTCTAATTCATTCGCATGGATCGTGCATTCGTACGATCCATTCTAATTCATTCGTAAGATCCATTCTAATTCATTCGTACGATCCATTCTAATTCATTCGTACGATCCATTCTAATTCATTCGCACGAATGTATCCATTCTAGTTCATTCGTACGATCCATTCTAATTCATTCGTACAATCCATTCTAATTCATTCATACGATCTATTCTAATTCATTCATACAATCCATTCTAATTCTTTCACACGATCCATTCTAATTCATTCGTACGATCCATTCTAATTCATTCGTATAATCCATTCTATTTCATTCGTACGATCCATTCTTACTCATTCGTATGATCCATTCTAATTCATTCGCACGAATGTATCCATAATGGATCATACGATTGAGTAAGAATGGATCGTACGAATGAAATAGAATGGATTGTGCGAATGAATTAGAATGGACCATACGAATGAATTAGAATGGATACATTCGTGCGAATGAATTAGAATGGATCGGACTAATGAATTAGAATGGATCGTACGAATGAATTAGAATGGATCGTACGAATGAATTAGAATGGATCGTACGAATAAATTAGAATGGATACATTCGTCCGAATGAATTAGAATGGATCATACGAATGAGTAAGAATGGATCGTACGAATGAAATAGAATAGATTGTACGAATGAATTAGAATGGATCCTACGAATGAATTAGAATAGATCGTGTGAAAGAATTAGAATGGATTGTATGAATGAATTAGAATGAATTCATACGATCCATTCGAATTCATTCGCACGATCCATTCTAATTCATTCATACGATCCATTCTAATTCATTCACACAATCCATTCTAATTCTTTCACACGATCCATTCTAATTCATTCGTAGGATCCATTCTAATTCATTCGTACAATCTATTCTATTTCATTCGTACGATCCATTCTTACTCATTCGTATGATCCATTCTAATTCATTCGGACAAATGTATCCATTCTAATTTATTCGTATGATCCATTCTAATTCATTCGTACGATCCATTCTAATTCATTCGTACGATCCATTCTAATTCATTCGTCCGATCCATTCTAATTCATTCGCACGAATGTATCCATTCTAATTCATTCGTACGATCCATTCTAATTCATTCGTACGATCCATTCTAATTCATTCGTAAGATCCATTCTAATTCATTCGTACGATCCATTCTAATTCATTCGTCGATCCATTCTAATTCATTCGCACGAATGTATCCATTCTAGTTCATTCGTACGATCCATTCTAATTCATTCGTACGATCCATTCTAATTCATTCGTACGATCCATTCTAATTCATTCGTACGATCCATTCTAATTCATTCATACGATCCATTCTAATTCATTCATACGATCCATTCTAATTCATTCGCACAAATGTATCCATTCTAATTCATTCGTACGATCAATTCTAATTCATTCGCACGATCCATTCTAATTCATTTGTACGATCCATTATAATTCATTCGCACGATCTGTTCTTATTCATTCGCACAATCCATTCTAATTTATTCGCACGAATGTATCCATTCTAATTCATTCGTACGATCCATTCTAATTCATTCGTACGATCCATTCTAATTAATTCGTATGATCCATTCTAATTCATTCGTACGATCCATTCTAATTCATTCATACAATCCATTCTAATTCATTCGCACGAATATATCCATTCTAATTAATTCGTACGATCCATTATAATTCATTCGTATGATCCATTCTAATTCATTCGCACAATCCATTCTATTTCATTCGTACGATCCATTCTTACTCATTGGTACGATCCATTCTAATTCATTCGCACGAATGTATCCATTCTAATTCATTCGTACGAATCCATTCTAATTCATTCGTACAATCTATTCTATTTCATTCGTACGATCCATTCTTACTCATTCGTATGATCCATTCTAATTCATTCGGACGAATGTATCCATTCTAATTTATTCGTACGATCCATTCTAATTCATTCGTACGATCCATTCTAATTCATTCGTACGATCCATTCTAATTCATTCGTCCGATCCATTCTAATTCATTCGCACGAATGTATCCATTCTAATTCATTCGTACGATCCATTCTAATTCATTCGTACGATCCATTCTAATTCATTCGCACGAATGTATCCATTCTAGTTCATTCGTACGATCTATTCTAATTCATTCGCATGGATCGTGCATTCGTATGATCCATTCTAATTCATTCGTAAGATCCATTCTAATTCATTCGTACGATCCATTCTAATTCATTCGTACGATCCATTCTAATTCATTCGCACGAATGTATCCATTCTAGTTCATTCGTACGATCCATTCTAATTCATTCGTACGATCCATTCTAATTCATTCATACGATCTATTCTAATTCATTCATACAATCCATTCTAATTCTTTCACACGATCCATTCTAATTCATTCGTACAATCCATTCTAATTCATTCGCACAATCCATTCTAATTCACTCATACGATCCATTCTAATACATTCATACGATCCATTCTAATTCACTCGTACGATCCATTCTAATTCTTTCACACGATCCATTCTAATTCATTCGTACGATCCATTCTAATTCATTTGCACGATCCATTCTAATTCATTCATAGGATCCATTCTAATTCATTCATACGATCTATTCTAATTCTTTCGCACGAATGTATCCATTCTAATTCATTCGCACGAATGTGTCCATTCTAATTCATTCGTACGATCCATTCTAATTCATTCATACGATCCATTCTAATTCATTCATACAATGCATTCTAATTTATTCATACGATCCATTCTAATTCATTTGCACGAATATATCCATTCTAATTCATTCGTACGATCCATTCTAATTCCTTCGTACGATCCATTCTAATTCATTCGTACGATCTATTCTATTTCATTCGTACGATTCCTTCTAATTCATTCGTACAAATGTATTAGAATGGATTGTAATAATGAATTAGAATAGATCGTATGAATGAATTAGAATGGATCGTACGAATGAATTAGAATGGATCGTACGAATGAACTAGAATGGATACATTCGTGCGAATGAATTAGAATGGATCGTACGAATGAATTAGAATGGATCTTACGAATGAAATAGAATAGATTGTACGAATGAATTAGAATGGATTCGTACGAATAAATTAGAATGGATCATACGAATGAATTAGAATGGATACATTCGTGCGAATGAATTAGAATGGATTGTATGAATGAATTAGAATAGATCGTACGAATGAATTAGAATGGATCATATGAATTAATTAGAATGGATCATACGAATGAATTAGAATGGATCGTACGAATGAATTAGAATGGATCGTACGAATGAACTAGAATGGATCGTACGAATGAACTAGAATGGATACATTCGTGCGAATGAATTAGAATGGATCGTACGAATGAATTAGAATGGATCGTACGAATGAGCTAGAATGGATACATTCGTGCGAATGAATTAGAATTGATCGTACGAATGAATTAGAATGGATCGTACGAATGAATTAGAATGGATCTTACGAATGAATTAGAATGGATCGTACGAATGAATTAGAATGGATCGTACGAATGAATTAGAATGGATCGTACGAATGAATTAGAATGGATCGTACGATTGAATTAGAATGGATCGTACGAATGGATTAGAATGGATCCTACGAATGGATTAGAATGGATACCTTTGTGCATATGAATTAGAATGGATCGTACGAATGAATTAGAATGGATCATATTAATGAATTAGAATAGATCGTACGAATGAATTAAAATGGATACATTCGTGCGAATGAATTAGAATGGATCGTGCGAATCCATTAGACTGGATCGTGCGAATGAATATTGATCATACGAATGAATTAGAATGGATCGTACGAATTAATTAGAATGGATACATTCGTGCGAATGAATTAGAATGGATTGTATGAATGAATTAGAATGGATCGTACGGATAAATTAGAATGGATCATACGAATTAATTAGAATGGATCGTACGAATGAATTAGAATGGATCGTACGAATGAATTAGAATGGATCATACGAATGAATTAGAATGGATATATTCGTGCGAATGAATTACAATAGATCGTATGAATGAATTAGAATGGATCCTATGAATGAATTAGAATGGATCGTGCGAATGAATTAGAATGGATCGTACGAATGAATTAGAATGGATTGTGTGAAAGAATTAGAATGGATCGTACGAATGAATTAGAATGGATCGTGCGAATGAATTAGAATGGATCGTACGAATGAATTAGAATGGATACATTTGTGCGAATAAATTAGAATGGATCGTACGAATGAATTAGAATGGTTACATTCGTGCGAATGAATTAGAATGGATCGTACGAATGAATTTGAATGGATCATACGAATGAGTAAGAATGGATCGTACGAATGAATTAGAATGGATCGTACGAATGAATTAGAATGAATTAGAATGGATCGTGCGAATGAATTAGAATGGATCATACGAATTAATTAGAATGGATACATTTGTGCGAATGAAATAGAATGGATAGTATGAATGAATTAGAATGGATCGTATGAATGAATTAGAATGGATCGTACGAATGAATTAGAATGGATCGTGCGAATGAATTAGAATGGATCATACGAATGAATTAGAATGGATCGTACGAATGAATTAGAATGGATACATTTGCGCGAATGAATTAGAGTGGATCGTACGAATGAATTAGAATGGATCGTACGAATTAATTAGAATGGATCGTACGAATGAACTAGAATGGATATATTCGTGCGAATGAATTAGAATGGATCGTACGAATGAATTAGAATAGATCGTACGAATGAATTAGAATGGATCTTACGAATGAATTAGAATGGATCGTACGAATAAATTAGAATGGATCGTATGAATGGTTTAGAATGGATATATTCGTGCGAATGAATTAGAATGGATCGGACGAATGAATTAGAATGGATCGTACGAATGAATTAGAATGGATCAAATGAATGAATTAGAATGGTTACATTCATGCGAATGAATTAGAATGGATCGTACGAATGGATTAGAATGGATCGTACAAATGGATTAGAATGGATACATTCGTGCGAATGAATTAGAATGGATCATACGAATGAGTAAGAATGGATCGTACGAATGAAATAGAATGGATTGTACGAATGAATTAGAATGGATCGTGCGAATGAATTTGAATGGATCGTACGAATGAATTAGAATGGATCGTGCTAATGAATTAGAATTGATCGTACGAATGAAATAGAATGGATTGTACGAATGATTTAGAATGGATCGTACGAATGAATTAGAATGGATCGTACGAATGATATAGAATGGATTCATTCATACGAATGAATTAGAATGGATCATACGAATGAGTAAGAATGGATCGTACGAATGAAATAGAACGGATTGTACGAATGAATTAGAATGGATTCGTACGAATGAATTAGAATGGATACATTCGAGCGAATGAATTAGAATGGATCGTACGAATGAATTAGAATAGATCATAGGAATGAATTAGAATGGATCGTGCAAATGAATTAGAATGGATACATTCGTGCCAATGAATTAGAATGGATCGTGCGAATGAATTTGAATGGATCGTACGAATGAATTAGAATGGATCGTGCTAATGAATTAGAATTGATCGTACGAATGAAATAGGATGGATTGTACGAATGATTTAGAATGGATCGTACGAATGAATTAGAATGGATCGTACGAATGATATAGAATGGATACATTTATGCGAATGAATTAGAATGGATCATACGAATGAGTAAGAATGGATCGTACGAATGAAATAGAATGGATTGTACGAATGAATTAGAATGGATTCGTACGAATGAATTAGAATGGATTCGTACGAATGAATTAGAATGGATACATTCGTGCGAATGAATTAGAATAGATCGTACCAATGAGTAAGAATGGATCGTACGAATGAAATAGAATGGATTGTGCGAATGAATTAGAATGGATCCTACGAATGAATTAGAATGGATCGTGTGAAAGAATTAGAATGGATTGTATGAATGAATTAGAATAGATCGTATGAATGAATTAGAATGGATCGTACGAATGAATTAGAATGGATCGTACGAATGAATTAGAATGGATCGTACGAATGAATTAGAATGGATCGTACGAATGAATTAGAATGGATACATTCGCGCGAATGAATTAGAATGGATACATTCATGCGAAAGAATTAGAATAAATCGTATGAATGAATTAGAATGGATCCTATGAATGAATTAGAATGGATCGTGCGAATGAATTAGAATGGATCGTACGAATGAATTAGAATGGATCGTGCTAATGAATTAGAATTGATCGAACGAATGAATTAGCATGGATCGTGCTAATGAATTAGAATGGAACGTACGAATTAATTAGAATGGATCGTGTGAAAGAATTAGAATGAATTCGTACGATCCATTCGAATTCATTCGCACGATCCATTCTAATTCATTCATACGATGCATTCTAATTCATTCATACAATCCATTTTAATTCTTTCACACGATCCATTCTAATTCATTCGTAGGATCCATTCTAATTCATTCGTACAATCTATTCTATTTCATTCGTACGATCCATTCTTACTCATTCTTATGATCCATTCTAATTCATTCGGACGAATGTATCCATTCTAATTTATTCGTACGATCCATTCTAATTCATTCGTACGATCCATTCTAATTAATTCGTACGATCCATTCTAATTCATTCGTCCGATCCATTCTAATTCGTTCGCACGAATGTATCCATTCTAATTCATTCGTACGATCCATTCTAATTCATTCGTACGATCCATTCTAATTCATTCGTAAGATCCATTCTAATTCATTCGTACGATCCATTCTAATTCATTCGTACGATCCATTCTAATTCATTCGCACGAATGTATCCATTCGATTTCATTCGTACGATCCATTCTAATTCATTCGTACGATCCATTCTAATTCATTCGCACGATCCATTCTAATTCATTCATACGATCCATTCTAATTCATTCATACGATCCATTCTAATTCATTCGTACGATCCATTCTAATTCATTCGCACAAATGTATCCATTCTAATTCATTCGTACGATCCATTCTAATTCATTCGCACGATCCATTCTAATTCATTCGTACGATCCATTCTAATTCATTCGCACGATCTATTCTTATTCATTCGCACAATCCATTCTAATTCATTCGCACGAATATATCCATTCTAATTCATTCGTACGATCCATTCTAATTCATTCGTACGATCCATTCTAATTCATTCGTATGATCCATTCTAATTAATTCGTATGATCCATTCTAATTCATTCGGACGATCCATTCTAATTCATTCATACAATCCATTCTAATTCATTCGCACGAATGTATCTATTCTAATTAATTCGTACGATCCATTCTAATTCATTCGTATGATCTATTCTTATTCATTCGCACGATCCAGTCTAATTGATTCGCACGATCCATTCTGATTCATTCGCACGAATGTATCCATTCTAATTCATTCGTACGATCCATTCTAATTCATTAATATGATCCATTCTAATTCATTCGTACGATCCATTCTAATTCATATGCACAAAGGTATCCATTCTAATCCATTCGTAGGATCCATTCTAATCCATTCGTACGATCCATTCTAATTCATTCGTACGATCCATTCTAATTCATTCGCTCGAATCTCTCCATTCTAATCCATTCGTACGATCCATTCTAATCCATTCGTACGATCCATTCTAATTCATTCGCATGAATGTAACCATTTTAATTCATTCATTTGATCCATTCTAATTCATTCGTACGATCCATTCTAATTCATTCGTACGATCCATTCTAATTCATTCTCATGAATGTATCCATTCTAATTCATTCGTACGATCCATTCTAATTCATTCGTACAATCCAGTCTAATTCATTCGTAAGATCCATTCTAATTCATTCGTACGATCCATTCTAATTCATTCGTACAATCCATTCTAATTCATTCGCACGAATGTATCCATTCTAGTTCATTCGTACGATCCATTCTAATTCATTCGCACGATCCATTCTAATTCATTCGTACGATCAATTCTAATTCATTCGCACGAATGTATCTATTCTAATTCATTCGTACGATCCTGAATTAGAATGGATCGTACGAATGAATTAGAATGGATACCTTTGTGCATATGAATTAGAATGGATCGTACGAATGAATTAGAATGGATCATATTAATGAATTAGAATGGATCGTACGAATGAATTAGAATGGATACATTCGTGCGAATGAATTAGAATGGATCGTGCACGAATGTATCCATTCTAATTCATTCGTACGATCCATTCTAATTCATTAATATGATCCATTCTAATTCATTCGTACGATCCATTCTAATTCATATGCACAAAGGTATCCATTCTAATCCATTCGTAGGATCCATTCTAATCCATTCGTACGATCCATTCTAATTCATTCGTACGATCCATTCTAATTCATTCGCTCGAATGTATCGATTCTAATCCATTCATACGATCCATTCTAATCCATTCGTACGATCCATTCTAATTCATTCGCATGAATGTAACCATTCTAATTCTTTCATTTGATCCATTCTAATTCATTCGTACGATCCATTCTAATTCATTCGTCCGATCCATTCTAATTCATTCGCACGAATGTATCCATTCTAATTCATTCGTACGATCCATTCTAATTCATTTGCACGATCCAATCTAATTCATTCGTACGATCCATTCTAATTCATTCGCACGATCTGTCCTTATTCATTCGCACAATCCATTCTAATCCATTCTAGTTCATTCGTATGATCCATTCTAATTCCTTCGTACGATCCATTCTAATGCATTCGTACGATCTATTCTAATTCATTCGTCCGATCCATTCTAATTCATTCGCACGAATGTATCCATTCTAATACATTTATACGATCCATTCTAATTCATTTGCACGAATATATCCATTCTAATTCATTCGTACGACCCATTCTAATTCCTTCCTACGACCCATTCTAATTCATTCGTACGATCTATTCTAATTCATTCATCCGATCCATTCTAATTCATTCGCACGAATGTATCCATTCTAATACATTCGTACGATCCATTCTAATTCATTCATATGATCCATTCTAATTAATTCGTATAATACATTCTAATTCATTCGTACCATCCATTCTAATTCATTCGTCCGATCCATTCTAATTCATTCGCACGAATGTATCCATTCTAATTCATTCGTACGATCCATTCTAATTCATTCGCACGAATGTATCCATTCTAGTTCATTCGTACGATCCATTCTAATTAATTCGTACGATCCATTCTAATTCAGGATCGTACGAATGAATTAGAATGGATACATTCGTGCGAATGAATTTGAATTGATCGTACGAATGAATTAGAATGGATCGTGCGAATGAATTAGAATGGATCGTACGAATGAATTAGAATGGATCGTACGAATGACCTAGAATGGATACATTCGTGCGAATGAATTAGAATGGATCGTACGAATGAATTAGAATGGATCGTACGAATGAATTAGAATGGATACATTCGTGCGAATGAATTAGAATGGATCGGACGAATGAATTAGAATGGATCGTAAGAATGAATTAGAATGGATCAAATGAATGAATTAGAATGGATCGTACGAATGAATTAGAATGGATCGTACGAATGAATTAGAATGGATACATTCGTGCGAATGAATTAGAATGGATCGGATGAATGAATTAGAATAGATCGTACGAATGAATTAGAATGGATCGTACGAAGGAATTAGAATGGATCGTACGAATGAATTAGAATGCATATATTCGTGTAAATGAATTAGAATGGATCGTATGAATGTATTAGAATGGATCGTATGAGTGAATTAGAATGGATCATACGAATGAATTAGAATGGATCGTATGAACGAATTAGAATGGATACATTCGTGTGAATGAATTAGAATCGATCGTATGAATGAATTAGAATAGATTTTGTGAATGAATTAGAACTGATCATACGAATGAATTAGAATGGATACATTCGTGCGAATGAATTAGAATGGATTGTATGAATGAATTAGAATAGATCGTACGACTGAATTAGAATTGATCGTATGAGTGAATTAGAATGGATACGAAGGAATTAGAATGGATCGTACGAATGAATTAGAATGGATCATACGAATGAAATAGAATGGATCATACGAAGGAATTAGAATGGATCGTACGAAGGAATTAGAATGGATCGTACGAAGGAATTAGAATGGATCGTACAAATGAATTAGAATGGATATATTCGTGCAAATGAATTAGAATGGATCGTATGAATGAATTAGAATGGATCGTATGAGTGAATTAGAACGGATAGTACGAATGAAGTAGAATGGATCATATGAATGAATTAGAATGGATACATTCGTGCGAATGAATTAGAATGGATCGTACGAATGAATTAGAATGGATCGTACGAATGAATTAGAATAGTTCGTACGAATGAATTAGAATGGATCGTACGAATGAATTAGAATGGATACATTCGTGCGAATGAATTAGAATGGATCGGACGAATGAATTAGAATGGATCGTACGAATGAGTTAGAATGGATCAAATGAATGAATTAGAATGGTTACATTCATGCGAATGAATTAGAATGGATCGTACGAATGGATTACAATGGATCGTACGAATGGATTAGAATGGATACATTCGAGCGAATGAATTAGAATGGATCGTACGAATGAATTAGAATGGATCGTACGAATGGATTAGAATGGATCCTACGAATGGATTAGAATGGATACCTTTGTGCATATGAATTAGAATGGATCGTACGAATGAATTAGAATGGATCGTACGAATGAATTAGAATGGATCGTGCTAATGAATTAGAATTGATCGAACGAATGAATTAGCATGGATCGTGCTAATGAATTAGAATGGAATGTACGAATGAATTAGAATGGATCATGTGTAAGAATTAGAATGGATTGTATGAATGAATTAGAATGAATTCGTACGATCCATTCGAATTCATTCGCACGATCCATTCTAATTCATTCGTACGATCCATTCTAATTCATTCATACAATCCATTCTAATTCATTCATACGATCTATTCTAATTCTTTCGCACGAATGTATCCATTCTAATTCATTCGCACGAATGTATCCATTCAAATTCATTCGTACGATCCATTCTAATTCATTCGCACGATCCATTCTAATTCATTCGTACGATCAATTCTAATTCATTCGCACGAATATATCCATTCTAATTCATTCGTACGATCCATTCTAATTCATTCATAAGATCCATTCTAATTCATTCATACAATCCATTCTAATTCATTCGCACGAATGTCTCCATTGTAATTCATTCGTACGATCAGTTCTAATTCATTCACAAAATCTATTCTAATTCATTCATACGATCCATTCTAATTCATTCACACGAATGTATCCATTCTAATTCATTCATACGATCCATTCTAATTCATTCGTACGATCTATTCTAATTCACTCATACGATCCATTCTAATACATTCATACGATCCATTATAATTCAGTTGCACGAATATATCCATTCTAATTCATTCGTACGATCCATTCTAATTCCGTCGTACGATCCATTCTAATTCATTCGTACGATCTATTCTATTTCATTCATACGATCCATTCTTACTCATTCGTACGATCCATTCTAATTCATTCACACGAATGTATCCATTCTAATTCATTCGTACGATCCATTCTAATTTATTCGCACGATCCATTCTAATTCATTCGTACAATCCATTCTAATTCTTTCACACGATCCATTCTAATTCATTTGTACGATCCATTCTAATTCATTCGCACGATCCATTCTAATTCATTCGTACGATCCATTCTAATTCATTCCTACGATCCATTCTAATTCATTCGTACGATCCATTCTAATTCATTCGCACAAATGTATCCATTCTAATTCATTCGTACGATCCATTCTAATTCATTCGCACGATCCATTCTAATTCATTCGTACGATCCATTCTAATTTATTCGTACGATCCATTCTAATTCATTCGTATGATCCATTCTAATTAATTCGTATGATCCATTCTAATTCATTCGTATATTCCATTCAAATTCATTCGCACGATCCATTCATCCGTACGATCCATTCTAATTCAGGATCGTACTAATGAATTAGAATGGATACATTCGTGCGAATGAATTAGAATTGATCGTACGAATGAATTAGAATGGATCGTGCAAATGAATTAGAATGGATCGTACGAATGAATTAGAATGGATCGTACGAATGAACTAGAATGGATACATTCGTGCGAATGAATTAGAATGGATCGTACGAATGAATTAGAATGGATCGTACGAATGAATTAGAATGGATCTTACGAATGAATTAGAATGGATCGTACGAATGAATTAGAATGGATCGTACGAATGAATTAGAATGGATACATTCGTGCGAATGAATTAGAATGGATCGGACGAATGAATTAGAATGGATCGTGCGAATGAATTAGAATGGATCAAATGAATGAATTAGAATTGATCGTATGAATGAATTAGAATGCATCGTACGAAAGAATTAGAATGGATATTTTCGTGCGAATGAATTAGAATGGATCGTACGAATGAATTAGACTGGATCGTACGAATGAATTTGAATGGATACATTTGTGCGAATGAATCTAAATGGATTGTATGAATGAATTACAATGGATCGTACGAATGAATTAGAATGGATCGTACGAATGAATTAGAATAGCTCATACGAATGAATTAGAATGAATCGTATGAATGAATTAGAATGGTTACAATCGTACGAATGAAATAGAATAGATCGTACGAATGAATTAGAATGGATCGTACGAATAAATTAGAAGGAATCGTGGGAATAAATTAGAATGGATCGTACGAATGAATTAGAATGGATCCACCGAATGAGTTAGAATGGATCATACGAATGAATTAGAATGGATTGTACGAATGAATTAGAATGGATTGTGCGAATGAATTAGAATGGATCGTATGAATGAATAAGAATGGATCGTATGAATGAATTAGAATGGATCGTGCGAATGAATTAGCATGAATCATACGAATGTATTAGAATGGATCGTACGAATGAATTAGAATGAATCGTACGATCCATTCTAATTCATTCGTACGATCCATTCTAATTCATTCGCACGAATATATCCATTCTAGTTCATTCGTACGATCCATTCTAGTTCATTCGTACGATCCATTCTAATTCATTCGTACAATCCATTCTAATTCATTCGTATGATCCATTCTAATTAATTTGTATGATCCATTCTAATTCATTCGTACGATCCATTCTAATTCATTCATACAAGCCATTCTAATTCATTCGCACGAATGTATCCATTCTAATTAATTCATACGATCCATTCTAATTCATTCGTATGATCCATTCTTATTCATTCGCACGATCCGGTCTAATGGATTCGCACGATCCATTCTAATTCATTCGCACGAATGTATCCATTCTAATTCATACGATCGTGTGAATGAATTAGAATGGTTACATTCATGCGAATGAATTAGAATGGATCGTACGAATGGATTAGAATGGATCGTACGAATGGATTAGAATGGATACATTCGTGCGAATGAATTAGAATGGATTGTATGAATGAATTAGAATGGATCGTACAATCCATTCAAATTCATTCGTACGATCCATTCTAATTCATTCGTATGATCCATTCTAATTCATTCGTACGAATGTATCCATTCTAATTCATTTGCATGATCCATTCTAATTCATTCCTATGATCTATTCTAATTCATTCGTACGATCCATTCTAATTCATTCGTACGATCCATTCTAATTTATTCGTATATTCCATTCTAATTCATTAGCACGATCCATGCTAATGAATTAGAATGGATCGTACGATCCAATCTAATTCATTCATACGATCCATTCTTACTCATTCGTATGATCCATTCTAATTCAATCGTACGATCCATTCTAATTCATTCGTACGATCCATTCTAATTCCTTTGTACGATCCATTCTAATTCATTCATACGATCCATTCTAATTCATTCGTACGATCCATTCTAATTCCTTCGTACGATCCATTCTAATTCATTCATATGATCCATTCTAATTCATTCACGCAATCTATTCTAATACATTCGTACGATCCATTCTAATTCATTCGTACAATCCATTCTAATTCATTCATACAATCCATTCTAATTTATTCACACGAATGTATCCATTCTAATTCATTCGTACGATCCATTCTAATTCATTCGCACAATCTATTCTAATTCATTCATACGATCCATTCTAATTCATTCGCACGAATGTATCCATTCTAATTCATTCATACGATCCATTCTACTTTATTCGTACTATCCGTTCTAATTCACTCATACGATCCATTCTAATTCATTCATACGATCCATTCTAATTCATTTGCACGAATATATCCATTCTAATTCATTCGTACGATCCATTCTAATTCCTTCGTACGATCCATTCTAATTCCTTCGTACGATCCATTCTATTTCATTCGTATGATCCATTCTAATTCCTTCGTACGATCCATTCTAATTCCTTCGTATCCATTCTAATTCACTCCTACGATCCGTTCTAATTCATTCGTACGATCCATTCTACTTCATTCATACAATCCATTCTAATTCATTCGCACGAATGTATCCATTCTAATTCATTCGTACGATCAGTTCTAATTCATTCAAAAAATCTATTCTAATTCATTCATACGATCCATTCTAATTCATTCACACGAATGTATCCATTCTAATTCATTCATACGATCCATTCTAATTCATTCGTACGATCTATTCTAACTCACTCATACGATCCATTCTAATACATTCATACGATCCATTCTAATTCATTTGCACAAATATATCCATTCTAATTCATTCGTACGATCCATTCTATATCCTTCGTACGATCCATTCTAATTCATTCGTACGATATATTCTATTTTATTCGTACGATCTATTCTTACTCATTCGTACGATCCATTCTAATTCATTCGTCCGATCCATTCTAATTCATTCGCACGAATGTATCCATTCTAATTCATTCGTTCGATCAATTCTAATTCATTAGCACGATCCATTCTAATTCATTCGTACGATCCATTCTAATTCATTCGCACGATCCATTCTAATTCATTCATAGGATCCATTCTAATTCATTCATACGATCTATTCTTATTATTTCGCACAAATGTATCCATTCTAATTCATTCGCACGAATGTATCCATTCTAATTCATTCGTACGATCCATTCTAATTCATTCGTACGATCCATTCTAATTCATTCATACGATCCATTCTAATTCATTCATACGATCCATTCTAATTCATTCATACGATCCATTCTAATTCATTCGCACGAATGTATCCATTCTAGTTCATTCGTACGATCTATTCTAATTCATTCGCATGGATCGTGCATTCGTACGATCCATTCTAATTCATTCGTAAGATCCATTCTAATTCATTCGTACGATCCATTCTAATTCATTCGTACGATCCATTCTAATTCATTCGCACGAATGTATCCATTCTAGTTCATTCGTACGATCCATTCTAATTCATTCGTACGATCCATTCTAATTCATTCATACGATCTATTCTAATTCATTCATACAATCCATTCTAATTCTTTCACACGATCCATTCTAATTCATTCGTACGATCCATTCTAATTCATTCGCACAATCCATTCTATTTCATTCATACGATCCATTCTTACTCATTCGTATGATCCATTCTAATTCATTCGCACGAATGTATCCATAATGGATCATACGAATGAGTAAGAATGGATTGTACGAATGAAATAGAATGGATTGTGCGAATGAATTAGAATGGACCGTACGAATGAATTAGAATGGATACATTCGTGCGAATGAATTAGAATGGATCGGACTAATGAATTAGAATGGATCGTACGAATGAATTAGAATGGATCGTACGAATGAATTAGAATTGATCGTACGAATAAATTAGAATGGATACATTCGTCCGAATGAATTAGAATGGATCATACGAATGAGTAAGAATGGATTGTACGAATGAAATAGAATAGATTATACGAATGAATTAGAATGGATCCTACGAATGAATTAGAATAGATCGTGTGAAAGAATTAGAATGGATTGTATGAATGAATTAGAATGAATTCGTACGATCCATTCGAATTCATTCGCATGATCCATTCTAATTCATTCATATGATCCATTCTAATTCATTCATACAATCCATTCTAATTCTTTCACACGATCCATTCTAATTCATTCATAGGATCCATTCTAATTCATTCGTACAATCTATTCTATTTCATTCGTACGATCCATTCTTACTCATTCGTATGATCCATTCTAATTCATTCGGACGAATGTATCCATTCTAATTTATTCGTACGATCCATTCTAATTCATTCGTACGATCCATTCTAATTCATTCGTACGATCCATTCTAATTCATTCGTCCGATCCGTTCTAATTCATTCGCACGAATGTATCCATTCTAATTCATTCGTACGATCCATTCTAATTCATTCGTACGATCCATTCTAATTCATTCGTACGATCCATTCTAATTCATTCGCACGAATGTATCCATTCTAGTTCATTCGTACGATCCATTCTAATTCATTCGTACGATCCATTCTAATTCATTCGCACGATCCATTCTAATTCATTCGTACGATCCATTCTAATTCATTCATACGATCCATTCTAATTCATTCGTATGATCAATTCTAATTCATTCGCACAAATGTATCCTTTCTAATTCATTCGTACGATCCATTCTAATTCATTCGCACGATCTGTTCTTATTCATTCGCACAATCCATTCTAATTTATTCGCACGAATGTATCCATTCTAATTCATTCGTACGATCCATTCTAATTCATTCGTACGATCCATTCTAATTAATTCGTATGATCCATTCTAATTCATTCGTACGATCCATTCTAATTCATTCATACAATCCATTCTAATTCATTCGCACGAATGAATCCATTCTAATTAATTCGTACGATCCATTCTAATTCATTCATATGATCCATTCTAATTCATTCGCACAATCCATTCTATTTCATTCGTACGATCCATTCTTACTCATTGGTACGTTCCTTTCTAATTCATTCGCACGAATGTATCCATTCTAATTCATTCGTACGAATCCATTCTAATTCATTCGTACAATCTATTCTATTTCATTCGTACGATCCATTCTTACTCATTCGTATGATCCATTCTAATTCATTCGGACGAATGTATCCATTCTAATTTATTCGTACGATCCATTCTAATTCATTCGTACGATCCATTCTAATTCATTCGTACGATCCATTCTAATTCATTCGTCCGATCCATTTTAATTCATTCGCACGAATGTATCCATTCTAATTCATTCGTACGATCCATTCTAATTCATTCGTACGATCCATTCTAATTCATTCGTAAGATCCATTCTAATTCATTTGTACGATCCATTCTAATTCATTCGTACGATCCATTCTAATTCATTCGCACGAATGTATCCATTCTAGTTCATTCGTACGATCTATTCTAATTCATTCGCATGGATCGTGCATTCGTACGATCCATTCTAATTCATTCGTAAAATCCATTCTAATTCATTCGTACGATCCATTCTAATTCATTCGTACGATCCATTCTAATTCATTCGCACGAATGTATCCATTCTAGTTCATTCGTACGATCCATTCTAATTCATTCGTACGATCCATTCTAATTCATTCATACGATCTATTCTAATTCATTCATACAATCCATTCTAATTCTTTCACACGATCCATTCTAATTCATTCGTACGATCCATTCTAGTTCATTCGCACAATCCATTCTAATTCATTCGCACGATCCATTCTAATTCACTCATACGATCCATTCTAATACATTCATACGATCCATTCTAATTCATTTGCACGAATATATCCATTCTAATTCATTCGTACGATCCATTCTAATTCATTCGCACGAATGTAACCATTCTAATTCATTCATACGATCCATTCTAATTCATTCGCACAAATGTATCCATTCTAATTCATTCGTACGATCCATTCTAATTCATTCGCACGATCCATTCTAATTCATTCGTACGATCCATTCTAATTCTTTCACACGATCCATTCTAATTCATTCGTACGATCCATTCTAATTCATTCGCATGATCCATTCTAATTCATTCATAGGATCCATTCTAATTCATTCATACGATCTATTCTAATTCTTTCGCACGAATGTATCCATTCTAATTCATTCGCACGAATGTGTCCATTCTAATTCATTCGTACGATCTATTCTAATTCATTCATACGATCCATTCTAATTCATTCATACAATGCATTCTAATTTATTCATACGATCCATTCTAATTCATTTGCACGAATATATCCATTCTAATTCATTCGTACGATCCATTCTAATTCCTTCGTACGATCCATTCTAATTCATTCGTACGATCTATTCTAATTCATTCGTACGATCCATTCTAATTCATTCGTACAAATGTATTAGAATGGATTGTAATAATGAATTAGAATAGATCGTATGAATGAATTAGAATGGATTGTACGAATGAATTAGAATGGATCGTACGAATGAACTAGAATGGATACATTCGTGCGAATGAATTAGAATGGATCGTGCGAATGAATTAGAATGGATCTTACGAATGAAATAGAATAGATTGTACGAATGAATTAGAATGGATTCGTACGAATGAATTAGAATGGATCATACGAATGAATTAGAATGGATCGTACGAATTAATTAGAATGGATACATTCGTGCGAATGAATTAGAATGGATTGTATGAATGAATTAGAATGGATCGTATGAATGAATTAGAATGGATCATACGAATTAATTAGATTGGATCATACGAACGAATTAGAATGGATCGTACGAATGAATTAGAATGGATCGTACGAATGAACTAGAATGGATACATTCGTGCGAATGAATTAGAATGGATCGTACGAATGAATTAGAATGGATCGTACGAATGAACTAGAATGGATACATTCGTGCGAATGAATTAGAATGGATCGTACGAATGAATTAGAATGGATCGTACGAATGAATTAGAATGGATCGTACGAATGAATTAGAATGGATCGTACGAATGGATTAGAATGGATCCTACGAATGGATTAGAATGGATACCTTTATGCTTATGAATTAGAATGGATCGTACGAATGAATTAGAATGGATCATATTAATTAATTAGAATGGATAGTACGAATGAATTAGAATGGATACATTCGTGCGAATGAATTAGAATGGATCGTGCGAATCCATTAGACTGGATCGTGCGAATGAATAAGAATGGATCATACGAATGAATTAGAATGGATCGTACGAATTAATTAGAATAGATACATTCGTGCGAATGTATTAGAATGGATTGTATGAATGAATTAGAATGGATCGTACGAATGAATTAGAATGGATCATACGAATTAATTAGAATGGATCGTACGAATGAATTAGAAGGGATCGTACGAATGAATTAGAATGGATCGTACGAATGAATTAGAATGGATACATTCGTGCGAATGAATTAGAATGGATACATTCGTGCGAAAGAATTAGAATAGATCGTATGAATGAATTAGAATGGATCCTATGAATGAATTAGAATGGATCGTGCGAATGAATTAGAATGGATCGTACGAATGAATTAAAATGGATTGTGTGAACGAATTAGAATGGATCGTACGAATGAATTAGAATGGATCGTGCGAATGAATTAGAATGGATCGTACGAATGAATTAGAATGGATACATTTGTGCGAATGAATTAGAATGGATCGTACGAATGAATTAGAATAGTTACATTCGTGCGAATGAATTAGAATGGATCGTACGAATGAATTAGAATGGATCATACGAATGAGTAAGAATGGATCGTACGAATGAATTAGAATGGATTGTACGAATGAATTAGAATGAATTAGAATGGATCGTGCGAATGAATTAGAATGGATCGTACGAATGAATTAGAATGGATACATTTGTGCGAATGAATTAGAATAGATCGTACAAATGAATTAGAATGGATCGTATGAATGAATTAGAATGGATCGTACGAATGAATTAGAATGGATCGTGCGAATGAATTAGAATGGATCGTACGAATGAATTAGAATGGATCGTACGAATGAATTAGAATGGATACATTTGCGCGAATGAATTAGAATGGATCATACGAAAGAATTAGAATGGATCGTGCGAATGAATTAGAATGGATCGTACGAATGAATTAGAATGGATCGTACGAATGAACTAGAATGGATACATTCGTGCGAATGAATTAGAATGGATCGTACGAATGAATTAGAATGGATCGTACGAATGAATTAGAATGGATCTTACGAATGAATTAGAATTGATCGTACGAATAAATAAGAATGGATCATATGAATGGTTTAGAATGGAGATAATCGTGCGAATGAATTAGAATGGATCGGATGAATGAATTAGAATGGATCGTACGAATGAATTAGAATGGATTGTACGAATGAATTAGAATGGATCGTGCGAATGAATTTGAATGGATCGTACGAATGAATTAGAATGGATCGTGCTAATGAATTAGAATTGATCGTACGAATGAAATAGAATGGATTGTACGAATGATTTAGAAAGGATCATACGAATGAATTAGAATGGATCGTACGAATAATATAGAATGGATACATTCGTGCGAATGAATTAGAATGGATCATACGAATGAGTAAGAATGGATCGTACGAATGAAATAGAATGGATTGTACGAATGAATTAGAATGGATACATTCGTGCGAATGAATTAGAATGGATCGTACCAATGAGTAAGAATGGATCGTACGAATGAAATAGAATGGATTGTGCGAATGAATTAGAATGGATCCTACGAATGAATTAGAATGGATCGTGTGAAAGAATTAGAATGGATTGTATGAATGAATTAGAATAGATCGTATGAATGAATTAGAATGGATCGTACGAATGAATTAGAATGGATCGTACGAATGAATTAGAATGGATCATATGAATGAATTAGAATGGATACATTCGTGGGAATGAATTAGAATGGATACATTCGTGCGAAAGAATTAGAATAGATCGTATGAATGAATTAGAATGGATCCTATGAATGAATTAGAATGGATCGTGCGAATGAATTAGAATGGATCGTACGAATGAATTAGAATGGATCGTGCTAATGAATTAGAATTGATCGAACGAATGAATTAGCATGGATCGTGCTAATGAATTAGAATGGAACGTACGAATAAATTAGAATGGATCGTGTGAAAGAATTAGAATGAATTCGTACGATCCATTCTAATTCATTCGCACGATCCATTCTAATTCATTCATACGATCCATTCTAATTCATTCATACAATCCATTTCAATTCTTTCACACGATCCATTCTAATTCATTCGTAGGATCCATTCTAATTCATTCATACAATCTATTCTATTTCATTCGTACGATCCATTCTTACTCATTCGTATGATCCATTCTAATTCATTCGGACGAATGTATTTATTCTAATTTATTCGTACGATCCATTCTAATTCATTCGTACGACCCATTCTAATTCATTCGTCCGATCCATTCTAATTCATTCGCACGAATGTATCCATTCTAATTCATTCGTACGATCCATTCTAATTCATTCGTACGATCCATTCTAATTCATTCGTAAGATCCATTCTAATTCATTCGTACGATCCATTCTAATTCATTCGCACGAATGTATCCATTCTAGTTCATTCGTACGATCCATTCTAATTCATTCGTACGATCCATTCTAATTCATTCGCACGATCTATTCTAATTCATTCATACGATCTATTCTAATTCATTCATACGATCCATTCTAATTCATTCGTACGATCCATTCTAATTCATTCGCACAAATGTATCCATTCTAATTCATTCGTACGATCCATTCTAATTCATTCGCACGATCCATTCTAATTCATTCGTACGATCCATTCTAATTCATTCGCACGATCTATTCTTATTCATTCGCACAATCCATTCTAATTCATTCGCACGAATGAATCCATTCTAATTCATTTGTACGATACATTCTAATTTATTCGTACGATCCATTCTAATTCATTCGTATGATCTATTCTAATTAATTTATATGATCCATTCTAATTCATTCGTACGATCCATTCTAATTCATTCATACAATCCATTCTAATTCATTCGCACGAATGTATCCATTCTAATTAATTCGTACGATCCATTCTAAATCATTCGTATGATCTATTTTTATTCATTCGCACGATCCAGTCTAATTGATTCGCACGATCCATTCTGATTCATTCGCACGAATGTATCCATTCTAATTCATTCGTACGATCCATTCTAATTCATTAATATGATCCATTCTAATTCATTCGTACGATCCATTCTAATTCATATGCACAAAGGTATCCATTCTAATCCATTCGTACGATCCATTCTAATTCATTCGTACGATCCATTCTAATTCATTCGCTCGAATGTCTCCATTCTAATCCATTCGTACGATCCATTCTAATTCATTCGCATAAATGTAACCATTTTAATTCATTCATTTGATCCATTCTAATTCATTCGTACGATCCATTCTAATTCATTCGTCCGATCCATTCTAATTCATTCGCATGAATGTATCCATTCTAATTCATTCGTACGATCCATTCTAATTCATTCGTACGATCCATTCTAATTCATTCGTAAGATCCATTCTAATTCATTCGTACGATCCATTCTAATTCATTCGTACGATCCATTCTAATTCATTCGCACGAATATATCCATTCTAGTTCATTCGTACGATCCATTCTAATTCATTCGTATGACCCATTCTAATTCATTCGCACGATCCATTCTAATTCATTCGTACGATCAATTCTAATTCATTCGCACGAATGTATCCATTCTAATTCATTCGTACGATCCTGAATTAGAATGGATCGTACGAATGAATTAGAATGGATACCTTTGTGCATATGAATTAGAATGGATCGTACGAATGAATTAGAATGGATCATATTAATGAATTAGAATGGATCGTACGAATGAATTAGAATGGATACATTCGTGCGAATGAATTAGAATGGATCGTGCACGAATGTATCCATTCTAATTCATTCGTATGATCCATTCTAATTCATTAATATGATCCATTCTAATTCATTCGTACGATCCATTCTAATTCATATGCACAAAGGTATCCATTCTAATCCATTCGTAGGATCCATTCTAATCCATTCGTACGATCCATTCTAATTCATTCGTACGATCCATTCTAATTCATTCGCTCGAATGTATCGATTCTAATCCATTCGTACGATCCATTCTAATCCATTCGTACGATCCATTCTAATTCATTCGCATGAATGTAACCATTCTAATTCATTCATTTCATCCATTCTAATTCATTCGTACGATCCATTCTAATTCATTCGTCCGATCCTTTCTAATTCATTCGCACGAATGTATCCATTCTAATTCATTTGTACGATCCATTCTAATTCATTCGTACGATCAATTCTAATTCATTCGTAAGATCCATTCTAATTCATTCGTACGATCCATTCTAATTCATTCGTACGATCCATTCTAATTCATTCGCACGAATGTATCCATTCTAGTTCATTCGAACGATCCATTCTAATTCATTCGTACGATCCATTCTAATTCATTGCACGATCCATTCTAATTCATTCGTACGATCAATTCTATTTCATTCGCACGAATGTATCCATTCTAATTCATTCATACGATCCATTCTAATTCATTCGTACGATCCATTCTAATTCATTCATCCGATCCATTCTAATTCATTCGCACGAATGTAACCATTCTAATTCATTCGTACGATCCATTCTAATTCATTCGTACGATCTATTCTAATTCATTTGCACGAATGTATCCATTCTAGTTCATTCGTATGATCCATTCTAAATCATTCGTATGATCCATTCTAATTCATTCGCACGATCCATTCTAATTCATTCGTACGATCCATTCTAATTCATTCGTTCGATCAATTCTAATTCATTAGCACGATCCATTCTAATTCATTCGTACGATCCATTCTAATTCATTCGCACGATCCATTCTAATTCATTCAAAGGATCCATTCTAATTCATTCATACGATCTATTCTAATTCTTTCGCACGAATGTATCCATTCTAATTCATTCGCACGAATGTATCCATTCTAATTCATTCGTACGTTCCATTCTAATTCATTCGTACGATCCATTCTAATTCATTCGTACGATCCATTCTAATTCATTCATACGATTTATTCTAATTCATTCATACAATCCATTCTAATTCTTTCACACGATCCATTTTAATTCATTCGTACGATCCATTCTAATTCATTCGCACAATCCATTCTATTTCATTCGTACGATCCATTCTTACTCATTGGTACGATCCATTCTAATTCATTCGCACGAGTGTATCCAGTCTAATTCAATCGTACGAATCCATTCTAATTCATTCGTACAATCTATTCTATTTCATTCGTATGATCCATTCTTACTCATTCGTATGATCCATTCTAATTCATTCGGACGAATGTATCCATTCTTACTCATTCGTACGATCCATTCTTACTCATTCGTATGATCCATTATGGATACATTCGTACGAATGAATTAGAATGGATCATACGAATGAGTAAGAATGGATCGTACGAATGAAATAGAATGAATTGTGCGAATGAATTAGAATGGATCGTACGAATGAATTAGAATGGATCGTGTGAAAGAATTAGAATGGATTGTATGAATGAATTAGAATGGATCGTACGAATGAATTAGAATGGATTGTATGAGTGAATTAGAATGGATACGAAGGAATTAGAATGGATCGTACGAAGGAATTAGAATTGATCATACGAATGAAATAGAATGGATCATACGAAGGAATTAGAATGGATCGTACGAAAGAATTAGAATGGATCGTACGAATGAATTAGAATGGATATATTCATGCAAATGAATTAGAATGGATCGGATGAATGAATTAGAATGGATCGTATGAGTGAATTAGAACGGATAGTATGAATGAAGTAGAATGGATCGTATGAATGAATTAGAATGGATACATTCGTGCGAATGAATTAGAATGGATCGTATGAATGAATTAGAAAAGATTGTGCGAATGAATTAGAATGGATCGTACGAATAAATTAGAATGGATACATTCGTGCGAATAAATAAGAATGGATTGTATGAATGAATTAGAATGGATCGTACGAATGAATTAGAATGGATCGTACGAATGAATTAGAATAGATTACGCGAATGAATTAGAATGGATCGTACGAATGAATTAGAATGCTTCGTACGAAGGAATTAGAATGGATTGTACGAATGAATTAGAATGGATCGTACGAACGAATTAGAATGGATCGTACGAAGGAATTAGAATGGATCGTATGATTGAATTAGAATGGATCATACGAATGAGTAAGAATGGATCATATGAATGAATTAGATTGGATCGTACGATCCATTCTAATTCATTAGCATGGATCGTGCTAATAAATTAGAATGGAATATACGAATGAATTAGAATGGATCGTAGAATGGATCGTACGAATGAATTAGAATGAATTAGAATGGATCGTACGAATGAATTAGAATAGATCATAGGAATGAATTAGAATGGATCGTGCAAATGAATTAGAATGGATACATTCGTGCGAATGAATTAGAATGGATCGTGCGAATGAATTAGAATGGATCGTACGAATGAATTAGAATGGATATATTTGAACGAATAAATTAGAATGTATCATACGAATGAATTAGAATGGATCGTACGAATGAATTAGAATGGATAGTGCGAATGAATTAGAATCGATCGTACGAATGAATTAGAATGGATCGTACGAATGAATTAGATCGTACGAATGAATTAGAATGGATCGTACGAATGAATTAAAATGGATACATTCGAGCGAATGAATTAGAATAGATCGTAGGAATGAATTAGAATGGATCGTACGAATGAATTAGAATGGATACATTTGTGAGAATGAATTAGAATGGATCGTACGAATGAATTAGAATGGATCAAATGAATGAATTAGAATGGATCGTACAAATGAATTAGAATGCATCGTACGAAAGAATTAGAATGGATATATTCATGCGAATGAATTAGAATGAATCGTACGAATGAATTAGACTGGATCGTACGAATGAATTTGAATGGATACATTTGTGCGAATGAATCTAAATTGATTGTATGAATGAATTACAATGGATCGTACGAATGAATTAGAATGGATCGTACGAATGAATTAGAATAGCTCATACGAATGAATTAGAATGAATCGTATGAATGAATTAGAATGGTTACATTCGTGCGAATGAATTAGAATAGATCGTACGAATGAATTAGAATGGATCGTACGAGGAAATTAGAATGGATTGTGGGAATGAATTAGAATGGATCTTACGAATGAATTAGAATGGATCGTACGAATGAATTAGAATGGATACATTCGTGCGAATGAATTAGAATGGATCGTACGAATGAATTAGAATGGATCATACGAATGAATTAGAATGGATCAAATGAATGAATTAGAATGGTTACATTCATGCGAATGAATTAGAATAGCTCGTACGAATAGATTAGAATGGATCGTACGAATGGATTAGAATGGATACATTCGTGCGAATAAATTAGAATGGATTGTATGAATGAATTAGAATGGATCGTACGATCCATTCGAATTCATTCGCACGATCCATTCTAATTCATTCATACGATCCATTCTAATTCATTCATACAATCCATTCTAATTCTTTTACACGATCTATTCTAATTCATTCGTAGGATCCATTCTAATTCATTCGTACAATCTATTCTATTTCATTCGTACGATCCATTCTTACTCATTCGTATGATCCATTCTAATTCATTCGGACGAATGTATCCATTCTAATTTATTCATACGATACATTCTAATTCATTCGCACGATCCATCCATTCTAATTCATTCGTACGATCCATTCTAATTCATTCGCACGATCCATTCTAATTCATTCGTACGATCCATTCTAATTCATTCGTACAATCCATTCTAATTCATTTGTACGATCCATTCTAATTCACTCATATGATCCATTCTAATACATTCATACGATCCATTCTAATTCATTTGCACGAATATATCCATTCTAATTCATTCGTTCGATCCATTCTAATTCTTTCGTACGATCCATTCTAATTCATTCGTACGATCTATTCTAATTCATTCGTACGATCCATTCTAATTCATTCGTACGATCCATTCTAATTCCTTCGTACGATCCATTCTAATTCATTCGTATGATCCATTCTAATTCATTCGTACAATCTATTCTAATTCATTCGTACGAATGAGTAAGAATGGATTGTACGAATGAAATAGAATGGATTGCACGAATGAATTAGAATGGATCGTACGAATGAATTAGAATTGATCGTGTGAAAGAATTAGAATGGATCGTACGAAGGAATTAGAATGGATCGTACGAAGGAATTAGAATGGATCGTACGAATGAATTAGAATGGATCGTACGAATGAATTAGAATAGATCATACGAATGAATTAGAATGGATCGTACGAATGAATTAGAATGGATCGTGTGAAAGAATTAGAATGGATCGTACGAATGAATTAGAATGGATCGTGCGAATGAATAAGAATGGATAGTACGAATGAATTAGAATGGATCGTGCTAATGAATTAGAATTGAACGAACGAATGAATTAGCATGGATCGTGCATTCGTACGATCCATTCTAATTCATTCGTAAGATCCATTCTAATTCATTTGTACGATCCATTCTAATTCATTCGTACGATCCATTCTAATTCATTCGCACGAATGTATCCATTCTAGTTCATTCGTACGATCCATTCTAATTCATTCGTACGATCCATTCTAATTCATTCATACGATCTATTCTAATTCATTCATACAATCCATTCTAATTCTTTCACACGATCCATTCTAATTCTTTTGTACGATCCATTCTAATTCATTCGCACAATCCATTCTATTTCATTCGTACGATCCATTCTTACTCATTCGTATGATCCATTCTAATTCATTCGTACGAATGTATCCATAATGGATCATACGAATGAGTAAGAATGGATCATACGAATGAAATAGAATGGATTGTGCGAATGAATTAGAATGGACCGTACGAATGAATTAGAATGGATACATTCGTGCGATTGAATTAGAATGGATCGAACGAATGAATTAGAATGGATCGCACGAATGAATTAGAATGGATCGTACGAATGAATTAGAATGGATCGTACGAATAAATTAGAATGGATACATTCGTCCGAATGAATTAGAATGGATCATACGAATGAGTCAGAATGGATCGTACGAATGAAATAGAATAGATTGTACGAATGAATTAGAATGGATCCTACGAATGAATTAGAATAGATCGTGTGAAAGAATTAGAATGGATTGTATGAATGAATTAGAATGAATTCATACGATCCATTCGAATTCATTCGCACGATCCATTCTAATTAATTCATACGATCCATTCTAATTCATTCATACAATCCATTCTAATTCTTTCACACGATCCATTCTAATTCATTCGTAGGATCCATTCTAATTCATTCGAACGAATGTATCCATTCTAATTTATTCGTACGATCCATTCTAATTCATTCATACGATCCATTCTAATTCATTCGTACGATCCATTCTAATTCATTCGTCCGATCCATTCTAATTCATTCTCACGAATGTATCCATTCTAATTCATTCGTACGATCCATTCTAATTCATTCGTAAGATCCATTCTAATTCATTCATACGATCCATTCTAATTCATTCGTATGATCCATTCTAATTCATTCGCACGAATGTATCCATTCTAGTTCATTCGTACGATCCATTCTAATTCATTCGTACGATCCATTCTAATTCATTCGCACGATCCATTCTAATTCATTCGTACGATCCATTCTAATTCATTCATACGATCCATTCTAATTCATTCGTACGATCCATACTAATTCATTCGCACAAATGTATCCATTCTAATTCATTCGTACGATCCATTCTAATTCATTCGCACGATCCATTCTAATTCATTCGTAAGATCCATTCTAATTCATTCGCACGATCTGTTCTTATTCATTCGCACAATCCATTCTAATTCATTCGCACGAATGTATCCATTCTAATTCATTCGTAGGATCCATTCTAATCCATTCGTACGATCAATTCTAATTCATTCGTACGATCCATTCTAATTCATTCGTACGATCCATTCTAATTCATTCGCACGAATGTATCCATTCTAATTCATTCGTACGATCCATTCTAATTCATTCGTACGATCCATTCTAATTCATTCATACGATCGATTCTAATTCATTCATACAATCCATTCTAATTCTTTCACACGATCCATTCTAATTCATTCGTGCGATCCATTCTAATTCATTCGCACAATCCATTCTATTTCATTCGTACGATCCATTCTTACTCATTCGTATGATCCATTCTAATTCATTCGCACGAATGTATCCATAATAGATCATACGAATGAGTAAGAATGGATCGTACGAATGAAATAGAATGGATTGTGCGAATGAATTAGAATGGACCGTACGAATGAATTAGACGTACGAATGAATTAGAATGGATACATTCGTGCGAATAAATTAGAATGGATCATACGAATGAGTAAGAATGGATCGTCATTCTAATTCAATCGTATGATCCATTCTAATTCATTTGTATCCATTCTATTTCATTCGCACGATCCATTCTAATTCATTCGCGCAATCTATTCTAATTCATTCGTACGATCCATTCTAATTCATTCGTACGATCCATTCTAATTCATTCATACAATGCATTCTAATTTATTCGCACGAATGTATCCATTCTAATTCATTCGCACGATCCATTCTAATTCATTCGCACAATCTATTCTAATTCATTCATACGATCCATTCTAATTCATTCGCACGAATGTATCCATTCTAATTCATTCATACGATCCATTCTACTTCATTCGTACTATCCGTTCTAATTCACTCATACGATCCATTCTAATTCATTCATACGATCCATTCTAATTCATTTGCACGAATATATCCATTCTAATTCCTTTGTACGATCCATTCTAATTCCTTCGTACGATCCATTTTAATTCCTTCGTACGATCCATTCTATTTCATTCGTATGATCCATTCTAATTCCTTCGTACGATCCATTCTAATTCCTTCGTATCCATTCTAATTCACTCATACGATCCATTCTAATTCATTCGTACGATCCATTCTAATTCATTCATACAATCCATTCTAATTCATTCGCACGAATGTATCCATTCTAATCCATTCGTACGATCCATTCTAATCCATTCGTACGATCCATTCTAATTCATTCGCATGAATGTAACCATTCTAATTCATTCATTTGATCCATTCTAATTCATTCGTACGATCCTTTCTAATTCATTCGTCCGATCTATTCTAATTCATTCGCACGAATGTATCCATTCTAATTCATTCGTACGATCCATTCTAATCCATTCTAATTCTTTCACACGATCCATTCTAATTCATTCGTAGGATCCATTCTAATTCATTCGTACAATCTATTCTATTTCATTCGTACGATCCATTCTTACTCATTCGTATGATCCATTCTAATTTATTCGGACGAATGTATCCATTCTAATTTATTCGTACGATCCATTCTAGTTCAATCGTACGATCCATTCTAATTCATTCGAACGATCCATTCTAATTCATTAGCACGAATATATCCATTCTAATTCATTCGTACGATCCATTCTAATTCCTTCGTACGATCCATTCTAATTCATTCGTACGATCTATTCTAATTCATTCGTACGATCCATTCTAATTCATTCGTACGATCCATTCTAATTCCTTCGTATGATCCATTCTAATTCATTCGTATGATCCATTCTAATTCATTCGTACAATTTATTCTAATTCATTCGTACGAATGGATACATTCGTGTGAACGAATTAGAATGGATCGTACGAATGAGTAAGAATGGAACGTACGAATGAAATAGAATGGATTGCACGAATGAATTAGAATGGATCGTACGAAGGAATTAGAATGGATCGTGTGAAAGAATTAGAATGGATCGTAAGAATGAATTAGAATGGATCGTGCGAATGAATTAGAATGGATCGTACGAATGAATTAGAATGGATACATTTGTGCGAATGAATTAGAATGGATCGTATGAATGAATTAGAATGGATCGTATGAATGAATTAGAATGGATCGTACGAATGAATTAGAATGGATCGTGCGAATGAATTAGAATGGATCGTACGAATGAATTAGAATGGATCGTACGAATGAACTAGAATGGATACATTCGTGCGAATGAATTAGAATGGATCGTACGAATGAATTAGAATGGATCGTACGAATGAATTAGAATGGAACTTACGAATGAATTAGAATGGATCGTATGAATAAATTAGAATGGATACATTCGTCCGAATGAATTAGAATGGATCATACGAACGAGTAAGAATGGATCGTACGAATGAAATAGAATAGATTGTACGAATGAATTAGAATGGATCCTACGAATGAATTAGAATGGAGCGTGTGAAAGAATTAGAATGGAGTAGAATGGATCGTACGAATGAGTTAAAATGGATACATTCGTGCGAATGAATTAGAATGGATCGGACGAATGAATTAGAATGGATCGTACGAATGAATTAGAATGGATCAAATGAATGAATTAGAATGGTTACATTCATGCGAATGAATTAGAATGGATCGTACGAATGGATTAGAATGGATCGTACGAATGGATTAGAATGGATACATTCGTGCGAATGAATTAGAATGGATTGTTTCCTTCGTACGATCCATTCTAATTCATTCGTACGATCCATTCTAATTCATTCATACAATCCATTCTAATTCTTTCACACGATCCATTCTAATTCATTCGTACGATCCATTCTAATTCATTAGCACGATCCATGCTAATTCATACGTTCGATCAATTCTAATTCATTAGCACGATCCATTCTAATTCATTCATAGGATCCATTCTAATTCATTCATACGATCTATTCTAATTCTTTCGCACGAATGTATCCATTCTAATTCATTCGCACGAATGTATCCATTCTAGAATGGATCGTATGAATGTATTAGAATAGATCGTGCTAATTAATTAGAATGGATCATACGAATGAATTAGAATGGATTGTACGAATGAATTAGAATGGATCGTGCGAATGAATTAGAATGGATCGTACGAATGAATTAGAATGGATACATTTGTGCGAATGAATTAGAATGGATCGTACGAATGAATTAGAATGGATCGTATGAATGAATTAGAATGGATCGTACGATTTAATTAGAATGGATCGTGCGAATGAATTAGAATAGATCGTACGAATGAATTAGACTGGATCGTACGAATAAATTAGAATGGATACATTCATCCGAATGAATTAGAATGGATCATACGAATGAGTAAGAATGGATCGTACGAATGAAATAGAATGGATTGTACGAATGAATTAGAATGGATCGTGCGAATGAATTTGAATGGATCGTTCGAATGAATTAGAATGGATCGTGCTAATGAATTAGAATTGATCGTACGAATGAAATAGAATGGATTGTACGAATGATTTAGAATGGATCGTACGAATGAATTAGAATGGATCGTACGAATGATTTAGAATGGATACATTCGTGCGAATGAATTAGAATGGATCATACGAATGAGTAAGAATGGATCGTACGAATGAAATAGAATAGATTGTACGAATGAATTAGAATGGATTCGTACGAATGAATTAGAATTGATACATTCGTGCGAATGAATTAGAATGGATCGTACCAATGAGTAAGAATGGATCGTATGAATGAAATAGAATAGATTGTGCGAATGAATTAGAATGGATCGTACGAATGAATTAGAATGGATCGTGTGAAAGAATTAGAATGGATTGTATGAATGAATTAGAATAAATCGTATGAATGAATTAGAATGGATCGTACGAATGAATTAGAATGGATCGTACGAATGAATTAGAATGGATACATTCGTGCGATTGAATTAGAATGGATACATTCGTTCGAAAGAATTAGAATAGATCGTATGAATGAATTAGAATGGATCCTATGAATGAATTAGAATGGATCGTGCGAATGAATTAGAAAGAATCATACGAATGAATTAGAATGGATCGTGCTAATGAATTAGAATTGATCGAACGAATGAATTAGCATGGATCGTGCTAATGAATTAGAATGGAACGTACGAATGAATTAGAATGGATCGTGTGAAAGAATTAGAATGGATTGTATGAATGAATTAGAATGGATCGTACGAATGAATTAGAATGGTTCGTGTGAAAGAATTAGAATGGATTGTATGAATGAATTAGAATAGATTGTATGAATGAATTAGAATGGATCGTACGAAGGAATTAGAATGGATCGTACGAATGAATTAGAGTGGATCGTACGAATGAATTAGAATAGATCGTACGAATGAATTAGAATGGATCGTACGAATGAATTAGAATGGATCGTGTGAAAGAATTAGAATGGATCGTACGAATGAATTGGAATGGATCGTGCGAATGAATTAGAATGGATCGTACGAATGAATTAGAATGGATCATGCTAATGAATTAGAATTGATCGAACGAATGAATTAGCATGGATCGTGCATTCTTACGATCCATTCTAATTCATTCGTAAGATCCATTCTAATTCATTCGTACGATCCATTCTAATTCATTCGTACGATCCATTCTAATTCATTCGCACGAATGTATCCATTCTAGTTCATTCGTACGATCCATTCTAATTCATTCGTACGATCCATTCTAATTCATTCATATGATCTATTCTAATTCATTCATACAATCCTTTCTAATTCTTTCACACGATCCATTCTAATTCATTCGTATGATCCATTCCAATTCATTCGTACGATCCATTCTAATTCATTTGTACGATCCATTCTAATTCATTTGTACGATCCATTCTAATTCATTCGTACGATCCATTCTTACTCATTCGTATGATTCATTCTAATTCATTCGCACGAATGTATCCATTCTAATTCATTCATACAATCCATTCTAATTCATTCCGTACAATCCATTCTAATTCTTTCACACGATCCATTCTAATTCATTCGTACGTTCCATTCTAATTCATTATCACGATCCATGCTAATTCATTTGTTCGATCAATTCTAATTCATTAGCACGATCCATTCTAATTCATTCGTACGATCCATTCTAATTCATTCGTACGATCCATTCTAATTCATATGCACAAAGGTATCCATTCTAATCCATTCGTAGGATCCATTCTAATCCATTCGTACGATCCATTCTAATTCATTCGTACGATCCATTCTAATTCATTCGCTAGAATGTATCCATTCTAATCCATTCGTACGATCCATTCTAATCCATTCGTACGATCCATTCTAATTCATTCGCATGATTGTAACCATTCTAATTCATTCATTTGATCCATTCTAATTCATTCGTATGATCCATTTTAATTCATTCGTCCGATCCATTCTAATTCATTCGCACGAATGTATCCATTCTAATTCATTCGTACGATCCATTCTAATTCATTCGTACGATCCATTCTAATTCATTCGTAAGATCCATTCTAATTCATTCGTATGATCCATTCTAATTCATTCGTACGATCCATTCTAATTCATTCGCACGAATGTATCCATTCTAATTCATTCATACGATCCATTCTACTTCATTCGTACTATCCGTTCTAATTCACTCATACGATCCATTCTAATTCATTCATACGATCCATTCTAATTCATTTACACGAATATATCTATTCTAATTCATTCGTACGATCCATTCTAATTCCTTCGTACGATCCATTCTAATTCCTTCGTACGATCCATTCTAATTCCTTCGTACGATCCATTCTATATCATTCGTATGATCCATTCTAATTCCTTCGTACGATCCATTCTAATTCCTTCATATCAATTCTAATTCACTCATACGATCCATTCTAATTCATTCGTACGATCCATTCTAATTCATTCATATAATCCATTCTAATTCAATCGCACGAATGTATCCATTCTAATTCATTCGTACGATCAGTTCTAATTCATTCACAAAATCTATTCTAATTCATTCATACGATCCATTCTAATTCATTCACACGAATGTATCTATTCTAATTCATTCATACGATCCATTCTAATTCATTCGTACGATCCATTCTAATTCACTCATACGATCCATTCTAATACATTCATACAATCCATTCTAATTCATTTGCACGAATATATCTATTCTAATTCATTCGTACGATCCATTCTAATTCCTTCGTACGATCCATTCTAATTCATTCGTACGATCTATTCTAATTCATTCGTCCGATCCATTCTAATTCATTCGCATGAATGTATCCATTCTAATTCATTCGTACGATCCATTCTAATTCATTCGTACGATCCATTCTAATTCATTCATTTGATCCATTCTAATTCATTCGTCTGATCCATTCTAATTCATTCGTCCGATCCATTCTAATTCATTCGCACGAATGTATCCATTCTAATTCATTCGTACGATCCATTCTAATTCATTCGTACGATCAATTCTAATTCATTCGTAAGATCCATTCTAATTCATTCGTACGATCCATTCTAATTCATTCGTACGATCCATTCTAATTCATTCGCACGAATGTATCCATTCTAGTTCATTCGTACGATCCATTCTAATTCATTCGTACGATCCATTCTAATTCATTCGCACGATCCATTCTAATTCATTCGTACGATCAATTCTAATTCATTCGCACGAATGTATCCATTCTAATTCATTCGTACGATCCTGAATTAGAATGGATCGTACGAATGAATTAGAATGGATAACTTTGTGCATATGAATTAGAATGGATCGTACGAATGAATTAGAATGGATCATATTAATGAATTAGAATGGATCATACGAATGAATTAGAATGGATACATTCGTGCGAATGAATTAGAATGGATCGTGCGAATCAATTAGACTGAATCGTGCGAATGAATAAGGAAAGATCATACGAATGAATTAGAATGGATCGTACGAATTAATTAGAATGGATACATTCGTGCGAATGAATTAGAATGGATTGTATGAATGAATTAGAATGGATCATACGAATTAATTAGAATGGATCGTACGAATGAATTAGAATGGATCGTACGAATGAATTAGAATGGATCGTACGAATGAATTAGAATGGATCGTACGAATGAATTAGAATTGATCGTGCGAATGAATTAGAATGGATCGTACGAATGAATTAGAATGGATACATTTGTGCGAATGAATTAGAATGGATCGTACGAATGAATTAGAATGGATCGTATGAATGAATTAGAATGGATCGTACGAATGAATTAGAATGGATCGTGCGAATGAATTAGAATGGATCGTGTGAAAGAATTAGAATGGATCGTACGAATGAATTAGAATGGATCGTGCGAATGAATTAGAATGAATCGTACGAATGAATTAGAATGGATACATTTGTGCGAATGAATTAGAATGGATCGTACGAATGAATTAGAATGGATCGTATGAATGAATTAGAATGGATCGTACGAATGAATTAGAATGGATCGTGCGAATGAATTAGAATGGATCGTACGAATGAATTAGAATGGATCGTACGAATGAACTAGAATGGATACATTCGTGCGAATGAATTAGAATGGATCGTACGAATGAATTAGAATGGATCGTGCGAATGAATTAGAATGGATCGTACGAATGAATTAGAATGGATCGTGGGAAAGAATTAGAATGGATCGTACGAATGAATTAGAATGGATCGTGCGAATGAATTAGAATGGATCGTACGAATGAATTAGAATGGATACATTTGTGCGAATGAATTAGAATGGGTCGTACGAATAAATTAGAATGGATCGTATGAATGAATTAGAATGGATCGTACGAATGAATTAGAATGGATCGTGCGAATGAATTAGAATGGATCGTACGAATGAATTAGAATGGATCGTACGAATGAACTAGAATGGATACATTCGTGCGAATGAATTAGAATGGATCGTACGCACCGGAAGGAGATCGCTCGTGGCTGATGCTCGTGGCCCGCCCAGCATTTGTGAAATACTGGGAGTCAAAACTCTCAGCGCAGACCGCCCACGGCAGGCGCCCAAGCTCGCCCGAAGCAGACCCTGGCCGCGTGTGAATGAATTACAATGGATCGTACGAATGAATTAGAATGGATCGTACGAATGAATTAGAATGGATCGTATGAATAAATTAGAATGGATACATTCGTCCGAATGAATTAGAATGGATCATACGAATGAGTAAGAATGGATCGTACGAATGAAATAGAATAGATTGTACGAATGAATTAGAATGGATCCTACGAATGAATTAGAATGGATCATGTGAAAGAATTAGAATGGATTGTATGAATGAATTAGAATGGATCGTATGAATGAATTAGAATGGATCGTGCGAATGAATTTGAATGGATCGTACGAATTCATTCTAATTCATTCATACAATCCATTCTAATTCTTTCACACGATCCATTCTAATTCATTCGTACGTTCCATTCTAATTCATTAGCACGATCCATGCTAATTCATTCGTTCGATCAATTTTAATTCATTAGCACGATCCATTCTAATTCATTCGTATGATCCATTCTAATTCATTCGCACGATCCATTCTAATTCATTCATATGATCCATTCTAATTCATTCGTACGATCCATTCTAATTCATTCGTCCGATCCATTCTAATTCATTCGCACGAATGTATCCATTCTAATTCATTCGTACGATCCATTCTAATTCATTCGTACGATCCATTCTAATTCATTCATTTGATCCATTCTAATTCATTCGTACGATCCATTCTAATTCATTCGTCCGATCCATTCTAATTCATTCGCACGAATGTATCCATTCTAATTCATTCGTACGATCCATTCTAATTCATTCGTACGATCCATTCTAATTCATTCGTAAGATCCATTCTAATTCATTCGTACGATCCATTCTAATTCATTCGTACGATCCATTCTAATTCATTCGCACGAATGTATCCATTCTAGTTCATTCGTACGATCCATTCTAATTCATTCGTACGATCCATTCTAATTCATTCGCACGATCCATTCTAATTCATTCGTACGATCAATTCTAATTGTTTCGAACGAATGTATCCATTCTAATTCGTTTGTACGATCCAGAATTTGAATGGATCGTACGAATGAATTAGAATGGATACCTTTGTGCATATGAATTAGAACGGATCGTACGAATGAATTAGAATGGATCATATTAATGAATTATAATGGATCGTACGAATGAATTAGAATGGATACATTCGTGCGAATGAATTAGAATGGATCGTGCGAATCAATTAGACTGGATCGTGCGAATGAATAAGAATAGATCATACGAATGAATTAGAATGGATCGTACGAATTAATTAGAATGGATATATTCATGCGAATGAATTAGAATGGATTGTATGAATGAATTAGAATGGATCGTACGAATGAATTAGAATAGATTATACGAATTAATTAGAATGGATCATACGAATGAATTAGAATGAATCGTACGAATGAATTAGAATGGATCATACGAATGAATTAGAATGGATCGTGCGAATGAATTAGAATGGATCGTACGAATGAATTAGAATGGATACATTTGTGCGAATGAATTAGAATGGATCGTACGAATGAATTAGAATGGATTGTATGAATGAATTAGAATGGATCGTACGAATGAATTAGAATGGATCGTGCGAATGAATTAGAATGGATCGTGTTGGGGGTAGCTGAAATCTGCCCTGGAGTTCGCACCCCCCCTCCGCGCTCACCAAATCACCTTGACAGGGAGCGAGATCCACATTGGGCTGAAGGGGCCTTAGGCTAAAAGCTCACTCAGGAGCTCGCCCAAGCTCGCGCAGGAGTTCGCTAGAGATGGCAGCGGGAGTTAGACCGTCATGCATATAAAGATACGGGCACCACAAACGCCCCTAGCTCATGCAGGAGCTCGCCCAAGCTCGCGCAGGAGCTTGCCCAAGCTCGCGGAGGAGCTCGCCCAAGTTCGCCCTTGCCTGTGGATCTCATAGACCCCAGGATTCCAAGGGGTAGGGAACTCACCCAGGAGCTCGCCCTCCCCCCCCATGCTAACCAAATCACCTTGACAGGGAGCGAGCTCCACATTGGGCCGAAGGGGCCTTAGGCAAAGAGCTCGCTCAGGAGCTCGCCCAAGCTCGCTCAGGAGCTCGCCCAAGCTCGCCCAAGCTCGCCAGAACTCCCCAGTTTATCGAAGAGGTCGCTCCCGCGAGGTCCGACTCTTGATAGATATGGAAGAGAAGGCGGAGCAATAGAGGGCGAGCTCGCCCTGGCTTCCCACCGGAGGTCGCCCACAGTGCACGAAGATCTCCCAGACTTGAATATTCCAGAATAGCCACCTGGCAGCAACAAGAAAGATGCTCTCCCCCACTCAAACCGCCTGGCAGGCTCGACGACAAAGAATGTCAGGGACGCGAGTACCAAGGACTGTCAAAGACCCACGCGAGCCAGAACGTGGGGGTCTAGAAGGCTCTGGAAAGAATCACCACGTGTCGGGCCGCGGTAGGTCGCCAATGTCTATAAATGCTCACCCGCAGGCTCTAGAGTACAGGTTCGAAACCCTTTTCCCTACCACTTTCGTCCACTAAAGCTCGCCGTTGTGCACCTGAGACTGACTTGAGCGTCGGAGGGTCTGCGCTCCTAAGGGAGCCAGCCGTTCTCACGATTTTTCTTTGTCTTGTAGGTAGCCCGCACGGACCAGCGAAAAAATCCCCCGAACATTTGGCGCCGTCTGTGGGATCTTTCGACTGGTTCCGGCGAGAACGCCCACGACCACACGGTTAGACACCGGAGGCTCTCGTAACCCAAAGATGGCTCCGGCGACAAGGGGACGCCGGTGACCGAGGACCCGTGCGAGGACTGCGCGCAGCGAACCTCCTGTTGAGACCCCCCAGTCCCATGTCCCGCTCAGTGACCAGCTCCTGTTGGAGATGCTGGCTACCCAGCGGGCAATGATGGATGAACTGACGCGACTCCGTCAGGTTCCGGCGGCCAGCCGACGGTCTGGGCCGGCGAAAATGGCGTCTCCGGTGCGACCACCAGCATCAATATCGCGCCCGCCCACGACCATTCCGGCTCGGCAGGTTTCCCGTCCGGAACCCCCGGTTGAGAGAGCGGCCGTGCGCGGGGTGCCGGAAACCCCACTTACGAGGCTGCAGAAGCTAGTAACCCAGCGGTCTAGCAACCAGGCGACCTCGCGGGCGACCATCCCTCGCCGCCGTAGCCGGAGCGCCGATTCTAACGAGTCGGAGGCAAGGTCTCTAGAGCGGGATCGTGACCCGCGTCATCGGCGACGTGGGAAAGAGCCCGCGGTGGCTATACCTTCCGAAGCTCGAGAGGCAACGGCCTCCCACAGACCAACCGCCACGATGAAGGAATCCGCGGGCGAACAGCGAGGAGGCCGCCGAGCGGTAGCCCCCGAGGGTCGCCGTGGGGCGGATATGAACCTCCCTCGAGGGAGCGTGCACGGCCGCCTAGGACCTGCGCAGCAGCCTCTGGGAGTTTTCCCCGGGCACTGGCAGCGACCTAACGCGACGGTAGACCTGCTGGAGGACCTTGCCGCCCACAGGGGTAGACCCTTCACGAGCGAGGTGCACCAAGGAGGTTTCCCTCACCATTGGACCCCGCCTAAGTTTGTACTGTTCGATGGATCGCAAGATCCAGTCGACCACCTATTGGCTTACCGGAAGCTGTTATTCTTCCGGGGCCAAGATCATGTTATGTGCCGGGCTTTCCCTAGCAGCTTGACGGGCTCGGCGTTAAATTGGTTCCACAAATTGCCATCGGGCACCATTCCAGACTTCCCAACTCTCTCCAAGTTGTTTCTGGAGCAGTACCGGTGCAACAGACAGCCCCCTAAGAGGATCGAGTCCCTCTTCACTTTGTCCATGGGAGCCCGCGAAACTCTTCGAAGCTTCGCGATGCGCTTCCGAAGCGCCTACCTCGCTCTGGAGGACGCTGTCGGCCAAGATCGCACGACGGTAAGCGCGTTCCGGAACACCCTCCCCGAGGGAAGCAAGCTTCATGACACCCTGGTAATCAAGGATCCCCGCACGATCGTCGAGCTATTCGCCCTTGTCCAGCAGCACATTAAGCTCGAAGATGCGGTGTTAGACCGGAAGGGAAAGGCAGTCGAGCAGCGACCTCCTCCGGCTCTGCGACCTCTCGTCGTTAAGGCCGTGGAGAGGCAGGAGGTGCCACAGGTGGCACCTTTGCCCGGACCGCCCGCAGCTCCTGCCATACAGCCCGTGTAAGCCCCCCCGGTGGTCGCTGGAAGGCCGGCGAACTGGCGCCTGCCTCCGGGACCCGGGGAGCGGGATTTCACCGTGTTAACCCACTCGCCAGGGCAAATCTTTCACCAGATTCGGAACGAACCATTCTTTTAGTATCCACCCCCCCTACAGGTCGGGGAGCCTGGCTCAACCGACAATTCGCGGCGGTGCGCCTTTCATCGCAGCCCCGGGCATCACACCAACAGATGCCGGGCTCTGAAGAACCACCTCGAGGACTTGGTCACCCAGGGCCATTTGGATCAGTTTATTTCGCCTCCAAGGAGGTTCGAGGTGATACCGGCACGGGCTCCTCGGGAGGGAGATCGCCCGGGGCCCGCTGAGCCCACCCTGCCTCCACCTCCCCCGGGAGGGTCGGCGGTCTGTCACACCATCAGCGGGCGCCTGAACGGCCCAAGATCCAGCAACGAGGTTCGGCGACAAGTTAGAGAGATGGAGCGGGCTCAGAAGGTATTCTCTGTTTCTCTAACTCCTGTACTGCACCGAACGCCGAGGGTAGAAGCCTGAGACTTTATTTGGTTCTCGGAGGAGGACATGGCCGGGGTTGTTACCCCCCACAATGACCCCCTCGTCATATGCCTAATGATGGCAAACATCGAAGTAAGGCGGGTCCTGGTTGACCCAGGAAGTGCCGTAGACATCCTGTTCTTGTCGGCCTTCCAGCGAATGGGACTGAGACAAATTGATCTGTCCCCCTCAACAGGCTCGCTCACCGGTTTCACTGGCGAGGTCGCTAAGGTGGTTGGGGAGATAACCCTCACCGTAACGGTGGGCCCAGAGGTACGTCAAGTCCGTTTCGCGGTGGTGGACGGGCAGTCCGCTTTCAATGCCATCCTAGGGCGACCCTGGTTGAGGCAGATGAAAGCGGTGTCCTCGCCTAATCACCAGGCCCTCAAGTTTCCCACAAACGGAGGGGTCGTGGTAATTCGAGGAGACCAGGTCGCTGCTACCAGGTACGAGTAGGACGTCTTTCACCTCGCAGACGTGGAGGTCGCTGAGGCCAAGAGGCCCGCGCCCTCCTAGCAATTAACGCCCACCCCAAGCGGGCTCCCTCAAAGCCCGAGAGAGGTCGCCTCGCTTAGATCCCCCACTCCACCCCCGGGTGGGAGTGGCATGGATTTTGAGCTCGAGGAGAAAGGCCGCCTACCAGGGACCCAGAGAGGAAGTTTTCCTATTGCTGAGCCGCTACAAGAAGTCAACATCAGAAGCGAGGATGGACCGAGGATTGTTAGTCTCGGGACCTCTCTAACCAAGGGCGAGGTCCTGGCCTTGACCGACATACTCAGGGAATACCATGATGTATTCGCCTGGAGCTTCGCGGACATGCCAGGGATTGACCCGGAGGTCGCCTGTCATCGTCTGTACACCATGAAAGAGTTCCCGCAGATCAAGCAAAAAGCTCGGCACATATCGGCTGCGAAGTCCATCGCAGTGGCGGCGGAGATAGACAAGCTAGAGCGAGCTGGCTTTATTCACGAGGCGCACTTTCCCGAGTGGATCTCCAACATCGTGGCGGTGCCAAAGAAGAGCGGGCCGGTCAGAGTGTGCATTGACTTCTCCGACCTCAATAAAGCATGCCCGAAGGACGGTTTTCCCCTTCCGCGGATAGGCGCGCTGGTCGACGGAGCTATCGGGTTCCAGGCCCTGTCCTTCATGGATGGATATTCTGGGTATAACCAGATACCTCTCCACGTCGACGATCAAGAGAAGACCGCCTTCTATTCTGGGGCGGGCTAACAGAAGCTATTCTGCTATCGAGTGATGCCTTTTGGACTTAAGAACGCTGGAGCCACCTACCAAAGGTTAGTCACTCAGATGTTCAAGGGTCAGATCGGCAGGAATGTCGAAGTTTATGTAGACGACAACCTGGTGAATAGTCGAGAGCGAGAGGTGCATGTCGCCGATCTCCACGAAACCTTCGAAGTGCTGAGAAAGTACCAAATGAGGCTGAACCCGGCAAAGTGCGCATTCGGGGTGACTTCTGGGAAATTCCTAGGGTACCTGGTCACCCATAGGGGGATCGAGGCGGACCCTGGGGAAATCCGAGCACTTGTCGAGATGCCTGCACCAAGAACCCGGCAGGAAGTCCAGAGGTTGAGCGAGCGAATCGCTGCGCTCAATCGATTCATCTCCAAATCCTCAGACAACTGCCGACCTCTTTTCGAGCTACTACGAAAAGGAGCGAGCATTTGTTGGGATGAAAAATACAAGCGCGCCTTTCAAAAGATCAAAGATTATCTGGCGAGCCCGCCAATCCTAGCGGCACCAAAAGATGGCGCCGAGCTTGGCGTGTATCTCGTGGTCACAGAGAATACGGTAAACGGGGTCCTTGTTGTGGAAGAAGCAAAGGTGGAGCGGCTTATCTACTTTGTAAGCCACACAATGCTTCCCGCCGAGCTCCGGTATCGACCAATCGAGAAGGTCGCATTGGCCTTGGTCCTTACCGCAAGGAAGCTTCACCCCTACTTCTCGGCGCACACTGTCAAGGTCATCATGGAGCACCCTCTGAAGAGCGCGCTCTCCAAACCCTCGGTAGCCGGCAGGCTTTACCGATGGTCTGCCGAGCTCGCCGTCTATGTTTTGGAGTATGTCCCTCGAGTTGCCGTCAAAGGGCAGGCTCCGATTTCTTGGTGGACTTCCCCATAGAAGAACCGGTCCACTACCAGGAGGATGAGCCAACTGAGGCACACCCTGGGAAGGCGAGGTTCTTGGACAACCTAGGCGAGCTTCCTCCAACTAAGCATTCAGAAATGGGGGGCTGGGAGTTATTCGTCGACGGATCCTCCAATGCTTTGGGGGCCGAAATCGGGGTTGCACTGATCGCCCAGTCGATACTTCTTGAGAAATCAGTCCGGCTGGATTTCGCGGCAACCAACAATGAGGCAGAGTATGAGGCACTGCTCGTCGGACTAGAGCTCGCTCAAGAAGTAGGCGCCAAACGGTTAAAGGTTTTCAGCGATTCCCAGCTGATCATTTGTCAAATCAATGGAGAGTACGCTTCCCGGGATACGCGAATGGCGGGCTACGTAGATCTGGTAAAAGGAAAGGCCACAGAGTTCGAAAAGATCTCCTTCGAGCAAATCTCTTGAGCCGATAATAGGCGAGCTGATGCATTGGCAAGCGCTGCCTCCCTGCTGGGAACATCAGGAGCTCGCCAGATTCTCATCGAGGTCCAGAATCAGTCTCGGCTCCGACTGATAGAGCCCACTGTTAACCAAGTCTCTGTCGACGTATCACCCGGCGGGTGGATCGCCCCCATTCTTCGTTTTCTCCAGAAGGGCGAGCTTCCAGAGGATAGAGAGGAAGCCCGGCGAGTGGAGAAACGCACTGGGCGCTACCTCATTCGCTGGGATCGCCTTTTTCGAAGATCTTTTGGTGGGCCAAATCTTCGTTGCGTTGAGAGCCCGGAGACCGAAGAAGTTTTGAATCACATTCACTCGGGCGAGCTGGGAAACCACGCTGGTGGGCGGTCTCTAGCTGCGAAAGTACAAAGGCAAGGATACTGGTGGCCCACTCTGGAGCGAGATGCCTTGAAGGTCGCACAAAGCTGCATCCAATGTCAGAAGCACGCCACGACAAATCATATGCCCACAGAAGAACTGCATCCTCTGGCGAGCCCCTAGCCGTTTCAACAATAGGGGTTAGATATTGTGGGACCTTTCCCCGTATCAGCCCGGCAGAAGAAATTCATCTTAGTAGCTACGGACTACTTCACCAAATGGGTGGAAGCGGTCCCGCTAGCTAAGATAGGTGAGAAACAAGTGAAAGACTTCCTTTGGAAGAATATTTTCTGTCGTTTCGGGCTGCCCCGAGTACTTATCACCGATAATGGTCGCCAGTTCGACAATCGCTTGATCAGAGGCTTTTGCGCTGAATTTGGAGTCGACCTAAGGTTATGTTCCCCAAGGTACCCTCAAAACAACGGGCAGGCCGAAGCTACGAATCGTGTAATCCTAGACAACCTCAAGAAAAGGCTAGAAGGGAAGAAAGGATTATGGGAGCAGGAGCTCGATGGAGTCTTATGGGCCTATCGCACTACTCCACGTCGCTCAACTAACGAGTCCCCTTTCAGTCTCACTTTTGGTTGCGAAGCCGTGCTACCCGTAGAAGCCGAACTGCCCACTGAAAGAATTCTTGTGTCAAAGGAGGTCGACAACGACAAACTGCTCGCCGACTCCCTCGATCAACTCGAAGAAAGACGAGAGCGTGCCAATCTACACCTCGCCGGATATAGGCAGGAAATGAAGCGCGCATATGACAAAAGAGTCCGCCGTCGGGCATTCAGGGCTGGTGACATGGTGATGAGAAAGGTGTTCGCAAACACGCAAGAGCCTAATGCAGGAAAGCTCGCGGCGAACTGGGAAGGCCCCTATATAGTACACGAAGCAGGAAGCTCGGGGGCTTACCGGTTGATGACCGCTGAAGGCGACCTGTTAGAGCGACCTTGGAATGCTTTGCACCTTCGCAAGTTTTATGCATAAGACCAAGGGATTATGTAAATCAACTTCTGAAGAAGTTATGAATGAACAATGGAGGTTACAACGAAGAATTTAACTCGAAAGCTCGGTGCAGCAAGAGCCCGCATGATCTATAAAGTGTAGTCCGCCGTTGTGCGGACTTAAAGCAAGACCGGGATCCTCAGAGGCAGCCAGTGGGCGACCTTGAGCTTCCCGGGGCAGTCCGCCGTTGTGCGGACTTAAAGCAAGACCGGGATCCTCAGAGGCGGCCAGTGGGTGACCTTGAGCTTCCCGGGGCAGTCCGCCGTTGTGCGGACTTAAAGCAAGACCGGGATCCTCAGAGGCGGCCAGTGGGTGACCTTGAGCTTCCCGGGGCAGTCCGCCGTTGCGCGGACTTAAAGCAAGACCGAGATCCTCAGAGGCAGCCAGTGGGCGACCTTGAGCTTCCCGGGGCAGTCCGCCGTTGTGCGGACTTAAAGCAAGACCGGGATCCTCAGAGGCAGCCAGTGGGCGACCTTGAGATTCCTGGGGAAGTCCGCTTCCTAGTGGACTCTAAACCTAACCGGGATTCTTCGCATTCACCTGCCATGAACGGAAGCATCATGGCGCGGGCATACCCCTCAAAGGGCAAGTCCGCCGAACAGGATCATCGAGGGAAATTAACCGGGCAGGGGGCAGCTAGCACTTATTAGTTTCCTATTAAAATAAAAATGGTTTAAGTCTCTGAGTGTAGGGAAGTTTCTTTTGAAGTCATTTGGTTCGCTTATCATTTTCCGGGCTCAGAGACTGTTGAGTTTTAGCGAGCATGCCGAGTTTTTCGTTTGCATATACTTTAAAATAAAAAGGTTGAATCAAATTAGCTGCCTCGCCCGGGGTATCACTCTCGAGATCGCTGCGAAACTCCTAAAGCGGACTCATGAGCAACACAGAGAGAGAAAGAAATGCATAGGCGAGCTCAAAAAGTATTTTCATTCATTGTTTAAAAGTACATTGAAGGGGTTACAAAAGGATGGAACCTAGGCAGGGCCAGCACCCGCGCCGTCATCATCGCCGCGCTTCCTCTTCTTTGACCTTTCGGCCTTATACTTCTCAATGGCATCCAGCGCGCCCTTCTGAAGGAGCTCGCCCAGCTGCGACTGGAGGAGCTCTCGCTAGGTGTTGAGGTCGCAGAGATGTGCCTCCTTCAGCACCGCGATCTCGTCCCTGGAGGCCGCCACCAGGCTGCGGAGCTCGAGGACCTCTTTCTGGGCGGCCTCTTTGGCTTTGGTCGCCTCTTGTAGGTCCGCGAGGGCACGGGCACGAGCATCCTCGACCGAGGCGAGCCCAGTGGTGAGGGTGGCAGCCCGCTAGCGCAGCTGGGCAACCTCTGTGTCAACAGAGGCAGCCTGCTGGCGCAGCCGGTCCACCTCAGCTCGGAGCTCGCCGGAGTGGTCCATCTGGTGAAGCCGGTGGATATGCTCGTCTACTCTCCTCTTCGAGCCGTGGAGAGTGTCATCATAGAGAGCAACCGTGTCCCCCGCAACGCCAGCGACCTCATCGGCGAGGGCCCGGTTGACCCACTCCACCTACGCCAAGGTGAAACAGTTAGAGAAAGTCTTAGGAGAAATTTTGAACAGAGAGGGATTTAAGGCGAAGAAGTGTGAAGGTAATCTTACCTCGAGGAGCCGGTTGATGAGGGCGATGTAGGGAGTCCGGGCGAAAATGTTACGCCCCAGGATCTCTCGCGTGAAGTAGGGGGCGCGCTCGGGGTTGCCTGAAGAGGAGCCCGCCTGGCTCACCTCGGTTGGGGCAACCGGTGGAGGCGCATCGACGGCAGTAGCGGCGGGCTCGCCCCCTTGAGCGCCGGCACCCCCTTCCTTGATAAGGGGAGGCACGGCGGATCCCCCTTGCCCGGGCAAGTCTGGGTCCGAGGCTTCCGAGCTGGAGCTCGGAAGGTCGTCCAGGATGGCCCCCAGGTCCGGAGACCAGTAAACCAACCCGCCCAGCTCCGGGAGGATAGGAGCCTCGAGAGCAGAGGGAGCGGAGGGGGCAGTGGGCGCAGGCGCACTGGAAGCGGCAGGCGCGGGCTCGGGCGCGGGCGCGCTGGGAGCCATAGGCGCGGGCGCGGGCGTGGGCGCGGGCGCACTGGAATCAGCAGGCGCAGGCGCGGGCGCGCTGGCAGCAGAGGGCGCGGGCGTGCTGGGAGCCATAGGCGCGGGCGCGGGCGCGGGCGCGGGCGCACTGGAATCAGTGGGCGCAGGCGCGCTGGAAGCGGCAGGCGCGGGCTCGGGCGCGGGCGCGCTGGGAGCCATAGGTGCGGGCGCGGGCGTGGGCGCGGGCGCACTGGAATCAGCGGGCGCGGGCGCGAGCGCGCTGGCAGCAGAGGGCGCGGGCGCGCTGGGAGCCATAGGCGCGGGCGCGGGCGTGGCCACGGGTGCGCTAGCAGCAGAGGGCGCGGGCGTGCTAGCAGTAGCGGGCGCGGGCACGCTACAGCCAGACGCATCCGGTATAGAGGGCGCGGGCGCGATGGGGGGCGCAGGCGCGCTGGAAGCAGCGTGCGCGGGCGCACTGGGAGCAGACGCAGCCGGTGCGGCGGGCTCGGCTGTGCGGGCCGGTGCTTCTCCTTCTTCTTCCTCTTCCTCGGCCGAGCTGGAATCCTCGCAGGATCCCAGGCCCGCTTCCTCCAGAGCGGCTTTCCTCCTCCGCTCCTCAACGGCTCGCGCAAAGGCTTCGTGAGCTTTGCGGACGACATCGTCTTCCCTCGTCGGGCGGGCCACCGGAGCCCTCTTCTTCTTCTTCTTTATATGGGCGCCCTCCATCTCTGGGGTCATTACCGTGACAAAGAGGGGTTTAGAGAGGTCGCCCGGGAACTCGCGCATCAGCACCTCGGCCATTGGGGTTTCCACCTCCGCCATGCCAAGAAGGAGCTCGACACGCGGGTCCTCAGGGTCGACCATCACAACTTGACGTCGTGGGGGTTCCGAAATTAAGGTGTGCGTAGGGAGATTGGAACCTAAGAGAGAGTTCGCCTGACCTGGGGCAACCTCGCGGGATGGAGGCGGCGGCGAGGGAATGTCCTCCTCGCGGAGCATGTCGATGGTGTCTTCATCGGCAAGCCTAATCGGGGAAGCCCGCTTCTTCTTCCCCTTCGTCGCCGAAGAGGTGCCGGCACCGGGGGTCGTGGGAGCCGCCTTGGAGGTCGCCCCGGCGCGGCGAGAGATTGCCACCTTCTGGCGCATGTTCTTCTGGCGGGTAGTGATGGCGCCAGTCCGGAGATCCTTCCAGAGGAAGGAGAAGTCCGGAGCCAGGATCTTCTCGGGAGTTCGCCCGTCGAGGAACTCCAAGATCGCCTTGTCGAGAGTTTGTTCTTGGGCCTCAGAGATACACTTCTTCCCTTTGGCACGGTACTCAGCGATCGCTTTGAAGTTGGGGAGGGGCGGCCTTCCGGGGTGAGCAGGAATGCCTGCGCAGGGACCTCGCCACTCCCCCGCGACGACAAAGGGGTACTCTTTCCAGTACCTATCCTTGTTTTCGACCGCGGAGAAGGGGAGCACCTCACCGGAGTGGCCTGTGAGGTAGAACAGGCCGCAGCCCACCTCGTTGAAGACGGGCCCCGGCTTGAGGAACCACTTCTTCAGGAGGTAGGCGAGGGGGATCCTCACGTTAAGTGCTTCCTCGATTCGAGAAAGCCCGTAGAGGATCCCCCATGAGTTTCCCGGAAGCTGGGCGGGGCATAAGCCCGCCAGCTCCAGTAGCTCGCTGGCCAAATGGTTCAGGGGGAGCCGGAGCCCTGACCAGACCTGCCCCACGGAGACCGCGGTGCCGGAGAGCGGCCTCCCCGAGCGAGGGAGGGGAAAAATGGCGAGCTCCCGGGGAATTCCCACCGCAGTCCGCAGACTGTCGGGGACAGGCGTGCCCCCGATGTCATGCAGCCAGATGACGGCGGGTACCTTGGGGGGAGCCTCGCCCTCAGTGCCGGAAGCGCGCATTGAGAGAGGAGCGACGTCGAGATGCTCCTCTTGGGAGGGCGCAGCGGCAGCAGCAGCAGAAGAAGAAGCGGCAGCAGAGGAAGCCATGAGTGCGAGAGGGTGCTAGCGAGCTGCGAGCTGAAAGCTAAGGAGGAAGGGAGAGCTGTTTTTCAAGCATCGGTAAAAAATGCCCCCCCATCTCCTATTTATAGGTAGGCGAGAGACAAGTGAATCGGGCCACAGTTAATGCCCGAGCACGCCCAACGAGGCGACATGACGGTTGTCGAAGCGACAGCTCGTTTCTTTCCAATCATCAAGCGCCACGTGGGCCACGCATGAAAAAGGCTGTGCCGGCGCCGATGCTGTCCTTTACTGACAGAAAAAGGAGCGAATAAGAAGAAGACACGTGTCTCGCGCCGATCGGGATCTCATGATGAGATTCATTGTATCAGCATCGAGCCTCGCGCCGTATTTAAGCTGAGGCGACCGTCGGAGATTCGGAGCGATACCCAAGTCACAAGATCGCCCGTGGCTGGTGCCCGCAGCTCGCCCGAAGCAGACCCTGGCCGCGTGTGACAAGCTCGCACCAAAAGGAGATCGCTCATGGCTGACGCTCCCGGCCCGCCCAGCGTTTGTGAAATACTGGGAGTCAAAACTCTCGACGCAGATCGCCCACGGCTGGTGCCCAAGCTCGTCCGAAGCAGACCCTGGCCGTGTGTGACAAGCTCGCACCGGAAGGAGATCGCTCGTGGCTGACGCTCTCGGCCCGCCCAGCGTTTGTGAAATACTGGGAGTCAAAACTCTCGACGCAGATCGCCCACGGCTGGTGCCCAAGCTCGCCCGAAGCAGACCCTGGCCGCATGTGACAAGTTCGCATCAGAAGGAGATCGCTCATGGCTGACGCACCCGGCCCGCCCAACGTCTATGAAATACCGGTAGTCAAAGCTCTCGGCGCAGATCGCCCACGGCTGGCGCCCAAGCTCGCCCGAAGCAGACCCTGGCCGTGTGTGATAAGCTCGCACCGGAAGGAGATCGCTCGTGGCTGATGCTCCGGCCCGCCCAGCATTTGTGAAATACTGTGAGTCAAAACTCTCGATGCAGATCGCCCACGGCTGGTGCCCAAGCTCGCCCGAAGCAGACCCTGGCCGCGTGTGACAAGCTCGCACCGGAAGGAGATTGCTCGTGGCTGACGCTCCCGGCCCGCCCAGCGTTTGTGAAATACTGGGAGTCAAAACTCTCGACGCAGATCGCCCACGGCTGGTGCCCAAGCTCGCCCGAAGCAGACCCTGGCCGCGTGTGACAAGCTCGCACCAGAAGGAGATCGCTCGTGGCTGATACACCCGGCCCGCCCAGCGTCTGTGAAATACTGGCAGTTAAAGCTCTCGGCGCAGATCGCCCACGGCTAGTGCCCAAGCTCGCCCGAAGCAGACCCTGGCCCTGTGTGACAAGCTCGCACCGGAAGGAGATCGCTCGTGGCTGATGCTCCGGCCCGCCCAGCGTTTGTGAAATACTGACAGTCAAAGCTCTCGGTGCAGACCGCCCACGGTTGGTGCCCGCAGTCCGCCAGGTGGAGGTCACAAATGACTAGAACTCCCAATTCGACCGTCGTGTGCAATAAGACTCCTGAGCAAGCGCCAAAGTCTCCTTGGTCGCTCCCTCAAGAGGGGGTAATGTTGGGGGTAGCTGAAATCTGCCCTGGAGTTCGCACCCCCCCTCCGCGCTCACCAAATCACCTTGACAGGGAGCGAGATCCACATTGGGCTGAAGGGGCCTTAGGCTAAAAGCTCGCTCAGGAGCTCGCCCAAGCTCACGCAGGAGTTCGCTGGAGATGGCAGCGGGAGTTAGACCGTCATGTATATAAAGATACCGGCACCACAAACGCCCCTAGCTCATGCAGGAGCTCGCCCAAGCTCGCCCAAGCTCGCGCAGGAGCTCACCCAAACTCGCGCAAGAGCTCGCCCAAGTTCGCCCTTGCCTGTGGATCTCATAGACCCCAGGATTCCAAGGGGTGGGGAACTCGCCCAGGAGCTCGCCCTCCCCCCCATGCTAACCAAATCACCTTGACAGGGAGCGAGCTCCACATTGGGCCGAAGGGGCCTTAGGCAAAGAGCTCGCTCAGGAGCTCGCCCAAGCTCGCTCAGGAGCTCGCCCAAGCTCGCCAGAACTCCCCAGTTTATCGAAGAGGTCGCTCCCGCGAGGTCCGACTCTTGATAGATATGGAAGAGAAGGCGGAGCAATGGAGGGCGAGCTCGCCCTGGCTTCCCACCGGAGGTCGCCCACAGTGCACGAAGATCTCCCAGACTTGAATATTCCAGAATAGCCACCTGGCAGCAACAAGAAAGATGCTCTCCCCCACTCAAACCGCCTGGCAGGCTCGACGACAAAGAATGTCAGGGACGCGAGTACCAAGGACTGTCAGAGACCCACGCGAGCCAGAACGTGGGGGTCTAGAAGGCTTTGGAAAGAATCTCCATGTGTCGGGCCGCGGTAGGTCGCCAATGTCTATAAATGCTTACCCCCAGGCTCCAGAGTACAGGTTCGAAACCCTTTTCCCTACCACTTTCGTCCACTAAAGCTCGCCGTTGTGCACCTGAGACTGACTTGAGCGTCGGAGGGTCTGCGCTCCTAAGGGAGCCAGCCGTTCTCACGCTTTTTCTTTGTCTTGCAGGTAGCCCGCACGGACCAGCGAAAAAATCCCCCGAACAGATCGTACGAATGAATTAGAATGGATCGTGTGAAAGAATTAGAATGGATCGTACGAATGAATTAGAATGGATCATGCGAATGAATTAGAATGGATCGTACGAATGAATTAGAATGGATACATTTGTGCGAATGAATTAGAATGGATCGTACGAATGAATTAGAATGGATCGTATGAATGAATTAGAATGGTCGTACGATCCATTCTAATTCATTCATACGATCTATTCTAATTCATTCATACAATCCATTCTAATTCTTTCACACGATCCATTCTAATTCATTCGTACGATCCATTCTAATTCATTCGCACAATCCATTCTATTTCATTCATACGATCCATTCTTACTCATTGGTACGATCCATTCTAATTCATTCGCACGAATGTATCCATTCTAATTCATTCGTACAAATCCATTCTAATTCATTCGTACAATCCATTCTATTTCATTCGTACGATCCATTCTTACTCATTCGTATGATCCATTCTAATTCATTCGCACGAATTGATCGAACGAATGAAATAGAATGGATTGTGCGAATGAATTAGAATGGATCGTACGAATGAATTAGAATGAATCGTATGAATGAATTAGAATGAATCGTACGAATGAATTAGAATGGATCATACGAATGAACTAGAATGGACACATTCGTGCGAATGAATTAGAATGGATCGTACGAATGAATTAGAATGGATCGTACGAATGAATTAGAATGGATCTTACGAATGAATTAGAATGGATCGTACGAATGAATTAGAATGGATCGTATGAATGAATTAGAATGGATACATTCGTGCGAATGAATTAGAATGGATCGGACGAATGAATTAGAATGGATCGTACGAATGAATTAGAATGGATCGTACGAATGAATTAGAATGGATCGTACGAATAAATTAGAATGGATATATTCGTCCGAATGAATTAGAATGGATCATACGAATGAGTAAGAATGGATCGTACGAATGAAATAGAATAGATTGTACGAATGAATTAGAATATATCCTACGAATGAATTAGAATGGATCGTGTGAAAGAATTAGAATGGATTGTATGAATGAATTAGAATGGATCGTATGAATGAATTAGAATGGATCGTGCGAATGAATTCGAATGGATCGTACGAATTCATTCTAATTTATTCATACAATCCATTCTAATTCTTTCACACGATCTATTCTAATTCATTCGTAGGATCCATTCTAATTCATTCGTACAATCTATTCTATTTCATTCGTACGATCCATTCTTACTCATTCGTATGATCCATTCTAATTCATTCGCACTAATGTATCCATAATGGATCATACGAATGAGTAAGAATGGATCGTACGAATGAAATAGAATGGATTGTGCGAATGAATTAGAATGGACCATACGAATGAATTAGAATGGATACATTCGTGCGAATGAATTAGAATGGATCGGACGATTGAATTAGCATGGATCGTGCTAATGAATTAGAATGGAACGTACGAATGAATTAGAATGGATCGTGTGAAAGAATTAGAATGGATTGTATGAATGAATTAGAATGGATCGTCCGAATGAATTAGAATTGATCGAACGAATGAATTAGCATGGATCGTGCTAATGAATTAGAATGGATCGTGCGAATGAATTAGAATGGATCGTACGAATGAATTAGAATGGATCGTACGAATGAAATAGAATGGATACATTCGTGGGAATGAATTAGAATGGATCATACGAATGAATTAGAATGGATCGTACGAATGAATTAGAATGGATCATACGAATGAATTAGAATGGATACATTCGTGCGAATGAATTAGAATGGATCGTATGAATGAATTAGAATTGATCGTGCGAATGAATTAGAATGGATCGAATGAATGAATTAGAATGGATTCGTACGAATGTATTAGATTGGATACATTCGTGCGAATGAATTAGAATGGATCGTACCAATGAGTAAGAATGGATCGTACGAATGAAATAGAATGGATTGTGCGAATGAATTAGAATGGATCGTAAATGGATATATTTGAACGAATAAATTAGAATGGATCATACGAATGAATTAGAATGGATCGTACGAATGAATTAGAATGGATAGTGCGAATGAATTAGAATCGATCGTACGAATGAATTAGAATGGATCGTACGAATGAATTAGAATGGATCATACGAATGAGTAAGAATGGATCGTACGAATGAATTAGAATGGATCGTACGAATGAATTAGAATGGATCGTACGAATAAATTAGAATGGATACATTCGTCCGAATGAATTAGAATGGATCATACGAATGAGTTAGAATAGATCGTACGAATGAATTAGAATGGATCGTACGAAGGAATTAGAATGGATCGTACAAATGAATTAGAATGGATATATTCGTGCAAATGAATTAGAATGGATCATACGAATGAGTAAGAATGGATCGTACGAATAAAATAGAATAGATTGTACGAATGAATTAGAATGGATCCTACGAATGAATTAGAATAGATCATGTGAAAGAATTAGAATAGATTGTATGAATGAATTAGAATGGATCGTACGAATGAATTAGAATGGATCGTACGAAGGAATTATAATGGATCGTGCGAATGAATTAGAATGGATCGTACGAATGAATTAGAATAGATCGTACGAATGAATTAGAATGGATCGTACGAAGGAATTAGAATGGATCGTACGAATGAATTAGAATGGATATATTCGTACAATTGAATTAGAATGGATCGTATGAATGTATTAGAATGGATCGTACGAATGAATTAGAATGGATCGTGTGAAAGAATTAGAATGGATCGTACAAATTAATTAGAATGGATCGTGCGAATGTATTAGAATGGATCGTACGAATGAATTAGAATGGATACATTTGTGCGAATGAATTAGAATGGATCGTACGAATGAATTAGAATGGATCATATGAATGAATTAGAATGGATACATTCGTGCGAATGAATTAGAATGGATCGGACGAATGAATTAGAATGGATCGTACTAATGAATTAGAATGGATCAAATGAATGAATTAGAATGGTTACATTCATGCGAATGAATTAGAATGGATCGTACAAATGGATTAGAATGGATCGTACGAATGGATTAGAATGGATACATTCGAGCGAATGAATTAGAATGGATTGTACGAATGAATTAGAATGGATCGTACGAATGGATTAGAATGGATCCTACGAATGGATTAGAATGGATACCTTTGTGCATATGAATTAGAATGGATCGTACGAATGAATTAGAATGGATCATATTAATGAATTAGAATGGATCGTATGAATGAATTAGAATGGATACATTCGTGCACGATCCATTCTAATTCATTCGCATGAATGTATCCATTCTAATTCATTCGTACGATCCATTCTAATTCATTCGTACGATCCATTCTAATTCATTCGTAAGATCCATTCTAATTCATTCGTACGATCCATTCTAATTCATTCATACAATCCATTCTAATTCTTTCACACGATCCATTCTACTTCATTCGCACGATCCATTCTAATTCATTCGTACGATCCATTCTAATTTATTCGTACGATCCATTCTAATTCATTCGTCCGATCCATTCTAATTCATTCGCACGAATGTATCCATTCTAATTCATTCGTATGATCCATTCTAATTCATTCGTACGATCCATTCTAATTCATTCGTAAGATTCATTCTAATTCATTCGTACGATCCATTCTAATTCATTCGTACGATCCATTCTAATTCATTCGCATGAATGTATCCATTCTAGTTCATTCATACGATCCATTCTAATTCATTCGTACGATCCATTCTAATTCATTCGCACGATCCATTCTAATTCATTCGTACGATCCATTCTTATTCATTCATACGATCCATTCTAATTCATTCGTACGATCCATTCTAATTCATTCGAACAAATATATCCATTCTAATTCATTCGTACGATCCATTCTAATTCATTCGCACGATCCATTCTTACTCATTCGTATGATCCATTCTAATTCATTCGGACGAATGTATCCATTCTAATTTATTCGTACGATCCATTCTAATTCATTCGTACGATCCATTCTAATTCATTCGTAAGATCCATTCTAATTCAATCGTCCGATCCATTCTAATTCATTCATACGATCCATTCTAATTAATTCATACGATCCATTCTAATTCATTCGTACGATCCATACTAATTAATTCATACGATCCATTCTAATTCATTCGTACGATCCATTCTAATCCATTCTAGTTCATTCGTACGATCCATTCTAATTCCTTCGTACGATCCATTCTAATTCATTCGTACGATCTATTCTAATTCATTCCTCCGATCCATTCTAATTCATTCGCACAAATGTATCCATTCTAATACATTCATACGATCAATTCTAATTCATTTGCACGAATATATCCATTCTAATTCATTCGTACGATCCATTCTAATTCCTTCGTACGATCCATTCTAATCCATTCGTACGATCTATTCTAATTCATTCATCCGATCCATTCTAATTCATTCGCACGAATGTATCCATTATAATTCATTCGTACGATCCATTCTAATTCATTCGTACGATCCATTCTAATTAATTCGTATGATCCATTCTAATTCATTCGTACGATCCATTCTAATTTATTCATACAATCCATTCTAATTCATTCGCACGATTGTATCCATTCTAATTAATTCGTACGATCCATTCTAATTCATTCGTATGATCTATTCTTATTCATTCGTACGATCTATTCTAATTCATTCGTACGATCCATTCTAATTCGTTCGTACGATCCATTCTAATTCCTTCGTACGATCCATTCTAATTCATTCGTACGATCCATTCTAATTCGTTCATACAATCCATTCTAATTCTTTCACACGATCCATTCTAATTCATTCGTACGATCCATTCTAATTCATTCGTGCAATCCGTTCTATTTCATTCGTACGATCCATTCTTACTCATTCGTACGATCCATTCTAATTCATTCACACGAATGTATCCATTCGTACGAATGAATTAGAATAGATTGTACGAATGAATTAGAATGGATCGTACGAATGAATTAGAATGGATCGTACGAAGGAATTAGAATGGATCGTACGAATGAATTAGAATGGTTCGTACGAATGAATTAGAATAGATCGTACGAATGAATTAGAATGGATCGTACGAAGGAATTAGAATGGATCGTACGAATGAATTAGAATGGATATATTCATGCAAATGAATTAGAATGGATCGTATGAATGTATTAGAATGGATCGTATGAGTGAATTAGAATGGATCGTACGAATGAATTAGAATGGATTGTATGAATGAATTAGAATGGATCGTACGAATGAATTAGAATGGATCATACGAATTAATTAGAATGGATCATACGAATGAATTAGAATGGATCGTACGAATGAATTAGAATGGATCGTACGAATGAATTAGAATGGATATATTAGTGCGAATGAATTAGAATGGATTGTGCGAATGAATAAGAACAGATCGTGCGAATGAATTAGAATGGATCGTACGAATGAATTAGAATGGATCGTGCGAATGAATTAGAACGGATCGTACGAATGAATTAGAATGGTTACATTTGTGGATCCATGCTAATTCATTCATACAATCCATTCTAATTCTTTCACACGATCTATTCTAATTCATTCGTAGGATCCATTCTAATTCATTCGTACAATCTATTCTATTTCATTCGTACGATCCATTCTTACTCATTCGTATGATCCATTCTAATTCATTCTGACGAATGTATCCATTCTAATTTATTCGTACGATCCATTCTAATTCATTCGTACGATCCATTCTTACTTATTCGTACGATCCATTCTAATTCCTTCGTACGATCCATTCTAAGTCCTTCGTACGATCCATTCTAATTCATTCGCACGATCCATTCTAATTCTTTCATACAATCCATTCTAATTCTTTCGTGCGAATGAATTAGAATGGATACGTTTGTGCATATGAATTAGAATGGATCGTACGAATGAATTAGAATGGATCATATTAATGAATTAGAATTGATCGTACGAATGAATTAGAATGGATACATTCGTGCGAATGAATTAGAATGGATCGTGCGAATCAATTAGACTGGATCGTGCGAATGAATAAGAATAGATCATACGAATGAATTAGAATGGATCGTACGAATTAATTAGAATGGATACATTCGTGCGAATGAATTAGAATGGATTGTATGAATGAATTAGAATGGATCGTACGAATGAATTAGAATGGATCATACGAATTAATTAGAATGGATCCTACGAATGAATTAGAATGGATCGTACGAATGAATTAGAATGGATCGTGCGAATGAATTAGAATGGATCGTACGAATGAATTAGAATGGATACATTTGTGCGAATGAATTAGAATGGATCGTACGAATGAATTAGAATGGATCGTATGAATGAATTAGAATGGATCGTACGAATGAATTAGAATGGATCGTGCGAATGAATTAGAATGGATCGTACGAATGAATTAGAATAGATCGTGTGAAAGAATTAGAATGGATCGTACGAATGAATTAGAATGGATCGTGCGAATGAATTAGAATGGATCGTATGAATGAATTAGAATAGATTTTGTGAATGAATTAGAACTGATCGTACGAATGAATTAAAATGGATCGTACGAATGAATTAGAATGGATACATTCGTGCGAATGAATTAGAATGGATCGGACGAATGAATTAGAATGGATCGTACGAATGAATTAGAATGGATCGTACGAATAAATTAGAATGGATACATTCATCCGAATGAATTAGAATGGATCATTCGAATGAGTAAGAATGGATCGTACGAATGAAATAGAATAGATTGTACGAATGAATTAGAATGGATCCTACGAATGAATTAGAATGGATCGTGTGAAAGAATTAGAATGGATTGTATGAATGAATTAGAATGGATCGTATGGATGAATTAGAATGGATCGTGTGAATGAATTCGTACAATCTATTCTATTTCATTCGTACGATCCATTCTTACTAATTCGTATGATCCATTCTAATTCATTCGGACGAATGTATCCATTCTAATTTATTCGTACGATCCATTCTAATTCATTCGTACGATCCATTCTAATTCATTCGTACGATCCATTCTAATTCATTCGTCCGATCCATTCTAATTCATTCGCACGAATGTATCCATTCTAATTCATTCGTACGATCCATTCTAATTCATTCGTACGATCCATTCTAATTCATTCGTCAGATCCATTCTAATTCATTCATACGATCCATTCTAATTCATTCGTACGATCCATTCTAATTCATTCGCACGAATGTATCCATTCTAGTTCATTCGTACGATCCATTCTAATTCATTCGTACGATCCATTCTAATTCATTCGCACAATCCATTCTAATTCATTCGTACGATCCATTCTAATTCATTAATATGATCCATTCTAATTCATTCGTACGATCCATTCTAATTCATTCGCACAAATGTATCTATTCTAATTCATTCGTACGATCCATTCTAATTCATTCACATGATCCATTCTAATTCATTCGTACGATCCATTCTAATTCTTTCACACGATCCATTCTAATTCATTCGTACGATCCATTCTAATTCATTCGTACGATCCAGTCTAATTCTTTCACACGATCCATTCTAATTCATTCGTACGATCCTTTCTAATTCATTCGCACGTTCCATTCTAATTCATTCGTACGATCCATTCTAATTCATTCGTACGATCCATTCTAATTCATTCGTACGATCCATTCTAATTCATTCGTACGATCCATTCTTACTCATTCGTATGATCCATTCTAATTCATTCGTACGATCCATTCTAATTCATTCGTACGATCCATTCTAATTCATTCGCACAATCTATTCTAATTCATTCGTACGATCCATTCTAATTCATTCGTACGATCATACGAATGAATTAGAATGGATCGTACGGAATGAATTAGAATGGATTGTATGAATGAATTAGAATGGATCGTACGAATGAACTAGAATGGATACATTCGTGCGAATGAATTAGAATGGATCGTACGAATGAATTAGAATGGATCGTACGAATGAATTAGAATGGATCTTACGAAGGAATTAGAATGGATCGTACGAATGAATTAGAATGGATCGTACGAATGAATTAGAATGGATACATTCATGCGAATGAATTAGAATGGATCGGACGAATAAATTAGAATGGATCGTACGAATGAATTAGAATGGATCAAATGAATGAATTAGAATGGATCATACGAATGAATTAGAATGCATCGTACGAAGGAATTAGAATGGATATATTCGTGCGAATGAATTAGAATGGATCGTACGAATGAATTAGACTGGATCGTACGAATGAATTTGATTGAATACATTTGTGCGAATGAATCTAAATAGATTGTATGAATGAATTACAATGGATCGTACGAATGAATTAGAATGGATCGTACGAATGAATTAGAATAGCTCATACGAATGAATTAAAATGAATCGTATGAATGAATTAGAATGGTTACATTCGTGCGAATGAATTAGAATAGATCGTACGAATGAATTAGAATGGATCGTACGAATAAATTAGAATGGATCGTGGGAATGAATTAGAATGGATCGTACGAATGAATTAGAATGGATCCACCGAATAAGTTAGAATGGATCATACGAATGAATTAGAATGGATTGTACGAATGAATTAGAATGGATTGTGCGAATGAATTAGAATGGATCGTATGAATGAATAAGAATGGATCGTACGAATGAATTAGAATGGATCGTGCGAATGACTTAGCATGAATCGTACGAATGTATTAGAATGGATCGTACGAATGAATTAGAATGAATCGGACGATCCATTCCAATTCATTTGTACGATCCATTCTAATTCATTCGCACTAATGTATCCATTCTAGTTCACTCGTACGATCCATTCTAATTCATTCGTACGATCCATTCTAATTTATTCGCACGATCCATTCTAATTCATTCGCACGATCCATTCTAATTCATTCGGACGAATGTATCCATTCTAATTTATTCGTACGATCCATTCTAATTCATTCGTACGATCCATTCTAATTCATTCATCCGATCCATTCTAATTCATTCGCATGAATGTATCCATTCTAATTCATTCGTACGATCCATTCTAATTCATTCATACGATCCATTCTAATTCATTCATACAATCCATTCTAATTTATTCGTACGATCCATTCTAATTCACTCATACGATCCATTCTAATATATTCATACGATCCATTCTAATTCATTTGCACGAATATATCCATTCTAATTCATTCGTACGATCCATTCTAATTCCTTCGTACGATCCATTCTAATTCTTTCGTATGATCTATTCTAATTCATTCGTACGATCCATTCTAATTCATTCGCACGATCCATTCTAATTCATTCATAGGATCCATTCTAATTCATTCATACGATCTATTCTAATTCATTCGCACGAATGTATCCATTCTAATTCATTCGCACGAATGTATCCATTCTAATTCATTCGTATGATCCATTCTAATTCATTCGTACGATCCATTCTAATTCATTCGTACGATCCATTTTAATTCATTCATACGATCTATTCTAATTCATTCATACAATCCATTCTAATTCTTTCACACGATCCATTCTAATTCATTCGTACGATCCATTCTAATTCATTCGCACGAATGTATCCATTCTAGTTCATTCGTACGATCCATTCTAATTCATTCATACGATCCATTCTAATTCATTCATACGATCCATTCTAATTCATTCGTAAGATCCATTCTAATTCATTCGTACGATCCATTCTAATTCATTCGTACGATCCATTCTAATTCATTCGTACGATCCATTCTAATTCATTCGTACGATCCATTCTAATTCATTCGCACGATCCATTCTAATTCATTCGCACGATCCATTCTAATTCATTCGCACGATCCATTCTAATTCATTCGTACGATCCATTCTAATTCATTCGCACAAATGTATCCATTCTAATTCATTCGTACGATCCATTCTAATTCATTCGCACGATCCATTCTAAATCATTCGTACGATCCATTCTAATTCTTTCACACGATCCATTCTAATTCATTCGTACGATCCATTCTAATTCATTCGCACGATCCATTCTAATTCATTCGTATTAGAATGGATCGTATGAGTGAATTAGAATGGATCGTATGATTGAATTAGAATGGATAAATTCGTGCGAATGAATTAGAATGGATCGTATACGAATGAATTAGAATGGATACATTCGTGTGAATGAATTAGAATGGATCGTACGACTGAATTAGAATGGATCGTGCGAATTAATTAGAATGGATCGTACGAATGAATTAGAATGGATCGTACGAATGAACTAGAATGGATACATTCGTGCGAATGAATTAGAATGGATCGTACGAATGAATTAGAATGGATCGTACGAATGAATTAGAATGGATGGTACGAATGAATTAGAATAGATACATTCGTGCGAATGAATTAGAATGGATCGGACGAATGAATTAGAATGGATCGTACGAATGAATTAGAATGGATCGTACGAATAAATTAGAATGGATACATTCGTCCGAATGAATTAGAATGGATCATACGAATGAGTAAGAATGGATCGTACGAATGAAATAGAATAGATTGAACGAATGAAATAGAATGGATCGTACGAATAAATTAGAATGGATCGTGTGAAAGAATTAGAATGGATTGTATGAATGAATTAGAATGGATCGTATGAATGAATTAGAATGGATGGTGCGAATGAATTCGAATGGATCGTACGAATTCATTCTAATTCATTCATACAATCCATTCTAATTCTTTCACACGATCCATTCTAATTCATTCGTACGTTCCATTCTAATTCATTAGCACGATCCATGCTAATTCATTCGTTCGATCAATTCTAATTCATTAGCACGATCCATTCTAATTCATTCGTACGATCCATTCTAATTCATTCGCACGATCCATTCTAATTCATTCATAGGATCCATTCTAATTCATTCATACGATCTATTCTAATTCTTTCGCACGAATGTATCTATTCTAATTCATTCGCACGAATGTATCCATTCTAATTCATTCGTACGATCTATTCTAATTTATTCGTATGATCCATTCTAATTCATTCGTACGATCCATTCTAATTCATTCGCACAATCCATTCTATTTCATTCGAACGATCCATTCTTACTCATTCGTATGATCCATTAAAACAGAATGAATTAGAATTAGAATGGATCGTACGAATGAATTAGAATGGATCGTATGAATGAATAAGAATGGATCGTACGAATGAATTAGAATGGATCGTGCGAATGAATTAGAATGGATCGTACGAATGAATTAGAATGGATCGTACGAATGAACTAGAATGGATACATTCGTGCGAATGAATTAGAATGGATCGTACGAATGAATTAGAATGGATCGTACGAATGAATTAGAATGGATCGTACGAATGAATTAGATTGGATCATACGAATGAATTAGAATGGATCATACGAATGAGTAAGAATGGATCGTACGAATGAAATAGAATGGATTGTACGAATGAATTAGAATGGATCGTACGAATGAATTAGAATGGATCAAATGAATGAATTGGAATGGATCGTACGAATGAATTAGAATGGATCATATTAATGAATTAGAATGGATCGTACGAATGAATTAGAATGGATACATTCGTGCGAATAAATTAGAATGGATCGGACGAATGAATTAGAATGGATCGTACGAATGAATTAGAATAGATCGTACGAATGAATTTGAATGGATCGTACGAAGGAATTAGAATGGATCGTACGAATGAATTAGAATGGATCGTACGAATGAATTAGAATGGATCGTACGAATGAATTAGAATGGATCGTATGAATGAATTAGAATGGATACATTCGTGCGAAAGAATTAGAATAGATCGTATGAATGAATTAGAATGGATCCTATGAATGAATTAGAATGGATCGTGCGAATTAATTAGAACGGATCGTACGAATGAATTAGAATGGATCGTGCGAATGAATTAGAATTGATCGAACGAATGAATTAGCATGGATCGTGCTAATGAATTAGAATGGAACGTACGAATGAATTAGAATGGATCGTGTGAAAGAATTAGAATGGATTGTATGAATGAATTAGAATGAATTCGTACGATCCATTCGAATTCATTCGCACGATCCATTCTAATTCATTCATACGATCCATTCTAATTCATTCGTACGATCCATTCTAATTCATTCGCACAAATGTATCCATTCTAATTCATTCGTACGATCCATTCTAATTCATTCGCACGATCCATTCTAATTCATTCGTGCAATCCATTCTATTTCATTCGTACGATCCATTCTTACTCATTCGTACGATCCATTCTAATTCATTCACACGAATGTATCCATTCGTACGAATGAATTAGAATAGATTGTACGAATGAATTAGAATGGATCGTACGAATGAATTAGAATGGATCGTACGAAGGAATTAGAATGGATCATACGAATGAATTAGAATGGATCGTACGAATGAATTAGAATAAATCGTACGAATGAATTAGAATGGATCGTATGAAGGAATTAGAATGGATCGTACGAATGAATTAGAATTGATATATTCGTGCAAATGAATTAGAATGGATCGTATGAATGTATTAGAATGGACCATATGAGTGAATTAGAATGGATCGTACGAATGAATTAGAATGGATTGTATGAATGAATTAGAATGGATCGTACGAATGAATTAGAATGGATCATACGAATTAATTAGAATGGATCATACGAATGAATGAGAATGGATCGTACGAATGAATTAGAATGGATCGTACGAATGAATTAGAATGGATCGTACGAATGAACTAGAATGGATACATTCGTGCGAATGAATTAGAATGGTTCGTACGAATGAATTAGAATGGATCGTACGTATGAATTAGAATGGATCTTATGAATAAATTAGAATGGATCGTACGAATGAATTAGAATGGATCGTACGAATGAATTAGAATGGATCGTGCGAATGAATTAGAATGGATCCTACGAATGAATTAGAATGGATACCTTTGTGCATATGAATTAGAATGGATCGTGCGAATGAATTAGAATGGATCGTACGAATGAATTAGAATGGATCGTGTGAAAGAATTAGAATGGATTGTACGAATGATTTAGAATGGATCGTACGAATGAATTAGAATGGATCGTACGAATGAATTAGAATGGATCGTGTGAAAGAATTAGAATGGATTGTATGAATGAATTAGAATAGATCATATGAATGAATTAGAATGGATCGTACGAATGAATTAGAATGGATCGTACGAATGAACTAGAATGGATACATTCATGCGAATGAATTAGAATGGATCGTACGAATGAATTAGAATGGATCTTACGAATGAATTAGAATGGATCGTACGAATGCACGATCCATACGAATGAATTAGAATAGATCGTACGAATGAACTAGAATGGATACATTCGTGCGAATGAATTAGAATGGATCGTACGAATGAATTAGAATGGATCGTACGAATGAATTAGAATGGATCTTACGAATGAATTAGAATGGATCGTACGAATGCACGATCCATGCGAATGAATTAGAATAGATCGTACGAATGAACTAGAATGGATACATTCGTGTGAATGAATTAGAATGGATTGTACGAATGAATTAGAATGGATCGTACGAATGAATTAGAATGGATCTTACGAATGAATTAGAATTGATCGTACGAATGAATTAGAATGGATCCTACGGTTGAATTAGAATGGATACATTCGTGCGAATGAATTAGAATGGATCGGACGAATGAATTAGAACGGATCGTACAAATGAATTAGAATGGATCGTACGAATGAATTAGAATGGATCGTACGAATAAATTAGAATGGATACATTCGTCCGAATGAATTAGAATGGATCATACGAATGAATAAGAATGGATCGTATGAATAAAATAGAATAGATTGTACGAATGAATTAGAATGGATTCGTACGAATGAATTAGAATGGATACATTCATGCGAATGAATTAGAATGGATCGTACGAATAAATTAGAATGGATCGTACGAATGTATTAGAATGGATCGTATGAATGAATTAGAATGGATACATTCGTGCGAATGAATTAGAATTGATCGTACGAATGAATTAGAATGGATCGTGCGAATGAATTAGAATGGATCGTACGAATGAATTAGAATGGATCGTACGAATGAACTAGAATGGATACATTCGTGCGAATGAATTAGAATGGATCGTACGAATGAATTAGAATGGATCGTACGAATGAATTAGAATGGATCTTACGAATGAATTAGAATGGATCTTACGAATGAATTAGAATGGATCGTACGAATGAATTAGAATGGATACATTCGTGCAAATGAATTAGAATAGATCGGACTAATGAATTAGAATGGATCGTACGAATGAATTAGAATGGATCAAATGAATGATTTAGAATGGTTACATTCATGCGAATGAATTAGAATGGATCGTACGAATGGATTAGAATGGATCGTACGAATGGATTAGAATGGATACATTCGAGCGAATGAATTAGAATGGATCGTACGAATGAATTAGAATGGATCGTACGAATGGATTAGAATGGATCCTACGAATGGATTACAATGGATACCTTTGTGCATATGATTTAGAATGGATCGTACGAATGAATTAGAATGGATCATATTAATGAATTAGAATGGATCGTACGAATGAATTAGAATGGATACATTCATGCGAATGAATTAGAATGGATCGTGCGAATCAATTAGACTGGATCGTGCGAATGAATAAGAATAGATCATACGAATGAATTAGAATGGATCGTACGAATTAATTAGAATGGATACATTCGTGCGAATGAATTAGAATGGATTTTATGAATGAATTAGAATGGATCGTACGAATGAATTAGAATGGATCATATGAATTAATTAGAATGGATTATACGAATGAATTAGAATGGATCATACGAATGAATTAGAATGGATCGTACGAATGAATTAGAATGGATACATTCGTGCGAATGAATTAGAATGGATACATTCGTGTGAATGAATTAGAATGGATTGTGCGAATGAATAAGAACAGATCGTGCGAATTAATTAGAATGGATCGTACGAATGAATTAGAATGGATCATGCGAATGAATTAGAATGGATCGTACGAATGAATTAGAATGGATACATTTGTGCGAATGAATTAGAATGGATAGTACGAATGAATTAGAATGGATCGTATGAATAAATCAGAATGGATCGTACGAATGAATTAGAATGGATCGTGCGAATGAATTAGAATGGATCGTACGAATGAATTAGAATGGATCGTACGAATGAACTAGAATGGATACATTCGTGCGAATGAATTAGAATGGATCGTACGAATGAATTAGAATGGATCGTACGAATGAATTAGAATGGATCGTACGAATGAATTAGAATGGATCGTACGAATGAATTAGAATGGATACATTCGTGCGAATGAATTAGAATGGATCAGACGAATGAATTAGAATGGATCGGACGAATGAATTAGAATGGATCGTACCAATGAATTAGAATGGATCGTACGAATAAATTAGAATGGATACATTCGTCCGAATGAATTAGAATGGATCATTCGAGTGAGTAAGAATGGATCGTACGAATAAAATAGAATAGATTGTACGAATGAATTAGAATGGATCCTACGATTGAATTAGAATGGATCATGCGAAAGAATTAGAATGGATTGTATGAATGAATTAGAATGGATCGTATGGATGAATTAGAATGGATCGTGCGAATGAATTCGTACAATCTATTCTATTTCATTCGTACGATCCATTCTTACTCATTCGTATGATCCATTCTAATTCATTCGGACGAATGTATCGATTCTAATTTATTCGTACGATCCATTCTAATTCATTCGTACGATCCATTCTAATTCATTCGTCCGATCCATTCTAATTCATTCACACGAATGTATCCATTCTAATTCATTTGTACGATCCATTCTAATTCATTCGTACGATCCATTCTAATTCATTCGTAAGATCCATTCTAATTCATTCGTACGATCCATTCTAATTCATTCGTACGATCCATTCTAATTCATTCGCACGAATGTATCCATTCTAGTTCATTCGTACGATCCATTCTAATTCATTCGTACGATCCATTCTAATTCATTCGCACGATCCATTCTAATTCATTCGTACGATCCATTCTAATTCATTAATACGATCCATTCTAATTCATTCGTACGATCCATTCTAATTCATTCGCACAAATGTATCCATTCTAATTCATTCGTACGATCCATTCTAATTCATTCGCACGATCCATTCTAATTCATTCGTATGATCCATTCTAATTCTTTCACACGATCCATTCTAATTCATTCGTACGATCCATTCTAATTCATTCGCACGATCCATTCTAATTCATTCGTACAATCCATTCTAATTCATTCATACGATCTAATCTAATTCATTCGTACGATCCATTCTAATTCATTCACACAAATGTATCCATTCTAATTCATTCGTACGATCCATTCTAATTCATTCGTACGATCCATTCTAAATCATTCGCACGATCTCTTCTTATTCATTCGCACGATCTATTCTTATTCATTCGCACAATCCATTCTAATTCATTCGCACGAATGTATCCATTCTAATTCATTCGTACGATCCATTCTAATTCATTCGTACGATCCATTCTAATTCATTCGTATGATCCATTCTAATTAATTCGTATGATCCATTCTAATTCATTCGTACGATCCATTTTAATTCATTCATACAATCCATTCTAATTCATTCGTACGATCCATTCTAATTCACTCATACGATCCATTCTAATACATTCATATGATCCATTCTAATTCATTTGCACGAATATATCCATTCTAATTCATTCGTACGATCCATTCTAATTCATTCGTACGATCCATTCTAATTCATTCGCACAATCCATTCTAATTCATTCGCACGAATGTATCCATTCTAATTCATTCGTACGATCCATTCTAATTCATTCGTACGATCTATTCTAATTCATTCGTACGAATGGATACATTCGTGTGAATGAATTAGAATGGATCGTACGAATGAGTAAGAATGGATCGTACGAATGAAATAGAATGGATTGCACGAATGAATTAGAATGGATTGTACGAATGAATTAGAATGGATCGTGTGAAAGAATTAGAATGGATTGTATGAATGAATTAGAATGGATCATACGAATGAATTAGAATGGATCGTACCAAGGAATTAGAATGGATCGTACGAATGAATTAGAATGGATCGTACGAATGAATTAGAATAGATCATACGAATGAATTAGAATGGATCGTACGAAGGAATTAGAATGGATCGTACGAATGAATTAGAATGGATATATTCGTGCAAATGAATTAGAATGGATCGTATGAATGTATTAGAATGGATCGTATGAGTGAATTAGAATGGATCGTACGAATGAATTAGAATGGATCGTATGAATGAATTAGAATGGATACATTCATGTAAATAAATTAGAATGGATCGTATGAATGAATTAGAATAGATTTTGTGAATGAATTAGAACTGATCGTACGAATGAATTAGAATGGATACATTCGTGCGAATGAATTAGAATGGATTTTATGAATGAATTAGAATGGATCGTACGAATGAATTAGAATGGATCGTATGAGTGAATTAGAATGGATACGAAGGAATTAGAATGGATCGTACGAAGGAATTAGAATGGATCGTACGAAGGAATTAGAATGGATCGTACAAAGGAATTAGAATGGATCGTACGAATGAATTAGAATGGATATATTCGTGCAAATGAATTAGAATGGATCGTATGAATGAATTAGAATGGATCGTATGAGTGAATTAGAACGGATAGTACGAATGAAGTAGAATTGATCGTATGAATGAATTAGAATGGATACATTCGTGCGAATGAATTAGAATGGATCGTATGAATAAATTAGAATAGATTGTGCGAATGAATTAGAATGGATCGTACGAATGAATTAGAATGGATACATTCGTGCGAATAAATTAGAATGGATTGTATGAATGAATTAGAATGGATCGTACGAATGAATTCGAATGGATCGTACGAATGAATTAGAATAGATTGCGCGAATGAATTAGAATGGATCGTACGAATGAATTAGAATGGATCGTACGAAGGAATTAGAATGGATCGTACGAATGAATTAGAATGGATCGTACGAATGAATTAGAATGGATCGTACGAAGGAATTAGAATAGATCGTACGAATGAATTAGAATGGATCGTACCATTGAATTAGAATGGATCATACAAATGAGTAAGAATGGATCGTATTAATGAATTAGATTGGATCGTACGATCCATTCTAATTCATTAGCATGGATCGTGCTAATGAATTAGAATGGAATATACGAATGAATTAGAATGGATCGTAGAATGGATCGTACGAATGAATTAGAATGAATTAGAATGGATCGTACGAATGAATTAGAATAGATCATAGGAATGAATTAGAATGGATCGTGCAAATGAATTAGAATGGATACATTCGTGCGAATGAATTAGAATGGATCGTGCGAATGAATTAGAATGGATCGTACGAATGAATTAGAATGGATATATTTGAACGAATAAATTAGAATGGATCATACGAATGAATTAGAATGGATCGTACGAATGAATTAGAATGGATAGTGGGAATGAATTAGAATCGATCGTACGAATGAATTAGAATGGATCGTACGAATGAATTAGATCGTACGAATGAATTAGAATGGATCATTTGAATGAATTAAAATGGATACATTCGAGCGAATGAATTAGAATAGATCGTAGGAATGAATTAGAATGGATCGTACGAATGAATTAGAATGGATACATTTGTGAGAATGAATTAGAATAGATCGTACGAATGAATTAGAATGCATCGTACGAAAGAATTAGAATGGATATATTCGTGCGAATGAATTAGAATGGATCGTACGAATGAATTAGACTGGATCGTACGAATGAATTTGAATGGATACATTTGTGCGAATGAATCTAAATGGATTGTATGAATGAATTACAATGGATCGTACGAATGAAGGATCGTACGAATGAATTAGAATAGCTCATACGAATGAATTAGAATGAATCGTATGAATGAATTAGAATGGTTGCATTCGTGCGAATGAATTAGAATAGATCGTACGAATGAATTAGAATGGATCGTACGAATAAATTAGAATGGATCGTGGGAATGAATTAGAATGGATCTTACGAATGAATTAGAATGGATCGTACGAATGAATTAGAATGGATCGTACGAATGAATTAGAATGGATACATTCGTGCGAATGAATTAGAATGGATCGGACGAATGAATTAGAATGGATCGTACAAATGAATTAGAATGGATCAAATGAATGAATTAGAATGGTTACATTCATGCGAATGAATTAGAATGGATCATACGAATGGATTAGAATGGATACATTCATGCAACTGAATTAGAATGGATTGTATGAATGAATTAGAATGGATCGTACGATCCATTCGAATTCATTCGCACGATCCATTCTAATTCATTCATACGATCCATTCTAATTCATTCATACAATCCATTCTAATTCTTTCACACGATCCATTCTAATTCATTCGTAGGATCCATTCTAATTCATTCGTACAATCTATTCTATTTTATTCGTACGATCCATTCTTACTCATTCGTATGATCCATTCTAATTCATTCGGACAAATGTATCCATTCTAATTTATTCGTACGATCCATTCTAATTCATTCGCACGATCCATTCTAATCCATTCTTACTCATTCGTATGATCCATTCTAATTCAATCGTATGATCCATTCTAATTCATTCGTACGATCCATTCTAATTACTTTGTACGATCCATTCTAATTCATTCGTACGATCCATTCTAATTCATTCGTACGATCCATTCTAATTCCTTCGTACGATCCATTCTAATTCATTCGTATGATCCATTCTAATTCATTCGCGCAATCTATTCTAATTCATTCGTACGATCCATTGTAATTCATTCGTACGATCCATTCTAATTCATTCATACAATCCATTCTAATTTATTCGTACGAATGTATCCATTCTAATTCATTCGTACGATCCATTCTAATTCATTCGCACAATCTATTCTAATTCATTTATACGATCCATTCTAATTCATTCGCACGAATATATCCATTCTAATTCATTCATACGATCCATTCTACTTCATTCGTACTATCCATTCTAATTCACTCATACGATCCATTCTAATTCATTCATACGATCCATTCTAATTCATTTGCACGAATATACCCATTCTAATTCATTCGTACGATCCATTCTAATTCCTTCGTACGATCCATTCTAATTCCTTCGTACGATCCATTCTATTTCATTCGTATGATCCATTCTAATTCCTTCGTACGATCCATTCTAATTCCTTCGTATCCATTCTAATTCACTCATACGATCTATTCTAATTCATTCGTATGATCCATTCTAATTCATTCATACAATCCATTCTAATTCTTTCACACGATCCATTCTAATTCATTCGTACGATCCATTCTAATTCATTCGCACAATCCATTCTTTTTCATTCGTACGATCCATTCTTACTCATTCATATGATCCATTCTAATTCATTCGCACGAATGTATCCATAATGGATCATACGAATGAGTAAGAATGGATCGTACGAATGAAATATAATGGATTGTGCGAATGAATTAGAATGGACCGTACGAATGAATTAGAATGGATACATTCGTGCGAATGAATTAGAATGGATCGGACGAATGAATTAGAATGGATCGTACGAATGAATTAGAATGGATCATACGAATGAATTAGAATGGATCGTATGAATAAATTAGAATGGATACATTCGTCCGAATGAATTAGAATGGATCATACGAATGAGTAAGAATGGATCGTACGAATGAAATAGAATAGATTGTACGAATGAATTAGAATGGATTCGTACGAATGAATTAGAATGGATACATTCGTGCGAATGAATTAGAATGGATCGTACCAATGAGTAAGAATGGATCGTACAAATGAAATTGAATGGATTGTGCGAATGAATTAGAATGGATCGTACGAATGAATTAGAATGGATCGTGTGAAAGAATTAGAATGGATTGTATGAATGAATTAGAATAGATCGTATGAATAAATTAGAATGGATTGTACGAATGAATTAGAATGGATCGTACGAATGAATTAGAATGGATACATTCGTGCGAATGAATTAGAATGGATACATTCGTGCGAAAGAATTAGAATAGATCGTATGAATGAATTAGAATGGATCCTCTGAATGAATTAGAATGGATCGTGCAAATGAATTAGAATGGATCGTACGAATGAATTAGAATGGATCGTGCTAATGAATTAGAATTAAGCAAACGAATGAATTAGCATGGATCGTGCTAATGAATTAGAATGGAACGTATGAATGAATTAGAATGGATCGTGTGAAAGAATTAGAATGGATTGTATGAATGAATTAGAATGAATTTGTACGATCCATTCGAATTCATTCGCACGATCCATTCTAATTCATTCATATGATCCATTCTAATTCATTCGTACGATCCATTCTAATTCATATGCACAAAGGTATCCATTCTAATCCATTCGTAGGATCCATTCTAATCCATTCGTACGATCCATTCTAATTCATTCGTAAGATCCATTCTAATTCATTCGTACGATCCATTCTAATTCATTCGTACGATCCATTCTAATTTATTCATAGGATCCATTCTAATTCATTCATACGATCTATTCTAATTCTTTCGCACGAATGTATCCATTCTAATTCATTCGCACGAATGTATCCATTCTAATTCATTCGTACGATCCATTCTAATTCATTCGTACAATCCATTCTAATTCATTCATACGATCTATTCTAATTCATTCATACAATCCATTCTAATTCTTTCACACGATCCATTCTAATTCATTCGTACGATCCATTCTAATTCATTCGCACAATCCATTCTATTTCATTCGTACGATCCATTCTTACTCATTGGTACGATCCATTCTAATTCATTCGCACGAATGTATCCATTCTAATTCATTCGTACGAATCCATTCTAATTCATTCGTACAATCTATTATATTTCATTCGTACGATCCATTCTTACTCATTCGTATGATCCATTCTAATTCATTCGGACGAATGTATCCATTCTAATTTATTCGTACGATCCATTCTAATTCATTCGTATGATCCATTCAAATTCATTCGTCCGATCCATTCTAATTCATTCGCACGAATGTATCCATTCTAATTCATTCGTACGGTCCATTCTAATTCATTCGCACAATCCATTATATTTCATTCGTACGATCCATTCTTACTCATTCGTATGATCCATTATGGATACATTGGTACGATCCATTCTAGTTCATTCGTACGATCCATTCTAATTCATTCGTACGATCCATTCTAATTCATTCGCACGATCCATTCTAATTCATTCGTACGATCAATTCTAATTCATTCGCACGAATGTATCCATTCTAATTCATTCGTACGATCCTGAATTAGAATGGATCGTACGAATGAATTAGAATGGATCGTACGAATGAACTAGAATGGATACATTCGTGCGAATGAATTAGAATGGATCGTACGAATGAATTAGAATGGATCGTACGAATGAATTAGAATGGATCATACGAATGAATTAGAATGGATCATACGAATGAGTAAGAATGGATCGTACGAATGAAATAGAATGGATTGTACGAATGAATTAGAATGGATCGTACGAATGAATTAGAATGGATCGTGTGAAAGAATTAGAATGGATTGTATGAATGAATTAGAATGGATCATATGAATGAATTAGAATGGATCGTGCGAATGAATTCGAATGGATCGTACGAATGAATTCGAATGGATCGTACGAATGAATTAGAATGGATACATTCGTATGAATGAATTAGAATGGATACATTCGTGCGAAAGAATTAGAATAGATCGTATGAATGAATTAGAATGGATCCTATGAATGAATTAGAATGGATCGTGCGAATGAATTAGAATGGATCGTACGAATGAATTAGAATGGATCGTGCTAATGAATTAGAATTGATCGAACGAATGAATTAGCATGGATCGTGCTAATGAATTCGTATGGAACGTACGAATGAATTAGAATGGATCGTGTGAAAGAATTAGAATGGATTGTATGAATGAATTAGAATGAATTCGTACGATCCATCCGAATTCATTCGTACGATCCATTCTAATTCATTCATACGATCCATTCTAATTCTTTCATACAATCCATTCTAATTCTTTCAGACGATCCATTCTAATTCATTCGTAGGATCCATTCTAATTCATTCGTACAATCTATTCTATTTCATTCGTACGATCCATTCTTACTCATTCGTACGATCCATTCTAATTCATTCGGACGAATGTATCCATTCTAATTTATTTGTACGATCCATTTTAATTCATTCGTACGATCCATTCTAATTCATTCGTACGATCCATTCTTACTCATTCGTATGATCCATTCTAATTCATTCGTACGATCCATTCTAATCCATTCTAATTCATTCGTATGATCTATTCTTATTCATTCGCACGATCCATTCTAATTCATTCATACAATCCATTCTAATTCATTCGCATGAATGTATCCATTCTAATTTATTCGTACGATCCATTCTAATTCATTCATAGGATCCATTCTAATTCATTCGTACAATCCATTCTAATTCTTTCACACGATCCATTCTAATTCATTCGTACGATCTATTCTAATTCATTCGCACAATCCATTCTATTTCATTCGTACGATCCATTCTTACTCATTCGTATGATCCATTCTAATTCATTCGCACGAATGTATCCATAATGGATCATACGAATGAGTAAGAATGGATCGTACGAATGAAATAGAATGGATTGTGCGAATGAATTAGAATGGACTGTACGAATGAATTAGACGTACGAATGAATTAGAATGGATACATTCGTGCGAATGAAATAGAATAGATTGTATTCGTACGAATGAATTAGAATGGATCGTACGAATGAATTAGAATGGATACATTCGTACGAATGAATTAGAATGGATGCATTCGTACGATCCATTCTAATTCATTCACACGAATGTATCCATTCGTACGAATGAATTAGAATAGATTGTACGAATGAATTAGAATGGATCGTACGAATGCATTAGAATGGATCGTACGAAGGTATTAGAATGGATCGTGCGAATGAATTAGAATGGATCGTACGAATGAATTAGAATGGATCGTACGAAGGAATTAGAATGGATATATTCGTGCAAATGAATTAGAATGGATCGTATGAATGTATTAGAATGGATCGTATGAGTGAATTAGAATGGATCGTACGAATGAATTAGAATGGATCGTGTGAATGAATTAGAATGGATACATTCGTGCAAATGAATTAGAATTGATCGTACGAATGAATTAGAATGGATCGTGCGAATGAATTAGAATGGATCGTACGAATGAATTAGAATGGATCGTACGAATGAACTAGAATGGATACATTCGTGCGAATGAATTAGATTGGATCGTACGAATGAATTAGAATGGATCTTATGAATGAATTAGAATGGATCGTACGAATGAATTAGAATGGATCGTACGAATGAATTAGAATGGATATATTCGTGCGAATGAATTAGAATGGATCGGACGAATGAATTAGAATGGATCGTACGAATGAATTAGAATGGATCAAATGAATGAATTAGAATGGTTACATTCATGCGAATGAATTAGAATGGATTGTACGAATGGATTAGAATGGATCGTACGAATGGATTAGAATGGATACATTCGAGCGAATGAATTAGAATGGATCGTACGAATGAATTAGAATGGATCGTACGAATGGATTAGAATGGATCCTACGAATGGATTAGAATGGATACCTTTGTGTATATGAATTAGAATGGATCGTACGAATGAATTAGAATGGATCATATTAATGAATTAGAATGGATCGTACGAATGAATTAGAATGGATACATTCGTGCACGATCCATTCTAATTCATTCGCACGAATGTATCCATTCTAATTCATTCGTACGATCCATTCTAATTCATTAATATGATCCATTCTAATTCTTTCGTACAATCCATTCTAATTCATATGAACAAAGGTATCCATTCTAATTCATTCGTACGTTCCATTCTAATTCAGGATCGTACGAATGAATTAGAATGGATACATTCGTGGGAATGAATTAGAATTGATCGTACGAATGAATTAGAATGGATCGTGCGAATGAATTAGAATGGATCGTACGAATGAATTAGAATGGATCGTACGAATGAACTAGAATGGATACATTCGTGCGAATGAATTAGAATAGATCGTACGAATGAATTAGAATGGATCTTACGAATGAATTAGAATGGATCGTATGAATGAATTGGAATGGATCGTACGAATGAATTAGAATGGATACATTTATGCGAATGAATTAGAGTGGATCGGACGAATGAATTAGAATGGATCGTACGAATGAATTAGAATGGATCAAATGAATGAATTAGAATGGTTACATTCATGCGAATGAATTAGAATTGATCGTACGAATGGATTAGAATGGATCGTATGAATGGATTAGAATGGGTACATTCGAGCGAATGAATTAGAATGGATCGTACGAATGAATTAGAATGGATCGTACGAATGGATTAGAATGGATCGTACGAATGAACTAGAATGGATACATTCGTGCGAATGAATTAGAATGGATCGTACGAATGAATTAGAATGGATCGTACGAATGAATTAGAATGGATCTTACGAATGAATTAGAATGGATCGTACGAATGAATTAGAATGGATCGTACGAATGAATTAGAATGGATACATTCGTGCGAATGAATTAGAATGGATCGTACGAAGGAATTAGAATGGATCGTACGAAGGAATTAGAATGGATCGTACGAATGAATTAGAATGGATATATTCGTGCAAATGAATTAGAATGGATCATATGAATGAATTAGAATGGATCGTGTGAGTGAATTAGAACGGATAGTACGAATGAATTAGAATGGATTATATGAATGAATTAGAATGGATCGTACGAATGAATTAAAATGGATTGCGCGAATGAATTAGAATGGATCGTACGAATGAATTAGAATGGATCGTATGAAGGAATTAGAATGGATCGTACGAATGAATTAGAATGGATCGTACGAATGAATTAGAATGGATCGTACGAAGGAATTAGAATGGATCGTACGAATGAATTAGAATGGATCGTACGATTGAATTAGAATGGATCATAGGAATGAATTAGAATGGATCGTGCAAATGAATTAGAATGGATACATTCGTGCGAATGAATTAGAATGGATCGTGCGAATGAATTAGAATGGATCGTACGAATGAATTAGAATGGATATATTTGAACGAATAAATTAGAATGGATCATACGAATGAATTAGAATGGATCGTACGAATGAATTAGAATGGATAGTGCGAATGAATTAGAATCGATCGTACGAATGAATTAGAATGGATCGTACGAATGAATTAGAATGGATCATATGAATGAGTAAGAATGGATCGTACGAATGAATTAGAATGGATCGTGCAAATGAATTAGAATGGATACATTCGTGCGAATGAATTAGAATGGATCGTGCGAATGAATTAGAAAGGATCGTACGAATGAATTAGAATGGATATATTTGAACGAATAAATTAGAATGGATCGTACGAATGAATTAGAATGGATCGTACGATGGAATTAGAATGGATCGTACGAATGAATTAGAATAGATCGTACGAATGAATTAGAATGGATCGTACGAAGGAATTAGAATGGATCGTACAAATGAATTAGAATGGATATATTCGTGCAAATGAATTAGAATAGATTGTACGAATGAATTAGAATGGATCGTACGAATGAATTAGAATGGATCGTACGAATGAATTAGAATTGATACATTCGTGCGAATGAATTAGAATGGATTGTGCGAATGAATAAGAACAGATCATGCGAATGAATTAGAATGGATCGTACGAATGAATTAGAATGAATCGTGCGAATGAATTAGAATGGATCGTACAAATGAATTAGAATGGATACATTTGTGCGAATGAATTAGAATGGATCATACAAATGAATTAGAATGGATCGTATGAATGAATTAGAATGGATCGTACGAATGAATTAGAATAGATCGTGCGAATGAATTAGAATGGATCGTACGAATGAATTAGAATGGATCGTACAAATGAATTAGAATGGATACATTCGTGCGAATGAATTAGAATGGATCAGACGAATGAATTAGAATGGATCGTACGAATGAATTAGAATGGATCAAATGAATGAATTAGAATGGTTACATTCATGCAAATGAATTAGAATGGATCGTACGAATGGATTAGAATGGATCGTACGAATGAATTAGAATGGATCGTGTGAAAGAATTAGAATGGATCGTACGAATGAATTAAAATGGATCGTGCGAATGAATTAGAATGGATCGTACGAATGAATTAGAATGGATACATTTGTGCGAATGAATTAGAATGGATCGTACGAATGAATTAGAATGGATCGTATGAATGAATTAGAATGGATCGTACGAATGAATTAGAATGGATCGTGCGAATGAATTAGAATGGATCGGACGAATGAATTAGAATGGATCGTACGAATGAACTAGAATGGATACATTTGTGCGAATGAATTAGAATGGATCGTACGAATGAATTAGAATGGATCTTACGAATAAATTAGAATGGATTGTACGAATGAATTAGAATGGATACATTCGTGCGAATGAATTAGAATGGATCGGACGAATGAATTAGAATGGATCGGACGAATGAAATAGAATGGATCGTACGAATGAATTAGAATGGATCGTACGAATAAATTAGAATGGATACATTCATCCGAATGAATTAGAATGGATCATACGAATGAGTAAGAATGGATCGTACGAATAAAATAGAATAGATTGTACGAATGAATTAGAATGGATTCGTACGAATGAATTAGAATGGATACATTCGTGCGAATGAATTAGAATGGATCGAACCAATGAGTAAGAATGGATCGTACGAATGAAATAGAATGGATTGTGCGAATGAATTAGAATGGATCGTACGAATGAATTAGAATGGATCGTGTGAAAGAATTAGAATGGATTGTATGAATGAATTAGAATAAATCGTATGAATGAATTAGAATGGATCGTACGAATGAATTAGAATGGATCGTACGAATGAATTAGAATGGATCGTACGAATGAATTAGAATAGATACATTCGTGCGAATGAATTAGAATGGATATATTTGTGCGAAAGAATTTGAATAGATCATATGAATGAATTAGAATGGATCCTATGAATGAATTAGAATGGATCGTGCGAATGAATTAGAATGGATCGTACGAATGAATTAGAATAGATCGTACGAATGAATTAGAATGGATCGTACGAAGGAATTAGAATGGATCATACGAATGAATTAGAATGGATGTATTCGTGCAAATAAATAAGAATGGATCGTATGAATGTATTAGAATGGATCGTATGAGTGAATTAGAATGGATCGTACGAATGAATTAGAATGGATTGTCTGAATGAATTAGAATGGATCGTACGAATGAATTAGAATGGATCATACGAATTAATTAGAATGGATCATACGAATGAATTAGAATGGATCGTACGAATGAATTTGAATGGATCGTACGAATGAATTAGAATGGATACATTCGTGCGAATGAAATAGAATGGATTGTGCGAATGAATAAGAACAGATCATGCGAATGAATTAGAATGGATCGTACGAATGAATTAGAATGGATCGTGCGAATGAATTAGAATGGATCGTACGAATGAATTAGAATGGATACATTTGTGCGAATGAATTAGAATGGATCGTACGAATGAATTAGAATGGATACATTTGTGCGAATGAATTAGAATGGATCGTACGAATGAATTAGAATGGATCGTATGAATGAATTAGAATGGATCGTACGAATGAATTAGAATGGATCGTGCGAATGAATTAGAATGGATCGTACGAACGAATTAGAATGGATCGTGTGAAAGAATTAGAATGGATTGTACGAATGAATTAGAATGGATCGTGCGAATGAATTAGAATGGATCGTACGAATGAATTAGAATGGATACATTTGTGCGAATGAATTAGAATGGATCGTACAAATGAATTAGAATGGATCGTATGAATGAATTAGAATGGAATGTACGAATGAATTAGAATGGATCGTGCGAATGAATTAGAATGGATCGTACGAATGAATTAGAATGGATCGTGTGAAAGAATTAGAATGTATCGTACGAATGAATTAGAATGGATCGTGTGAATGAATTAGAATAGATCATGCGAATGAATTAGAATGGATACATTTGTGCGAATGAATTAGAATGGATCGTACGAATGAATTAGAATGGATCGTATGAATGAATTAGAATGGATCGTACGAATGAATTAGAATGGATCATGCGAATGAATTAGAATGGGTCGTACGAATGAATTAGAATGGATTGTACGAATGAACTAGAATGGATACATTCGTTCGAATGAATTAGAATGGATCGTACGAATGAATTAGAATGGATCGTACGAATGAATTAGAATGGATCTTACAAATAAATTAGAATGGATCGTACGAATGAATTAGAATGGATCGTACGAATGAATTAGAATGGATACATTCGTAATGAATGGATCGGACGAATGAATCAGAATGGATCGTACGAATGAATTAGAATGGATCGTACGAATAAATTAGAATGGATACATTCGTCCGAATGAATTAGAATGGATCATACGAATGAGTAAGAATGGATCGTACGAATGAAATAGAATAGATTGTACGAATGAATTAGAATGGATCCTACGAATGAATTAGAATGGATCGTGTGAAAGAATTAGAATGGATTGTATGAATGAATTAGAATGGATCGTATGAATGAATTAGAATGGATCGTGCGAATGAATTCTAATGGATCGTACGAATTCATTCTAATTCATTCATACAATCCATTCTAATTCTTTCACACGATCCATTCTAATTCATTCGTACGTTCCATTCTAATTCATTAGCACGATCCATGGTAATTCATTCGTTCGATCAATTCTAATTCATTAGCACGATCCATTCTAATTCATTCGTACGATCCATTCTAATTCATTCGCACGATCCATTCTAATTCATTCATAGGATCCATTCTAATTCATTCATACGATCTATTCTAATTCTTTCGCACGAATGTATCCATTCTAATTCATTCGCACGAATGTATCCATTCTAATTCATTCGTACGATCCATTCTAATTCATTCGTACGATCCATTCTAATTCATTCATACGATCTATTCTAATTCATTCATACAATCCATTCTAATTCTTTCACACGATCCATTCTAATTCATTCGTACGATCTATTCTAATTCATTCGCACAATCCATTCTATTTCATTCGTACGATCCATTCTTACTCATTCGTATGATCCATTCTAATTCATTCGCACGAATGTAGCCATAATGGATCATACGAATGAGTAAGAATGGATCGTACGAATGAAATAGAATGGATTGTGCGAATGAATTAGAATGGACCGTACGAATGAATTAGACGTACGAATGAATTAGAATGGATACATTTGTGCGAATAAATTAGAATGGATCATACGAATGAGTAAGAATGGATCGTCATTCTAATTCATTCGTATGATCCATTCTAATTCATTTGTATCCATTCTATTTCATTCGCACGATCCATTCTAATTCATTCGCACAATCTATTCTAATTCATTCGTACGATCCATTCTAATTCATTCGTACGATCCATTCTAATTCATTCGTACAATCCATTCTAATTTATTCGCACGAATGTATCCATTCTAATTCATTCGTACGATCCATTCTAATTCATTCGCACAATCTATTCTAATTCATTCATACGATCCATTCTAATTCATTCGCACAAATGTATCCATTCTAATTCATTCATACGATCCATTCTACTTCATTCGTACTATCCGTTCTAATTCACTCATTTGATCCATTCTAATTTATTCATACGATCCATTCTAATTTATTTGCACGAATATATCCATTCTAATTCCTTCGTACGATCCATTCTAATTCCTTCGTACGATCCATTCAAATTCCTTTGTACGATCCATTCTATTTCATTCGTATGATCCATTCTAATTCCATCGTACGATCCATTCTAATTCCTTCGTATCCATTCTAATTCACTCATATGATCCATTCTAATTCATTCGTACGATCCATTCTAATTCATTCATACAATCCATTCTAATTCATTCGCACGAATGTATCCATTCTAATCCATTCGTACGATCCATTCTAATCCATTCGTACGATCCATTCTAATTCATTCGCATGAATGTAACCATTCTAATTCATTCATTTGATCCATTCTAATTCATTCGTACGATCCATTCTAATTCATTCGTCCGATCCATTCTAATTCATTCGCACGAATGTATCCATTCTAATTCATTCGTACGATCCATTCTAATTCATTCGTACGATCCATTCTAATTCATTCGTAAGATCTATTCTAATTCATTTGTATGATCCATTCTAATTAATTCGTATGATCCATTCTAATTCATTCGTACGATCCATTCTAATTCATTCATACAATCAATTCTAATTCATTCGCACGAATGTATCCATTCTAATTAATTCGTACGATCCATTCTAATTCATTCGTATGATCCATTCTTATTCATTCGCACGATCCAGTCTAATGGATTCGCACGATCCATTCTAATTCATTCGCACGAATGTATCCATTCTAATTCATTCGTACGATCCATTCTAATTCATATGCACAAAGGTATCCATTCTAATTCATTCGTACGATCCATTCTAATTTAGGATCGTACGAATGAATTAGAATGGATACATTCGTGCGAATGAATTAGAATTGATCGTACGAATGAATTAGAATGGATCGTGCGAATGAATTAGAATGGATCGTACGAATGAATTAGAATGGATACATTCGTGCGAATGAATTAGAATGGATACATTCGTGCGAAAGAATTAGAATAGATCGTATGAATGAATTAGAATGGATCCTATGAATGAATTAGAATGGATCGTGCGAATGAATTAGAATGGATCGTACGAATGAATTAGAATGGATCGTGCTAATGAATTAGAATTGATCGAACGAATGAATTAGCATGGATCGTGCTAATGAATTAGAATAGAACGTACGAATGAATTACAATGGATCGTGTGAAAGAATTAAAATGGATTGTATGAATGAATTAGAATGAATTCGTACGATCCATTCGAATTCATTCGCACGATCCATTCTAATTCATTCATACGATCCATTCTAATTCATTCATACAATCCATTCTAATTCTTTCACACGATCCATTCTAATTCATTCGTAGGATCCATTCTAATTCATTCGTACAATCTATTCTATTTCATTCGTACGATCCATTCTTACTCATTTGTATGATCCATTCTAATTCATTCGGACGAATGTATCCATTCTAATTTATTCGTACGATCCATTCTAATTCATTCGTACGATCCATTCTAATTCATTCGTACGATCCATTCTTACTCATTCGTATGATCCATTCTAATTCATTCGTACGATCCATTCTAATTCATTCGTACGATCCATTATAATTCATTCGCACAATCTATTCTAATTCATTCGTACGATCCATTCTAATTCATTCGTATGATCGTACGAATGAATTAGAATGGATCGTACGGAATGAATTAGAATGGATTGTATGAATGAATTAGAATGGATACATTCGTGCGAATGAATTAGAATGGATCATACGAATGAGTAAGAATGGATCGTACGAATGAAATAGAATGGATTGTACGAATGAATTAGAATGGATCGTACAAATGAATTAGAATGGATCGTACGAATAAATTAGAATGGATCATATGAATGAGTAAGAATGGATCGTACAAATGAAATAGAATGGATTGTACGAATGAATTAGAATAGATCGTACGAATGAATTAGAATGGATCGTGTGAAAGAATTAGAATGCATTGTATGAATGAATTAGAATGGATCGTATGAATGAATTAGAATAGATCATGCGATGCGATCCATTCGAATAGAATGGATCGTATGAATGAATTAGAATGGATCGGGCGAATGAATTAGAATGGATTGTAGGAATGAATTAGAATGGATCGTATGAATGAATTAGAATGGATCGTATGAATGAATTAGAATGGATCGTGTGAATGAATTAGAATGGATCGTACGAATGAATTAGAATGGATCGTACGAATGAATTAGAATGGATCATACGAATGAATTAGAATGGATCATACGAATGAGTAAGAATGGATCGTACGAATGAAATAGAATGGATTGTACGAATGAATTAGAATGGATACATTCATGCGAATGAATTAGAATGGATCGGACGATTGAATTTGAATGGATCGTACGATTCATTCTAATTCATTCATACGATCCATTCTAATACATTCGTACGATTCATGCTAATTCATTCGCATGATCCATTCTAATTCATTCGTACGATCCATTCTTATTCATTCATACGATCCATTCTAATTCATTCGCACAATCCATTCTAATTCATTCGTACAATCCATTCTAATTCATTCGTATGATCCATTCTAACTCATTCGGTGGATCCATTCTAATTCATTCGTACGATCTATTCTAATTCATTCCCACGATCCATTCTAATTTATTCGTACGATCCATTCTAATTTATTCGTACGATCTATTCTAATTCATTCGCACGAATGTAACCATTCTAATTTATTCATACGATTCATTCTAATTCATTCGTATGAGCTATTCTAATTCATTCGTACGATCCATTCTAATTCATTCGTACGATCCATTGTAATTCATTCATACAATCCATTTAGATTCATTCGCACAAATGTATCCATTCAAATTCATTCGTACGATCCAGTCTAATTCATTCGTACGATCCATTCTAATTCATTCGCACGAATATATCCATTCTAATTCTTTCGTACGATGCATTCTAATTCATTCGTACGATCCATTCTAATTCATTCTCACAAATGTATCCATTCTAATTCATTCGTACGATCCATTCTAATTCATTCCTACGATCTATTCTAATTCATTCGCTCGAATGTATCCATTTTAATTCATTTGTACGATCCATTCTAATTCATTCGTACGATCTAATTCATTCGTACGATCCATTCTAATTCATTCGTACGATCGATTCTAATTCATTCGCACTATCCATTCTAATTCATTCGTACGATCCATTCTAATTCATTCGTATGATCCATTCTAATTTATTCGTTCAAATATATCCATTCTAATTTATTCGTTCAAATATTCTAATTCATTCGCACGATCCATTCTAATTCATTCGCATGAATGTATCCTTTCTAATTCATTTGCACGATCCATTCTAATTCATTCCTATGATCTATTCTAATTCATTCGTACGATCCATTCTAATTCATTCGCTCGAATGTATCCATTCTAATTCATTCGTACGATCCATTCTAATTCGTTCGTACGATCCATTCTAATTCGTTCGTACGATCCATTCTAATTCATTCGTATGATCCATTCTAATTCATTCCTACAATCTATTCTAATTCATTCGCTCGAATATATCCATTCTAATTCATTCGTTCGATCCATTCTAATTCATTCGCACGATCCATTCTAATTCATTCGTATGATCCATTCTAATCCATTCGTACGATCCATACTAATTCATTCGTACGATCCATTCTAATTCATTCGTATGATCCATTCTAATTCATTCGAACGATCCATTCTAATTCATTCATACAATCCATTCTAATTCATTCGCACGAATGTATCCATTCTAATTAATTCGTACGATCCATTCTAATTCATTCGTATGATCTATTCTTATTCATTGGCACGATCCAGTCTAATTGATTCGCACGATCGATTCAAATTCATTCGCACGAATGTATCCATTCTAATTCATTCGTACGATCCATTCTAATTCATTAATATGATCCATTCTAATTCATTCGTACGATCCATTCTAATTCATATGCACAAAGGTATCCATTCTAATCCATTCGTAGGATCCATTCTAATCCATTCGTACGATCCATTCTAATTCATTCGTACGATGCATTCTAATTCATTCGCTCGAATGTATCCATTCTAATCCATTCGTACGATCCATTCTAAAACATTCGTACGATCCATTCTAATTCATTCGCATGAATGTAACCATTCTAATTCATTCATTTGATCCATTCTAATTCATTCGTACGATCCATTCTAATTCATTCGTCCGATCCATTCTAATTCATTCGCACGAATGTATCCATTCTAATTCATTCGTACGATCCATTCTAATTCAGTCGTACGATCCATTCTAATTCATTCGTAAGATCCATTCTAATTCATTCGTACGATCCATTCTAATTCATTCGTACGATCCATTCTAATTCATTCGCACGAATGTATCCATTCTAGTTCATTCGTACGATCCATTCTAATTCATTGGTACGATCCATTCTAATTCATTCGCACGATTTATTCTAATTCATTCGTACGATCAATTCTAATTCATTCGCACGAATGTATCCATTCTAATTCATTCGTACGATCCTGAATTAGAATGGATCGTACGAATGAATTAGAATGGATACCTTTGTGCATATGAATTAGAATGGATCGTATGAATGAATTAGAATGGATCATATTAATGAATTAGAATGGATCGTACGAATGAATTAGAATGGATACATTCGTGCGAATGAATTAGAATGGATCGTGCACGAATGTATCCATTCAAATTCATTCGTACGATCCATTCTAATTCATTAATATGATCCATTCTAATTCATTCGTACGATCCATTCTAATTCATATGCACAAATGTATCCATTCTAATCCATTCGTAGGATCCATTCTAATCCATTCGTACGATCCATTCTAATTCATTCGTACGATCCATTCTAATTCATTCGCTCGAATGTATCCATTCTAATCCATTCGTACGATCCATTCTAATCCATTCGTACGATCCATTCTAATTCATTCGCATGAATGTAACCATTCTAATTCATTCATTTGATCCATTCTAATTCATTCGTACGATCCATTCTAATTCATTCGCACGAATGTATCCATTCTAATTCATTCGTACGATCCATTCTAATTCATTCGTAAGATCCATTCTAATTCATTCGTACGATCCATTCTAAATCATTCGTACGATCCATTCTAATTCATTCGCACGAATGTATCCATTCTAGTTCATTCCTACGATCCATTCTAATTCATTCGTACGATCCATTCTAATTCATTCGCATCTAATTCATTCGTACGATCCATTCTAATTCATATGCACAAAGGTATCTATTCTAATTCATTCGTACGATCCATTCTAATTCAGGATCGTACGAATGAATTAGATTGGATACATTCGTGCGAATGAATTAGAATTGATCGTACGAATGAATTAGAATGGATCGTGCGAATGAATTAGAATGGATCGTACGAATGAATTAGAATGGATCGTACGAATGAACTAGAATGGATACATTCGTGCGAATTAATTAGAATGGATCGTACGAATGAATTAGAATGGATCATACGAATGAATTAGAATGGATCTTACGAATGAATTAGAATGGATCGTACGAATGAATTAGAATGGATCGTACGAATGAATTAGAATGGATACATTCGTGCGAATGAATTAGAATGGATCGGACGAATGAATTAGAATGGATCGTATGAATGAATTAGAATGGATCAAATGAATGAATTAGAATGGTTACATTCATGCGAATGAATTAGAATGGATCGTACGAATGGATTAGAATGGATCGTACGAATGGATTAGAATGGATACATTCGAGCGAATGAATTAGAATGGATCGTACGAATGAATTAGAATGGATCGTACGAATGGATTAGAATGGATCCTACGAATGGATTAGAATGGATACCTTTGTGCATATGAATTAGAATGGATCGTACGAATGAATTAGAATGGATCATATTAATGAATAAGAATGGATCGTATGAATGAATTAGAATGGATACATTCGTGCGAATGAATTAGTATGGATTGTGCGAATCAATTAGACTGGATCGTGCGAATGAATAAGAATAGATCATATGAATGAATTAGTATGGATCGTACGAATTAATTAGAATGGATACATTCGTGCGAATGAATTAGAATGGATTGTATGAATGAATTAGAATGGATCGTACGAATGAATTAGAATGGATCATACGAATTAATTAGAATGGATCATACGAATGAATTAGAATGGATCGTACGAATGAATTAGAATGGATCGTACGAATGAAATAGAATGGATACATTCGTGCGAATGAATTAGAATGGATTGTGCGAATGAATAAGAACAGATCGTGCGAATGAATAAGAATGGATCGTACAAATGAATTAGAATGGATCATGCGAATGAATTAGAATGGATCATACGAATGAATTAGAATGGATACATTCGTGCGAATGAATTAAAATGGATCGTACGAATGAATTAGAATGGATCATACGAATGAACTAGAATGGATACATTCGTGCGAATGAATTAGAATGGATCGTACGAATGAATTAGAATGGATCGTACGAATGAATTAGAATGGATCTTACGAATGAATTAGAATGGATCGTACGAATGAATTAGAATGGATCGTACGAATGAATTAGAATGGATACATTCATGCGAATGAATTAGAATGGATCGGACGAATGAATTAGAATGGATCGTACGAATGAATTAGAATGGATCGTACGAATTAATTAGAATGGATCGTACAAATAAATTAGAATGGATACATTCGTCCGAATGAATTAGAATGGATCATACGAATGAGTAAGAATGGATCGTACGAATGAAATAGAATAGATTGTACGAATGAATTAGAATGGATCCTAAGAATGAATTAGAATGGATCGTGTGAAAGAATTAGAATGGATTGTATGAATGAATTAGAATGGATCGTATGAATGAATTAGAATGGATCGTGCGAATGAATTCGAATGGATCGTACGAATTCATTCTAATTCATTCATACAATCCATTCTAATTCTTTCACACGATCCATTCTAATTCATTCGTACGTTCCATTCTAATTCATTAGCACGATCCATGCTAATTTATTCGTTCGATCAATTCTAATTAATTAGCACGATCCATTCTAATTCATTCGTACGATCCATTCTAATTCATTCGCACGATCCATTCTAATTCATTCATAGGATCCATTCTAATTCATTCATACGATATATTCTAATTCTTTTGCACGAATGTATCCATTCTAATTCATTCGCACGAATGTATCCATTCTAATTCATTCGTACGATCAATTCTAATTCATTCGTACGATCCATTCTAATTCATTCGTACGATCCATTCTAATTCATTCATACGATCTATTCTAATTCATTCATACAATCCATTCTAATTCTTTCACACGATCCATTCTAATTCATTCGTATGATCCATTCTAATTCATTCGCACAATCCATTCTATTTCATTCGTACGATCCATTCTTACTCATTGGTACGATCCATTCTAATTCATTCGCACGAATGTATCCATTCTAATTCATTCGTACGAATCCATTCTGATTCATTCGTACAATCCATTCTATTTCATTCGTACGATCCATTCTTACTCATTCGTATGATCCATTCTAATTCATTCGCACGAATGTATCCATTCTAAATCATTCATACGATCCATTCTAATTCATTCGTACGATCCATTCTAAATCATTCGTACAATCCATTCTATTTCATTCGTACGATCAATTCTAATTCATTAGCACGATCCATTCTAATTCATTCATACGATCCATTCAAATTCATTCGCACGATCCATTCTAATTCATTCGTACAATCCATTCTATTTCATTCGTACGATCCATTCTTACTCATTCGTATGATCCATTCTAATTCATTCGCACGAATGTATCCATTCTAATCCATTCATACGGTCCATTCTAATCCATTCGTACGATCCATTCTAATTCATTCGCATGAATGTAACCATTCTAATTCATTCATTTGATCCATTCTAATTCATTCGTACGATCCATTCTAATACATTCGTCCGATCCATTCTAATTCATTCGCACGAATGTATCCATTCTAAACCATTCATACGATCCATTCTAATTTATTCATATGATCCATTCTAATTCATTCGTAAGATCCATTCTAATTCATTCGTACGATCCATTCTAATTCATTCGTACGATCCATTCTAATTCATTCGTAAGATCCATTCTAATTCATTCGTACGATTCATTCTAATTCATTCGTACGATCCATTCTAATTCATTCGCACGAATGTATCTATTCTAGTTCATTCGTACGATCCATTGTAATTCATTTGTACGATCCATTCTAATTCATTCGCACGATCCATTCTAATTCATTTGTACGATCCATTCTAATTCATTCATACGATCCATTCTAATTCATTCGTACGATCCATTCTAATTCATTCGCACAAATGTATCCATTCTAATTCATTCGTACGATCCATTCTAATTCATTTGCACGATCCATTCTAATTCATTCGTACGATCCATTCTAATTCTTTCACACGATCCATTCTAATTCATTCGTACGATCCATTCTAATTCATTCGCACGATCCATTCTAATTCATTCGTCGATCCATTCTAATTCATTCATACGATCCATTCTAATTCTTTCGCACAAATGTATCCATTCTAATTCATTCGTACGATCCATTCTAATTCATTCGCACGATCCATTCTAATTCATTCGTACGATCCATTCTAATTCATTCGCACGATCTGTTCTTATTCATTCGCACAATCCATTCTAATTCATTCGCACGAATGTATCCATTCTAATTCATTCGTACGATCCATTCTAATTCATTCGTACGATCCATTCTAATTCATTCGTACAATCCATTCTAATTCATTCGTACGATCCATTCTAATTCACTCATACGATCCATTCTAATACATTCATACGATCCATTCTAATTCATTTGCACGATCCATTCTAATTCATTTGCAAGATCCATTCTAATTCATTCGTACGATCTATTCTAATTCATTCGTACGATCCATTCTAATTCATTTGTACGATCCATTCTAATTCATTCGTACGATCCATTCTAATTCATTCGTACAATCTATTCTAATTCATTCGTACGAATGGATACATTCGTGTGAATGAATTAGAATGGATCGTACGAATGAGTAAGAATGGATCGTACGAATGAAATAGAATGGATTGCACGAATTTATTAGAATGGATCGTACGAATGAATTCGAATGGATCGTGTGAAAGAATTAGAATGGATTGTATGAATGAATTAGAATGGATTGTACGAATGAATTAGAATGGATCGTACGAAGGAATTAGAATGGATCGTACGAATGAATTAGAATGGATCGTACGAATGAATTAGAATAGATCGTACGAATGAATTAGAATGGATCGTACGAAGGAATTAGAATGGATCGTACGAATGAATTAGAATGGATATATTCGTGCAAATGAATTAGAATGGATCGTATGAATGTATTAGAATGGATCGTATGAGTGAATTAGAATGGATCGTACGAATGAATTAGAATGGATCGTATGAATGAATTAGAATGGATACATTCGTGTGAATGAATTAGAATGGATCATATGAATGAATTAGAATAGATTTTGTGAATGAATTAGAACTAATCGTACGAATGAATTAGAATGGATACATTCGTGCGAATAAATTAGAATGGATTGTATGAATGAATTAGAATGGATCGTACGAATGAATTAGAATGGATCGTATGAGTGAATTAGAATGGATACGAAGGAATCAGAATGGATCGTACGAAGGAATTAGAATGGATCATACGAATGAAATAGAATGGATCGTAGGAAGGAATTAGAATGGATCGTACAAAGGAATTAGAATGGATCGTACGAAGGAATTAGAAAGGATCGTACGAATGAATTAGAATGGATATATTCGTGCAAATGAATTAGAATGGATCGTATGAATGAATTAGAATGGATTGTATGAGTGAATTAGAACGGATAGTACGAATGAAGTAGAATGGATCGTATAAATGAATTAGAATGGATACATTCGTGCGAATGAATTAGAATGGATCGTATGAATGAATTAGAATAGATTGTGCGAATGAATTAGAATGGATCGTACGAATGAATTAGAATGGATACATTCATGCGAATAAATTAGAATGGATTGTATGAATGAATTAGAATGGATCGTACGAATGAATTAGAATAGATTGCGCGAATGAATTAGAATGGATCGTACGAATAAATTAGAATGGATCGTACGAAGGAATATGGATACATTCGTACGAATGAATTAGAATGGATCGTACAAATGAATTAGAATGGATCGTACGAAGGAATTAGAATGGATCGTACGAATGAATTAGAATGGATCGTACGATTGAATTAGAATGGATCATACGAATGAGTAAGAATGGATCGTATGAATGAATTAGATTGGATCGTACGATCCATTCTAATTCATTAGCATGGATCGTGCTAATGAATTAGAATGGAATATACGAATGAATTAGAATGGATCGTAGAATGGATCGTACGAATGAATTAGAATGGATCGTACGAATGAATTAGAATAGATCATAGGAATGAATTAGAATGGATCGTGCAAATGAATTAGAATGGATAAATTCGTGCGAATAAATTAGAATGGATCGTGCGAATGAATTAGAATGGATCGTACGAATGAATTAGAATGGATATATTTAAACGAATAAATTACAACGGATCATACGAATGAATTAGAATAGATCGTACGAATGAATTAGAATGGATAGTGCGAATGAATTAGAATCGATCGTACGAATGAATTAGAATGGATCGTACGAATGAATTAGAATGGATCATACGAATGAGTAAGAATTGATCGTACGAATGAAATAGAATGGATCGTACGAATGAATTAGAATGGATCGTACGAATAAATTAGAATGGATACATTCGTCCGAATGAATTAGAATGGATCATACGAATGAGTAAGAATGGATCGTACGAATGAAATAGAATAGATTGTACGAATGAATTAGAATGGATCCTACGAATGAATTAGAATGGATCGTGTGAAAGAATTAGAATGGATTGTATGAATGAATTAGAATGGATCGTATGAATGAATTAGAATGGATCGTGCGAATGAATTCGAATGGATCGTACGAATTCATTCTAATTCATTCATACAATCCATTCTAATTCTTTCACACGATCCATTCTAATTCATTCGTACGTTCCATTCTAATTCATTAGCACGATCCATGCTTATTCATTCGTTCGACCAATTCTAATTCATTAGCACGATCCATTCTAATTAATTCGTACGATCCATTCTAATTCATTCCCACGATCCATTCTAATTCATTCATAGGATCCATTCTAATTCATTCATACGATCTATTCTAATTCTTTCGCACGAATGTATCCATTCTACTTCATTCGCACGAATGTATCCATTCTAATTCATTCGTACGATCCATTCTAATTCATTCGCATAATCCATTCTATTTCATTCGTACGATCCATTCTTACTCATTCGTATGATCCATTATGGATACATTCGTGCGAATGAATTAGAATGGATCATATGAATGAGTAAGAATGGATCGTACGAATGAAATAGAATGAATTGTGCGAATGAATTAGAATGGATCATACGAATGAATTAGAATGGATCGTGTGAAAGAATTAGAATGGATTGTATGAATGAATTAGAATAGATCGTATGAATGAATTAGAATGGATCGTACGAATGAATTAGAATGGATCGTACGAATGAATTAGAATGGATACATTCGTGCGAATGAATTAGAATGGATACATTCATGCGAAAGAATTAGAATAGATCGTATGAATGAATTAGAATAGATCCTATGAATGAATTAGAATGGATCGTGCGAATGAATTAGAATGGATCGTACGAATGAATTAGAATGGATCGTGCTAATGAATTAGAATTGATCGAACGAATGAATTAGAATGGATAAATTCGTGCAAATGAATTAGAATGGATCGGACGAATGAATTAGAATGGATCGTACGAATGAGTAGGAATGGATCGTACGAATGAAATAGAATAGATCGTACGAATGAATTAGAATGGATCGTACGAAGGAATTAGAATGGATCGTACGAATGAATTAGAATGGATATATTCGTGCAAATGAATTAGAATGGATCGTATGAATGTATTAGAATGGATCGTATGAGTGAATTAGAATGGATCGTACGAATGAATTAGAATGGATCGTATGAATGAATTAGAATGGATACATTCGTGTGAATAAATTAGAATGGATCGTATGAATGAATTAGAATAGATTTTGTGAATGAATTAGAACTGACCGTACGAATGAATTAGAATGGATACATTCGTGCGAATGAATTAGAATGGATTGTATGAATGAATTAGAATGGATCCTATGAATGAATTAGAATGGATCGTGCGAATGAATTAGAATGGATCGTACGAATGAATTAGAATGGATCGTGCTAATGAATTAGAATTGATCGAACGAATGAATTAGCATGGATCGTGCTAATGAATTAAAATGGAACGTACGAATGAATTAGAATGGATCGTGTGAAAGAATTAGAATGGATTGTATGAATGAATTAGAATAAATTCGTACGATCCATTCGAATTCATTCGCACGATCCATTCTAATTCATTCATACGATCCATTCTAATTCATTCATACAATCCATTCTAATTCTTTCACACGATCCATTCTAATTCATTCGTAGGATCCATTCTAATTCATTCGTACAATCTATTCTATTTCATTCGTACGATCCATTCTTACTTATTCGTATGATCCATTCTAATTCATTCGGACGAATGTATCCATTCTAATTTATTCGTACGATCCATTCTAATTCATTCGTACGATCCATTCTAATTCATTCGTACGATCCATTCTAATTCATTCGTCCGATCCATTCTAATTCATTCGCACGAATGTACCAATTCTAATTCATTCGTACGATCCATTCTAATTCATTTGTACGATCCATTCTAATTCATTCGTAAGATCCATTCTAATTCATTCGTACGATCCATTGTAATTCATTCGTACGATCCATTCTAATTCATTCGCACGAATGTATCCATTCTAGTTCATTCGTACGATCCATTCTAATTCATTCATACAATCCATTCTAATTCATTCGCACGAATGTATCCATTCTAATTCATTCGTACGATCAGTTCTAATTCATTCACAAAATCTATTCTAATTCATTCATACGATCCATTCTAATTCCTGCGAATGAATTAGAATGGAACATACGAATGAGTAAGAACGGATCGTACGAATGAAATAGAATGGATTGTGCGAATGAATTAGAATGGATCGTACGAATGAATTAGAATGGATCGTGTGAAAGAATTAGAATGGATTGTATGAATGAATTAGAATAGATCGTATGAATGAATTAGAATGGATCGTACGAATGAATTAGAATGGATCGTAGGAATGAATTAGAATGGATACATTCGTGAATGAATTAGAATGGATCATACAAATGAATTAGAATGGATCCTACGAATGAATTAGAATGGATCTTACGAATGAATTAGAATGGATCGTACGAATGAATTAGAATGGATCGTACGAATGAATTAGAATGGATACATTTGTGCGAATGAATTAGAATGGATCGTACGAATGAATTAGAATGGATCGTATGAGTGAATTAGAATAGATTGTGCGAATGAATTAGAATGGATCGTACGAATGAATTAGAATGGATACATTCGTGCGAATAAATTAGAATGGATTGTATGAATGAATTAGAATGGATCGTACGAATGAATTAAAATGGATCGTACGAATGAATTAGAATAGATTGCGCGAATGAATTAGAATGGATCGTACGAATGAATTATAATGGATACATTCGTGCGAATAAATTAGAATGGATTGTATGAATGAATTAGAATGGATCGTACGAATGAATTAGAATGGATCGTATGAATGAATTAGAATAGATTGTGCGAATGAATTAGAATGGATCGTACGAATGAATTAGAATGGATACATTCGTGCGAATAAATTAGAATGGATTGTATGAATGAATTAGAATGGATCGTACGAATGAATTAGAATGGATCGTACGAATGAATTAGAATAGATTGCGCGAATGAATTAGAATGGATCGTACGAATGAATTAGAATGGATCGTACGAAGAAATTAGAATGGATCGTACGAATGAATTAGAATGGATCGTACGAATGAATTAGAATGGATCGTACGAAGGAATTAGAATGGATCGTACGAATGAATTAGAATGGATCGTACGATTGAATTAGAATGGATCATACGAATGAGTAAGAATGGATCGTATGAATGAATTAGATTGGATCGTACGATCCATTCTAATTCATTAGCATGGATCATGCTAATGAATTAGAATGGAATATACGAATGAATTAGAATGGATCGTAGAATGGATCGTACGAATGAATTAGAATGAATTAGAATGGATCGTACGAATGAATTAGAATAGATCATAGGAATGAATTAGAATGGATCGTGCAAATGAATTAGAATGGATACATTCGTGCGAATGAATTTGAATGGATCGTGCGAATGAATTAGAATGGATCGTACGAATGAATTATAATGGATATATTTGAACGAATAAATTAGAATGGATCATACGAATGAATTAGAATGGATCGTACGAATGAATTAGAATGGATTACGAATGAATTAGAATGGATAGTGCGAATGAATTAGAATGGATCGTACGAATGAATTAGAATGGATCGTACGAATGAATTAGAATGGATCATATGAATGAGTAAGAATGGATCGTACGAATGAATTAGAATGGATCGTACGAATGAATTAGAATGGATCGTACGAATAAATTAGAATGGATACATTAGTCCGAATGAATTAGAATGGATCATACAAATGAGTAAGAATGGATCGTACGAATGAAATAGAATAGATTGTACGAATGAATTAGAATGGATCCTAGTACGATCCATTCTAATTCATTCGTACGATCCATTCTAATTCATTCATACAATCCATTCTAATTCTTTCACACGATCCATTCTAATTCATTCGTACGATCCATTCTAATTCATTCGTGAAATCCATTCTATTTCATTCGTACGATCCATTCTTACTCATTCGTACGATCCATTCTAATTCATTCACATGAATGTATCCATTCGTACGAATGAATTAGAATAGATTGTACGAATGAATTAGAATGGATCGCACGAATGAATTAGAATGGATCGTACGAAGGAATTAGAATGGATCGTACGAATGAATTAGAATGGATCATACGAATGAATTAGAATAAATCGTACGAATGAATTAGAATGGATCGTACGAAGGAATTAGAATGGATAGTACGAATGAATTAGAATGGATCGTGTGAAAGAATTAGAATGGATTGTATGAATGAATTAGAATAGATCGTATGAATGAATTACAATGGATCGTACGAATGAATTAGAATGGATCGTACGAATAAATTAGAATGGATCGTACGAATGAATTAGAATGGATACATTCGTGCGAATGAATTAGAATGGATACATTCGTGCGAAAGAATTAGAATAGATCATATGAATGAATTAGAATGGATCCTATGAATGAATTAGAATGGATCGAGCGAATGAATTAGAATGGATCGTACGAATGAATTAGAATGGATCGTGCTAATGAATTAGAATTGATCGAACGAATGAATTAGCATGGATCGTGCTAATGAATTAGAATGGAACGTACGAATGAATTAGAATGGATCGTGTGAAAGAAATAGAATGGATTGTATAAATGAATTAGAATGAATTCGTACGATCCAATCGAATTCATTCGCACGATCCATTCTAATTCATTCATACGATCCATTCTAATTCATTCGTACGATCCATTCTAATTCATTCGCACAAATGTATCCATTCTAGTTCATTCGTACGATCCATTCTAATTCATTCGCACGATCCATTCTAATTCATTCGTGCAATCCATTCTATTTCATTCGTACGATCCATTCTTACTCATTCGTATGATCCATTCTAATTCATTCACACGAATGTATCCATTCGTACGAATGAATTAGAATAGATTGTACGAATGAATTAGAATGGATCGTACGAATGAATTAGAATGGATCGTACGAATGAATTAGAATGGATCGTACGAATGAATTAGAATGGATCGTACGAAGGAATTAGAGTGGATCGTACGAATGAATTAGAATGGATATATTCGTGCAAATGAATTAGAATGGATCGTATGAATGTATTAGAATAGATCGTATGAGTGAATTAGAATGGATCGTACGAATGAATTAGAATGGATTGTATGAATGAATTAGAATGGATCGTACGAATGAATTAGAATGGACCATACGAATTAATTAGAATGGATCGTAGGAATAAATTAGAATGGATCGGACGAATGAATTAGAATGGTTACATTCATGCGAATGAATTAGAATGGATCGTACGAATGGGTGCGAATGGATCGTACGAATGGATTAGAATGGATACATTTGAGCGAATGAATTAGAATGGATCGTACGAATGAATTAGAATGGATCGTACGAATGGATTAGAATGGATTCTACGAATGCATTAGACTGGATCGTGCGAATGAATAAGAATGGATCATACGAATGAATTAGAATGGATCGTACGAATTAATTAGAATGGATACATTCGTGCGAATGAATTAGAATGGATTGTATGAATGAATTAGAATGGATCGTACGAATGAATTAAAATGGATCATACGAATTAATTAGAATCGATCATACGATTGAATTAGAATGGATCGTACGAATGAATTAGAATGGATCGTACGAATGAACTAGAATGGATCGTGTGAAAGAATTAGAATGCATTGTATGAATGAATTTGAATGGATCGTATGAATGAATTAGAATGGATCGTACGAATGAATTAGAATGGATCGTACGAATGAATTAGAATGGATCGTACGAAGGAATTAGAATGGATCGTACGAATGAATTAGAATGGATCGTACGAATGAATTAGAATGGATCGTGTGAAAGAATTAGAATGCATTGTATGAATGAATTTGAATGGATCATATGAATGAATTAGAATGGATCGTACGAATGAATTAGAATGGATCGTACGAATGAATTAGAATGGATCGTACAAAGGAATTAGAATGGATCGTACGAATGAATTAGAATGGATCGTACGAATGAATTAGAATGGATCGTACGAATGAATTAGAATGGATCGTACGAATGAGTAAGAATGGATCGTACGAATGAATTAGAATGGATCGTACGAATAAATTAGAATGGATATATTCGTCCGAATGAATTAGAATGGATCATACGAATGAGTAAGAATGGATCGTACGAATGAAATAGAATAGATTGTACGAATGAATTAGAATGGATACTACGAATGAATTAGAATAGATCGTGTGAAAGAATTAGAATGGATTGTATGAATCAATTAGAATGGATCGTATGAATGAATTAGAATGGATCGTGCGAATGAATTCGAATGGATCGTACGAATTCATTCTAATTCATTCATACAATCCATTCTAATTCTTTCACACGATCCATTCTAATTCATTCGTATGATCCATTCTAATTCATTCGTCCGATCCATTCTAATTCATTCGCACGAATGTATCCATTCTAATTCATTCGTACGATCCATTCTAATTCATTCGTACGATCCATTCTAATTCATTCGTAAGATCTATTCTAATTCATTCGTACGATCCATTCTAATTCATTCGTACGATCCATTCTAATTCATTCGCATGAATGTATCCATTCTAGTTCATTCGTACGATCCATTCTAATTCATTCGCACAATCCATTCTATTTCATTCGTACGATCCATTCTTACTCATTCGTATGATCCATTATGGATACATTCATGCGAATGAATTAGAATGGATCATACGAATGAGTAAGAATGGATCGTACGAATAAAATAGAATGGATTGTGCGAATGAATTAGAATGTATCGTACGAATGAATTAGAATGGATCGTGTGAAAGAATTAGAATGGATAATATGAATGAATTAGAATAGATCGTATGAATGAATTAGAATGGATCGTACGAATGAATTAGAATGGATCGTACGAATGAATTAGAATGGATCGTACGAATGAATTAGAATGGATACATTCGTGCGAATGAATTAGAATGGATACATTCGTGCGAAAGAATTAGAATAGATCGTATGAATGAATTAGAATGGATCCTATGAATGAATTAGAATGGATCGTGCGAATGAATTAGAATGGATCGTACGAATAAATTTGAATGGATCTTGCTAATGAATTAGAATTGATCGAACGAATGAATTAGCATGGATCGTGCTAATGAATTAGAATGGAACGTACGAATGAATTAGAATGGATTGTGTGAAAGAATTAGAATGGATTGTATGAATGAATTAGAATGAATTCGTACGATCCATTCGAATTCATTCGCACGATCCATTCTAATTCATTCATACGATCCATTCTAATTCATTCGTACAATCCATTGTAATTCTTTCACACGATCCATTCTAATTCATTCGTAGGATCCATTCTAATTCATTCGTACAATCTATTCTATTTCATTCGTATGATCCATTCTTACTCATTCGTATGATCCATTCTAATTCATTCGGACGAATGTATCCATTCTAATTTATTCGTACGATCCATTCTAATTCATTCGTACGATCCATTCTAATTCATTCGTACGATCCATTCTAATTCATTCGTCCGATCCATTCTAATTCATTCGCACGAATGTATCCATTCTAATTCATTCGTACGATCCATTCTAATTCATTCGTACAATCCATTCTAATTCCATCGCACGAATGTATCCATTCTAGTTCATTCGTACGATCCATTCTAATTCATTCGTACGATCCATTCTAAGAATGGATCCTACGAATGAATTAGAATAGATCGTGTGAAAGAATTAGAATGGATTGTATGAATGAATTAGAATGAATTCGTGCTTCGTACGATCCATTCGAATTCATTCGCACGATCCATTCTAATTCATTCATACGATCCATTCTAATTCATTCATACAATCCATTCTAATCTTTCACACGATCCATTCTAATTCATTCGTAGGATCCATTCTAATTCATTCGTACAATCTATTCTATTTCATTCGTACGATCCATTCTTACTCATTCGTATGATCCATTCTAATTCATTCGGACGAATGTATCCATTCTAATTTATTCGAACGATCCATTCTAATTCATTCGTATGATCAATTCTAATTCATTCGCACGAATGTATCCATTCTAATTCATTCGTACGATCCATTCTAATTCATTCGTACGATCCATTATAATTCATTCGTAAGATCCATTCTAATTCATTCGTACGATCCATTCTAATTCATTCGTAAGATCCATTCTAATTCATTCGTACGATCCATTCTAATTCATTCGCACGAATGTATCCATTCTAGTTCATTCGTACGATCCATTCTAATTCATTCGTACGATCCATTCTAATTCATTCGCAAGATCCATTCTAATTCATTCGTACGATCAATTCTAATTCATTCGCACGAATGTATCCATTCTAATTCATTCGTACGATCCTGAATTAGAATGGATCGTACGAATGAATGGATCGTGCTAATGAATTAGAATGGAATATACGAATGAATTAGAATGGATCATACGAATTAATTAGAATGGATAATACGAATGAATTAGAATGGATCGTACGAATGAATTAGAATGGATCGTACGAATGAATTAGAATGGATCGTGCGAATGAATTAGAATGGAACGTACGAATGAATTAGAATGGATACATTTGTGCGAATGAATTAGAATGGATCGTACGAATGAATTAGAATGGATCATATGAATGAATTAGAATGGATCGTACGAATGAATTAGAATGGATCGTGCGAATGAATTAGAAAGGATCGTACGAATGAATTAGAATGGTTCGTGTGAAAGAATTAGAATGGATCGTACGAATGAATTAGAATGGATCGTGCGAATGAATTAGAATGGATCGTACGAATGAAATAGAATAGATCGTACGAATGAATTAGAATGGATCGTACGAAGGTATTAGAATGGATCCTACGAATGAATTAGAATGGATATATTCGTGCAAATGAATTAGAATGGATCGTATGAATGTATTAGAATGGATCGTATGAGTGAATTAGAATGGATCGTACGAATGAATTAGAATGGATCGTATGAATGAATTAGAATTGATACATTCGTGTGAATGAATTAGAATAGATCGTATGAATGAATTAGAATGGATCGTACGAATGAATTAGAATGGATCGTACGAATGAATTAGAATGGATCAAATGAATGAATTAGAATGGTTACATTCATGCGAATGAATTAGAATGGATCGTACGAATGGATTAGAATGGATCGTACGAATGGATTAGAATGGATACATTCGTGCGAATGAATTAGAATGGATTGTATGAATGAATTAGAATGGATCGTACGAATGAATTAGAACGGATCGTATGAGTGAATTAGAATGGATACGAAGGAATTAGAATGGATCGTACGAAGGAATTAGAATGGATCATACGAATGAAATAGAATGGATCATACGAAGGAATTAGAATGGATCGTACGAAGGAATTAGAATGGATCGTACGAATGAATTAGAATAGATCGTACGAATGAATTAGAATGGATCGTACGAAGGAATTAGAATGGATCGTACGAATGAATTAAAATAGATATATTCGTGTAAATGAATTAGAATGGATCGTAGGAATGTATTAGAATGGATCGTATGAGTGAATTAGAATGGATCGTACGAATGAATTAGAATGGATTGTATGAATGAATTAGAATGGATCGTACGGATGAATTAGAATGGATCATACGAATTAATTAGAATGGATCATACGAATGAATTAGAATGGATCGTACGAATGAATTAGAATGGATCGTACGAATGAATTAGAATGGATACATTTGTGCGAATGAATTAGAATGGATTGTGCAAATGAATAAGAACAAATCGTGCGAATGAATTAGAATGGATCGTACGAATGAATTAGAATGGATCGTGCGAATGAATTAGAATGGATCGTACGAATGAATTAGAATGGATACATTTGTCCGAATGAATTAGAATGGATCGTACGAATGAATTAGAATGGATCGTATGAATGAATTAGAATGGATCGTACGAATGAATTAGAATGGATCGTGCGAATGAATTAGAATGGATCGTTCGAATTAATTAGAATGGATCGTGTGAAAGAATTAGAATGGATCGTACGAATGAATTAGAATGGATCGTGCGAATGAATTAGAATAGATCGTACGAATGAATTAGAATGGATACATTTGTGCGAATGAATTAGAATGGATAGTACAAATGAATTAGAATGGATCGTATGAATGAATTAGAATGGATCGTACGAATGAATTAGAATGGATCGTGCGAATGAATTAGAATGGGTCGTACGAATGAATTAGAATGGATCGTACGAATGAACTAGAATGGATACATTCGTGCGAATAAATTAGAATGGATCGTACGAATGAATTAGAATGGATCGTACGAATGAATTAGAATGGATCTTACAAATGAATTAGAATGGATCGTACGAATGAATTAGAATGGATCGTACGAATGAATTAGAATGGATCGTACGAATGAATTAGAATGGCTCTTACGAATGAATTAGAATGGATCATACGAATAAATTAGAATGGATCGTATGAATGGTTTAGAATGGATACATTCGTGCGAATGAATTAGAATGGATCGGACGAATGAAATAGAATGGATCGTACGAATGAATTAGAATGGATCAAATGAATGAATTAGAATGGTTACATTCATGCGAATGAATTAGAATGGATCGTACGAATGGATTAGAATGGATCGTACGAATGGATTAGAATGGATACATTCGTGTGAATGAATTAGAATGGATCATACGAATGAGTAAGAATGGATCGTACGAATGAAATAGAATGGATTGTACGAATAAATTAGAATGGATCGTGCGAATGAATTTGAATGGATCGTACGAATGAATTAGAATGGATCGTGCTAATGAATTAGAATTGACCGTACGAATTAAATAGAATGGATTGTACGAATGATTTAGAATGGATCGTACGAATGAATTAGAATGGATCGTACGAATGATTTAGAATGGATACATTCGTGCGAATGAATTAGAATGGATCATAATAATGAGTAAGAATGGATCGTACGAATGAAATAGAATGGATTGTACGAATAAATTAGAATGGATTCGTACGAATGAAATAGAATGGATACATTCGTGCGAATGAATTAGAATGGATCGTACGAATGAATTAGAATGGATCGTACGAATGAATTAGAATGGATCGTACGAATGAATTAGAATGGATATATTCGTGTGAATGAATTAGAATGGATCGGACGAATGAATTAGAATGGATCGTACGAATGAATTAGAATGGATCAAATGAATGAATTAGAATGGTTACATTCATGCGAATGAATTAGAATGTATCGTACGAATGGATTAGAATGGATCCTACGAATGGATTAGAATGGATACCTTTGTGCATATGAATTAGAATGGATCGTACAAATGAATTAGAATGGATCATATTAATGAATTAGAATGGATCGTACGAATGAATTAGAATGGATACATTCGTGCGAATGAATTAGAATGGATCTTACGAATGAATTAGAATGGATCGTACGAATGAATTAGAATGGATCGTACGAATGAATTAGAATGGATACATTCGTGCGAATGAATTAGAATGGATCGTACGAATTAATTAGAATGGATCGTACGAATAAATTAGAATGGATACATTCGTCCGAATGAATTAGAATGGATCATACGAATGAGTAAGAATGGATCGTACGAATGAAATAGAATAGATTGTACGAATGAATTAGAATGGATCCTACGAATGAATTAGAATGGATCGTGTGAAAGATTAGAATAGATTGCATGAATGAATTAGAATGGATCGTATGAATGAATTAGAATGGATCGTGCGAATGAATTCGAATGGATCGTACGAAGTACAAATTCATTCTAATTCATTCATACAATCCATTCTAATTCTTTCACACGATCTATTCTAATTCATTCGTAGGATCCATTCTTAGAATGGATCGTACGAATGAATTAGACTGGATCGTACGAATGAACTAGAATGGATCGTACGAATGAATTAGAATGGATACATTCGTGCGAATGAATTAGAATGGATCGGACGAATGAATTAGAATGGATCGTACGAATGAATTAGAATGGATCGTACGAATGAATTAGAATGGATCGTACGAATAAATTAGAATGGATACATTCGTCCGAATGAATTAGAATGGATCATACGAATGAGTAAGAATGGATCATACGAATGAAATAGAATAGATTGTACGAATGAATTAGAATGGATCCTACGAATGAATTAGAATGGATCGTGTGAAAGAATTAGAATGGATTGTATGAATGAATTAGAATGGATCGTATGAATGAATTAGAATGGATCGTGCGAATGAATTCGAATGGATCGTACGAATTCATTCTAATTCATTCATACAATCCATTCTAATTCTTTCGTACGAATGAATTAGAATGGATACATTCGTCCGAATGAATTAGAATGGATCATACGAATGAGTAAGAATGGATCGTACGAATGAAATAGAATAGATTGTACGAATGAATTAGAATGGATCCTACGAATGAATTAGAATAGATCGTGTGAAAGAATTAGAATGGATTGTATGAATGAATTAGAATGAATTCGTACGATCCATTCGAATTCATTCCCACGATCCATTCTAATTTATTCATACGATCCATTCTAATTCATTCATACAATCCATTCTAATTCTTTCACACGATCCATTCTAATTCATTCGTAGGATCCATTCTAATTCATTCGGACAATCTATTCTATTTCATTCGTACGATCCATTCTTACTCATTCGTATGATCCATTCTAATTCATTCGGACGAATGTATCCATTCTAATTTATTCGTACGATCCATTCTAATTCATTCGTACGATCCATTCTAATTCATTCGTACGATCTATTCTAATTCATTCGTCCGATCCATTCTAATTCATTCGCACGAATGTATCCATTCTAATTCATTCGTACGATCCATTCTAATTCATTCGTACGATCCATTCTAATTCATTCGTAAGATCCATTCTAATTCATTCGTACGATCCATTCTAATTCATTCGTACGATCCATTCTAATTCATTCGCACGAATGTATCCATTCTATTTCATTCGTACGATCCATTCTAATTCATTCGTACGATCCATTCTAATTCATTCACACGATCCATTCTAATTCATTCGTACGATCCATTCTAATTCATTCATACAATCCATTCTAATTCATTCGTACGATCCATTCTAATTCATTCGCACAAATGTATCCATTCTAATTCATTCGTACGATCTATTCTAATTCATTCGCACGATCCATTCTAATTCATTCGTACGATCCATTCTAATTCATTCGCACGATCTGTTCTTATTCATTCGCACAATCCATTCTAATTCATTCGCACGAATGTATCCATTCTAATTCATTTGTACGATCTATTCTAATTCATTCGTACGATCCATTCTAATTCATTCGTATGATCCATTTTAATTAATTCATATGATCCATTCTAATTCATTCGTATGATCCATTCTAATTCATTCATACAATCCATTCTAATTCATTCGCACGAATGTATCCATTCTAATTAATTAATACGATCTATTCTAATTCATTCGTATGATCTATTCTTATTAATTCGCACGATCCAGTCTAATTGATTCGCACGATCCATTCTAATTCATTCGCACGAATATATCCATTCTAATTCATTCGTACGATCCATTCTAATTCATTAATATGATCCATTCTAATTCATTCGTACGATCCATTCTAATTCATTAATATGATCCATTCTAATTCATTCGTACGATCCATTCTAATTCATATGCACAAAGGTATCCATTCTAATCCATTCGTAGGGTCCATTCTAATCCATTCGTACGATCCATTCGAATTCATTCGTACGATCCATTCTAATTCATTCGCTCGAATGTATCCATTCTAATCCATTCGTACGATCCATTCTAATCCATTCGTACGATCCATTCTAATTCATTCGCATGAATGTAACCATTCTAATTCATTCATTTGATCGATTCTAATTCATTCGTACGATCCATTCTAATTCATTCGTCCGATCCATTCTAATTCATTCGCACGAATGTATCCATTCTAATTCATTCGTACGATCCATTCTAATTCATTCGCACGATCCATTCTAATTCATTCGTAAGATCCATTCTAATTCATTCGTACGATCCATTCTAATTCATTCGTATGATCCATTCTAATTCATTCGCACGAATGTATCCATTCTAGTTCATTCGTACGATCCATTCTAATTCATTCGTACGATCCATTCTAATTCATTCGCACGATCCATTCTAATTCATTCGTACGATCAATTCTAATTCATTCGCACGAATGTATCCATTCTAATTCATTCGTACGATCCATTCTAATTCATTCATACAATCCATTCTAATTCTTTCACACGATCCATTCTAATTCGTTCGTACGATCCATTCTAATTCATTCGTGCAATCCATTCTATTTCATTCGTACGATCCATTCTTACTCATTCGTACGATCCATTCTAATACATTCACACGAATGTATCCATTCGTACGAATGAATTAGAATAGATTGTACGAATGAATTAGAATGGATCGTACGAATGAATTAGAATGGATCGTACGAAGGAATTAGAATGGATCGTACGAATGAATTAGAATGGATCGTACGAATGAATTAGAATAGATCGTACGAATGAATTAGAATGGATCGTACGAAGGAATTAGAATGGATCGTCCGAATGAATTAGAATGGATATATTCGTGCAAATGAATTAGAATAGATCATATGAATGTATTAGAATGGATCGTATGAGTGAATTAGAATGGATCATACGAATTAATTAGAATGGATCATACGAATGAATTAGAATGGATCTTACGAATGAATTAGAATGGATCGTACGAATGAATTAGAATGGATACATTCGTGCGAATGAATTAGAATGGTTTGTGCGAATGAATAAGAACAGATCGTGCGAATGAATTAGAATGGATCGTACGAATGAATTAGAATGGATCGTGCGAATGAATTAGAATGGATCGTACGAATGAATTAGAATGGATCGTATGAATGAATTAGAATGGATCGTACGAATGAATTAGAATGGATCGTACGAATAAATTAGAATAGATCGTACGAATGAATTAGAATGGATCGTACGAAGGAATTAGAATGGATCGTACGAATGAATTAGAATGGATATATTCGTGCAAATGAATTAGAATGGATCGTATGAATGTATTAGAATGGATCGTATGAGTGAATTAGAATGGATCATACGAATTAATTAGAATGGATCATACGAATGAATTAGAACGGATCGTACGAATGAACTAGAATAGATACATTCGTGCGAATGAATTAGAATGGATTGTGCGAATGAATAAGAACAGATCGTGCGAATGAATTAGAATGGATCGTACGAATGAATTAGAATGGATCGTGTGAATGAATTAGAATGGATCGTACGAATGAATTAGAATGGATACATTTGTGCGAATGAATTAGAGTGGATCGTACGAATGAATTAGAATGGATCGTATGAATGAATTAGAATGGATCGTACGAATAAATTAGAATAGATCGTCCGAATGAATTAGAATGGATCGTACGAATGAATTAGAATGGATCGTACGAATGAACTAGAATGGATACATTCGTGCGAATGAATTAGAATGGATCGTACGAATGAATTAGAATGGATCGTACGAATGAATTAGAATGGATCTTACGAATGAATTAGAATGGATCGTGCGAATGAATTAGAATGGATCTTACGAATGAATTAGAATGGATACATTTGTGCGAATGAATTAGAATGGATCGTACGAATGAATTAGAATGGATCGTATGAATGAATTAGAATGGATCGTACGAATGAATTAGAATGGATCATGCGAATGAATTAGAATGGATCGTACGAATGAATTAGAATGGATCGTACGAATGAACTAGAATGGATACATTCGTGCGAATGAATTAGAATGGATCGTATGAATGAATTAGAATGGATCGTACGATTGAATTAGAATGGATCTTACAAATAAATTAGAATGGATCGTACGAATGAATTAGAATGGATCGTACGAATGAATTAGAATGGATATATTTGTGCGAATGAATTAGAATGGATCGTACGAATGAATTAGAATGGATCGTATGAATGAATTAGAATGGATCGTACGAATGAATTAGAATGGATCGTACGAATAAATTAGAATGGATACATTCGTCCGAATGAATTAGAATGGATCATACGAATGAGTAAGAATGGATCGTACGAATGAAATAGAATAGATTGTACGAATGAATAAAATGGATCGTACGAATGAATTAGAATGGATCGTGCGAATCAATTAGACTGGATCGTGCGAATGAATAAGAATAGATCATACGAATGAATTAGAATGGATCGTACGAATTAATTAGAATGGATACATTCGTGCGAATAAATTAGAATGGATTGTATGAATGAATTAGAATGGATCGTACGAATGAATTAGAATGGATCATACGAATTAATTAGAATGGATCATACGAATGAATTAGAATGGATCGTACGAATGAATTAGAATGGACCGTACGAATGAATTAGAATGGATACATTCGTGCGAATGAATTAGAATGGATTGTGCGAATGAATAAGAACAGATCGTGCGAATAAATTAGAATGGATCGTGCGAATGAATTAGAATGGATCGTACGAATGAATTAGAATGGATCGTACGAATGAATTAGAATAGATCGTACGAATGAATTAGAATAGATCGTAGGAATGAATTAGAATGGATCGTACGAATGAATTAGAATAGATACATTCGTGAGAATGAATTAGAATGGATCGGACGAATGAATTAGAATGGATCGTACGAATGAATTAGAATGGATCAAATGAATGAATTAGAATGGTTACATTCATGCGAATGAATTAGAATGGATCGTACGAATGGATTAGAATGGATCGTACGAATGGATTAGAATGGATACATTCGAGCGAATGAATTAGAATGGATCGTACGAATGAATTAGAATGGATCATACGAATGGATTAGAATGGATCCTACGAATGGATTAGATTGGATAGCTTTGTGCATATGAATTAGAATGGATCATACGAATGAATTAGAATGGATCATATTAATGAATTAGAATGGATCGTACGAATGAATTAGAATGGATACATTCGTGCGAGTGAATTAGAATGAATCATGCGAATCCATTAGACTGGATCGTGCGAATGAATAAAAATGGATCATACGAATGAATTAGAATGGATCGTACGAATTAATTAGAATGGATACATTCGTGCGAATGAATTAGAATGGATTGTTTGAATGAATTAGAATGGATCGTACGAATGAATTACAATGGATCATACGAATTAATTAGAATGGATCGTACGAATTAATTAGAATGGATCGTACGAATGAATTAGAATGGATCGTACGAATGAACTAGAATGGATCGTACGAATGAATTAGAATGGATCGTACGAATGAATTAGAATGGATACATTCGAGCGAATGAATTAGAATGGATCAGACGAATGAATTAGAATGGATCAAATGAATGAATTAGAATGGTTACATTCATGCGAATGAATTAGAATGGATCGTACGAATGGATTAGAATGGATACATTCGTGCGAATGAATTAGAATGGATTGTATGAATGAATTAGAATGGATACTACGAATGAATTAGAATGGATCATATGAGTGAATTAGAATGGATACGAAGGAATTAGAATGGATCGTACGAAGGAATTAGAATGGATCATACGAATGAAATAGAATGGATCATACGAAGGAATTAGAATGGATCGTATGAAGTAATTAGAATGGATCGTACGAAGGAATTAGAATGGATCGTACGAATGAATTAGAATGGATATATTCGTGCAAATGAATTAGAATGGATCGTATGAATGAATTAGAATGGATCGTATGAGTGAATTAGAACGGATAGTACGAATGAAGTAGAATGGATCATATGAATGAATTAGAATGGATACATTCGTGCGAATAAATTAGAATGGATCGTATGAATGAATTAGAATAGATTGTGCGAATGAATTAGAATGGATCGTACGAATGAATTAGAATGGATACATTCGTGCGAATAAATTAGAATGGATTGTATGAATGAATTAGAATGGATCGTACGAATGAATTAGAATGGATTGTAGGAATGAATTAGAATGGATCGTACGAATGAATGAGAATGGATCGTACGAATGAATTAGAATAGATTGCACGAATGAATTAGAATGGATCGTGCGAATGAAATAGAATGGATACAAATGAATTAGAATGGATCATACGAATGAATTAGAATGACGATCCATTCTTACTCATTTGTATGATCCATTCTAATTTATTCGCATGAATGTATCCATTCTAATTCATTCGTACGTCTAATTCATTCGTACGGTCCATTCTAATTCATTCGCACAATCCATTCTATTTCATTCGTACGATCCATTCTTACTCATTCGTATGATCCATTATGGATATATTCGTGCGAATGAATTAGAATGGATCATACCAATGAGTAAGAATGGATCGTATGAATAAAATAGAATGGATTGTGCGAATGAATTGGAATGGATCGTACGAATGAATTAGAATGGATCGTGTGAAAGAATTAGAATGGATTGTATGAATGAATTAGAATAGATCGTATGAATGAATTAGAATGGATCGTACGAATGAATTAGAATGGATCGTACGAATGAATTAGAATGGATACATTCGTGCGAATGAATTAGAATGGATACATTCGTGCGAAAGAATTAGAATAGATCGTATGAATGAATTAGAATGGATCCTATGAATGAATTAGAATGGATCGTGCGAATGAATTAGAATGGATCGTACGAATGAATTAGAATGGATCGTGCTAATGAATTAGAATTGATCGAACGAATGAATTAGCATGGATCGTGCTAATGAATTAGAATGGAACGTACGAATGAATTAGAATGGATCGTGTGAAAGAATTAGAATGGATTGTATGAATGAATTAGAATGAATTCGTACGATCCATTCGAATTCATTCGCACGATCCATTCTAATTCATTCATACGATCCATTCTAATTCATTCATACAATCCATTCTAATTCTTTCACACGATCCATTCTAATTCATTCGTAGGATCCATTCTAATTCATTCGTACAATCTATTCTATTTCATTCGTACGATCCATTCTTACTCATTCGTATGATCCATTCTAATTCATTCGGACGAATGTATCCATTCTAATTTATTCGTACGATCCATTATAATTCATTCGTACGAACCATTCTAATTCATTCGTCCGATCTATTCTAATTCATTCGTCCGATCCATTCTAATTCATTCGCACGAATGTATCCATTCTAATTCATTCGTACTATCCATTCTAATTCATTCGTACGATCTATTCTAATTCATTCGTAAGATCAATTCTAATTCATTCGTACGATCCATTCTAATTCATTCGCACGAATGTATCCATTCTAGTTCATTCGTATGATCCATTCTAATTCATTCGTACGATCCATTCTAATTCATTCGCACGATCCATTCTAATTCATTCGTACGATCCATTCTAATTCATTCATACGATCCATTCTAATTCATTCGTACGATCCCTTCTAATTCATTCGCACAAATGTATCCATTCTAATTCATTCGTACGATCCATTCTAATTCATTCGCACGATCCATTCTAATTCATTCGTACGATCCATTCTAATTCTTTCACACGATCCATTCTAATTCATTCGTACGATCCATTCTAATTCATTCGCGTGATCCATTCTAATTCATTCGTAGGATCCATTCTAATTTATTCATACGATCCATTCTAATTCATTCGTACGATCCATTCTAATTCATTCGCACAAATGTATCCATTCTAATTCATTCGTACGATCCATTCTAATTCATTCGCACGATCCATTCTAATACATTCGTACGATCCATTCTAATTCATTCGCACGATCTGTTCTTATTCATTCGCACAATCCATTCTAATTCATTCGCACGAATGTATCCATTCTAATTCATTCGTACGATCCATTCTAATTCATTCGTATGATCCATTCTAATTAATTCGTATGATCCATTCTAATTCATTCGTACGATCCGTTCTAATTCATTCATACAATCCATTCTAATTCATTCGTACGATCCATTCTAATTCACTCATACGATCCATTCTAATACATTCATACGATCCATTCTAATTCATTTGCACGAATACATCCATTCTAATTCATTCGTACGATCCATTCTAATTCCTTCGTACGATCCATTCTAATTCATTCGTACGATCTATTCTAATTCATTCGTACAATCCATTCTAATTCATTCGTACGATCCATTCTAATTCCTTCGTACGATCCATTCTAATTCATTCGTACGATCCATTCTAATTTATTCGTACAATCTATTCTAATTCATTCGTACGAATGGATACATTCGTGTGAATGAATTAGAATGGATCGTACGAATGAGTAAGAATGGATCGTACGAATGAAATAGAATGGATTGCACGAATGAATTAGAATGGATCGTACTAATGAATTAGAGTAGATCGTGTGAAAGAATTAGAATGGATTGTATGAATGAATTAGAATGGATCGTACGAATGAATTAGAATGGATCGTACGAAGGAATTAGAATGGATCGTACGAATGAATTAGAATGGATCGTACGAATGAATTAGAATAGATCGTACGAATGAATTAGAATGGATCGTACGAAGGAATTAGAATGGATCGTACAAATGAATTAGAATGGATATATTCGTGCAAATGAATTAGAATGGATCGTATGAATGTATTAGAATGGATCGTATGAGTGAATTAGAATGGATCGTGCGAATGAATTAGAATGGATCGTATGAATGAATTAGAATGGATACATTCGTGTGAATGAATTAGAATGGATCGTATGAATGAATTAGAATAGATTTTGTGAATGAATTAGAACTGATCGTACGAATGAATTAGAATGTATACATTCGTGCGAATGAATTAGAATGGATTGTATGAATGAATTAGAATGGATCGTACGAATGAATTAGAATGGATCGTATGAGTGAATTAGAATGGATACGAAGGAATTAGAATGGATCGTACGAAGGAATTAGAATGGATCATACGAATGAAATAGAATGGATCGTACGAAGGAATTAGAATGGATCGTACGAAGGAATTAGAATGGATCATACGAATGAATTAGAATGGATATATTTATGCAAATGAATTAGAATGGATCGTATGAATGAATTAGAATGCATCGTATGAGTGAATTAGAACGGATAGTACGAATGAAGTAGAATGGATCGTATGAATGAATTAGAATGGATACATTCGTGCGAATGAATTAGAATGGATCGTATGAATGAATTAGAATAGATTGTGCGAATGAATTAGAATGGATCGTACGAATGAATTAGAATGGATACATTCGTGCGAATAAATTAGAATGGATTGTATAAATGAATTAGAATGGATCGTACGAATGAATTAGAATGGATTGTACGAATGAATTAGAATAGATTGCGCGCGAATGAATTAGAATGGATCGTACGAATGAATTAGAATGGATCGTACGATGGAATTAGAATGGATCGTACGAATGAATTAGAATGGATCGTACGAATGAATTAGAATGAATCGTACGAAGGAATTAGAATGGATCGTACGAATGAATTAGAATGGATCGTACGATTGAATTAGAATGGATCATACGAATGAGTAAGAATGGATCGTATGAATGAATTAGATTGGATCGTACGATCCATTCTAATTCATTAGCATGGATCGTGCTAATGAATTAGAATGGAATATACGAATGAATTAGAATGGATCGTAGAATGGATCGTACGAATTAATTAGAATGAATTAGAATGGATCGTACGAATGAATTAGAATAGATCATAGGAATGAATTAGAATGGATCGTGCAAATGAATTAGAATGGATACATTCGTGAGAATGAATTAGAATGGATCGTGCAAATGAATTAGAATGGATCGTACGAATGAATTAGAATGGATTGTACGAATGGATTAGAATGGATCCTACGAATGGATTAGAATGGATACCTTTGTGCATATGAATTAGAATGGATCGTACGAATGAATTAGAATGGATCATATTAATGAATTAGAATGAATCGTACGAATGAATTAGAATGGATACATTCGTGCACGATCTATTCTAATTCATTCGCACGAATGTATCCATTCTAATTCATTCGTACGATCCATTCTAATTCATTAATATGATCCATTCTAATTCATTCGTACGATCCATTCTAATTCATATGCACAAAGGTGTCCATTCTAATTCATTCGTACGATCCATTCTAATTCAGGATCGTACGAATGAATTTGAATGGATACATTCGTGCGAATGAATTAGAATTGATCGTACGAATGAATTAGAATGGATCGTGCGAATGAATTAGAATGGATCGTACGAATGAATTAGAATGGATCGTACGAATGAACTAGAATGGATACATTCGTGCGAATGAATTAGAATGGATCGTACGAATGAATTAGAATGGATCGTACGAATGAATTAGAATGGATCTTACGAATGAATTAGAATGGATCGTACGAATGAATTAGAATGGATCGTGCGAATGAATTAGAAAGGATACATTCGTGCGAATGAATTAGAATAAATCGGACGAATGAATTAGAATGGATCGTACGAATGAATTAGAATGGATCAAATGAATGAATTAGAATGGTTACATTCATGCGAATGAATTAGAATGGATCGTACGAATGGATACATTCGAGCGAATGAATTAGAATGGATCGTACGAATGAATTAGAATGGATCGTACGAATGGATTAGAATGGATCCTACGAATGGATTAGAATGGATACCTTTGTGCATATGAATTAGAATGGATCGTACGAATGAATTAGAATGGATCATATTAATGAATTAGAATGGATCGTACGAATGAATTAGAATGGATACATTCGTGCGAATGAATTAGAATGGATCGTGCGAATGAATTAGAATGGATCTTACGAATGAATTAGAATGGATCGTACGAATGAATTAGAATGGATCGTACGAATGAATTAGAATAGATACATTCGTGCGAATGAATTAGAATGGATCGGACGAATGAATTAGAATGGATCGTACGAATGAATTAGAATGGATCGTACGAATGAATTAGAATGGATCGTATGAATAAATTAGAATGGATACATTCGTCCGAATGAATTAGAATGGATCATACGAATGAGTAAGAATGGATCGTACGAATAAAATAGAATAGATTGTACGAATGAATTAGAATGGATCATACGAATGAGTAAGAATGCATCGTACGACTGAAATAGAATAGATTGTACGAATGAATTAGAATGGATCCTACGAATGAATTAGAATAGATCGTGTGAAAGAATTAGAATGGATTGTATGAATGAATTAAAATGAATTCGTACGATCCATTCGAAATCATTCGCACGATCCATTCTAATTCATTCATACGATCCATTCTAATTCATTCATACAATCCATTCTAATTCTTTCACACGATCCATTCTAATTCATTCGTAGGATCTATTCTAATTCATTCGTACAATCTATTCTATTTCATTCGTACGATCCATTCTTACTCATTCGTATGATCCATTCTAATTCATTCGGACGAATGTATCCATTCTAATTTATTCGTACGATACATTCTAATTCATTCGTACGATCCATTCTAATTCATTCGTACGATCCATTCTAATTCATTCGTCCGATCCATTCTAATTCATTCGCACGAATGTATCCATTCTAATTCATTCTTACGATCCATTCTAATTCATTCGTACGATCCATTCTAATTCATTCGTAAGATCCATTCTAATTCATTCGTACGATCCATTCTAATTCATTCGTACGATCCATTCTAATTCATTCGCACGAATGTATCCATTCTAGTTCATTCGTACGATCTATTCTAATTCATTCGTACGATCCATTCTAATTCATTCGCACGATCCATTCTAATTCATTCGTACGATCCATTCTAATTCATTCATACGATCCATTCTAATTCATTCGTACGATCCATTCTAATTTATTTGCACAAATATATCCATTCTAATTCATTCATACGATCCATTCTAATTCATTCGCACGATCCATACTAATTCATTCGTACGATCCATTCTAATTCATTCGCACGATCAGTTCTTATTCATTCGCACAATCCATTCTAATTCATTCGCACGAATGTATCCATTCTAATTCATTCGTACAATCCATTCTAATTCATTCGTACGATCCATTCTAATTCATTCGTATGATCCATTCTAATTAATTCGTATGATCCATTCTAATTCATTCGTACGATCCATTCTAATTCATTCATACAATCCATTCTAATTCATTCGCACGAATGTATCCATTCTAATTAATTCGTACGATCCATTCTAATTCATTCGTATGATCTATTCTTATTCATTCGCACGATCCAGTCTAATTGATTCGCACGATCTATTCTAATTCATTCGCACGAATGTATCCATTCTAATTCATTCATACGATCCATTCTAATTCATTCGTACAATCCATTCTAATTCACTCATACGATCCATTCTAATACATTCATACGATCCATTCTAATTCATTTGCACGAATATATCCATTTAATTCATTCGTACGATCCACTCTAATTCCTTCGTACGATCCATTCTAATTTATTCGTACGATCTATTCTAATTCATTCGTACGATCCATTCTAATTCATTCGTACGATCCATTCTAATTCATTCGTACGATCCATTCTAATTCATTCATACAATCCATTCTAATTCTTTCACACGATCCATTCTAATTCATTCGTACGATCCATTCTAATTCATTCATACAATCCATTTTAATTCTTTCACACGATCCATTCTAATTCATTCGTACGATCCATTCTAATTCATTCGTGCAATCCATTCTATTTCATTTGTACGATCCATTCTTACTCATTCGTACGATCCATTCTAATTCATTCATACGATCCAGTCAAATTCATTCATACGATCCATTCTAATTCATTCGCACAAATGTATCCATTCTAATTCATTCGTACGATCCATTCTAATTCATTCGCACGATCCATTCTAATTCATTCGTACGATCCATTCTAATTCATTCGCACGATCTGTTCTTATTCATTCGCACAATCCATTCTAATTCATTCGCACGAATGTATCCATTCTAATTCATTCATACGATCCATTCTAATTCATTCGTACGATCCATTGTAATTCACTCATACGATCCATTCTAATACATTCATACGATCCATTCTAATTCATTTGCACGAATATATCCATTCTAATTCATTCGTACGATCCATTCTAATTCCTTCGTACGATCCATTCTAATTCATTCGTACGATCTATTCTAATTCATTCGTACGATCCATTCTAATTCATTCGTACGATCCATTCTAATTCCTTCGTACGATCCATTCTAATTCATTCGTACGATCCATTCTAATTCATTCGTACAATCTATTCTAATTCATTCGTACGAATGGATACATTCGTGTGAATGAATTAGAATGGATCGTACGATCGTGTGAAAGAATTAGAATGGATTGTATGAATGAATTAGAATGGATCGTACGAATGAATTAGAATGGATCTTACGAATGAATTAGAATGGATCGTACGAATGAATTAGAATGGATCGTACGAATGAATTAGAATGGATACATTCGTGCGAATGAATTAGATGGATCGAGCACGAATGTATCCATTCTAATTCATTCGTACGATCCATTGTAATTCATTAATATGATCCATTCTAATTCATTCGTACGATCCATTCTAATTCATATGCACAAAGGTATCCATTCTAATCCATTCGTAGGATCCATTCTAATCCATTCGTACGATCCATTCTAATTCATTCGTACGATCCATTCTAATTCATTTGCTCGAATGTATCCATTCTAATCCATTCGTGCGATCCATTCTAATCTATTCGTACGATCCATTCTAATTCATTCGCATAAATGTAACCATTCTAATTCATTCATTTGATCCATTCTAATTCATTCGTACGATCCATTCTAATTCATTCGTCCGATCCATTCTAATTCATTCGCACGATCCATTCTAATTCATTCATTTGATCCATTCTAATTCAAATGAATGAATTAGAATGGTTACATTCATGCGAATGAATTAGAATGGATCGTACGAATGGATTAGAATGGATCGTACGAATGGATACATTCGAGCGAATGAATTAGAATGGATCGTACGAATGATTTAGAATGGATCATACGAATGGATTAGAATGGATCCTACGAATGGATTAGAATGGATACCTTTGTGCATATGAATTAGAATGGATCGTACGAATGAATTAGAATGGATCATATTAATGAATTAGAATGGATCGTACGAATGAATTAGAATCGATACATTCGTGTGAATGAATTAGAATGGATCGTGCGAATCCATTAGACTGGATCGTGCGAATGAATAAGAATGGATCATACAAATGAATTAGAATGGATCGTACGAATTAATTAGAATGGATACATTCGTGCGAATGAATTAGAATGGATTGTATGAATGAATTAGAATGGATCGTACGAATGAATTAGAATGGATCATACGAATTAATTAGAATGGATCATACGAATGAATTAGAATGGATCGTACGAATGAATTAGAATGGATCGTACGAATAAACTAGAATGGATCGTACGAATGAACTAGAATGGATACATTCGTACGAATGAATTAGAATGGATCGTACGAATGAATTGGAATGGATCGTACGAATGAATTAGAATGGATCTTACGAATGAATTAGAATGGATCGTACGAACGAATTAGAATGGATCGTACGAATGAATTAGAATGGATACATTCGTGCGAATGAATTAGAATGGATCGGACGAATGAATTAGAATGGATCGTACGAATGAATTAGAATGGATCAAATGAATGAATTAGAATGGTTACATTCATGCGAATGAATTAGAATGGATCGTACGAATGGATTAGAATGGACCGTACGAATGGATTAGAATGGATACATTCGTGCGAATGAATTAGAATGGATTGTATGAATGAATTAGAATGGATCGTACGAATGAATTAGAATGGACCGTATGAGTGAATTAGAATGGATACGAAGGAATTAGAATGGATCGTACGAAGGAATTAGAATGGATCATACGAATGAAATAGAATGGATCGTACGAAGGAATTAGAATGGATCGTACGAAGGAATTAGAATGGATCGTACGAATGAATTAGAATGGATATATTCGTGCAAATGAATTAGAATGGATCGTATGAATGAATTAGAATGGATCGTATAAGTGAATTAGAACGGATAGTATGAATGAAGTAGAATGGACCGTATGAATGAATTAGAATGGATACATTCGTGCGAATGAATTAGAATGGATCGTATGAATGAATTAGAATAGATTGTGCGAATGAATTAGAATGGATCGTACGAATGAATTAGAATGGATACATTCGTGCGAATAAATTAGATTGGATTGTATGAATGAATTAGAATGGATCGTACGAATGAATTAGAATGGATCGTACGAATGAATTAGAATAGATTGCGCGAATGAATTAGAATGGATCGTGCGAATGAAATAGAATGGATACAAATGAATTGAATGGATCATACGAATGAATTAGAATGACGATCCATACTTACTCATTCGTATGATCCATTCTAATTTATTCGCACGAATGTATCCATTCTAATTCATTCGTACGTCTAATTCATTCGTACGGTCCATTCTAATTCATTCGCACAATCCATTCTATTTCATTCGTACGATCCATTCTTACTCATTCGTATGATCCATTATGGATACATTCGTCCGAATGAATTAGAATGGATCATACGAATGAGTAAGAATGGATCGTATGAATGAAATAGAATGGATTGTGCGAATGAATTAGAATGGATCGTACGAATGAATTAGAATGGATCATGTGAAAAAATTAGAATGGATTGTATGAATGAATTAGAATAGATCGTATGAATGAATTAGAATGGATCGTACGAATGAATTAGAATGGATCGTATGAATGAATTAGAATGGATACATTCGTGCGAATGAATTAGAATGGATCGTACGAATGAATTAGAATGGATCGTACGAATGAATTAGAATGGATCGTACGAATGGATTAGAATGGATCCTACGAATGAATTAGAATGGATACATTCGTGCGAAGGAATTAGAATGGATTGTGCAAATGAATAAGAACAGATCGTGCGAATGAATTAGAATGGATCGTACGAATGAATTAGAATGGATCATGCGAATGAATTAGAATGGATCGTACGAATGAATTAGAATGGATACATTTGTGCGAATGAATTAGAATGGATCGTACAAATGAATTAGAATGGATCGTACGAATGAATTAGAATAGATTGTGCGAATGAATTAGAATGGATCGTACGAATGAATTAGAATGGATCGTACGAATGAATTAGAATGGATCATACGAGTGAGTAAGAATGGATCGTACGAATGAATTAGAATGGATCGTACGAATGAATTAGAATGGATCGTACGAATAAATTAGAATGGATACATTCGTCCGAATGAATTAGAATGGATCATACGAATGAGTAAGAATGGATCGTACGAATGAAATACAATAGATTGTACGAATGAATTAGAATGGATCGTACGAATGAATTAGAATGGATCGTACGGATGAATTAGAATGGATCATACGAATGAATTAGAATGGATCATACGAATGAGTAAGAATGGATCGTACGAATGAAATAGAATGGATTGTACGAATGAATTAGAATGGATACATTCGTGCGAACGAATTAGAATGGATCATATGAATGAATTAGAATGGATCGTACGAATGAATTAGAATGGATCATACGAATGAATTAGAATGCATCGTACGAAAGAATTAGAATGGATATATTCGTGCGAATGAATTAGAATGGATCGTACGAATGAATTAGACTGGATCGTATGAATGAATTTGAATGGATACATTTGTGCGAATGAATCTAAATGAATTGTATGAATGAATTACAATGATTCGTACGAATGAATTAGAATGGATCGTACGAATTAATTAGAATAGTTCATACGAATGAATTAGAATGAATCGTATGAATGAATTAGAATGGTTACATTCGTGCGAATGAATTAGAATAGATCGTACGAATGAATTAGAATGGATCGTACGAATAAATTAGAATGGATCGTGGGAATGAATTAGAATGAATCGTACGAATAAATTAGAATGGATCCACCGAATGAGTTAGAATGGATCATACGAATGAATTAGAATGGATTGTACGAATGAATTAGAATGGATTGTGCGAATGAATTAGAATGGATCGTATGAATGAATAAGAATGGATCGTACGAATGAATTAGAATGGATCGTGCGAATGAATTAGCATGAATCGTACGAATGTATTAGAATGGATCGTACGAATGAATTCGAATGAATCATACGATCCATTCTAATTCATTCGTACGATCCATTCAAATTCATTCGCACGAATATATCCATTCTAGTTCATTCGTACAATCCATTCTAGTTCATTCGTACGATCCATTCTAATTCATTCGTACGATCCATTCTAATTCATTCGTATGATCCATTCTAATTAATTCGTATGATCCATTCTAATTCATTCGTACGATCCATTCTAATTCATTCATACAATCCATTCTAATTCATTCGCACGAATGTATCTATTCTAATTAATTCATACGATCCATTCTAATTCATTCGTATGATCTATTCTTATTCATTCGCACGATCCAGTCTAATTGATTCGCACGATCCATTCTAATTCATTCGCACGAATGTATCCATTCTAATTCATTCATACGATCCATTCTAATTCATTCGTACGATCCATTCTAATTCACTCTACGATCCATTCTAATACATTCATACGATCCATTCTAATTCATTTGCACGAATATATCCATTCTAATTCATTCGTACGATCCACTCTAATTCCTTCGTACGATCCATTCTAATTCATTCGTACGATCTATTCTAATTCATTCGTACGATCCATTCTAATTCATTCGTACGATCCATTCTAATTCATTCGTACGATCCATTCTAATTCATTCATACAATCCATTCTAATTCTTTCACACGATCCATTTTAATTCATTCGTACGATCCATTCTAATTCATTCATACAATCCATTCTAATTCTTTCACACGATCCATTCTAATTCATTCGTACGATCCATTCTAATTCATTCGTGAAATCCATTCTATTTCATTCGTACGATCCATTTTTACTCATTCGTACGATCCATTCTAATTCATTCATACAATCCAGTCTAATTCATTCGTACGATCCATTCTAATTCATTCGCACAAATGTATCCATTCTAATTCATTCGTACGATCCATTCTAATTCATTCGCACGATCCATTCTAATTCATTCGTACGATCCATTCTAATTCATTCGCACGATCTGTTCTTATTCATTCGCACAATCCATTCTAATTCATTCGCACGAATGTATCCATTCTAATTCATTCATACGATCCATTCTAATTCATTCGTACGATCCATTGTAATTCACTCATACGATCCATTCTAATACATTCATACGATCCATTCTAATTCATTTGCACGAATATATCCATTCTAATTTATTCGTACGATCCATTCTAATTCCTTCATACGATCCATTCTAATTCATTCGTACGATCTATTTTAATTCATTCGTACGATCCATTCTAATTCATTCGTACGATCCATTCTAATTCCTTCGTACGATCCATTCTAATTCATTCGTACGATCCATTCTAATTCATTCGTACAATCTATTCTAATTCATTCGTACGAATGGATACATTCGTGTGAATGAATTAGAATGGATCGTACGATCGTGTGAAAGAATTAGAATGGATTGTATCAATGAATTAGAATGGATCGTACGAATGAATTAGAATGGATCTTACGAATGAATTAGAATGGATCGTACGAATGAATTAGAATGGATACATTCGTGCGAATGAATTAGATGGATCGAGCACGAATGTATCCATTCTAATTCATTCGTACGATCCATTGTAATTCATTAATATGATCCATTCTAATTCATTCGTACGATCCATTCTAATTCATATGCACAAAGGTATCCATTCTAATCCATTCGTAGGATCCATTCTAATCCATTCGTACGATCCATTCTAATTCATTCGTACGATCCATTCTAATTCATTCGCTCGAATGTATCCATTCTAATCCATTCGTACGATCCATTCTAATCCATTCGTACGATCCATTCTAATTCATTCGCATGAATGTAACCATTCTAATTCATTCATTTGATCCATTCTAATTCATTCGTACGATCCATTCTAATTCATTCGTCCGATCCATTCTAATTCATTCGCACGATCCATTCTAATTCATTCATTTGATCCATTCTAATTCAAATGAATGAATTAGAATGGTTACATTCATGTGAATGAATTAGAATGGATCGTACGAATGGATTAGAATGGATCGTACGAATGGATTAGAATGGATACATTCGAGCGAATGAATTAGAATGGATCATACGAATGATTTAGAATGGATCATACGAATGGATTAGAATGGATCCTACGAATGGATTAGAATGGATACCTTTGTGCATATGAATTAGAATGGATCGTACGAATGAATTAGAATGGATCATATTAATGAATTAGAATGGATCGTACGAATGAATTAGAATCGATACATTCGTGCGAATGAATTAGAATGGATCGTGCGAATCCATTAGACTGGATCGTGCGAATGAATAAGAATGGATCATACAAATGAATTAGAATGGATCGTACGAATTAATTAGAATGGATACATTCGTGCGAATGAATTAGAATGGATTGTATGAATGAATTAGAATGGATCGTACAAATGAATTAGAATGGATCATACTAATTAATTAGAATGGATCATACGAATGAATTAGAATGGATCGTACGAATGAATTAGAATGGATCGTACGAATGAACTAGAATGGATCGTACGAATGAACTAGAATGGATACATTCGTACGAATGAATTAGAATGGATCGTACGAATGAATTGGAATGGATCATACGAATGAATTAGAATGGATCTTACGAATGAATTAGAATGGATCGTACGAACGAATTAGAATGGATCGTACGAATGAATTAGAATGGATACATTCGTGCGAATGAATTAGAATGGATCGGACGAATGAATTAGAATGTATCGTACGAATGAATTAGAATGGATCAAATGAATGAATTAGAATGGTTACATTCATGCGAATGAATTAGAATGGATCGTACGAATGGATTAGAATGGACCGTACGAATGGATTAGAATGGATACATTCGTGCGAATGAATTAGAATGGATTGTATGAATGAATTAGAATGGATCGTACGAATGAATTAGAATGGACCGTATGAGTGAATTAGAATGGATACGAAGGAATTAGAATGGATCGTACGAAGGAATTAGAATGGATCATATGAATGAAATAGAATGGATCGTACGAAGGAATTAGAATGGATCGTACGAAGGAATTAGAATGGATATGTTCGTGCAAATGAATTAGAATGGATCGTATGAATGAATTAGAATGGATCATATGAGTGAATTAGAACGGATAGTACGAATGAAGTAGAATGGACCGTATGAATGAATTAGAATGGATACATTCGTGCGAATGAATTAGAATGGATCGTATGAATGAATTAGAATAGATTGTGCGAATCAATTAGAATGGATCGTACGAATGAATTAGAATGGATACATTCGTGCGAATAAATTAGATTGGATTGTATGAATGAATTAGAATGGATCGTACGAATGAATTAGAATGGATCGTACGAATGAATTAGAATAGATTGCGCGAATGAATTAGAATGGATCGTGCGAATGAAATAGAATGGATACAAATGAATTAGAATGGATCATACGAATGAATTAGAATGACGATCCATACTTACTCATTCGTATGATCCATTCTAATTTATTCGCACGAATGTATCCTTTCTAATTCATTCGTACGTCTAATTCATTCGTACGGTCCATTCTAATTCATTCGCACAATCCATTCTATTTCATTCGTACGATCCATTCTTACTCATTCGTATGATCCATTATGGATACATTCGTGCGAATGAATTAGAATGGATCATACGAATGAGTAAGAATGGATCGTACGAATGAAATAGAATGGATTGTGCGAATGAATAAGAATGGATCGTACGAATGAATTAGAATGGATCGTGTGAAAGAATTAGAATGGATTGTATGAATGAATTAGAATAGATCGTATGAATGAATTAGAATAGATCGTACGAATGAATTAGAATGGATCGTACGAATGAATTAGAATGGATCGTATGAATGAATTAGAATGGATACATTCGTGCGAATGAATTAGAATGGATCGTACGAATGAATTAGAATGGATCGTACGAATGGATTAGAATGGATCCTACGAATGAATTAGAATGGATACATTCGTGCGAATGAATTAGAATGGATTGTGCAAATGAATAAGAACAGATCGTGCGAATGAATTAGAATGGATCGTATGAATGAATTAGAATGGATCGTGCGAATGAATTAATGGATCATACGAATGAATTAGAATAGATTGTGCGAATGAATTAGAATGGATCGTACGAATGAATTAGAATGGATCGTACGAATGAATTAGAATGGATCATACGACTGAGTAAGAATGGATCGTACGAATGAATTAGAATGGATCGTACGAATGAATTAGAATGGATCGTACGAATAAATTAGAATGGATACATTCGTCCGAATGAATTAGAATGGATCATACGAATGAGTAAGAATGGATCGTACGAATGAAATACAATAGATTATACGAATGAATTAGAATGGATCGTACGAATGAATTAGAATGGATCGTACGAATGAATTAGAATGGATCATACGAATGAATTAGAATGGATCATACGAATGAGTGAGAATGGATCGTACGAATGAAATAGAATGGATTGTACGAATGAATTAGAATGGATACATTCGTGCGAATGAATTAGAATGGATCATATGAATGAATTAGAATGGATCGTACGAATGAATTAGAATGGATCGTACGAATGAATTAGAATGCATCGTACGAAAGAATTAGAATGGATATATTCGTGCGAATGAATTAGAATGGATCGTACGAATGAATTAGACTGGGTCGTATGAATGAATTTGAATGGATACATTTGTGCGAATGAATCTAAATGAATTGTATGAATGAATTACAATGGATCGTACGAATGAATTAGAATGGATCGTACGAATGAATTAGAATAGCTCATACGAATGAATTAGAATGAATCGTATGAATAAATTAGAATGGTTACATTCGTGCGAATGAATTAGAATAGATCGTACGAATGAATTAGAATGGATCGTACGAATAAATTAGAATGGATCGTGGGAATGAATTAGAATGAATCGTACGAATAAATTAGAATGGATCCACCGAATGAGTTAGAATGGATCATACGAATGAATTAGAATGGATTGTACGAATGAATTAGAATGGATTGTGCGAATGAATTAGAATGGATCGTATGAATGAATAAGAATGGATCGTACGAATGAATTAGAATGGATCGTACGATCCATTCTAATTCATTCGTAAGATCCATTCTAATTCATTCATACGATCCATTCTAATTCATTCGTACGATCCATTCTAATTCATTCGCACGAATGTATCCATTCTAGTTCATTCGTACGATCCATTCTAATTCAATCGTACGATCCATTCTAATTCATTCGCACGATCCATTCTAATTCATTCGTACGATCCATTCTAATTCATTCGCACGAATATATCCATTCTAGTTCATTCGTACGATCCATTCTAGTTCATTCGTACGATCCATTCTAATTCATTCGTACGATCCATTCTAATTCATTCGTATGATCCATTCTAATTAATTCGTATGATCCATTCTAATTCAATCGTACGATCCATTCTAATTCATTCATACAATCCATTCTAATTCATTCGCACGAATGTATCCATTCTAATTAATTCGTACGATCCATTCTAATTCATTCGTATGATTCATTCTTATTCATTCGCTTGATCCAGTCTAATGGATTCGCACGATCCATTCTAATTCATTCGCACGAATGTATCCATTCTAATTCATTCGTACGATCCATTCTAATTCATTAATATGATCTATTCTAATTCATTCGCACGATCCATTCTAATTCATTCGTATGATCCATTCTAATTCATTTGTACGATCCATTCTAATTCATTCGCACGATCCATTCTAATTCATTCGTACATTCTATTCTATTTCATTCGTACGATCCATTCAAACTCATTCGTATGATCCATTCTAATTCATTCAGACGAATGTATCCATTCTAATTTATTCGTACGATCCATTCTAATTCATTCGTACGATCCATTCTAATTCATTCGTACGATCCATTCTAATTCATTCGTCCGATCCATTCTAATTCATTCGCACGAATGTATCCATTCTAGTTCATTCGTACGATCCATTCTAATTCATTTGTACGATCCATTCTAATTCATTCGTCCGATCCATTCTAATTCATTCGCACGAATGTATCCATTCTAATTCATTCGTACGGTCCATTCTAATTCGTTCGCACAATCTATTCTATTTCATTCGTACGATCCATTCTTACTCATTCGTATGATACATTATGGATATATTCGTGCGAATGAATTAGAATGGATCATACGAATGAGTAAGAATGGATCGTACGAATGAAATAGAATGGATTGTGCGAATGAATTAGAATGGATCGTACGAATGAATTAGAATGGATCGTGTGAAAGAATTAGAATGGATTGTATGAATGAATTAGAATGGATCGTACGAATGAATTAGAATGGATCGTACGAATGAATTAGAATGGATCGTACGAATGAATTAGAATGGATCTTACGAATGAATTAGAATGGATCGTACGAATGAATTAGAATGGATCGTACGAATAAATTAGAATGGATACATTCGTCCGAATGAATTAGAATGGATCATACGAATGAGTAAGAATGGATCGTACGAATGAAATAGAATAGATTGTACGAATGAATTAGAATGGATCCTACGAATGAATTAGAATAGATCGTGTGAAAGAATTAGAATGGATTGTATGAATGAATTAGAATGAATTCGTACGATCCATTCGAATTCATTCGCACGATCCATTCTAATTCATTCATACGATCTATTCTAATTCATTCGTACGATCCATTCTAATTCATTCGTACGATCCATTCTAATTCATTCGTGCGAATGAATTAGAATCGATCGTACGAATGAATTAGAATGGATCGTACGAATGAATTAGAATGGATCGTAAGATTGAATTAGAATGGATCGTGTGAATGAATTAGAATGGATCGTACGAATGAATTAGAATGGATCGTACGAATGAACAAGAATGGATACATTCGTGCGAATGAATTAGAATGGATCGTACGAATGAATCAGAATGGATCGTACGAATGAATTAGAATGGATCTTGCGAATGAATTAGAATGGATCGTACGAACGCACGATCCATGCTAATTCATTCGTTCGATCAATTCTAATTCATTAGCACGATCCATTCTAATTCATTCGTACGATCCATTCTAATTCATTCGCACGATCCATTCTAATTCATTCGTACGATCCATTCTAATTCTTTCACACGATCCATTCTAATTCATTCGTACGATCTATTCTAATTCATTCGTACGATCCATTCTAATTTCATTCGTACGATCCATTCTAATTCATTCGCTCGAATGTATCCATTCTAATCCATTCGTACGATCCATTCTAATTCATTCGCATGAATGTAACCATTCTAATTCATTCATTTGATCCAATCTAATTCATTCGTATGATCCATTCTAATTCATTCGTCCGATCCATTCTAATCCATTTGTAAGATCCATTCTAATTCATTCGTACGATCCATTCTAATTCATTCGTACGATCCATTCTAATTCATTAATATGATCCATTCTGATTCATTCGTACGATCCATTCTAATTCATATGCACAAAGGTATGCATTCTAATTCATTCGTACGATCCATTCTAATTCAGGATCGTACGAATGAATTAGAATGGATATATTCGTGCGAATGAATTAGAATTGATCGTACGAATGAATTAGAATGGATCGTGCGAATGAATTAGAATGGATCGTACGATTGAATTAGAATGGATCGTACGAATGAACTAGAATGGATACATTCGTGCGAATGAATTAGAATGGATCGTACGAATGAATTAGAATGGATCGTACGAATGAATTAGAATGGATCGTACGAATGAATTAGAATGGATACATTCGTGCGAATGAATTAGAATGGATCGGACGAATGAATTAGAATGGATCGTACGAATGAATTAGAATGGATCAAATGAATGAATTAGAATGGTTACATTCATGCGAATGAATTAGAATGGATCGTACGAATGGATTAGAATGGATCGTACGAATGGATTCGAATGGATACATTCGAGCAAATGAATTAGAATGGATCGTATGAATGAAATTAGAATGGATCGTACGAATGAATTAGAATAGATCGTACGAATGAATTAGAATGGATCGTACGAATGAATTAGAATGGATTGTACGAATAAATTAGAATGGATACATTCGTCCGAATGAATTTGAATGGATCATACGAATGAGTAAGAATGGATCGTACGAATGAAATAGAATAGATTGTACGAATGAATTAGAATGGATCCTATGAATGAATTAGAATGGATCGTGTGAAAGAATTAGGATGGATTGTATGAATGAATTAGAATGGATCGTATGAATGAATTAGAATGGATCGTGCGAATGAATTTGAATGGATCGTACGAATTCATTCTAATTCATTCATACAATCTATTCTAATTCTTTCACACGATCCATTCTAATTCATTCGTACGTTCCATTCTAATTCATTAGCACGATCCATGCCAATTCATTTGTTCGATCAATTATAATTCATTAGCACGATCCATTCTAATTCATTCGTACGATCCATTCTAATTCATTCGTACGATCTATTCTAATTCATTCGTACGATCCATTCTAATTCCTTCGTACGATCCATTCTAATTCATTCGTACGATCCATTCTAATTCATTCGTGCAATCCATTCTATTTTATTCATACGATCCATTCTTACTCATTCGTACGATCCATTCTAATTCATTCACACGAATGTATCCATTCGTACGAATGAATTAGAATAGATTGTACGAATGAATTAGAATGGATCGTACGAATGAATTAGAATGTATCGTACAAAGGAATTAGAATGGAACGAACGAATGAATTAGAATGGATCGTACGAATGAATTAGAATAGATCGTACGAATGAATTAGAATGGATCATACGAAGGAATTAGAATGGATCGTACGAATGAATTAGAATGGATATATTCGTGCAAATGAATTAGAATGGATCGTATGAATGTATTAGAATGGATCGTATGAGTGAATTAGAATGGATCGTACGAATGAATTAGAATGGATTGTATGAATGAATTAGAATGGATCATACGAATGAATTAGAATGGATCATACGAATTAATTAGAATGGATCATACGAATGAATTAGAATGGATCGTACGAATGAATTAGAATGGATACATTCGTGCGATCCATTCTAATTCATTCGCACAATCCATTCTATTTCATTCGTACGATCCATTCTTACTCATTGGTACGATCCATTCTAATTCATTCGCACGAATGTATCCATTCTAATTCATTCGTACGAATCCATTCTAATTCATTCACACGATCTATTCTAATTCATTCGCATGAATGTTACCATTCTAATTCATTCGTACGATCCATTCTAATTCATTCGTACGATCCATTCTAATTCTTTCACACGATCCATTCTAATTCATTCACACGAATGTATCCATTTGTACGAATGAATTAGAATAGATTGCGAATGAATTAGAATGGATCATACGAATGAATTAGAATGGATCGTATGAATGAATTAGAATGGATCGTGCGAATGAATTCGAATGGATCGTACGATCCATTCTAATTCATTCATACAATCCATTCTAATTCATTCGCACGAATGTATCCATTCTAATCCATTCTTACGATCCATTCTAATCCATTCGTACGATCCATTCTAATTCATTCGCACAAATGTATCCATTCTAATTCATTCGTACGATCCATTCTAATTCATTCGCACAAATGTATCCATTCTAATTCATTCGTACGATCCATTCTAATTCATTTGTACGATCCATTCTAATTCATTCGTACGTTCCATTCTAATTCATTCGTACGATCCATTCTAATTAATTCGTATGATCCATTCTAATTAATTCGTATGATCCATTCTAATTCATTCGTACGATCCATTCTAATTCATTCGTACGATCCATTCTAATTCATTCGCACAATCCATTCTATTTCATTCGTACGATCCATTCTTACTCATTGGTACGATCCATTCTAATTCATTCGCACGAATGTATCCATTCTAATTCATTCATACAAATCCATTCTAATTCATTCGTACAATCCATTCTATTTCATTCGTACGATCCATTCTTACTCATTCGTATGATCCATTCTAATTCATTCGCACGAATGTATCCATTCTAAATCATTTGTATGATCCATTCTAATTCATTCGTACGATCCATTCTAAATCATTCGTACAATCCATTCTATTTCATTCGTACGATCAATTCTAATTCATTAGCACGATCTATTCTAATTCATTCGTACGATCCATTCATATTCATTCGCACGATCCATTCTAATTCTATTCTAATCCATTCGTATGATCCATTCTAATTCATTCGCATGAATGTAAGCATTCTAATTCATTCATTTGATCCATTCTAATTCATTCGTACGATCCATTCTAATTCATTCGTCCGATCCATTCTAATTCATTCGCACGAATGTATCCATTCTAAACCATTCATACGATCCATTCTAATTTATTCGTACGATCCATTCTAATTCATTCATAAGATCCATTCTAATTCATTCGTACAATCCATTCTAATTCATTCGCACGAATGTATCCATTCTAGTTCATTCGTACGATCCATTCTAATTCATTCGTACGATCCATTCTAATTCATTCGTACGATCCATTCAAATTCATTCGTACGATCCATTCTAATTCATTCATACGATTTATTCTAATTCATTCGTACGATCCATTCTAATTCATTCGCACAAATGTATCCATTCTAATTCATTCGTACGATCCATTCTAATTCATTCGCACGATCCATTCTAATTCATTCGTACGATCCATTCTAATTCTTTCACACGATCCATTCTAATTCATTCGTACGATCCATTCTAATTCATTCGCACGATCCATTCTAATTCATTCATATGATCCATTCTAATTCATTCATATGATCCATTCTAATTCATTCATACGATCCATTCTAATTCATTCGTACGATCCATTCTAATTCATTCGCACAAAAGTATCCATTCCAATTCATTCGTACGATCAATTCTAATTCATTCGCACGATCCATTCTAATTCATTCGTACGATCCATTCTAATTCATTCGCACGATCTGTTCTTATTCATTCGCACAATCCATTCTAATTCATTCGCAAGAATGTATCCATTCTAATTCATTCGTACGATCCATTCTAATTCATTCATACGATCCATTCTAATTAATTCGTATGATCCATTCTAATTCATTCGTACGATCCATTCTAATTCATTCATACCATCCATTCTAATTCATTCGTACGAACCATTATAATTCACTCATACGATCCATTCTAATACATTCATACGATCCATTCTAATTCATTTGCACGAATATATCCATTCTAATTCATTCGTACGATCCATTCTAATTCCTTCGTACGATCCATTCTAATTCATTCGTACGATCTATTCTAATTCATTCGTACGATCCATTCTAATTCCTTCGTACGATCCATTCTAATTCATTCGTACGATCCATTCTAATTCATTCGTACAATCTATTCTAATTCATTCGTACGAATGGATACATTTGTGTGAATGAATTAGAATGGATCGTACGAATGAGTAAGAATGGATCGTACGAATGAAATAGAATGGATTGCACGAATGAATTAGAATGGATCGTACGAATGAATTAGAATGGATCGTGTGAAAGAATTAGAATGGATTGTACGAATGAATTAGAATGGATCGTGCAAATGAATTAGAATAGATCGTATGAATGAATTAGAATGGATCGTACGAAGGAATTAGAATGGATCATACGAATGAATTAGAATGGATATATTCGTGCAATTGAATTAGAATGGATCATACGAATGAGTAAGAATGGATCGTACGAATGAAATAGAATAGATTGTACGAATGAATTAGAATAGATCGTGTGAAAGAATTAGAATGGATTGTATGAATGAATTAGAATGGATCGTACGAATGAATTAGAATGGTTCGTACGAAGGAATTAGAATGGATCGTGCGAATGAATTAGAATGGATCGTACGAATGAATTAGAATAGATCGTACGAATGAATTAGAATGGATCGTACGAAGGAATTACAATGGATCGTACGAATGAATTAGAATGGATATATTCGTGCAAATGAATTAGAATGGATCGTATGAATGTATTAGAATGGATCGTACGAATGAATTAGAAGAGATCGTGTGAAAGAATTAGAATGGATCGTACGAATGAATTAGAATGGATCGTGCGAATGAATTAGAATGGATCGTACGAATGAATTAGAATGGATACATTTGTGCGAATGAATTAGAATGGATCGTACGAATGAATTAGAATGGATCGTATGAATGAATTAGAATGGATACATTCGTGCGAATGAATTAGAATGGATCGGACTAATGAATTAGAATGGATCATACGAATGAATTAGAATGGATCAAATGAATGAATTAGAATGGTTACATTCATGCGAATGAATTAGAATGGATCGGACGAATGGATTAGAATGGATCGTACGGATGGATTAAAATGGATACATTCGAGCGAATGAATTAGAATAGATCGTACGAATGAATTAGAATGGATCGTACGAATGGATTAGAATGGATCCTACGAATGGATTAGAATGGATACCTTTGTGCATATGAATTAGAATGGATCGTACGAATGAATTAGAATGGATCATATTAATGAATTAGAATGGATCGTACGAATGAATTAGAATGGATACATTCGTGCATGATCCATTCTAATTCATTCGCACGAATGTATCCATTCTAATTCATTCGTACGATCTATTCTAATTCATTCGTACGATCCATTCTAATTTATTCGTACGATCCACTAATTCATTCATACAATCCATTCTAATTCTTTCACACGATCGTACGATCCATTCTAATTCATTCACACGAATGTATCCATTCGTATGAATGAATTAGAATAGATTGTACGAATGAATTAGAATGGATCGTACGAATGAATTAGAATGGATCGTACGAAGGAATTAGAATAGATCGTACGAATGAATTAGAATGGATCGTACGAAGGAATTAGAATGGATCGTACGAATGAATTAGGATGGATATATTCGTGCAAATGAATTAGAATGGATCGTATGAATGTATTAGAATGGATCGTATGAGTGAATTAGAATGGATTGTACGAATGAATTAGAATGGATCGTATGAATGAATTAGAATGGATACATTCGTGCGAATAAATTAGAATGGATTGTGCGAATGAATAAGAACAGATCGTGCGAATGAATTAGAATGGATCGTACGAATGAATTAGAATGGATCGTGCGAATGAATTAGAATGGATTGTACGAATGAATTAGAATGGATACATTTGTGCGAATGAATTAGAATGGATCGTACGAATGAATTAGACTGGATCGTATGAATGAATTAGAATGGATCGTACGAATGAGTAAGAATGGATCGTACGAATGAAATAGAATGGATTGCACGAATGAATTAGAATGGATCGTACGAATGAATTAGAATGGATCGTGTGAAAGAATTAGAATGGATTGTATGAATGAATTAGAATGGATCGTACGAATGAATTAGAATGGATCGTACGAAGGAATTAGAATGGATCGTACGAATGAATTAGAATAAATCGTACGAATGAATTAGAATGGATCGTACGAAGGAATTAGAATGGATCGTACGAATGAATTAGAATGGATATATTCATGCAAATGAATTAGAATGGATCGTATGAATGTATTAGAATGGATCGTATGAGTGAATTAGAATGGATAGTACGAATGAATTAGAATGGATCGTATGAAGGAATTAGAATGGATACATTCGTGTGAATGAATTAGAATGGATCGTTCGAATCAATTAGACTGGGTCGTGCGAATGAATAGGAATAGATCATACGAATGAATTAGAATGGATTGTACGAATTAATTAGAATGGATACATTCGTGCGAATGAATTAGAATGGATTGTATGAATGAATTAGAATGGATCGTACGAATGAATTAGAATGGATCATACGAATTAACTAGAATGGATCATGCGAATGAATTAGAATGGATCGTACGAATGAATTAGAATGGATCGTACGAATGAATTAGAATGGATACATTCGTGCGAATGAATTAGAATGGATTGTGCGAATGAATAAGAACAGATCGTGCGAATGAATTAGAATGGATCGTACGAATGAATTAGAATGGATCATGCGAATGAATTAGAATGGATCGTACGAATGAATTAGAATGGATACATTTGTGCGAATGAATTAGAATGGATCGTACGAATGAATTAGATTGGATCGTACGAATGAATTAGAATGGATCGTGCGAATTAATTAGAATGGATCGTACGAATGAATTAGAATGGATCGTACGAATGAACTAGAATGGATACATTCGTGCGAATGAATTAGAATGGATCGTACGAATGAATTAGAATGGATCGTACGAATGAATTAGAATGGATCTTACGAATTAATTAGAATGGATCGTACGAATGAATTAGAATGGATCGTACGAATGAATTAGAATGGATACATTCGTGCGAATGAATTAGAATGGATCGGACAAATGAATTAGAATGGATCGTACGAATGAATTAGAATAGATCGTACGAATGAATTAGAATGGATCGTACGAATAAATTAGAATGGATACATTCGTCCGAATGAATTAGAATGGATCATACGAATGAGTAAGAATGGATCGTACGAATGAAATAGAATAGATTGTACGAATGAATTAGAATGGATCCTACGAATGAATTAGAATGGATCGTGTAAAAGAATTAGAATGGATTGTATGAATGAATTAGAATGGATCGTATGAATGAATTAGAATGGATCGTGCGAATGAATTCGAATGGATCGTACGAATTCATTTTAATTCATTCATACAATCCATTCTAATTCTTTCACACGATCTATTCTAATTCATTCGTAGGATCCATTCTAATTCATTCGTACAATCTATTCTATTTCATTCGTACGATCTGTTGGGGGTAGCTGAAATCTGCCCTGGAGTCCGCACCCCCCCTCCGCGCTCACCAAATCACCTTGACAGGGAGCGAGATCCACATTGGGCTGAAGGGGCCTTAGGCTAAAAGCTCGCTCAGGAGCTCGCCCAAGCTCGCGCAGGAGTTCGCTGGAGATGGCAGCGGGAGTTAGACCGTCATGCATATAAAGATACCGGCACCACAAACGCCCCTAGCTCATGCAGGAGCTTGCCCAAGCTCGCGCAGGAGCTCGCCCAAGCTCGCGCAGGAGCTCGCCCAAGTTCGCCCTTGCCTGTGGATCTCATAGACCCCAGGATTCCAAGGGGTGGGGAACTCGCCCAGGAGCTCGCCCACCCCCCCATGCTAACCAAATCACCTTGACAGGGAGCGAGCTCCACATTGGGCCGAAGGGGCCTTAGGCAAAGAGCTCGCTCAGGAGCTCGCCCAAGCTCGCTCAGGAGCTCGCCCAAGTTCGCTCAGGAGCTCGATCAAGCTCGCTCAGGAGCTCGCCCAAGCTCGCTCAGGTGCTCGTCCAAGCTCGCCAGAACTCCCCAGTTTATCGAAGAGGTCACTCCCGCGAGGTCCGACTCTTGATAGATATGGAAGAGAAGGCGGAGCAATGGAGGGCGAGCTCGTCCTGGCTTCCCACCGGAGGTCACCCACAGTGCACGAAGATCCCCAGACTTGAATATTCCAGAATAGCCACCTGGCAGCAACAAGAAAGATGCTCTCCCCCACTCAAACCGCCTGGCAGGCTCGACGACAAAGAATATCAGGGACGCGAGTACCAAGGACTGTCAGAGACCCACGCGAGCCAGAACGTAGGGGTCTAGAAGTCTCTGGAAAGAATCTCCATGTGTCGGGCCGCGGTAGGTCGCCAATGTCTATAAATGCTCACCCCCAGGCTCCAGAGTACAGGTTCGAAACCCTTTTCCCTACCACTTTCGTCCACTAAAGCTCACCGTTGTGCACCTGAGACTGACTTGAGCGTCGGAGGGTCTGCGCTCCTAAGGGAGCCAGCCGTTCTCACGCTTTTTCTTTGTCTTGCAGGTAGCCCGCATGGACCAGCGAAAAAATCCCCCAAACATTTGGCGCCGTCTGTGGGATCTTTTGACTGGTTCCGGTGAGAACGCCCACGACCACACGGTTAGACACCGGAGGCTCTCGTAACCCAAAGATGGCTCTGGCGATAAGGGGACACCGGCGACCGAGGACCCGTGCGAGGTCTGCACGCATTGAACCTCCTGTTGAGACCCCCCAGCCCCATGTCCCGCTCAGTGACCAGCTCCTGTTGGAGATGCTGGCTACCCAGCGGGCAATGATGGATGAACTAACGCGACTCCGTCAGGTTCCGGCGGCCAGCCGACGGTCTGGGCCGGCGAAAATGGCATCTCCGGTGCGACCACCAGCATCAACATCGCGCCCGCCCACGACCATTCCGGCTCGGCAGGTTTCCCGTCCGGAACCCCCGGTCGAGAGAGCGGCCGTGCGCGGGGTGCCGGAAACCCCGCTTACGAGGCTGCAGAAGCTAGTAACCCAGCGGTCTAGCAACCAGGCGACCTCGCGGGCGACCATTCCTCGCCGCCGTAGCCGGAGCGCCGATTCTAACGAGTCGGAGGCAAGGTCTCTAGAGCGGGATCGTGACCCGTATCATCAGCGACGTGGGAAAGAGCCCGCGGTGGCTATACCTTCCGAAGCTCGAGAGGCAACGGCCTCCCACAGACCAACCGCAACGATGAAGGAATCCGCGGGCGAAAAGCGAGGAGGCCGCCGAGCGGTAGCCCCCGAGGGTCGCCGCGGGGCGGATCCGAACCTCCCTCGAGGGAGCGTGCACGGCCGCCTAGGACCTGCGCAGCAGCCTCTGGGAGTTTTCCCCAGGCATTGGCAGCGACCTAACGCGACGGTAGACCTACTGGAGGACCTCGCCGCCCACGGGGGTAGCTCACCCTTCACGAGCGAGGTGCACCAAGGAGGTTTCCCTCACCATTGGACCCCACCTAAGTTTGTACTGTTCGATGGATCGCAAGATCTAGTCGACCACCTATTGGCTTACCGGAAGCTGTTATTCTTCCGGGACCAAGATCATGTTTTGTGCCGGGCTTTCCCTAGCAGCTTGACGGGATCGGCGTTAAATTGGTTCCACAAATTACCGTTGGGCACCATTCCAGACTTCCCAACTTTCTCCAAGTTGTTTCTGGAGCAGTACCGATGTAACAGATAGCCCCCTAAGAGGATCGAGTCCCTCTTCACTTTGTCCATGGGAGCCCACGAAACTCTTCGAAGCTTCGCGACGTGCTTCCGAAGCGCCTACCTCGCTCTGGAGGACGCTGTCGGCCAAGATCGCACGACGGTGAGCGCATTCTGGAACGCCCTCCCCGAGGGAAGCAAGCTTCATGACGCCCTGGTAATCAAGGATCCCCGCACGATCGTCGAGCTATTCGCCCTTGTCCAGCAGCACATTAAGCTCGAAGATGCGGTGTTAGACCGGAAGGGAAAGGCAGTCGAGCAGCGACCTCCTCTGGCTCTGCGACCTCTCGTCGTTAAGGCCGTGGAGAGGCGGGAGGTGCCACAGGTGGCACCTTTGCCCGGACCGCCTGCAGCTCCTGCCGTACAGCCCGCGGAAGCCCCCCCGGTGGTCGCTGGAAGGCCGGCGAACTGGCGCCTGCCTCCGGGACCCGGGGAGCGGGATTTCACCGTGTTAACCCACTCGCCAGGGCAAATCTTTTACCAGATTCGAAATGAACCATTCTTTCAGTATCCACCCCCCCTGCAGGTCGGGGAGCCCGGCTCAACCGACAATTCGCGGCGGTGCGCCTTTCATCGCAGCCCCGGGCATCACACCAACAGATGCTGGGCTCTAAAGAACCACCTCGAGGACTTGGCCACCCAGGGCTATTTGGATCAGTTTATTTCGCCTCCAAGGAGGTTCGAGGTGATACCGGCACGGGCTCCTCGGGAGGGAGATCGCCCGGGGCCCGCTGAGCCCGCCCTGCCTCCACCTCCCCCGGGAGGGCCGGCGGTCTGTCACACCATTAGCGGGCGCCTGAACGGCCCAAGATCCAGCAACGAGGTTCGGCGACAAGTTAGAGAGATGGAGCGGGCTCAGAAGGTATTCTCCGTTTCTCTAACTCCTGTACTGCACCGAACGCCGAGGGTAGAAGCCCGAGACTTTATTTGGTTCTCGGAGGAGGACATGGCCGGGGTCGTTACCCCCCACAATGACCCCCTTGTCATACGCCTAATGATGGCAAACATCGAAGTAAGGCGGGTCCTGGTTGACCCAGGAAGTACCGTAGACATCCTGTTCTTGTCGGCCTTCCAGCGAATGGGACTGAGACAAATTGATCTATCCCCCTCAACGGGCTCGCTTACTGGTTTCACTGGCGAGGTCGCTAAGGTGGTAGGGGAGATAACCCTCACCGTAACGGCGGGCCCGGAGGTACGTCAAGTCCGTTTTGCGGTGGTGGACGGGCAGTCCGCTTTCAATGCCATCCTAGGGCAACCCTGGTTGAGGCAGATGAAAGCGGTGTCCTCGCCTAATCACCAGGCCCTCAAGTTTCCCACAAACGGAGGGGTCGTGGTAATTCGAGGAGACCAGGTCGCTGCTACCAGGTGCGAGTAGGACGCTTTCACCTCGCAGACGTGGAGGTCGCTGAGGCCAAGAGGCCCGCGCCCTCCTAGCAATTAACGCCCACCTCAAGCGGGCTCCCTCAAAGCCCGAGAGAGGTCGCCTCGCTTAGATCCCCCACTCCACCCTCGGGTGGGAGCGGCGTGGATTTTGAGCTCGAGGAGAAAGGCCGCCTACCAGGGACCTAGAGAGGAAGTTTTCCCATTGCCGAGCCGCTACAAGAAGTCAACATCGGAAGCGAGGACGGACCGAGGATTGTTAGTCTCGGGACCTCGCTAACCAAGGGCGAGGTCCTGGCCTTGACCGACATACTCAGGGAATACCATGACGTATTCGCCTGGAGCTTCACGGACATGCCAGGGATTGACCCGGAGGTCGCCTATCATCGTCTGTACACCATGAAAGAGTTCCTGCTGATCAAGCAAAAAGCTCGGCACATACCGGCTGCGAAGTCCATCGCAGTGGCGGCGGAGCTAGACAAGCTAGAGCGAGTTGGCTTTATTCGCGAGGCGCACTTTCCCGAGTGGATCTCCAACATCGTGGCGGTGCCAAAGAAGAGCGGGGCGGTCAGAGTGTGCATTGACTTCTCCGACCTCAATAAAGCATGCCCAAAGGACGGTTTTCCCCTTCCACGGATAGGCACGCTGGTCGACGGAGCTGCCGGGTTCCAGGCCCTGTCCTTCATGGATGGATATTCTGGGTATAACCAGATACCTCTCCACGTCGACGATCAAGAGAAGACCACCTTCTATTCTGGGGCGGGCTACCAGAAGCTATTCTGCTATCGAGTGATGCCTTTTGGATTTAAGAACGCTGGAGCCACCTACCAAAGGTTAGTCACTTAGATGTTCAAGGGTCAGATCGGCAGGAATGTCGAAGTTTATGTAGACGACCTCCTGGTGAAAAGTCGAGAGCGAGAGGGGTATGTCGCCGATTTCTGCGAAACCTTCGAAGTGCTGAGAAAGTACCAAATGAGGCTGAACCCGGCAAAGTGCGCATTCGGGGTGACTTCTGGGAAATTCCTAGGGTACCTGGTCACCCACAGGGGGATCGAGGCGGACCCTGGGCAAATCCGAGCACTTGTCGAGATGCCCGCACCAAGAACCCGGCAGGAAGTCCAGAGGTTGAGCGGGCGAATCGCCACGCTCAATCGATTCATCTCCAAATCCTCAGACAACTGCCGACCTCTTTTCGAGCTACTACGAAAAGGAGCGAGCATTTGTTGGGATGAAAAGTGCGAGCGCGCCTGTCAAAAGATCAAGGATTATCTGGCGAGCCCGCCAATCCTAGCGGCACCAAAAGATGGCGCCGAGATTGGTGTGTATCTCGCGGTCACAGAGAATGCGGTAAGCGGGGTCCTTGTTGTGGAAGAAGCAAAGGTGGAGTGGCCTGTCTACTTTGTAAGCCACACAATGCTTCCCGCCGAGCTCCGGTATCGACCAATCGAGAAGGTCGCATTGGCCTTGGTCCTTACCGCAAGGAAGCTTCACCCCTACTTCTCGGCGCACACTGTCAAGGTCATCATGGAGCACCCACTAAAGAGCATGCTCTCCAGACCCTCGGTAGCCGGCAGGCTCTACCGATGGTCCGCCGAGCTCACCGCCTATGGTTTGGAGTATGTCCCTCGAGTTGCCGTCAAAGGGCAGGCTCTCGCCGATTTCTTGGCGGACTTCCCCATAGAAGAACCGGTCCACTACCAGGAGGATGAGCCAACTGAGGCACACCCTGGGAAGGCGAGGTTCTTGGACAACCTAGGCGAGCTTCCTCCAACTAAGCATTTAGAGATGGGGGGCTGGGAATTATTCGTCGATGGATCCTCCAATGCTCTGGGGGCCGAGATCGGGGTTGCACTGATCGCTCAATCGGTAATTCTTGAGAAGTCAGTCCGGCTGGATTTCACGGCAACCAACAATGAGGCAGAGTATGAGGCACTGCTCGCCGGACTAGAGCTCGCTCAAGAAGTAGGCGCCAAACGGTTAAAGGTTTTCAGCGATTCCCAGCTGATCATTTGTCAAATCAATGGAGAGTACGCCTCCCGGGATACGCGAATGGCGGGCTACGTGGATCTGGTAAAAGGAAAGGCCGCAGAGTTCAAAAAGATCTCCTTCGAGCAAATCCCTCGAGCTGATAATAGGCGAGCTGATGCATTGGCAAATGCTGCCTTCCTGCTGGGAACATCAGAAGCTCGCCAGATTCTCATCGAGGTCCAGAATCAGTCTCGGCTCCGACTGATAGAGCCCGCTGTTAACCAAGTCTCTGCCGACGTATTACCCGGCGGGTGGACCGCCCCCATTCTTCGTTTTCTCTAGAAGGGCGAGCTTCCAGAGGATAAAGAGGAAGCCCGACGAGTGGAGAAATGCGCTGGGCGCTACCTCATTCGCTGGGATCGCCTTTTTCGAAGATCTTTTGGCGGGCCAAATCTTCGTTGCGTTGAGAGCCCGGAGACCGAAGAAGTTTTGAATTGCATTCACTCGGGCGAACTGGGAAACCACGCTGGTGGGCGGTCTCTAGCTGCGAAAGTACGGAGGCAAGGATACTGGTGGCCCACTCTGGAGCAAGATGCCTTGAAGGTCGCACAAAGCTGCATCCAATGTCAGAAGCACGCCACGACAAATCATATGCCCGCAGAAGAACTGCATCCTCTGGCGAGCCCCTGACCGTTTCAACAATGGGGGTTAGATATTGTGGGACCTTTCCCCGTATCAGCCCGGCAGAAGAAATTCATCTTAGTAGCTACGGACTACTTCGCCAAATGGGTGGAAGCGGTCCCGCTAGCTAAGATAGGTGAGAAACAAGTGAAAGACTTCCTTTGGAAGAATATTTTCTGCCGGTTCGGGCTGCCCCGAGTACTCATCACCGACAATGGTCGCCAGTTCGACAATCGCTTGATCAGAAGCTTTTGCGTTGAATATAGAGTTGACCTAAGGTTCTGTTCCCCAAGGTACCCTCAAAGCAACGGGCAGGCCGAAGCTACGAATCGTGTAATCCTAGACAACCTCAAGAAAAGGCTGGAAGGGAAGAAAGGATTGTGGGAGCAGGAGCTCGATGGAGTCTTATGGGCCTATCGCACCACTCCATGTCGCTCAACTAACGAGTCCCCTTTCAGTCTCACTTTTGGTTGCGAAGCCGTGCTACCCGTAGAAGTCGAACTACCCACTGAAAGAATTCTTGTGTCAAAGGAGGTCGACAACGAGAAACTGCTCGCCGACTCCCTCGATCAACTCGAAGAAAGACGAGAGCGTGCCAATCTATTCCTCGCTGGATATAGGCAGGAAATGAAGCGCGCATATGACAAAAGAGTCCGCCAACGGGCATTCAAGGCTGGCAATCTGGTGATGAGAAAGGTATTCGCAAACACGCAAGAGCCTAATGCAGGAAAGCTCGCGGCGAACTGGGAAGGCCCCTACATAGTACACGAAGCAGGAAGCTCGGGGGCTTACCGGTTGATGACCGCTGAAGGTGACCTGTTAGAGCGACCTTGGAATGCTTTACACCTTCGCAAGTTTTATGCATAAGACTAAGGAATTTTGTAAATCATCTTCTGAAGTTATGAATGAACGATGAAGGTTTCAACAAGGAATTTAACTCGAGAGCTCGGCGCAGCATAAAGCTCGCATGATCTATAAAGTGTAGTCCGCCGTTGTGCGGACTTAAAGCAAGATCGGGATCCTCAGAGGCAGCCAGTGGGCGACCTTAAGCTTCCCGGGGTAGTCCGCCGTTGTGCGAACTTAAAACAAGACCGGGATCCTCAGAGGCGGCCAGTGGGCGACCTTGAGCTTCCCGGGGCAGTCCGCCGTTGTGCGGACTTAAAGCAAGACCGGGATCCTCAGAGGCGGCCAATGGGCGACCTTGAGCTTCCCGGGGCAGTCCGCCGTTGCGCGGACTTAAAACAAGACCGGGATCCTCAGAGGCAGCCAGTGGGCGATCTTGAGCTTCCCGGGGTAGTCCGCCGTTGTGCGGACTTAAAGCAAGACCGGGATCCTCAGAGGCAGCCAGTGGGCGACCTTGAGATTACTGGGGAAGTCCACTGCCTAGTGGACTCTAAACCTAACCGGGATTCTTCGCGTTCACCTGCCATGAACGGAAGCATCCTGGCGCGGGCATACCCCTCAAAGGGCAAGTCCGCCGAACAGGATCATCGAGGGAAATTAACTGGGCAGGGGGCAGCTACCACTTATTAGTTTGCTTTTAAAATAAAAATAGTTTAAGTCTTTGAGTGTAGGGAAGTTTTTTTTTGAAGTCATTTGGTTCGCTTATCGTTTTCCGGGCTCAGAGACTGTTGAGTTTTAGCGAGCATGCCGAGTTTTTCGTTTGCATATACTTTAAAATAAAAAGGTTGAATCGATTAGCTGCCTCGCCCGGGGTATCACTCTCGAGATCGCTGCGAAACTCCTAAAGCGGACTCATGAGCAACACAGAGAGAGAAAGAAACGCATAGGCGAGCTCAAAAAGTATTTTCATTCATTGTTTAAAAGTACATTGAAGGGGTTACAAAAGGATGGAACCTAGGCAGGGCCAGCACCCGCGTCGTCGTCATCGCCGCACTTCCTCTTCTTTGACCTTTCGGCCTTATACTTCTCAATGGCGTCCAACGCGCCCTTCTGAAGGAGCTCGCCCAGCTGCGACTGGAGGCGCTCTCGCTGGGTGTTGAGGTCGCGGAGATGTGCCTCCTTCAGCACCGCGATCTCGTCCCTGGAGGCCACCACCAGGCTGCGGAGCTCGAGGACCTCTTTCTGGGCGGCCTCTTTGGCTTTGGTCGCCTCTTGTAGGTCCGCGAGGGCACGGGCACGAGCATCCTCGACCGAGGCGAGCCCAGTGGTGAGGGTGGCAGCCCGCTGGCGTAGCTGGGCAACCTCTGTGTCAATAGAGGTGGCCTGCTGGCGCAGCCGGTCCACCTCAGCTCGGAGCTCGCCGGAGTGGTCCATCTGGTGAAGCCGGTGGATGTGCTCGTCTACTCTCCTCTCCGAGCCGTGGAGAGTGTCATCATAGAGAGCAACCGTGTCCCCCGCAACGCCAGCGACCTCATCGGCGAGGGCCCGGCTGACCCGCTCCACCTACGCCAAGGTGAAACAGTTAGAGAAAGTCTTAGGAGAAATTTCGAACAGAGAGGGATTTAAGGCGAAGAAGTGTGAAGGTAATCTTACCTCGAGGAGCCGGTTGATGAGGGCGATGTAGGGAGTCCGGGCGAAAATGTTGCGCCCCAGGATCTCCCACGTGAAGTAGGGGGCTCGCTCGGGGTCGCCTGAAGAAGAGCCCACCTGGCTCACCTCGGTTGGGGCAGCCGGGGGAGGCGCATCGACGGCAGTAGCGGCGGGCTCGCCCCCTTGAGCGCCGGCACCCCCTTCCTTGATAAGGGGAGGCACGGCGGATCCCCCTTGCCCGGGCAAGTCTGGGTCCAAGGCTTCCGAGCTGGAGCTCGGAAGGTCGTCCAGGATGGCCCCCTGGTCCGGAGACCAGTAAACCAACCCGCCCAGCTCCGGGAGGATAGGAGCCTCGAGAGCAGAGGGAGCGGAGGGGGCAGTGGGCGCAGGCGCGCTGGAAGCGGCAGGCACGGGCTCGGGCACGGGCGCGCTGGGAGCCATAGGCGCGGGCGCGGGCATGGGCGCGGGCGCACTGGAATCAGTGGGCACAGGCGCGCTGGAAGCGGCAAGCGCGGGCTCGGGCGCGGGCGCGCTGGGAGCCATAGGCGCGGGCGCGGGCGCATTGGAATCAGCGGGCACGGGCGCGCTGGCAGCAGAGGGCGCGGGCGCGCTGGGAGCCATAGGCGCGGGCGCGGGCATGGCCACGGGCGCGCTAGCAGTAGAGGGCGCGGGCGCGCTAGCAGTAGCGGGCGCGGGCATGCTGCAGCCAGACGCATCCGGTATAGAGGGCGCGGGTGCGATGGGGGGCACAGGCGCGCTGGAAGCAGCGTGCGCAGGCGCATTGGGAGCAGACGCAGCCGGTGCGGCGGGCTCGGCAGTGCGGGCCGGTGCTTCTCCTTCTTCTTCCTCTTCCTCGGCCGAGCTGGAATCCTCGCAGGATCCCAGGCCCGCTTCCTCCAGAGCGGCTTTCCTCCTCCGCTCCTCAGCGGCTCGCGCAAAGGCTTCGTGAGCTTTGCGGACGACATCGTCTTCCCCCGTCGGGCGGGCCACCGGAGCCCTCTTCTTCTTCTTCTTTATGTGGGCGCCCTCCATCTCTGGGGTCATTACCGTGACAAAGAGGGGTTTAGAGAGGTCGCCCGGGAACCCGCGCATCAGCACCTCGGCCATTGGGGTTTCCACCTCCGCCATGCCAAGAAGGAGCTCGACGCGCGGGTCCTCAGGGTCAACCATCACAACTTGACGTCGTGGGGGTTCCGAAATTGAGGAGTGCGTAGGGAGATTGGAACCTAAGGGAGAGTTCGCCTGACCTGGGGCAACCTCGCGGGATGGAGGCGGCGGTGAGGGAATGTCCTCCTCGCGGAGCATGTCGATGGTGTCTTCATCGGCGAGCCTAATCGGGGAAGCCCGCTTCTTCTTCCCCTTCGTCGCCGAAGAGGTGCCAGCACCGGGGGTCGTGGGAGCCGCCTTGGAGGTCGCCCCGGCGCGGCGAGAGACCGCCACCTTCTGGCGCATGTTCTTCTGGCGGGTGGTGATGGCGCCAGTCCGGAGATCCTTCCAGAGGAAGGAGAAGTCCGGAGCCAGGATCTTCTCGGGAGTTCGCCCGTCGAGGAACTCCAAGATCGCCTTGTCGAGCGTTTGTTCTTGGGCCTCAGAGATACACTTCTTCCCTTTGGCACGGTACTCAGTGATCGCTTTGAAGTTGGGGAGGGGCGGCCTTCCGGGGTGAGCAGGAACGCCTGCGCAGGGACCTCGCCACTCCCCCGCGACGACGAAGGGGTACTCTTTCCAGTACCTATCCTTGTTTTCGACCGCGAAGAAGGGGAGCACCTCGTCGGAGCGGCCTGTGAGGTAGAACAGGCCGCAGCCCACCTCGTTGAAGACGGGCCCCGGCTTGAGGAACCACTTCTTCAGGAGGTAGGCGAGGGGGATCCTCACATTAAGGGCTTCCTCGATTCGAGAAAGCCCGTAGAGGATCCCCCATGAGTTTCCCGGAAGCTGGGCGGGGCATAAGCCCGCCAGCTCTAGTAGCTCGCTGGCCAAATGGTTCAGGGGGAGCCGGAGCCCTGACCAGACCTGCCCCACGGAGACCGCGGTGCCGGAGAGCGGCCTCCCCGAGCGAGGGAGGGGCAAAATGGCGAGCTCCCGGGGAATTCCCACTATAGTCCGCAGACTGTCAGGGACAGGCGCGCCCCCGATGTCGTGCAGCCAGATGATGGCGGGCATCTTGGGGGGAGCCTCGCCCTCAGTGCCGGAAGCGCGCACTGAGAGAGGAGCGATGTCGAGAGGCTCCTCTTGGGAGGGCGCAGCGGCAGCAGCAGCAGAAGAAGAAGCGGCAGCAGAGGAAGCCATGAGTGCGAGAGGGTGCTAGCGAGCTGCGAGCTGAAAGCTAAGGAGGAAGGGAGAGCTATTTTTCACGCAGCGGTAAAAATTGCCCCCCCATCTCCTATTTATAGACAGGCGAGAGACAAGTGAATCGGGCCGCAGTTAATGCCCGAGCACGCCCAACGAGGCGACATGACGGCTGTCAAAGCGACAGCTTGTTTCTTTCCAATCGTCAAGCGCCACATGGGCCACGCGTGGAAAAGGCTACGCCGGCGCCGATGCTGTCCTTTACTGATAGAAAAAGGAGTGAATAAGAAGAAGACACGTGTCTCGCGCCGATCGAGATCTCATGATGAGATTCATTGTATCAGCATCGAGCCTCGCGCCGCATTTAAGCTGAGGCGACCGTCGGAGATTCGGAGCGATACCCAAGTCACAAGATCGCCCGTGGCTGGTGCCCGCAGCTCTCCTGAAGCAGACCCTGGCCGTGTGTGACAAGCTCGCACCGGAAGGAGATCGCTCGTGGCTGATGCTCCCGGCCCGCCCAGTGTTTGTGAAATACTGGGAGTCAAAACTCTCGACGCAGATCGCCCACGGCTGGTGCCCAAGCTCGCCCGAAGCAGACCCTGGCCGCGTGTGACAAGCTCGCACCAGAAGGAGATCGCTCATGGCTGACGCACCCGGCCCGCCCAGCGTCTGTGAAATACTGGCAGTCAAAGCTCTCGGCGCAGATCGCCCACGGCTGGCACCCAAGCTTGCCCGAAGCAGACCCTGGCCGTGTGTGACAAGCTCGCACCGGAAGGAGATCGCTCGTGGCTGATGCTCCGGCCCGCCCAGTGTTTGTGAAATACTGACAGTCAAAGCTTTCGGCGCAGACCGCCCACGGTTGGTGCCCGCAGTCCGCCAGGTGGAGGTCGCAAATGACTCGAACTCCCAATTCGACCGTCGTGTGCAATAAGACTCCTGAGCGAGCGCCAAAGTCTCCTTGGTCGCTCCCTCAGGAGGGGGTAATGTTGGGAGTAGCTGAAATCTGTCCTGGAGTTCGCACCCCCCCTCCGCGCTCACCAAATCACCTTGACAGGGAGCGAGATCCACATTGGGCTGAAGGGGCCTTAGGCTAAAAGCTCGCTCAGGAGCTCGCCCAAGCTCGCGCAGGAGTTCGCTGGAGATGGCAGCGGGAGTTAGACCGTCATGCATATAAAGATACCGGCACCACAAACGCCCCTAGCTCATGCAGGAGCTCGCCCAAGCTCGCGCAGGAGCTCGCCCAAGTTCGCCCTTGCTTGTGGATCTCATAGACCCCAGGATTCCAAGGGGTGGGGAACTCGCCCAGGAGCTCGCCCTCCCCCCCCATGCTAACCAAATCACCTTGACAGGGAGCGAGCTCCATATTGGGCCGAAGGGGCCTTAGGTAAAGAGCTCGCTCAGGAGCTCGCCCAAGCTCGCTCAGGAGCTCGCCCAAGTTCGCTCAGGAGCTCGATCAAGCTCGCTCAGGAGCTCGCCCAAGCTCGCTCAGGAGCTCGCCCAAGCTCGCCAGAACTCCCCAGTTTATCGAAGAGGTCGCTCCCGCGAGGTCCGACTCTTGATAGATATGGAAGAGAAGGTGGAGCAATGGAGGGCGAGCTCGCCCTGGCTTCCCACCGGAGGTCGCCCACAGTGCACGAAGATCTCCCAGACTTGAATATTCCAGAATAGCCACCTAGCAGCAACAAGAAAGATGCTCTCCCCCACTGAAATCGCCTGGCAGGCTCGACGACAAAGAATATCAGGGACGCGAGTACCAAGGACTGTCAGAGACCCACGCGAGCAAGAACGTGGGGGTCTAGAAGGCTCTGGAAAGAATCTCCATGTGTCGGGCCGTGGTAGGTCGCCAATGTCTATAGATGCTCACCCCCAGGCTCCAGAGTACGGGTTCGAAACCCTTTTCCCTACCACTTTCGTCCACTAAAGCTCGCCGTTGTGCACCTGAGACTGACTTGAGCGTCGGAGGGTCTGCGCTCCTAAGGGAGCCAGCCGTTCTCACGCTTTTTCTTTGTCTTGCAGGTAGCCCGCACGGACCAGCGAAAAAATCCCCCGAACACGATCCATTCTTACTCATTCGTATGATCCATTCTAATTCATTTGTACAATCTATTCTATTTCATTCGTACGATCCATTCTTACTCATTCGTATGATCCATTCTAATTCATTCGGACGAATGTATCCATTCTAATTTATTCGTACGATCCATTCTAATTCATTCGTACGATCCATTCTAATTCATTCGTATGATCCATTCTAATTCATTCGTCCGATCCATTCTAATTCATTCACACGAATGTATCCATTCTAATTCATTCGTACGATCCATTCTAATTCATTCGTACGATCCATTCTAATTCATTCGTAAGATCCATTCTAATTCATTCGTACGATCCATTCAAATTCATTCGTACGATCCATTCTAATTCATTCCCATGAATGTATCCATTCTAGTTCATTCGTACGATCCATTCTAATTCATTCGTACGATCCATTCTAAGAATGGATCCTACGAATGAATTAGAATAGATCGTGTGAAAGAATTAGAATGGATTGTACGAATGAATTAGAATGAATTCGTACGATCCATTCGAATTCATTCGCACGATCCATTCTAATTCATTCATACGATCCATTCTAATTCATTCATACAATCCATTCTAATTCTTTCACACGATCCATTCTAATTCATTCCTAGGATCCATTCTAATTCATTTGTACAATCTATTCAATTTCATTCGTACGATCCATTCTTACTCATTCGTATGATCCATTCTAATTCATTCGGACGAATGTATCCATTCTAATTTATTCGTACGATCCATTCTAATTCATTCGTACGATCCATTCTAATTCATTCGTTCGATCCATTCTAATTCATTCGCACGAATGTATCCATTCTAATTTATTCGTACGATCCATTCTAATTCATTCGTAAGATCCATTCTAATTCATTCGCACGATCCATTCTAATTCATTCGCACGAATGTATCCATTCTAATTCATTCGTACGATCCATTCTAATTCATTAATATGATCCATTCTAATTCATTCGTACGATCCATTCTCATTCATATGCACAAAGGTATCCATTCTAATCCATTCGTAGGATCCATTCGTACGATCCATTCTAATTCATTCGTACGATCCATTCTAATTCATTCGCTCGAATGTATCCATTCTAATCCATTCGTACGATCCATTCTAATCCATTCGTACGATCCATTCTAATTCATTCGCATGAATGTAACCATTCTAATTCATTCTTACGATCCATTCTAATTCATTCGTCCGATCCATTCTAATTCATTCGCACGAATGTATCCATTCTAATTCATTCGTACGATCCATTCTAATTCATTCGTAAGATCCATTCTAATTCATTCATACGATCCATTCTAATTCACTCGTACGATCCATTCTAATTCATTCGCACAAATGTATCCATTCTAGTTCATTCGTACGATCCATTCTAATTCATTCGTACGATCCATTCTAATTCATTCGCACGATCCATTCTAATTCATTCGTACGATCAATTCTAATTCATTCGCACGAATGTATCCATTCTAATTCATTCGTACGATCCTGAATTAGAATGGATCGTACGAATGAATTAGAATGGATACCTTTGTGCATATGAATTAGAATGGATCGTACGAATGAATTAGAATGGATCATATTAATGAATTAGAATGGATCGTACGAATGAATTAGAACGGATACATTCGTGCGAATGAATTAGAATGGATCATGCACGAATGTATCCATTCTAATTCATTCATACGATCCATTCTAATTCATTAATATGATCCATTCTAATTCATTCGTACGATCCATTCTAATTCATTCGCACGATCCATTCTAATTCATTCGCACGAATGTATCCATTCTAATTCATTTGCACGATCCATTCTAATTTATTCCTATGATCTATTCTAATTCATTCGTACGATCCATTCTAATTCATTCTAATTCATTCGTACGATCCATTCTATGATCCATTCTAATTCATTCATATATTCCATTCTAATTCATTCGCACGATCCATGCTAATGAATTAGAATGGATCGTACGATCCAATCTAATTCATTTGTACGATCCATTCTTACTCATTCGTATGATCCATTCTAATTCAATCGTACGATCCATTCTAATTCATTCGTACGATCCATTCTAATTCCTTCGTACGATCCATTCTAATTCATTCGTACGATCCATTCTAATTCATTCATACGATCCATTCTAATTCCTTCGCACGATCCATTCTAATTCATTCGTACGATCAATTCTAATTCATTCGCGCAATCTATTCTAATTCATTCGGACGATCCATTCTAATTCATTCGTACGATCCATTCTAATTCATTCATACAATCCATTCTAATTTATTCGCACGAATGTATCCATTCTAATTCATTCGTACAATCCATTCTAATTCATTCGCACAATCTATTATAATTCATTCATACGATCCATTCTAATTCATTCGCACGAATGTATCCATTCTAATTCATTCATACGATCCATTCTACTTCATTCGTACTATCCGTTCTAATTCACTCATACGATCCATTCTAATTCTTTCATACGATCCATTCTAATTCATTTGCACGAATATATCCATTCTAATTCATTCGTACGATCCATTCTAATTCCTTCGTACGATCCATTCTAATTCCTTCGTACGATCCATTCTATTTCATTCGTATGATCCATTCTAATTCCTTCGTACGATCCATTCTAATTCCTTCGTATCCATTCTAATTCACTCATACGATCCATTCTAATTCATTCGTACGACCCATTCTAATTCATTCATACAATCCATTCTAATTCATTCGCACGAATGTATCCATTCTAATTCATTCGTATGATCAGTTCTAATTCATTCACAAAATCTATTCTAATTCATTCATACGATCCATTCTAATTCATTCAAACGAATATATCCATTCTAATTCATTCATACGATCCATTCTAATTCATTCGTACGATCCATTCTAATTCACTCATACGATCCATTCTAATACATTCATACGATCCATTCTAATTCATTTGCACGAATATATCCATTCTAATTCATTCATACGATCCATTCTAATTCCTTCGTACGATCCATTCTAATTCATTCGTACGATCCATTCTAATTCATTCGTACGATCCATTCTAATTCCATCGTACGATCCATTCTAATTCCTTCGTACGATCCATTCTAATTCATTCATACAATCCATTCTAATTCTTTCACACGATCCATTCTAATTCATTCATACGATCCATTCTAATTCATTCGTGCAATCCATTCTATTTCATTCGTACGATCCATTCTTACTCATTCGTACGATCCATTCTAATTCATTCACACGAATGTATCCATTCGTACGAATGAATTAGAATAGACTGTACGAATGAATTAGAATGGATCGTACGAATGAATTAGAATGGATCGTACGAAGGAATTAGAATGGATCGTACGAATGAATTAGAATGGATCGTACGAATGAATTAGAATAGATCGTACGAATGAATTAGAATGGATCGTACGAAGGAATTAGAATGGATCGTACGAATGTATTAGAATGGATATATTCGTGCAAATGAATTAGAATGGATCGTATGAATGTATTAGAATGGATCGTATGAGTGAATTAGAATGGATCGTACGAATGAATTAGAATGGATTGTATGAATGAATTAGAATGGATCGTACGAATGAATTAGAATGGATCATACGAATTAATTAGAATGGATCATACGAATGAATTAGAATGGATCGTACGAATGAATTAGAATGGATCGTACGAATGAATTAGAATGGATACATTCGTGCGAATAAATTAGAATGGATTGTGCGAATGAATCAGAACAGATCGTGCGAATGAATTAGAATGGATCGTACGAATGAATTAGAATGGATCGTGCGAATGAATTAGAATGGATCGTACGAATGAATTAAAATGGATACATTTGTGCGAATGAATTAGAATGGATCGTACGAATGAATTAGAATGGATCGTATGAATGAATTAGAATGGATCGTACGAATGAATTAGAATGGATCGTGCGAATGAATTAGAATGGATCGTACGAATGAATTAGAATGGATCGTGTGAAAGAATTAGAATGGATCATACGAATGAATTAGAATGGTTCGTGCGAATGAATTAGAATTGATCGTACGAATGAATTAGAATGGATACATTTGTGCGAATGAATTAGAATGGATCGTACGAATGAATTAGAATGGATCGTATGAATGAATTAGAATGGATCGTACGAATGAATTAGAATGGATCGAGCGAATGAATTAGAATGGATCGTACGAATGAATTAGAATGGATCGTACGAATGAACTAGAATGGATACATTCGTTCGAATGAATTAGAATGGATCGTACGAATGAATTAGAATGGATCGTACGAATGAATTAGAATGGATCTTACGAATGAATTAGAATGGATCGTACGAATGAATTAGAATGGATCGTACGAATGAATTAGAATGGATTCATTCGTGCGAATGAATTAGAATGGATCGGACGAATGAATTAGAATGGATCGTACGAATGAATTAGAATGGATCGTACGAATGAATTATAATGGATCGTACGAATAAATTAGACTGGATACATTCGTCCGAATGAATTAGAATGGATCATACGAATGAGTAAGAATGGATCGTACGAATGAAATAGAATAGATTGTACGAATGAATTAGAATGTATCCTACGAATGAATTAGAATGGATCGTGTGAAAGAATTAAAATGGATTGTATGAATGAATTAGAATGGATCGTATGAATGAATTAGAATGGATCGTGCGAATGAATTCGAATGGATCGTACGAATTCATTCTAATTCATTCATACAATCCATTCTAATTCTTTCACATAATCCATTCTAATTCATTCGTACGTTCCATTCTAATTCATTATCACGATCCATGCTAATTCATTCGTTCGATCAGTTCTAATTCATTAGCACGATCCATTCTAATTCATTCGTACGATCCATTCTAATTCATTCGCACGATCCATTCTAATTCATTCATAGGATCCATTCTAATTCATTCATACGATCTATTCTAATTCTTTCGCACGAATGTATCCATTCTAATTCATTCGCACGAATGTATCCATTCTAATTCATTCGTACGATCCATTCTAATTCATTCGTACGATCCATTCTAATTCATTCGTACGATCTATTCTAATTCATTCATACAATCCATTCTAATTCTTTCACACGATCCATTCTAATTCATTCGTACGATCCATTCTAATTCATTCGCACAATCCATTCTATTTCATTCGTACGATCCATTCTTACTCATTCGTATGATCCATTCTAATTCATTCGCACGAATGTATCCATAATGGATCATACGAATGAGTAAGAATGGATCGTACGAATGAAATAGAATGGATTGTGCGAATGAATTAGAATGGACCGTACGAATGAATTAGACGTACGAATGAATTAGAATGGATACATTCGTGCGAATAAATTAGAATGGATCATACGAATGAATAAGAATGGATCGTCATTCTAATTCATTCGTATGATCCATTCTAATTCATTTGTATCCATTCTATTTCATTCGCACGATCCATTCTAATTCATTCGCGCAATCTATTCTAATTCATTCGTACGATCCATTCTAATTCATTCGTACGATCCATTCTAATTCATTCATACAATCCATTCTAATTTATTCGCACGAATGTATCCATTCTAATTCATTCGTACGATCCATTCTAATTCATTCGCACAATCTATTCTAATTCATTCATACGATCCATTCTAATTCATTCGCACGAATGTATCCATTCTAATTCATTCATACGATCCATTCTACTTCATTCGTACTATCCGTTCTAATTCACTCATACGATCCATTCTAATTCATTCATACGATCCATTCTAATTCATTTGCACGAATATATCCATTCTAATTCATTCGTACGATCCATTCTAATTCATTCGTATGATCCATTCTAATTTCTTCGTACGATCTATTCTAATTCCTTCGTACGATCCATTCTATTTCATTCGTATGATCCATTCTAATTCCTTCGTACGATCCATTCTAATTCCTTCGTATCCATTCTAATTCACTCATACGATCCATTCTAATTCATTCGTACGATCCATTCTAATTCATTCATACAATCCATTCTAATTCATTTGCACGAATTTATCCATTCTAATTCATTCGTACGATCCATTCTAATTCATTCGCATGAATGTAACCATTCTAATTCATTCATTTGATCCATTCTAATTCATTCGTACGATCCATTCTAATTCATTCGTCCGATCCATTCTACTTCATTCGCACAAATATATCTATTCTAATTCATTCGTACGATCCTTTCTAATTCATTTGTACGATCCATTCTAATTCATTCGTAAGATCCATTCTAATTCATTCGTACGATCCATTCTAATTCATTCGTACGATCCATTCTAATTCATTCGCACGAATGTATCCATTCTAGTTCATTCGTACGATCCATTCTAGTTCATTCGTACGATCCATTCTAATTCATTCGTACGATCCATTCTAATTCATTCGTATGATCCATTCTAATTAATTCGTATGATCCATTCTAATTCATTCGTACAATCCATTCTAATTCATTCATACAATCCATTCTAATTCATTCGCACGAATGTATCCATTCTAATTAATTCGTACGATCCATTCTAATTCATTCGTATGATCCATTCTTATTCATTCGCACGATCCAGTCTAATGGATTCGCACGATCCATTCTAATTCATTTGCACGAATGTATCCATTCCAATTCATTCGTACGATCCATTCTAATTCATTAATATGATCCATTCTAATTCATTCGTACGATCCATTCTAATTCATATGCACAAAAGTATCCATTCTAATTCATTCGTACGATCCATTCTAATTCAGGATCTTACGAATGAATTAGAATGGATACATTCGTGCGAATGAATTAGAATTGATCGTACGAATGAATTAGAATGGATCATGCGAATGAATTAGAATGGATCGTACGAATGAATTAGAATGGATACATTCGTGCGAATGAATTAGAATGAATACATTCGTGCGAAAGAATTAGAATAGATCGTATGAATGAATTAAAATGGATCCTATGAATGAATTAGAATGGATCGTGCGAATGAATTAGAATGAATTCGTATGATCCATTCGAATTCATTCGCACGATCCATTCTAATTCATTCATACGATCCATTCTAATTCATTCATACAATCCATTCTAATTCTTTCACATGATCCATTCTAATTCATTCGTAGGATCCATTCTAATTTATTCGTACAATCTATTCTATTTCATTCGTACGATCCATTCTTACTCATTCGTATGATCCATTCTAATTCATTCGGACGAATGTATCCATTCTAATTTATTCGTACGATCCATTCTAATTCATTCGTACGATCCATTCTAATTCATTCGTACGATCCATTCTTACTCATTCGTATGATCCATTCTAATTCATTCGTACGATCCATTCTAATTCATTCGTACGATTCATTCTAATTCATTCGCACAATCTATTCTAATTCATTCGTACGATCCATTCAAATTCATTTGTACGATCGTACGAATGAATTAGAATGCATCGTAAGGAATGAATTAGAATGGATTGTATGAATGAATTAGAATGGATACATTCGTGCGAATGAATTAGAATGGATCATACGAATGAGTAAGAATGGATCGTACGAATGAAATAGAATGGATTGTACGAATGAATTAGAATGGATCGTACAAATGAATTAGAATCGATCGTACGAATGAATTAGAATGGATCGTGTGAAAGAATTAGAATGGATTGTATGAATGAATTAGAATGAATTCGTACGATCCATTCGAATTCATTCGCACGATCCATTCTAATTCATTCATACGATCCATTCTAATTCATTCGTACGATCCATTCTAATTCATTCGAACAAATGTATCCATTCTAATTCATTCGTACAATCCATTCTAATTCATTCGCACGATCCATTCTAATTCATTCGTACGATCCATTCTAATTCCTTAGCACGATCCATGCTAATTCATTCGTTTGATCAATTCTAATTCATTAGCACGATCATTTCTAATTCATTCGTACGATCCATTCTAATTCATTCGCACAAATGTATCCATTCTAATTCATTCGTACGATCCATTCTAATTCATTCGCACGATCCATTCTAATTCATTCGTATGGTCCGTTCTAATTCTTTCACACGATCCATTCTAATTCATTCGTACGATCCATTCTAATTCATTCGCACGATCAATTCTAATTCATTCATAGGATCCATTCTAATTCATTCATACGATCTATTCTAATTCTTTCGCACGAATGTATCCATTCTAATTCATTCGCACGAATGTATCCATTCTAATTCATTCGTACGAACCATTCTAATTCATTCGTACGATCCATTCTAATTCATTCGTATGATCCATTCTAATTAATTCATACGATCTATTCTAATTCATTCATACAATCCATTCTAATTCTTTCACACGATCCATTCTAATTCATTCGTACGATCTATTCTAATATATTCGCACGAATGTATCCATTCTAGTTCATTCGTACGATCCATTCTAATTCATTCGTACGATCCATTCTAATTCCTTCGTACGATCCATTCTAATTCATTCGTACGATCTATTCTAATTCATTCGTACAATCCATTCTAATTCATTCGTACGATCCATTCTAATTCCTTCGTATCCATTCTAATTCACTCATACGATCCATTCTAATTCATTCGTATGATCCATTCTAATTCATTCATACAATCCATTCTAATTCATTCGCACGAATGTATGCATTCTAATTCATTCGTACGATCAGTTCTAATTCATTCACAAAATCTATTCTAATTCATTCATACGATCCATTCTAATTCATTCACACGAATGTATCCATTCTAATTCATTCATACGATCCATTCTAATTCATTCGTACGATCCATTCTAATTCACTCATACGATCCATTCTAATACATTCATACGATCCATTCTAATTCATTTGCACGAATATATCCATTCTAATTCATTCGTACGATCCATTCTAATTCCTTCGTACGATCCATTCTAATTCATTCGTACAATCTATTCTAATTCATTCGTACGATCCATTCTAATTCATTCGTACGATCCATTCTAATTCCTTCGTACGATCCATTCTAATTCATTCGTACGATCCATTCTCATTCATTCATACAATCCATTCTAATTCTTTCACACGATCCATTCTAATTCATTCGTATGATCCATCCTAATTCATTCGTGCAATCCATTCTATTTCATTCGTACGATCCATTCTTACTCATTCGTACGATCCATTCTAATTCATTCACACGAATGTATCCATTCGTACGAATGAATTAGAATAGATTGTACGAATGAATTAGAATTGATCATACGAATGAATTAGAATGGATCGTACGAAGGAATTAGAATGGATCGTACGAATGAATTAGAATGGATCGTACGAATGAATTACAATAGATCGTACGAATGAATTAGAACGGATCGTACGAATGAATTAGAATGGATCGTATGAATGTATTAGAATGGATCGTATGAGTGAATTAGAATGGATCGTACGAATGAATTAGAATGGATCGTATGAATGAATTAGAATGGATACATTCGTGCGAATGAATTAGAATTGATCGTACGAATTAATTAGAATGGATCGTGCGAATGAATTAGAATGGATCGTACAAATGAAATGAATGGATCGTACGAATGAACTGGAATGGATACATTCGTGCGAATGAATTAGAATGGATCGTACGAATGAATTAGAATGGATCTTACGAATGAATTAGAATTGATCGTACGAATGAATTAGAATGGATCGTACGAATGAATTAGAATGGATACGTTCGTGCGAATGAATTAGAATGGATCGGACGAATGAATTAGAATGGATCGTACGAATGGATTAGAATGGATCCTACGAATGGATTAGAATGGATACCTTTGTGCATATGAATTAGAATGGATCGTACGAATGAATTAGAATGGATCAAATGAATGAATTAGAATGGTTACATTTATGCGAATGAATTAGAATGGATCGTACGAATGGATTAGAATGGATCGTACGAATGGATTAGAATGGATACATTCGAGCGAATGAATTAGAATGGATCGTACGAATGAATTAGAATGGATCGTACGAATGGATTAGAATGGATCCTACGAATGGATTAGAATGGATACCTTTGTGCATATGAATTAGAATGGATCGTACGAATGAATTAGAATGGATCATATTAATGAATTAGAATGGATCGTACGAATGAATTAGAATGGATACATTCGTGCGAATGAATTTGAATGGATCGTGCGAATCAATTAGACTGGATCGTGCGAATGAATAAGAATAGATCATACGAATGAATTAGAATGGATCGTACGAATTAATTAGAATGGATACATTCGTGCGAATGAATTAGAATGGATTGTATGAATGAATTAGAATGGATCGTACGAATGAATTAGAATGGATCATACGAATTAATTAGAATGGATCATACGAATGAATTAGAATGGATCGTAAGAATGAATTAGAATGGATAGTACGAATGAATTGGAATGGATACATTCGTGCGAATGAATTAGAATGGATTGTGCGAATGAATAAGAACAGATCGTGCGAATGAATTAGAATGGATCGTACGAATGAATTAGAATGGATACATTTGTGCGAATGAATTAGAATGGATCGTACGAATGAATTAGAATGGATCGTATGAATGAATTAGAATGGATCGTACGAATGAATTAGAATGGATCGTGTGAATGAATTAGAATGGATCGTACGAATGAATTAGAATGGATCGTATGAATGAACTAGAATGGATACATTCGTGCGAATGAATTAGAATGGATCGTACGAATGAATTAGAATGGATCGTACGAATGAATTAGAATGAATCTTACAAATGAATTAGAATGGATCGTACGAATGAATTAGAATGGATCGTACGAATGAATTAGAATAGATACATTCGTGCGAATGAATTAGAATGGATCGGACGAATGAATTAGAATGGATCGTACGAATGAATTAGAATGGATCGTACGAATGAATTAGAATGGATCATACGAATAAATTAGAATGGATACAATCGTCCGAATGAATTAGAATAGATCATACGAATGAGTATGAATGGATCGTACAAATGAAATAGAATGGATTGTACGAATGAATTAGAATGGATCCTACGAATGAATTAGAATGGATCGTGTGAAAGAATTAGAATGGATTGTATGAATGAATTTGAATGGATCGTATGAATGAATTAGAATGGATCGTGCGAATGAATTCGAATGGATCGTACGAATTCATTCTAATTCATTCATACAATCCATTCTAATTCTTTCACACGATCTATTCTAATTCATTCGTAGGATCCATTCTAATTCATTCGTACAATCTATTCTATTTCATTCTTACGATCCATTCTTACTCATTCGTATGATCCATTCTAATTCATTTATACAATCTATTCTATTTTATTCGTACGATCCATTCTTACTCATTCGTATGATCCATTCTAATTCATTCGGACGAATGTATCCATTCTAATTTACTCGTACGATCCATTCTAATTCATTCGTACGATCCATTCTAATTCTTTCATACGATCCATTCTAATTCATTCATACAATCCATTCTTATTCCTTCACACGATCCATTCTAATTTATTCGTAGGATCCATTCTAATTCATTCGTACAATCTATTCTATTTCATTCGTACGATCCATTCTTACTCATTCGTATGATCCATTCTAATTCATTCGGACGAATGTATCCATTCTAATTTATTCGTACGATCAATTCTAATTCATTCGTACGATTCATTCTAATTCATTCGTACGATCCATTCTAATTTATTCGTCCAATCCATTCTAATTCATTCGCACGAATGTATCCATTCTAATTCATTCGTACGATCCATTCTAATTCATTCGTACGATCCATTCTAATTTATTCGTAAGATCCATTCTAATTCATTCGTACGATCCATTCTAATTCATTCGTACGATCCATTCTAATTCATTCGCACGAATGTATCCATTCTAGTTCATTCGTACGATCCATTCTAATTCATTCGTACGATCCATTCTAATTCATTCGCACGATCCATTCTAATTTATTCGTACGATCCATTCTAATTCATTCATACGACCCATTCTAATTCATTCGTACGATCCATTCTAATTCATTCGCACAAATGTATCCATTCTAATTCTTTCGTACGATCCATTCTAATTCATTCGCACGATCCATTCTAATTCATTCGTACGATCCATTCTAATTCTTTCTCACGATCCATTCTAATTCATTTGTACGATCCATTCTAATTTATTCGCACGATCCATTCTAATTCATTCGTACGATCCATTCTAATTCATTCATACGATCCATTCTAATTCATTCGTACGATCCATTCTAATTCATTCGCACAAATGTATCCATTCTAATTCATTCGCACGATCCATTCTAATTCATTCGTACGATCCATTCTAATTCATTCGCACGATCTGTTCTTATTCATTCGCACAATCAATTCTAATTCATTCGCACGAATGTATCCATTCTAATTCATTCGTACGATCCATTCTAATTCATTCGTATGATCCATTCTAATTAATTCATATGATCCATTCTAATTCATTCATACGATCCATTCTAATTCATTCATACAATCCATTCTAATTCATTCGTACGATCCATTCTAATTCACTCATACGATCCATTCTAATACATTCATATGATCCATTCTAATTCATTTGCACGAATATATCCATTCTAATTCATTCGTACGATCCATTCTAATTCATTCGTACGATGCATTCTAATTTATTCGCACGAATGTATCCATTCTAATTCATTCGTACGGTCCATTCTAATTCATTCGTACGATCCATTCTAATTCATTCGTATGATCCATTCTAATTAATTCGTATGATCCATTCTAATTCATTCGTACAATCCATTCTAATTCATTCATACAATCCATTCTAATTCATTCGTACGATCCATTCTAATTCACTCGTACGATCCATTCTAATACATTCATACGATCAATTCTAATTCATTTGCACGAATATATCCATTCTAATTCATTCGTACGATCCATTCAAATTCCTTCGTACGATCCATTCTAATTCATTCGTACGATCTATTCTAATTCATTCGCACGATCCATTCTAATTCATTCGTACGATCCATTCTAATTCTTTCACACGATCCATTCTAATTCATTCGTACGATCCATTCTAATTCATTCGTGCAATCCATTCTATTTCATTCGTACGATCCATTCTTACTCATTCGTACGATCCATTCTAATTCATTCACACGAATGTATCCATTCGTATGAATGAATTAGAATAGATTGTACGAATGAATTAGAATGGATCGTACGAAGGAATTAGAATGGATCGTACGAAGGAATTAGAATGGATCGTACGAATGAATTAGAATTGATCATACGAATGAATTAGAATAGATCGTACGAATGAATTAGAATGGATCGTACGAAGGAATTAGAATGGATCGTATAAATGAATTAGAATGGATATATTCGTGCAAATGAATTAGAATGGATTGTATGAATGTATTAGAATGGATCATATGAGTGAATTAGAATGGATCGTACGAATGAATTAGAATGGATTGTATGAATGAATTAGAATGGATCATACGAATGAATTAGAATGGATCATACGAATTAATTAGAATGGATCATACGAATGAATTAGAATGGATCGTACGAATGAATTAGAATGGATACATTCGTGCGAATGAATTAGAATGGATTGTGCGAATGAATAAGAACAGATCGTGCGAATGAATTAGAATGGATCGTACGAATGAATTAGAATGGATCGTGCGAATGAATTAGAATGGATCGTACGAATGAATTAGAATGGATACATTTGTGCGAATGAATTAGAAAGTATCGTACGAATGAATTAGAATGGATCGTATGAATGAATTAGAATGGATCATACGAATGAATTAGAATGGATCGTGCGAATGAATTAGAATGGATCGTACGAATGAATTAGAATGGATCGTGTGAAAGAATTAGAATGGATCGTACGAATGAATTAGAATGGATCGTGCGAATGAATTAGAATGGATCGTACGAATGAATTAGAATGGATACATTTGTGCGAATGAATTAGAATGGATCGTACGAATGAATTAGAATGGATCGTATGAATGAATTAGAATGGATCGTACGAATGAATTAGAATGGATCGTGCGAATGAATTAGAATGGATCGTACGAATGAATTAGAATGGCTCGTACGAATGAACTAGAATGGATACATTTGTGCGAATGAATTAGAATGGATCGTACGAATGAATTAGAATGGATCTTACGAATGAATTAGAATGGATCGTACGAATGAATTAGAATGGATCGTACGAATGAATTAGAATGGATACATTCGTGCGAATGAATTAGAATGGATCGTACGAATAAATTAAAATGGATCGTATGAATGGTTTAGAATGGATACATTCGTGTGAATGAATTAGAATGGATCAGACGAATGAATTAGAATGGATCATACGAATGAATTAGAATGGATCAAATGAATGAATTAGAATGGTTACATTCATGCGAATGAATTAGAATGGATCGTACGAATGGATTAGAATGGATCGTACGAATGGATTAGAATGGATACATTCGTGCGAAAGAACTAGAATGGATCATACGAATGAGTAAGAATGGATCGTACGAATGAAATAGAATGGATTGTACGAATGAATTAGAATGGATCGTGCGAATGAATTTGAATGGATCGTACGAATGAATTAGAATGGATCGTGCTAATGAATTAGAATTGATCGTATGAATGAAATAGAATGGATTGTACGAATGATTTAGAATGGGTCGTACGAATGAATTAGAATGAATCGTACGAATGATTTAGAATGGATATATTCGTGCGATTGAATTAGAATGGATCATACGAATGAGTAAGAATGGATCGTACGAATGAAATAGAATAGATCATATTAATGAATTAGAATGGATCGTACGAATGAATTTGAATGGATACATTCGTGCGAATGAATTAGAATGGATCGTGCATGAATATATCCATTCTAATTCATTCGTACTATCCATTCTAATTCATTAATATGATCCATTCTAATTCATTCGTACGATCCATTCTAATTCATATGCACAAAGGTATCCATTCTAATCCATTCGTAGGATCCATTCTAAACCATTCGTACGATCCATTCTAATTCATTCGTACGATCCATTCTAATTCATTCGCTCGAATGTATCCATTCTAATCCATTCGTACGATCCATTCTAATCCATTCGTACGATCCATTCTAATTCATTCGCATGAATGTAACCATTCTAATTCATTCTTTTGATCCATTCTAATTCATTCGTACGATCCATTCTAATTCATTCGTCCGATCCATTCTAATTCATTCGCACGAATGTATCCATTCTAATTCATTCGTACGATCCATTCTAATTCATTCGTACGATCCATTCTAATTCATTCGTAAGATCCATTCTAATTTGTTCGTACGATCCATTCTAATTCATTCGTACGATCCATTCTAATTCATTCATACAATCCATTCTAATTCATTCACACGAATGTATCCATTCTAATTCATTCATACGATCCATTCTAATTCATTCGTATGATCCATTCTAATTCACTCATACGATCCATTCTAATACATTCATACGATCCATTCTAATTCATTTGCACGAATATATCCATTCTAATTCATTCGTACGATCCATTCTAATTCCTTCGTACGATCCATTCTAATTCATTCGTATGATCTATTCTAATTCATTCGTACGATCCATTCTAATTCATCCATACGATCCATTCTAATTCCTTCGTACGATCCATTCTAATTCATTCATACGATCCATTCTAATTCTTTCACACGATCCATTCTAATTCATTCGTATGATCCATTCTAATTCATTCGTGCAATCCATTCTATTTCATTCGTACGATCCATTCTTACTCATTCGTACGATCCATTCTAATTCATTCACACGAATGTATCCATTCGTACGAATGAATTAGAATAGATTGTACGAATGAATTAGAATGGATCGTACGAATGAATTAGAATGGATCGTACGAAGGAATTAGAATGGATCGTACGAATGAATTAGAATGGATCGTACGAATGAATTAGAATGGATCGTACGAAGGAATTAGAATGGATCGTACGAATGAATTAGAATGGATATATTCGTGCAAATGAATTAGAATCGATCGTATGAATGTATTAGAATGGATCGTATGAGTGAATTAGAATGGATCATACAATGAATTAGAATGGATCGTATGAATGAATTAGAATGGATACATTCGTGCGAATGAATTAGAAATGATCGTACGAATGAATTAGAATGGATCGTGCGAATGAATTAGAATGGATCGTACGAATGAATTAGAATGGATCGTACGAATGAACTAGAATGGATACATTCGTGCGAATGAATTAGGATGGATCGTACGAATGAATTAGAATGGATCTTACGAATGAATTAGAATGGATCGTACGAATGAATTAGAATGGATCGTACGAATGAATTAGAATGGATACATTCGTGCGAATGAATTAGAATGGATCGGACGAATTAATTAGAACGGATCGTACGAATGAATTAGAATGGATCAAATGAATGAATTAGAATGGTTACATTCATGCGAATGAATTAGAATGGATCGTACGAATGGATTAGAATGGATCGTACGAATAGATTAGAATGGATACATTCGAGCGAATGAATTAGAATGGATCGTACGAATGAATTAGAATGGATCGTACGAATGGATTAGAATGGATCCTACGAATGGATTAGAATGGATACTTTTGTGCATATGAATTAGAATGGATCGTACGAATGAATTAGAACGGATCATATTAATGAATTAGAATGGATCGTACGAATGAATTAGAATGGATACATTCGTGCACGATCCATTCTAATTAATTCGTACAAATGTATCCATTCTAATTCATTCGTACGACCCATTCTAATTCATTAATATGATCCATTCTAATTCATTCGTACGATCCATTCTAATTCATATGCACAAAGGTATCCATTCTAATTCATTCGTACGATCCATTCTAATTCAGGATCGTACGAATGAATTAGAATGGATACATTCGTGCGAATGAATTAGAATTGATCGTACTAATGAATTAGAATGGATCGTGCGAATGAATTAGAATGGATCGTGCGAAGGAATTAGAATGGATCGTACGAAGGAATTAGAATGGATCGTACGAATGAATTAGAATTGATCATACGAATGAATTAGAATATATCGTACGAATGAATTAGAATGGATCGTACGAAGGAATTAGAATGGATCGTATAAATGAATTAGAATGGATATATTCGTGCAAATGAATTAGAATGGATCGTATGAATGTATTAGAATGGATCATATGAGTGAATTAGAATGGATCGTACGAATGAATTAGAATGGATTGTATGAATGAATTAGAATGGATCATACGAATGAATTAGAATGGATCATACGAATTAATTAGAATGGATCATACGAATGAATTAGAATGGATCGTACGAATGAATTACAATGGATACATTCGTGCGAATGAATTAGAATGGATTGTGCGAATGAATAAGAACAGATCGTGCGAATGAATTAGAATGGATCGTACGAATGAATTAGAATGGATCGTGTGAATGAATTAGAATGGATCGTACGAATGAATTAGAATGGATACATTTGTGCGAATGAATTAGAAAGTATCGTACGAATGAATTAGAATGGATCGTATGAATGAATTAGAATGGATCGTAGGAATGAATTAGAATGGATCGTGCGAATGAATTAGAATGGATCGTACGAATGAATTAGAATGGATCGTGTGAAAGAATTAGAATGGATCGTACGAATGAATTAGAATGGATCGTGCGAATGAATTAGAATGGATCGTACGAATGAATTAGAATGGATACATTTGAGCGAATGAATTAGAATGGATCGTACGAATGAATTAGAATGGATCGTATGAATGAATTAGAATCGATCGTACGAATGAATTTGAATGGATCGTGCGAATGAATTAGAATGGATCGTACGAATGAATTAGAATGGATCGTACGAATGAACTAGAATGGATACATTCGTGCGAATGAATTAGAATGGATCGTACGAATGAATTAGAATGGATCTTACGAATGAATTAGAATGGATCGTACGAAAGAATTAGAATGGAACGTACGAATGAATTAGAATGGATACATTCGTGCGAATGAATTAGAATGGATCGTACGAATAAATTAGAATGGATCGTATGAATAGTTTAGAATGGATACATTCGTGCGAATGAATTAGAATGGATCGGACGAATGAATTAGAATGGATCATACGAATGAATTAGAATGGATCAAATGATTGAATTAGAATGGTTACATTCATGCGAATGAATTAGAATGGATCGTACGAATGGATTAGAATGGATCGTACGAATGGATTAGAATGGATACATTCGTGCGAAAGAACTAGAATGGATCATACGAATGAGTAAGAATGGATCGTACGAATGAAATAGAATGGATTGTACGAATGAATTAGAATGGATCGTGCGAATGAATTTGAATGGATCATACGAATGAATTAGAATGGATCGTGCTAATGAATTAGAATTGATCGTATGAATGAAATAGAATGGATTATACGAATGATTTAGAATGGATCGTACGAATGAATTAGAATGGATCGTACGAATGATTTAGAATGGATACATTCGTGCGATTAAATTAGAATGGATCATACGAATGAGTAAGAATGGATCGTACAAATGAAATAGAATAGATCATATTAATGAATTAGAATGGATCGTACGAATGAATTTGAATGGATACATTCGTGCGAATGAATTAGAATGGATCGTGCATGAATGTATCAATTCTAATTCATTCGTACTATCCATTCTAATTCATTAATATGATCCATTCTAATTCATTCGTACGATCCATTCTAATTCATATGCACAAAGGTATCCATTCTAATCCATTCATAGGATCCATTCTAATCCATTCGTACGATCCATTCTAATTCATTCGTACGATCCATTCTAATTCATTCGCTCGAATGTATCCATTCTAATCCATTCGTACGATCCATTCTAATCCATTCGTACGATCCATTCTAATTCATTCGCATGAATGTAACCATTCTAATTCATTCATTTGATCCATTCTAATTCATTCGTACGATCCATTCTAATTCATTCGTCCGATCCATTCTAATTCATTCGCACGAATGTATCCATTCTAATTCATTCGTACGATCCATTCTAATTCATTCGTACGATCCATTCTAATTCATTCGTAAGATCCATTCTAATTCGTTCGTACGATCCATTCTAATTCATTTGTACGATCCATTCTAATTCATTCATACGATCCATTCTAATTCATTCACACGAATGTATCCATTCTAATTCATTCATACGATCCCTTCTAATTCATTCGTATGATCCATTCTAATTCACTCATACGATCCATTCTAATACATTCATACGATCCATTCTAATTCATTTGCACGAATATATCCATTCTAATTCATTCGTACGATCCATTCTAATTCCTTCGTACGATCCATTCTAATTCATTCGTACGATCTATTCTAATTCATTCGTACGATCCATTCTAATTCATCCATACGATCCATTCTAATTCCTTCGTACGATCCATTCTAATTCATTCGTACGATCCATTCTAATTCTTTCACACGATCCATTCTAATTCATTCGTACGATCCATTCTAATTCATTCGTGCAATCCATTCTATTTCATTCGTACGATCCATTCTTACTCATTCGTACGATCCATTCTAATTCATTCACACGAATGTATCCATTCGTACGAATGAATTAGAATAGATTGTACGAATGAATTAGAATGGATCGTACGAATGAATTAGAATGGATCGTACGAAGTAATTAGAATGGATCGTACGAATGAATTAGAATGGATCGTACGAATGAATTAGAATTGATCGTACGAATGAATTAGAATGGATCGTATGAAGGAATTAGAATGGATCGTACGAATGAATTAGAATGGATATATTCGTGCAAATGAATTAGAATCGATCGTATGAATGTATTAGAATGGATCGTATGAGTGAATTAGAATGGATCGTACAATGAATTAGAATGGATCGTATGAATGAATTAGAATGGATACATTCGTGCGAATGAATTAGAAATGATCGTACGAATGAATTATAATGGATCGTGCGAATGAATTAGAATGGATCGTACGAATAAACTAGAATGGATACATTCGTGCGAATGAATTAGAATGGATCGTACGAATGAATTAGAATGGATCGTACGAATGAATTAGAATGGATCTTACGAATGAATTAGAATGGATCGTACGAATGAATTAGAATGGATCGTACGAATGAATTAGAATGGATACATTCGTGCGAATGAATTAGAATGGATCGGACGAATTAATTAGAATGGATCGTACGAATGAATTAGAATGGATCAAATGAATGAATTAGAATGGTTACATTCATGCGAATGAATTAGAATGGATCGTACGAATGGATTAGAATGGATCGTACGAATAGATTAGAATGGATACATTCGAGCGAATGAATTAGAATGGATCGTACGAATGAATTAGAATGGATTGTACGAATGGATTAGAATGGATCCTACGAATGGATTAGAATGGATACTTTTGTGCTTATGAATTAGAATGGATCGTACGAATGAATTAGAATGGATCATATTAATGAATTAGAATGGATCGTACGAATGAATTAGAATGGATACATTCGTGCACGATCCATTCTAATTAATTCGTACGAATGTATCCATTCTAATTCATTCGTACGATCTATTCTAATTCATTAATATGATCCATTCTAATTCATTCGTACGATCCATTCTAATTCATATGCACAAAGGTATCCATTCAAATTCATTCGTACGATCCATTCTAATTCAGGATCGTACGAATGAATTAGAATGGATACATTCGTGCGAATGAATTAGAATTGATCGTACGAATGAATTAGAATGGATCGTGCGAATGAATTAGAATGGATCGTACGAATGAATTAGAATGGATCGTACGAATGAACTAGAATGGATACATTCGTGCGAATGAATTAGAATGGATCGTACGAATGAATTAGAATGGATCTTACGAATGAATTAGAATGGATCGTACGAATGAATTAGAATGGATCGTACGAATGAATTAGAATGGATACATTCGTGCGAATGAATTAGAATGGATCGGACGAATTAGTTAGAATGGATCGTACGAATGAATTAGAATGGATCAAATGAATGAATTATAATGGTTACATTCATGCGAATGAATTAGAATGGATCGTACGAATGGATTAGAATGGATCGTACGAATGGATTAGAATGGATACATTCGAGCGAATGAATTAGAATAGATCGTACGAATGAATTAGAATGGATTGTACGAATGGATTAGAATAGATCCTACGAATGGATTAGAATGGATACCTTTGTGCATATGAAATAGAATGGATCGTACGAATGAATTAGAATGGATCATATTAATGAATTAGAATGGATCGTACGAATGAATTAGAATGGATACATTCGTGCGAATGAATTAGAATGGATCGTGCGAATCAATTAGACTGGATCGTGCAAATGAATAAGAATAGATCATACGAATGAATTAGAATGGATCGTACGAATTAATTAGAATGGATACATTCGTGCGAATGAATTAGAATGGATTGTATGAATGAATTAGAATGGATCTTACGAATGAATTAGAATGGATCATACGAATGAATTAGAATGGATCATACGAATGAATTAGAATAGATCGTACGAATCGATTAGAATGGATCATACGAATGAATTAGAATGGATCGTGCGAATGAATTAGAACGGATCGAACGAATGAATTAGAATGGATATATTCGAGCGAATGAATTAGAATAGATCGTAGGAATAAATTAGAATGGATCATATGAATGAATTAGAATGGATCGTACGAACGAATTAGAATGGATCGTACGAACGAATTAGAATGGATCATATGAACGAATTAGAATGGATCGTACGAATGAATTAGAATCGATACATTCGAGCGAATGAATTAGAATGGATCGTACGAATGAATTAGAATAGATCATAGGAATGAATTTGAATGGATCGTGCAAATGAATTAGAATGGATACATTCGTGCGAATGAATTAGAATGGATCATGTGAATGAATTAGAATGGATCGTACGAATGAATTAGAATGGATATATTTGAACGAATAAATTAGAATGGATCATACGAATGAATTAGAATGGATCGTACGAATGAATTAGAATGGATAGTGCGAATGAATTAGAATCGATCGTACGAATAAATTAGAATGGATCGTACGAATGAATTAGATCATACGAATAAATTAGAATGGATCGTACGAATGAATTAAAATGGATACATTCGAGCGAATGAATTAGAATAGATCGTAGGAATGAATTAGAATGGATCGTACGAATGAATTAGAATGGATACATTTGTGAGAATGAATTAGAATGGATCGTACGAATGAATTAGAATGCATCGTACGAAAGAATTAGAATGGATATATTCGTGCGAATGAATTAGAATGGATCGTACGAATGAATTAGACTGGATCGTACGAATGAATTTGAATGGATACATTTGTTCGAATGAATCTAAATGGATTGTATGAATGAATTGCAATGGATCGTACGAATGAATTAGAATGGATCGTACGAATGAATTAGAATAGCTCATACGAATGAATTAGAATGAATCGTATGAATGAATTAGAATGGTTACATTCGTGCGAATGAATTAGAATAGATCGTACGAATGAATTAGAATGGATCGTATGAATAAATTAGAATGGATCGTGGGAATGAATTAGAATGGATCATACGAATGAATTAGAATGGATCCACCGAATGAGTCAGAATGGATCATACGAATGATTTAGAATGGATTGTGCGAATGAATTAGAATGGATCGTATGAATGAATAAGAATGGATCGTACGAATGAATTAGAATGGATCGTGCGAATGAATTAGCATGAATCGTACGAATGTATTAGAATGGATCGTACAAATGAATTAGAATGAATCGTACGATTCGTTCTAATTCAATCGTCCGATCCATTCTAATTCATTCGCATGAATGTATCCATTCTAATTCATTCGTACAATCCATTCTATTTAATTCGTACGATCCATTCTTACTCATTCGTATGATCCATTCTAATTCATTAGAATGATCCATTCTAATTCATTCGTACGATCCATTCTAATTCATTCGTACGATCCATTCTAATTCATTCGCACGATCCATTCTAATTCATTCATACGATCCATTCTAATTCATTCCTACAATCCATTCTAATTCATTCGCCCGATCCATTCTAATTCATTCATACGATCCATTCTATTCGAATGGATCATGCGATCCATTCGAATTCATTCGCACGATCCATTCTAATTCATTCATACGATCCATTCTAATTCATTCATACAATGCATTCTAATTCTTTCACACGATCTATTCTAATTCATTCGTACGATCCATTCTAATTCATTCGTACAATCCATTCTATTTCATTTGTACGATCCATTCTTACTCATTCGTATGATCCATTCTAATTCATTCGTACGATCCATTCTAATTCATTTGTACGATCCATTCTAATTCATTCATACAATCCATTCTATTTCATTCGTACGATCCATTCTTACTCATTCGTATGATCCATTCTAATTCATTCGCACGAATGTATCCATTCTAATTCATTCATACAATCCATTCTAATTCATTCCGTATGATCCATTCTAATTCATTCGTACGATCGTACGAATGAATTAGAATGGATCGTACGAATGAATTAGAATAGATTGTGCGAATGAATTAGAATGGATTGTACGAATGAATTAGAATGGATCGTACGAATGAATTAGAATAGATCGTACGAATAAATTAGAATGGATACATTCGTCCGAATGAATTAGAATGGATCATACGAATGAGTAAGAATGGATCGTACGAATGAAATAGAATAGATTGTATGAATGAATTAGAATAGATCCTACGAATGAATTAGAATGGATCGTGTGAAAGAATTAGAATGGATTGTATGAATGAATTAGAATGGATCGTATGAATGAATTAGAATGGATCGTGCGAATGAATTCGAATGGATCGTACGAATTCATTCTAATTCATTCATACAATCCATTCTAATTCTTTCACACGATCCATTCTAATTCATTCGTACGTTCCATTCTAATTCATTAGCACGATCCATGCTAATTCATTCGTTCGATCTATTCTAATTCATTAGCACGATCCATTCTAATTCATTCGTACGATCCATTCTAATTCATTCGCACGATCCATTCTAATTCATTCATAGGATCCATTCTAATTCATTCATACGATCTATTCTAATTCTTTCACACGAATGTATCCATTCTAATTCATTCACACGAATGTATCCATTCTAATTCATTCGTACGATCCATTCTAATTCATTCGCACGATCCATTCTAATTCATTCGTACGATCAATTCTAATTCATTCGCACGAATGTATTCATTCTAATTCATTTGTACGATCCTGAATTAGAATGGATCGTACGAATGAATTAGAATGGATACCTTTGTGCATATGAATTAGAATGGATCGTACGAATGAATTAGAATGAATCATATTAATGAATTAGAATGGATCGTACGAATGAATTAGAATGGATACATTCGTGCGAATGAATTAGAATGGATCGTGCGAATCCATTAGACTGGATCGTGTGAACGAATAAGAATGGATCATACGAATGAATTAGAATGGATCGTACGAATTAATTAGAATGGATACATTCGTGCGAATGAATTAGAATGGATTGTATGAATGAATTAGAATGGATCATACGAATGAATTAGAATAGATCATACGAATTAATTAGAATGGATCATACGAATGAATTAGAATGGATCGTACGAATGAATTAGAATGGATCGTACGAATGAACTAGAATGGATCGTACGAATGAACTAGACTGGATACATTCGTGCAAATGAATTATAATGGATCGTACGAATGAATTAGAATGGATCGTACGAATGAATTAGAATGGATCTTACGAATGAATTAGAATGGTTCGTACGAATGAATTAGAATGGATCGTACGAATGAATTAGAATGGATACATTCGTGCGAATGAATTAGAATGGATCAGACGAATGAATCGTACGAATGAATTAGAATGGATCATACGAATGAATTAGAATGGATACATTCGTGCGAATGAATTAGAATGGATCAGACGAATGGATTAGAATGGATCGTACGAATGAATTAGAATGGATCAAATGAATGAATTAGAATGGTTACATTCATGCGAATGAATTAGAATGGATCGTATGAATGGATTAGAATGGATCGTACGAATGGATTAGAATGGATACATTCGTGCGAATGAATTAGAATAGATTGTATGAATGAATTAGAATGGATCGTACGAATGAATTAGAATGGATCGTATGAGTGAATTAGAATGGATACGAAGGAATTAGAATGGATCGTACGAAGGAATTAGAATGGATCATACGAATGAAATAGAATGGATCGTACGAAGGAATTAGAATAGATCGTACGAAGGAATTAGAATGGATCGTACGAATGAATTAGAATGGATATATTCGTGCAAATGAATTAGAATGGTTCGTATGAATGAATTAGAATGGATCGTATGAGTGAATTAGAACGGATAGTACGAATGAAGTAGAATGGATCGTATGAATGAATTAGAATGGATACATTCGTGCGAATGAATTAGAATGGATCGTATGAATGAATTAGAATAGATTGTGCGAATGAATTAGAATGGATCGTACGAATGAATTAGAATGGATACATTCGTGCGAATAAATTAGAATGGATTGTATGAATGAATTAGAATGGATCGTACGAATGAATTAGAATGGATCGTACGAATGAATTAGAATAGATTGCGCGAATGAATTAGAATGGATCGTACGAATGAAATAGAATGGATACAAATGAATTAGAATGGATCATACGAATGAATTAGAATGACGATCCATTTTACTCATTCGTATGATCCATTCTAATTTATTCGCACGAATGTATCCATTCTAGTTCATTCGTACGTCTAATTCATTCGTACGGTCCATTCTAATTCATTCGCACAATCCATTCTATTTCATTCGTACGACCCATTCTTACTCATTCGTATGATCCATTATGGATACATTCGTGTGAATGAATTAGAATGGATCATACGAATGAGTAAGAATGGATCGTACGAATGAAATAGAATGGATTGTGCGAATGAATTAGAATGGATCGTACGAATGAGTAAGAATGGATCGTACGAATGAAATAGAATGGATTGTGCGAATAAATTAGAAAGGATCGTACGAATGAATTAGAATGGATCGTGTGAAAGAATTAGAATGGATTGTATGAATGAATTAGAATAGATCGTATGAATGAATTAAAATGGATCGTATGAATGAATTAGAATGGATCGTACGAATGAATTAGAATGGATCGTACGAATGAATTAGAATGGATACAATCGTGCGAATGAATTAGAATGGATACATTTGTGCGAAAGAATTAGAATAGATCGTATGAATGAATTAGAATGGATCCTATGAATGAATTAGAATGGATCGTGCGAATGAATTAGAATGGATCGTACGAATGAATTAGAATGGATCGTGCTAATGAATTAGAATTGATCGAACGAATGAATTAGCATGGGTCATGTTAATAAATTAGAATGGAACTTACGAATGAATTAGAATGGATCGTGTGAAAGAATTAGAATGGATTGTATGAATGAATTAGAATGAATTCGTACGATCCATTCGAATTCATTCGCACGATCAATTCTAATTCATTCATACGATCCATTCTAACTCATTCATACAATCCATTCTAATTCTTTCACATGATCCATTCTAATTCATTCGTAGGATCCATTCTAATTCATTCGTACAATCTATTCTATTTCATTCGTATGATCCATTCTTACTTATTCGTATGATCCATTCTAATTCATTCGGACGAATGTATCCATTCTAATTTATTCGTACGATTCATTCTAATTCATTCGTACGATCCATTCTAATTCATTTATACGATCCATTCTAATTCATTCGTCTGATCCATTCTAATTCATTCGCACGAATGTATCCATTCTAATTCATTCGTACGATCCATTCTAATTCATTCGTACGATCCATTCTAATTCATTCGTAAGATCCATTCTAATTCATTCGTACGATCCATTCTAATTCATTCGTACGATCCATTCTAATTCATTCGGACGAATGTATCCATTCTAGTTCATTCGTACGATCCATTCTAATTCATTCGTACGATCTATTCTAATTCATTCGCACGATCCATTCTAATTCATTCGTACGATCCATTCTAATTCATTCATACGATCCATTCTAATTCATTCGTACGATCCATTCTAATTCATTCGCACAAATGTATCCATTCTAATTTATTCGTACGATCCATTCTAATTCATTCGCACGATCCATTCTAATTCATTCGTACGATCCATTCTAATTCTTTCACACGATCAATTCTAATTCATTCGTACGATCCATTCTAATTCATTCGCACGATCCATTCTAATTCATTCGTACGATCCATTCTAATTCATTCGTACGATCCATTCTAATTCATTCGCATAAATGTATCCATTCTAATTCATTCGTACGATCCATTCTAATTCATTCGCACGATCCATTCTAATTCATTCGTACGATCTATTCTAATTCATTCGCACGATCTGTTCTTATTCATTCACACAATCCATTCTAATTCATTCACACGAATGTATCCATTCTAATTCATTCGTACGATCCATTCTAATTCATTCGTACGATCCATTCTAATACATTCGTATAATCCATTCTAATTAATTCATATGATCCATTCTAATTCATTCGTACGATCCATTCTAATTCATTCATACAATCCATTCTAATTCATTCGTACGATCCATTCTAATTCAATCATACGATCCATTCTAATACATTCATACGATCCATTCTAATTAATTTGCACGAATATATCCATTCTAATTCATTCGTACGATCCATTCTAATTCCTTCGTACGATCCATTCTAATTCATTCGTACGATCTATTCTAATTCATTCGTACGATCCATTCTAATTCATTCGCACGATCCATTCTAATTCATTCATAGGATCCATTCTAATTCATTCGCACGATCCATTCTAATTCATTCATAGGATCCATTCTAATTCATTCATACGATCTATTCTAATTCTTTCGCACGAATGTATCCATTCTAATTCATTCGCACGAATGTATCCATTCTAATTCATTCGTACGATCCATTCTAATTCATTCGTACGATCCATTCTAATTCATTCATATAATCCATTCTAATTCTTTCACACGATCCATTCTAATTCATTCGTACGATCCATTCTAATTCATTCGCACAATCCATTATATTTCATTCGTACGATCCATTCTTACTCATTGGTACGATCCATTCTAATTCATTCGCAGGAATGTATCCATTCTAATTCATTCGAACGAATCCATTCTAATTCATTCATACAATCTATTCTATTTCATTCGTACGATCCATTCTTACTCATTCGTATGATCCATTCTAATTCATTCGGACGAATGTATCCATTCTAATTTATTTGTACGATCCATTCTAATTCATTCGTACGATCCATTCTAATTCATTCGTACGATCCATTCTAATTCATTCGCACGATCTATTCTAATTCATTCGCACGATCTATTCTAATTCATTCGTATGATCATTCTAATTCATTCGTACGATCCATTCTAATTTATTTGTCCGATCCATTCTAATTCATTCGCACGAATGTATCCATTCTAATTCATTCGTACGATCCATTCTAATTCATTCGTACGATCCATTCAAATTCATTCGTACGATCCATTCTAATTCATTTGTACGATCCATTCTAATTCATTCGTACGATCCATTCTAATTCATTCGCACGAATGTATCCATTCTAGTTCATTCGTATGATCCATTCTACTTCATTCGTACGATCCATTCTAATTCATTCGCACGATCCATTCTAATTCATTCGTACGATCCATTCTAATTCATTCGCACAAATGTATCCATTCTAATTCATTCGTACGATCCATTCTAATTCATTCGCACGATCCATTCTAATTCATTCGTACGATCCGTTCTAATTCTTTCACACGATCCATTCTAATTCATTCGTACAATCCATTCAAATTCATTCGCACGATCCATTCTAATTCATTCGTACGATCCATTCTAATTCATTAATACGATTCATTCTAATTCATTCGTACGATCCATTCTAATTCATTCGCACAAATGTATCCATTCTAATTCATTCGTACGATCCATTCTAATTCATTCGCACGATCCATTCTAATTCATTCGTACGACCCATTCTAATTCATTCGTACGATCCATTCTAATTCATTCGTACGATCCATTCTAATTCATTCGTACGATCCATTCTAATTCATTCGTATGATCCATTCTAATTCATTCATACAATCCATTCTAATTCATTCGCACAAATGTATCCATTCTAATTAATTCGTACGATCCATTTTAATTCATTCGTATGATCTATTCTTATTCATTCGCACGATCCAGTCTAATTGATTCGCATGATCCATTCTAATTCATTCGCACGAATGTATCCATTCTAATTCATTCGGACGATCTATTCTAATTCATTAATATGATCCATTCTAATTCATTCGTACGATCCATTCTAATTCATTAATACGATTCATTCTAATTCATTCGTACGATCCATTCTAATTCATTCGCACAAATGTATCCATTCTAATTCATTCGTACGATCCATTCTAATTCATTCGCACGATCCATTCTAATTCATTCGTACGATCCATTCTAATTCATTCGTACGATCCATTCTAATTCATTCGTACGATCCATTCTAATTCATTCGTATGATCCATTCTAATTCATTCATACAATCCATTCTAATTCATTCGCACAAATGTATCCATTCTAATTAATTCGTACGATCCATTTTAATTCATTCGTATGATCTATTCTTATTCATTCGCACGATCTAGTCTAATTGATTCGCATGATCCATTCTAATTCATTCGCACGAATGTATCCATTCTAATTCATTCGTACGATCTATTCTACTTCATTAATATGATCCATTCTAATTCATTCGTACGATCCATTCTAATTCATATGCACAAAGGTATCCATTCTAATCCATTCGTAGGATCCATTCTAATCCATTCGTACGATCCATTCTAATTCATTCGTACGATCCATTCTAATTCATTCGCTCGAATGTATCCATTCTAATCCATTCGTACGATCCATTCTAATCCATTCGTACGATCCATTCTAATTCATTCGCATGAATGTAACCATTCTAATTCATTCATTTGATCCATTCTAATTCATTCGTACGATCCATTCTAATTCATTCGTCCGATCCATTCTAATTCATTCGCACGAATGTATCCATTCTAATTCATTCGTACGATCCATTCTAATTCATTCGTACGATCCATTCTAATTCATTCGTACGATCCATTCTAATTCATTCGTACGATCCATTCTAATTCATTCGCACGATCCATTCTAATTCATTCATAGGATCCATTCTAATTCATTCATACAATCCATTCTAATTCATTCGCACGAATGTATCCATTCTAATTCATTTGTACGATCTGTTCTAATTCATTCACAAAATCTATTCTAATTCATTCATACGATCCATTCTAATTCATTCACACGAATGTATCCATTCTAATTCATTCATACGATCCAATTTAATTCATTCGTACGATCCATTCTAATTCACTCATACGATCCATTCTAATACATTCATTCGATCCATTCTAATTCATTCGTACGATCCATTCTAATTCATTCGCACAATCCATTCTATTTCATTCGTACGATCCATTCTTACTCATTCTTATGATCCATTCTAATTCATTCGCACGAATGTATCCATAATGGATCATACGAATGAGTAAGAATGGGTCGTACGAATGAAATAGAATGGATTGTGCGAATGAATTAGAATGGACCGTACGAATGAATTAGACGTACGAATGAATTAGAATGGATACATTCGTGCGAATAAATTAGAATGGATCATACGAATGAGTAAGAATGGATCGTCATTCTAATTCATTCGTATGATCCATTCTATTTCATTCGCACGATTCATTCTAATTCATTCGCGCAATCTATTCTAATTCATTCGTACGATCCATTCTAATTCATTCGTACAATCTATTCTATTTCATTCATACAATCCATTCTAATTCATTCGCACGAATGTATCCATTCTAATTCATTCATACGATCCATTCTACTTCATTCGTACTATCCGTTCTAATTCACTCATACGATCCATTCTAATTCATTCGTACGATCCTGAATTAGAATGGATCGTACGAATGAATTAGAATGGATACCTTTGTGCATATGAATTAGAATGGATCGTACGAATGAATTAGAATGGATCGTACGAATGAATTAGAATGGATCATACGAATGAGTAAGAATGGATCGTACGAATGAAATAGAATGAATTGTACGAATGAATTAGAATGGATACATTCGTGCGAATGAATTAGAATGGATCGTACGAATGAATTAGAATGGATCGTGCGAATGAATTATAATGGATCGTGCGAATGGATCGTGCGAATGAATTCGTACAATCTATTCTATTTCATTCGTACGATCCATTCTTACTCATTCGTATGATCCATTCTAATTCATTCGCACGAATGTATCCATAATGGATCATACGAATGAGTAAGAATGGATCGTACGAATGAAATAGAATGGATTGTGCGAATGAATTAGAATCGATCGTACGAATGAATTAGAATGGATCGTACGAATGAATTAGAATGGATCGTACGAATGAATTAGAATGGATACATTCGTGCGAATGAATTAGAATGGATACATTCGTGCGAAAGAATTAGAATAGATCGTATGAATGAATTAGAATGGATCCTATGAATTAGCATGGATCGTGCTAATGAATGAATTAGCATGGATCGTGCTAATGAATTAGAATGGAACGTACGAATGAATTAGAATGGATCGTGTGAAAGAATTAGAATGGATTGTATGAATGAATTAGAATGAATTCGTACGATCTATTCGAATTAATTCGCACGATCCATTCTAATTCATTCATACGATCCATTCTAATTCAGTCATATAATCCATTCTAATTCTTTCACACGATCCATTCTAATTCATTCGTAGGATCCATTCTAATTCATTTGTACAATCTATTCTATTTCAGTCGTACGATCCATTCTTACTCATTCCTATGATCCATTCTAATTCATTCGGACGAATGTATCCATTCTAATTTATTCGTACGATCCATTCTAATTCATTCGTACGATCCATTCTAATTCATTCGTACGATCCATTCTTACTCATTCGTATGATCCATTCTAATTCATTCGTATGATCTATTCTAATTCATTCGTACGATTGATTCTAATTCATTCGCACTATCCATTCTAATTCATTCGTACGATCCATTCTAATTCATTCGTACGATCATTCTAATTCATTTGCACGATCCATTCTAATTCATTCGGACGAATGTATCCATTCTAATTTATTCGTACGATTCATTCTAATTCATTCGTACCATCCATTCTAATTCATTCGTCCGATCCATTCTAATTCATTTGCACGAATGTATCCATTCTAATTCATTCATACGATCCAATCTAATTCATTCATACGATCCATTCTTACTCATTCGTATAATCCATTCTAATTTAATCGTACGATCCATTCTAATTCATTCGTACGATCCATTCTAATTCCTTCGTACGATCCATTCTAATTCATTCGTACGATCTATTCTAATTCATTCGTACGATCCATTCTAATTCATTCGTACGATCCATTCTAATTCCTTTGTTCGATCCATTCTAATTCATTCGTACGATCCATTCTAATTCCTTCGTATCCATTCTAATTCACTCATACGATCCATTCTAATTCATTCGTATGATCCATTCTAATTCATTCATACAATCCATTCTAATTCATTCGCACAAATGTATCTATTCTAATTCATTCGTACGATCAGTTCTAATTCATTCACAAAATCTATTCTAATTCATTCATACGATCCATTCTAATTCATTCACACGAATGTATCCATTCTAATTCATTCATACGATCCATTCTAATTCATTCGTACGATCCATTCTAATTCACTCATACGATCCATTCTAATACATTCGTACGATCCATTCTAATTCATTTGCACGAATATATCCATTCTAATTCATTCGTACGATCCATTCTAATTCCTTCGTACGATCCATTCTAATTCATTCGTACGATCTATTCTAATTTATTCGTACGATCCATTCTAATTCATTCGTACGATCCATTCTAATTCATTCGTATGATCCATTCTAATTCATTCGTACGATCCATTCTTACTCATTCGTATGATCCATTCTAATTCATTCGTACGATCCATTCTAATTCATTCGTATGATCGTTTCTAATTCATTTGCACTATCCATTCTAATTCATTCGTACGATCCCTTCTAATTCATTCGTATGATCCATTCTAATTTATTCGTTCAAATATATCCATTGTAATTCATTCGTACGATCCATTCTAATTCATTCGCACGATCCATTCTAATTCATTTGCACGATCCATTCTAATTTATTCCTATGATCTATTCTAATTCATTCGTACGATCCATTCTAATTCATTCTAATTCATTCGTACGATTCATTCTACGATCCATTCTAATTCATTCGTATATTCCAATCTAATTCATTAGCACGATCCATGCTAATGAATTAGAATGGATCGTACGATCCAATTTAATTGATTCATACGATCCATTCTTACTCATTCGTATGATCCATTCTAATTCAATCGTACGATCCATTCTAATTCATTCGTACGATCCATTCTAATTCCTTCGTACGATCCATTCTAATTCATTCGTACGATCCATTCTAATTCATTCGTACGATCCATTCTAATTCATTCGTACGATCCATTCTAATTCATTCGCGCAATCTATTCTAATTCATTTGTACGATCCATTCTAACTCATTCGTACGATCCATTCTAATTCATTCATACAATCCATTCTAATTTATTCGCACGAATGTATCCATTCTAATTAGAATGGATACATTCGTGCGAATGAATTAGAATTGATCGTACGAATGAATTAGAATGGATCGTGCGAATGAATTAGAATGGATCGTACGAATGAATTAGAATGGATCGTACGAATGAATTAGAATGGATCGTACGAATGAACTAGAATGGATACATTCGTGCGAATGAATTAGAATGGATCGTACGAATGAATTAGAATGGATCGTACGAATGAATTAGAATGGATCTTACAAATGAATTAGAATGGATCGTACGAATGAATTAGAATGGATACATTCGTGCGAATGAATTAGAATGGATCGGACGAATGAATTAGAATGGATCGTACGAATGAATTTGAATGGATCAAATGAATGAATTAGAATGGTTACATTCATGCGAATGAATTAGAATGGATCATACGAATGGATTAGAATGGATCGTACGAATGGATTAGAATGGATACATTCCAGCGAATGAATTAGAATGGATCGTACGAATGAATTAGAATGGATCGTACGAATGGATTAGAATGGATCCTACGAATGGATTAGAATGGAAACCTTTGTGCATATGAATTAGAATGGATCGTACGAATGAATTAGAATGGATACATTCGTGCGAATGAATTAGAATGGATACATTCGTGCGAAAGAATTAGAATAGATCGTATGAATGAATTAGAATGGATCCTATGAATGAATTAGAATGGATCGTGCGAATGAATTAGAATGGATCGTACGAATGAATTAGAATGGATCGATCTAATGAATTAGAATTGATCGAACGAATGAATTAGAATGGATACATTCGTGCGAATGAATTAGAATGAATCGGACGAATGAATTAGAATGGATCGTACGAATGAGTAAGAATGGATCGTACGAATGAAATAGAATAGATCGTACGAATGAATTAGAATGGATCATACGAAGGAATTAGAATGGATCATACGAATGAATTAGAATGGATATATTCGTGCAAATGAATTAGAATGGATCGTATGAATGTATTAGAATGGATCGTATTAGTGAATTAGAATGGATCGTATGAATGAATTAGAATGGATCGTATGAATGAATTAGAATGGATACATTCGTGTGAATGAATTAGAATGGATCGTACAAATAAATTAGAATAGCTCATACGAATGTATTATAATGAATCGTATGAATGAATTAGAATGGTTACATTCGTGAGAATGAATTAGAATAGATCGTACGAATGAATTAGAATGGATCCACCGAATGAGTTAGAATGGATCATACGAATGAATTACAATGGATTGTACGAATGAATTAGAATGGATTCTGCGAATGAATTAGAATGGATCGTATGAATGAATAAGAATGGATCGTACGAATGAATTAGAATGGATCGTGCGAATGAATTAGCATGAATCGTACGAATGTATTAGAATGGATCGTACGAATGAATTAGAATGAATCGTACGATCTATTCTAATTCAATCGTTCGATCCATTCTAATTCATTCGCATGAATGTATCCATTCTAATTCATTCGTACAATCCATTCTATTTCATTCGTACGATCCATTCTTACTCATTCGTATGATCCATTCTAATTCATTCGTACGATCCATTCTAATTCATTCGTACGATCCATTCTAATTCATTCACACGATCCATTCTAATTCATTCACACGATCCATTCTAATTCATTCATACGATCCATTCTAATTCATTCATACGATCCATTCTAATTCATTCCTACAATCCATTCTAATTCATTCGCCCGATCCATTCTAATTCATTCATACGATCAATTCTATTCGAATGGATCATGCGATCCATTCGAATTCATTCGCATGATCCATTCTAATTCATTCATACGATCCATTCTAATTCATTCATACAAGGCATTCTAATTCTTTCACACGATCCATTCTAATTCATTCGTACGATCCATTCTAATTCATTCGTACAATCCATTCTATTTCATTTGTACGATCCATTCTTACTCATTCGTATGATCCATTCAAATTCATTCGTACGATCCATTCTACTTCATTTGTACGATCTATTCTAATTCATTCGTACAATTCATTCTATTTCATTCGTACGATCCATTCTTACTCATTCGTATGATCCATTCTAATTCATTCGCACGAATGTATCCATTCTAATTCATTCATACAATCTATTCTAATTCATTCCGTACGATCCATTCGAATTCATTCGTACGATCGTACGAATGAATTAGAATGGTTCGTACGAATGAATTAGAATAGATTGTGCGAATGAATTAGAATGGATCGTACGAATGAATTAGAATGGATCGTACGAATGAATTAGAATGGATCATACGAATGAGTAAAAATGGATCGTACGAATGAATTAGAATGGATCGTACGAATGAATTAGAATAGATCGTACGAATAAATTAGAATGGATACATTCGTCCGAATGAATTATAATGGATCATACGAATGAGTAAGAATGGATCGTACGAATGAAATAGAATAGATTGTACGAATGAATTTGATTGGATCCTACGAATGAATTAGAATGGATCATGTGAAAGAATTAGAATGGATTGTATGAATGAATTAGAATGGATCGTATGAATGAATTAGAATGGATCGTGCGAATGAATTCGAATGGATCGTACGAATTCATTCTAATTCATTCATACAATCCATTCTAATTCTTTCACACGATCCATTCTAATTCATTCGTACGTTCCATTCTAATTCATTAGCACGATCCATGCTAATTCATTCGTTCGATCAATTCTAATTCATTAGCACGATCCATTCTAATTCATTCGTACGATCCATTCTAATTCCTTCGTACGATCCATTCTAATTCATTCGTACGATCTATTCTATTTCATTCATACGATTCATTCTTACTCATTCGTACGATCCATTCTAATTCATTTGTCCGATCCATTCTAATTCATTCGCACGAATGTATCCATTCTAATTCATTCGTACGACCCATTCTAATTCATTCGTACGATCCATTCTAATTCCTTCGTACGATCCATTCAAATTCATTCGTGCGATCCATTCTAATTCATTCATACGATCCATTCTAATTCATTCGTAAGATCCATTCTAATTCATTCGTACGATCCATTCTAATTCATTCGTACGATCCATTCTAATTCATTCGCACGAATGTATCTATTCTTGTTCATTCGTACGATCCATTCTAATTCATTCGTACGATCCATTCTAATCCATTCGTACGATCCATTCTAATTCATTCATACGATCCATTCTAATTCATTCATACAATCCATTCTAATTCTTTCACACGATCCATTCTAATTCATTCGTAGGATCCATTCTAATTCATTCGTACAATCTATTCTATTTCATTCGTACGATCCATTCTTACTCATTCGTATGATCCATTCTAATTCATTCGGACGAATGTATCCATTCTAATTTATTCGTACGATCCATTCTAATTCATACGTACGATCCATTCTAATTCATTCGTACGATCCATTCTTATTCATTCGTATGATCCATTCTAATTCATTCGTACGATCCATTCTAATTCATTCGTACGATCGATTCTAATTCATTCGCACTATCCATTCTAATTCATTCGTACGATCCATTCTAATTCATTCTTATGATCTATTCTAATTTATTCGTTCAAATATATCCATTCTAATTCATTCCGTACGATCCATTCTAATTCATTCGTACGAATGTATCCATTCTAATTCATTCGTACGATCCATTCTAATTCATTCGTACGATCCATTCTAATTCATTCGTACGATCCTTTCTAATTCATTCGTATGATCCATTCTAATTCATTCGCACGAATGTATCCATTCTAGTTCATTCGTACGATCCATTCTAATTCATTCGTACGATCCATTCTAATTCATTCGCACGATCTATTCTAATTCATTCCTATGATCAATTCTAATTCATTCGCACGAATGTATCCATTCTAATTCATTCGTACGATCCTGAATTAGAATGGATCGTACGAATGAATTAGAATGGATACCTTTGTGCATATGAATTAGAATGGATCGTACGAATGAATTAGAATGGATCATATTAATGAATTAGAATGGATCGCATGAATGAATTAGAATGGATACATTCGTGCGAATGAATTAGAATGGATCGTGCACGAATGTATCCATTCTAATTCATTCGTACGATCTATTCTAATTCATTAATATGATCCATTCTAATTCATTCGTACGATCCATTCTAATTCATATGCACAAAGGTATTCATTCTAATCCATTCGTAGGATCCATTCTAATCCATTCGTACGATAGATTCTAATTCATTCGTACGATCCATTCTAATTCATTCGCTCGAATGTATCCATTCTAATCCATTCGTACGATCCATTCTAATCCATTCGTACGATCCATTCTAATTCATTCGCATGAATGTAACCATTCTAATGAATTCAAATGATCCATTCTAATTCATTCGTACGATCCATTCTAATTCATTCGTCCGATCCATTCTAATTCATTCGCACAAATGTATCCATCCTAATTCATTCGTACGATCCATTCTAATTCATTCGTACAATCCATTCTAATTCATTCGTAAGATCCATTCTAATTCATTCGTACGATCCATTCTAATTCATTCGTAAGATCCATTCTAATTCATTCGTACGATCCATTCTAATTCATTCGTACGATCCATTCTAATTCATTCGCACGAATGTATCCATTCTAGTTCATTCGTACGATCCATTCTAATTCATTCGTACGATCCATTCTAATTCTTTCACACGATCCATTCTAATTCACTCGTACGATCCATTCTAATTCATTCGCACAATCCATTCTATTTCATTCGTACGATCCATTCTTACTCATTGGTACGATCCATTCTAATTCATTCGCACAAATGTATCCATTCTAATTCATTCGTATGAATCCATTCTAATTAATTCGTACAATCCATTCTATTTCATTCGTACGATCCATTCTTACTCATTCGTATGATCCATTCTAATTCATTCGCACGAATGTATCCATTCTAAATCATTCGTACGATCCATTCTAATTCATTCATACCATCCATTCTAAATCATTCGTACAATCCATTCTATTTCATTCGTATGATCAATTCTAATTCATTAGCACGATCCATTCTAATTCATTCGTACGATCCATTCAAATTCATTCGCACGATCCATTCTAATTCATTCATACAATCCATTCTATTTCATTCGTACGATCCATTCTTACTCATTCGTATGATCCATTCTAATTCATTCGCATGAATGTATCCATTCTAATCCATTCGTACGATCCATTCTAATCCATTCGTACGATCCATTCTAATTCATTCGTATGAATGTAACCATTCTAATTCATTCATTTGATCCATTCTAATTCATTCGCACGAATGTATCCATTCTAAACCATTCATACGATCCATTCTAATTTATTCGTACGATCCATTAAATTCATTCGTACGATCCATTCTAATTCATTCGTCCGATCCATTCTTATTCATTCGCACGAATGTATCCATTCTAATTCATTCGTACGATCCATTCTAATTCATTCGTAAGATCCATTCTAATTCTTTCGTATGATCTATTCTAATTCATTCGTACGATCCATTCTAATTCATTCGCACGAATGTATCCATTCTAGTTCATTCGTACGATCCATTCTAATTCATTCGTATGATCCATTCTAATTCATTCGCACGATCCATTCTAATTCATTCGTATGATCAATTCTAATTCATTCGCACGAATGTATCCATTCTAATTCAATCATACGATCCATTCTAATTCATTCGTACGATCCATTCTAATTCATTCGTACGATCCATTCTAATTCATGCGTCCGATCCATTCTAATTCATTCGCACAAATGTATCCATTCTAATTCATTCGTCCGATCCATTCTAATTCATTCGCACAAATGTATCCATTCTAATTCATTCGTCCGATCCATTCTAATTCATTCGTACGATCGTTTCTAATTCATTCGCACGAATGTATCCATTCTAGTTCATTCGTACGATCCATTCTAATTCATTCGTATGATCCATTCTAATTCATTCGCACGATCCATTCTAATTCATTCGTACGATCAATTCTAATTCATTCGTATGATCCATTCTAATTCACTCATACGATCCATTCTAATACATTCATACGATCCATTCTAATTCATTTGCACGAATATATCCATTCTAATTCATTCGTACGATCCATTCTAATTCCTTCGTACGATCCATTCTAATTCATTTGTACGATCCATTCTAATTCCTTCGTACGATCCATTCTAATTCATTTGTACGATCCATTCTAATTCATTCGTACGATCCATTCTAATTCCTTCGGACGATCCATTCTAATTCTTTCACACGATCCATTCTAATTCATTCGTACAATCCATTCTAATTCATTCGTGCAATCCATTCTATTTCATTCGTACGATCCATTCTTACTCATTCGTACGATCCATTCTAATTCATTCACACGAATGTATCCATTCGTACGAATGAATTAGAATAGATTATACGAATGAATTAGAATGGATCGTACGAATGAATTAGAATGGATCGTACGAAGGAATTAGAATGGATCGTACGAATGAATTAGAATGGATCGTACGAATGAATTAGAATAGATCGTACGAATGAATTAGAATAGATCGTACGAAGGAATTAGAATGGATCGTACGAATGAATTAGAATGGATATATTCGTGCAAATGAATTAGAATGGATCGTATGAATGTATTAGAATGGATCGTATGAGTGAATTAGAATGGATCGTACGAATGAATTAGAATGGATTGTATGAATGAATTAGAATGGATCGTACGAATGAATTAGAATGGATCATACGAATTAATTAGAATGGATCATACGAATGAATTAGAATGGATCGTACGAATGAATTAGAATGGATACATTCGTGCGAATAAATTAGAATGGATCGTGCGAATGAATTAGAATGGATCGTACGAATGAATTAGAATGGATACATTTGTGCGAATGAATTAGAATGGATCGTACGAATGAATTAGAATGGATCGTATGAATGAATTAGAATGGATCGTACGAATGAATTAGAATGGATCGTGCGAATAAATTAGAATGGATCGTACGATTGAATTAGAATGGATAGTGTGAAAGAATTAGAATGGATCGTACGAATGAATTAGAATGGATCGTGCGAATGAATTAGAATGGATCGTACGAATGAATTAGAATGGATACATTTGTGTGAATGAATTAGAATGGATCGTACGAATGAATTAGAATGGATCATATGAATGAATTAGAATGGATCGTACGAATGAATTAGAATGGATCGTGCGAATGAATTAGAATAGATCGTACGAATGAATTAGAATGGATCATACGAATGAACTAGAATGGATACATTCGTGCGAATGAATTAGAATGGATCGTACGAATGAATTAGAATGGATCGTACGAATGAATTAGAATGGATCTTACGAATTAATTAGAATGGATCGTACGAATGAATTAGAATGGATCATACGAATGAATTAGAATGGATACATTCGTGCGATTGAATTAGAATGGATCGGACGAATGAATTAGAATGGATCGTACGAATGAATTAGAATGGATCGTACGAATGAATTAGAATGGATCGTATGAATAAATTAGAATGGATACATTCGTCCGAATGAATTAGAATGGATCATACGAATGAGTAAGAATGGATCGTACGAATGAAATAGAATAGATTGTACGAATGAATTAGAATGGATCCTACGAATGAATTAGAATGGATCGTGTGAAGGAATTAGAATGGATTGTATGAATGAATTAGTATGGATCGTATGAATGAATTAGAATGGATCGTGCGAATGAATTCGAATGGCTCGTATGAATTCATTCTAATTTATTCATACAATCCATTCTAATTCTTTCACACGATCCATTCTAATTCATTCGTACGTTCCATTCTAATTCATTAGCACGATCCATGCTAATTCATTTGTTCGATCAATTCTAATTCATTAGCACGATCCATTCTAATTCATTCGTACGATTCATTCTAATTCATTCGCACGATCCATTCTAATTCATTTATAGGATCCATTCTAATTCATTCATACGATCTATTCTAATTCTTTCGCACGAATGTATCCATTCTAATTCATTCGCACGAATGTATCCATTCTAATTCATTCGTACGATCCATTCTAATTCATTCGTACGATCCATTCTAATTCATTCATACGATCCATTCTAATTCATTCATACGATCTATTCTAATTCATTCATACAATCCATTCTAATTCTTTCACACGATCCATTCTAATTCATTCGTACGATCCATTCTAATTCATTCGCACAATCCATTCTATTTCATTCGTATGATCCATTCTTACTCATTCGTATGATCCATTCTAATTCATTCGCACGAATATATCCATAATGTATCATACGAATGAGTAAGAATGGATCGTACGAATGAAATAGAATAGATTGTGCGAATGAATTAGAATGGACCGTACGAAAGAATTAGACGTACGAATGAATTAGAATGGATACATTCGTGTGCATAAATTAGAATGGATCATACAAATGAGTAAGAATGGATCGTCATTCTAATTCATTCGTATGATCCATTCTAATTCATTTGTATCCATTCTATTTCATTCGCACGATCCATTCTAATTCATTCGCGCAATCTAATCTAATTCATTCGTACGATCCATTCTAATTCATTCGTACGATCCATTCTAATTCATTCATACAATCCATTCTAATTTATTCGCACGAATGTATCCATTCTAATTCATTCGTACGATCCCTTCTAATTCATTTGCACAATCTATTCTAATTCATTCATACGATCCATTCTAATTCATTCGCACGAATGTATCCATTCTAATTCATTCATACGATCCATTCTACTTCATTCGTACTATCCGTTCTAATTCACTCATACGATCCATTCTAATTCATTCATTCGATCTATTCTAATTCATTTGCACGAATATATCCATTCTAATTCATTCGTACGATCCATTCTAATTCCTTCGTACGATCCATTCTAATTCCTTCGTACGATCCATTCTATTTCATTCGTATGATCCATTCTAATTCCTCCTCGGAGCCTGATGCCTCCTCCTCGGAGTCCATCCACTCGGGCTCCGAGTCCAAGCCTGCCTCCTCCAGCGCTTTTCGCTGCAGCTCCGTCTGGGCGTTCGAAGGCGCGGGCCTCGCGCGCTTGGCCTTCTTCTTCCCGCGGGCCTCCATCTCCGGCGTCAGCACTGCTACACGGAGAGGGACGGTCAGATCGCCGGGGAAGTTGCCCATTAAAATCTGAGCCATCCCGGATTTGACTTCTGCCATGGTTAGCGGGAGGTCGACGTTAGGGTCGTCGGGCTCGACCATTTGAATCTTGTGGCGAACAATGGGAAGTGGGGCAGGTGGCTGACCAGGGCCGGCGTCCGGGCGAGGAGGTGGTGTAGGCGCGGATACATTCGTGCGAATGAATTAGAATGGATTGTATGAATGAATTAGAATAGAATTAGAATTAGAATGGATCGTACGAAGGAATTAGAATGGATCGTACGAATGAATTAGAATGGATCGTACGAATGAATTAGAATAGATCGTATGAATGAATTAGAATGGATCGTACGAAGGAATTAGAATGGATCGTACGAATGAATTAGAATGGATTGTGCGAATGAATTAGAATGGATCGTATGAATGAATTAGAATGGATCGTGTGAAAGAATTAGAATGGATTGTATGAATGAATTAGAATAGATTTTATGAATGAATTAGAATGGATCGTACGAATGAATTAGAATGGATCGTACGAATGAACTAGAATGGATACATTCGTGCGAATGAATTAGAATGGGTCGTACGAATGAATTAGAATGGATCGTACGAATGAATTAGAATGGATCTTACGAATGAATTAGAATGATAATACGAATGCACGATCCATGCTAATTCATTCGTTCGATCAATTCTAATTCATTAGCACGATCCATTCTAATTCATTCGTACAATCCATTCTAATTCATTCGCACGATCCATTCTAATTCCTTCGTACGATCCATTCTAATTCATTCACATGATCCATTCTAATTCATTCGTACGATCTATTCTAATTCATTCGTACGATCCATTCTAATTCATTCGTACGATCCATTCTAATTCCTTCGTACGATCCATTCTAATTCATTCATACAATTTATTCTAATTCATTCATACAATCCATTCTAATTCTTTCACACGATCCATTCTAATTCATTCGTACGATCCATTCTAATTCATTCACACAATCCATTCTAATTCATTCACACGAATGTATCCATTCTAAATCATTCGTACAATCCATTCTATTTCATTCGTACGATCCATTCTTACTCATTGTACGAATGAATTAGAATGGATCCTACGAATGAATTAGAATGGATCGTGTGAAAGAATTAGAATGGATTGTATGGATGAATTAGAATGGATCGTATGAATGAATTAGAATGGATCGTACGAATGAATTAGAATGGATACATTCGTGCGAATGAATTAGAATTGATCGTACGAATGAATTAGAATGGATCGTGCGAATGAATTAGAATGGATCGTACGAATGAATTAGAATGGATCGTACGAATGAACTAGAATGGATACATTCGTGCGAATGAATTAGAATGGATCGTACGAATGAATTAGAATGGATCGTACGAATGAATTAGAATGGATCTTACGAATGAATTAGAATGGATCGTACGAATGAATTAGAATGGATCGTACGAATGAATTAGAATGGATACATTCGTATGAAAGAATTAGAATGGATCGTACGAAGGAATTAGAATGGATCGTACGAATGAATTTGAATGGATACATTTGTGCGAATGAATCTAAATGGATTGTATGAATGAATTACAATGGATCGTACGAATGAATTAGAATGGATCGTACGAATGAATTAGAATAGCTCATACGAATGAATTAGAATGAATCGTATGAATGAATTAGAATGGATACATTCGTGCGAATGAATTAGAATGGATCGTACGAATGAATTAGAATGGATATATTTGTGCAAATGAATTAGAATGGATCGTATGAATGTATTAGAATGGATCGTATGAGTGAATTAGAATGGATCGTGCGAATGAATTAGAATAGATTGTATGAATGAATTAGAATGGATCGTGCGAATGAATTAGAATGGATCGTATGAATGAATTAGAATGGATCCTATGAACGAATTAGAATAGATCGTGCGAATGAATTAGAATGGATCGTACGAATGAATTAGAATGGATCGTGCTAATGAATTAGAATTGATCGAACGAATGAATTAGAATGGATACATTCGTGTGAATGAATTAGAATGGATCGGACGAATGAATTTGAATGGATCGTACGAATGAGTAAGAATGGATCGTACGAATGAAATAGAATAGATCGTATAAATGAATTAGAATGGATCATATGAAGGAATTAGAATGGATCGTACGAATGAATTAGAATGGATCGTACGAATGAATTAGAATGGATCGTACGAATGGATTAGAATGGATCCTACGAATGGATTAGAATGGATACATTTGTGCATATGAATTAGAATGGGTCGTATAAATGAATTAGAATGGATCGTAGAATGGATCGTACGAATGAATTAGAATGAATTAGAATAGATCGTACGAATGAATTAGAATAGATCATAGGAATGAATTAGAATGGATCATGCAAATGAATTAGAATGGATACATTCGTGCGAATGAATTAGAATGGATCGGACGAATGAATTAGAATGGATCGTACGAATGAGTAAGAATGGATCGTACGAATGAATGGATCGTACGAATGAAATAGAACGGATTGTACGAATGAATTAGAATGGATCGTACAACTGAATTAGAATGGATCGTACGAATGAATTAGAATGGATCATACGAATGAATTAGAATGGATCGTGTGAAAGAATTAGAATGGATTGTATGAATGAATTAGAATAGATCGTATGAATGAATTTGAATGGATCGTACGAATGAATTAGAATGGATCGTACGAATGAACTAGAATGGATACATTCGTGTGAATGAATTAGAATGGATCGTACGAATAAATTAGAATGGATCATACGAATGAATTAGAATGGATCTTACGAATGAATTAGAATGGATCGTACGAATGCACGATCCATGCTAATTCATTCGTTCGATCAATTCTAATTCATTAGAACGATCCATTCTAATTCATTCGTACGATCCATTCTAATTCATTCGCACGATCCATTCTAATTCATTCGTACGATCCATTCTAATTCTTTCACACGATCCATTCTAATTCATTCGTACGATCCATTCTAATTCATTCGCACGATCCATTCTAATTCATTCGTACGATCCATTCTAATTCTTTTACACGATCCATTCTAATTCATTCGTACGATCCATTCTAATTCATTCGTACGATCTATTCTAATTCATTCGTACGATCCATTCTAATTCATTGGTACGATCCATTCTAATTCCTTCGTACGATCCATTCAAATTCATTCATACAATCTATTCTAATTCATTCATACAATCCATTCCAATTCTTTCACACGATCCATTCTAATTCATTCGTACGATCCATTCTAATTCATTCATACAATCCATTCTAATTCTTTCACACGATCCATTCTAATTCATTCGTACGTTCCATTCTAATTCATTAGCATGATCCATGCTAATTCATTCGTTCGATCAATTCTAATTCATTAGCACGATCCATTCTAATTCATTCGTACGATCCATTCTAATTCATTCGCACGATCCATTCTAATTCATTCATAGGATCCATTCTAATTCATTCATACGATCTATTCTAATTCTTTCGCACGAATGTATCCATTCTAATTCATTCGCACGAATGTATCCATTCTAATTCATTCGTACGATCCATTCTAATTCATTCGTACGATCCATTCTAATTCATTCGTACGATCCATTCTAATTCCTTCATACGATCTATTCTAATTCATTCATACAATCCATTCTAATTCTTTCACACGATCCATTCTAATTCGTTCGTACGATCCATTCTAATTCATTCGCACAATCCATTCTATTTCATTCGTACGATCCATTCTTACTCATTGGTACGATCCATTCTAATTTATTCGCACGAATGTATCCATTCTAATTCATTTGTACGAATCCATTCTAATTCATTCGTACAATCCATTCTATTTCATTCGTACGATCCATTCTTACTCATTCGTAAGATCCATTCTAATTCATTCGCACGAATGTATCCATTCTAAATCATTCGTACGATCCATTCTAATTCATTCGTACAATCCATTCTAAATCATTCGTACAATCTATTCTATTTCATTCGTATGATCAATTCTAATTCATTAGCACGATCCATTCTAATTCATTCGTACGATCCATTCAAATTCATTCGCACGATCCATTCTAATTCATTCGTACAATCCATTCTATTTCATTCGTACGATCCATTCTTACTCATTCGTATGATCCATTCTAATTCATTCGCACGAATGTATCCATTCTAATCCATTCGTACGATCCATTCTAATCCATTCGTACGATCCATTCTAATTCATTCGCATGAATGTAACCATTCTAATTCATTCATTTGATCCATTGTAATTCATTCGTACGATCCATTCTAATTCATTCGTCCGATCCATTCTAATTCATTCGTACGATCCATTCTAATTCCTTCGTACGATCCATTCTAATTCATTCGTACGATCTATTCTAATTCATTCGTACGATCCATTCTAATTCATTCGTACGATCCATTCTAATTCATTCATATGATCCATTCTAATTCATTCGTACGATCCATTCTAATTCATTCGTACGATCCATTCTAATTCATTCGTACGATCCATCCTAATTCATTCGCACGATCCATTCTAATTCATTCATACGATCCATTCTAATTCATTCATACGATCCATTCTAATTCATTCGCCCGATCCATTCTAATTCATTCATACGATCCATTCTATTCGAATGGATTATGCGATCCATTCGAATTCATTCGCACGATCCATTCTAATTCATTCATACGATCCATTCTAATTCATTCATACAATGCATTCTAATTCATTCATACGATCCATTCTAATTCATTTGTACGAATATATCCATTCTAATTCAATCGTACGATCCATTCTAATTCCTTCGTACGATCCATTCTAATTCATTCGTATGATCCATTCTAATTCATACGTACGATCCATTCTAATTCCTTCGTACGATCCATTCTAATTCATTCGTACGATCCATTCTAATTCATTCGTACGATCCATTCTAATTCATAAATATGATCCATTCTAATTCATTCGTACGATCCATTCTAATTCATATGCACAAAGGTATCCATTCATAGGATCCATTCTAATCCATTCATACGATCCATTCAAATTCATTCGGATGATCCATTCTAATTCATTCGCTCGAATGTATCCATTCTAATCCATTCGTACGATCCATTCTAATCAATTCGTACGATCCATTCTAATTCATTCGCTTGAATGTAACCATTCTAATTCATTCATTTGATCCATTCTAATTCATTCGTACGATCCATTCTAATTCTTTCGTCCGATCCAATCTAATTCATTCGCACGAATGTATCCATTCTAATTCATTCATACGATCCATTCTAATTCATTCGTACGATCCATTCTAATCCATTCGCACAAACGTATCCATTCTAATTCATTCGTACGATCCATTCTAATCCATTCGTACGATCCATTCTAATTCATTCGCATGAATGTATCTATTCTAATACATTCACACGATCCATTCTAATTCATTCGTATGATCCATTCTAATTCATTCGTATGATCCATTGTAATTCATTCGTATGATCCATTCTAATTCATTCCTACGATCTATTCTAATTCATTCGCTCGAATATATCCATTCTAATTCATTCGTTCGATCCATTCTAATTCATTCGCACGATCCATTCTAATTCATTCGTATGATCCATTCTAATCCATTCGTACGATCCATTCTAATTCATTCGTACGATCCATTCTAATTCATTCGTACGATCCATTCTAATTCATTCGCACGAATGTATCCATTCTAGTTCATTCGTACAATCCATTCTAATTCATTCGTACGATCCATTCTAATACATTCGCACGATCCATTCTAATTCATTCGTACGATCCATTCTAATTCATTCATACGATCCATTCTAATTTATTCGTACGATCCATTCTAATTCATTCGCACAAATGTATCCATTCTAATTCATTCGTACGATCCATTCTAATTCATTCGCACGATCCATTCTAATTCATTCGTGCGATCTATTCTAATTCTTTCACACGATCCTTTCTAATTCATTCGTACGATCCATTCTAATTCATTCGCACGATCCATTCTAATTCATTCGTACGATCCATTCTAATTCATTCATACGATCCATTCTAATTCATTCATACGATCCATTCTAATTCATTCGCACAAATGTATCCATTCTAATTCATTCGTACGATCCATTCTAATTCATTCGCACGATCCATTCTAATTCATTCGTACGGTCCATTCTAATTCATTCGTACGATCCATTCTAATTCATTCATACGATCTATTTTAATTCATTCATACAATCCATTCTAATTCTTTCACACGATCCATTCTAATTCATTCATACGATCCATTCTAATTCATATGCACAAAGGTATCCATTCTAATCCATTCGTAGGATCTATTCTAATACATTCGTACGATCCATTCTAATTCATTCGTACGATCCATTCTAATTCATTCGCTCGAATGTATCCATTCTAATCCATTCGTACGATCCATTCGTACGATCCATTTTAATTCATTCGCATGAATGCAACCATTCTAATTCATTCATATGATCCATTCTAATTCATTCGTACGATCCATTCTAATTCATTCGTACGATCCATTCTAATTCATTCGCACGAATGTATCCATTCTAATTCATTCATATGATCCATTCTAATTCATTCATACAATCCATTCTAATTCTTCCACACAATCCATTCTAATTCATTCGTACGATCCATTCTAATTCAATCGTACAATCCATTCTAATTCATTCGCACAAATGTATCCATTCTAATTCATTCATACGATCCATTCTAATTCATTCGTACGATCCATTCTAATTCCTTCGTACGATCCATTCTAATTCATTCGTACGATCTATTCTAATTCATTCGTACGATCCATTCTAATTCTTTTGTACGATCCATTCTAATTCATTCATAAGATCCATTCTAATTCATTCGTACGATCCATTCTAATTCATTAGTACGATCCATTCTAATTCATTCGCACGAATGTATCCATTCTAGTTCATTCATACGATCCATTCTAATTCATTCGTACGATCCATTCTAATCCATTCGTACGATCCATTCTAATTCATTCATACGATCCATTCTAATTCATTCATACAATCTATTCTAATTCTTTCACACGATCCATTCTAATTCATTCGTAGGATCCATTCTAATTCATTCGTACAACCTATTCTATTTCATTCGTACGATCCATTCTTACTCATTCGTATGATCCATTCTAATTCATTCGGACGAATGTATCCATTCGAATTTATTCGTACGATCCATTCTAATTCATTCGTACGATCCATTCTAATTCATTCGTACGATCCATTCTTACTCATTCGTATGATCCATTCTAATTCATTCTTACGATCCATTCTAATTCATTCGTACGATCGATTCTAATTCATTCGCACTATCCATTCTAATTCATTCGTACAATCCATTCTAATTCATTCGTATGATCCATTCTAATTTATTCGTTCAAATATATCCATTCTAATTCATTCCGTACGATCCATTCTAATTCATTCGTATGATCCATTCTAATTCATTCGTTCGAATGTATCCATTCTAATTCATTCATACGATCCATTCTAATTCATTCGTACGATCCATTCTAATTCATTCGTACGATCCATTCTAATTCATTCGGACGAATGTATCCATTCTAATTTATTCGTACGATCCATTCTAATTCATTCATTTGATCCATTCTAATTCATTCGTACGATCCATTCTAATTCATTCGTCCGATCCATTCTAATTCATTCGCACGAATGTATCCATTCTAATTCATTCGTACGATCCATTCTAATTCATTCGTACGATCCATTCTAATTCATTCGTAAGATCCATTCTAATTCATTCATACGATCCAGTCTAATTCATTCGTACGATCCATTCTAATTCATTCGCACAAATGTATCCATTCTAGTTCATTCGTACGATCCATTCTAATTCATTCGTACGATCCATTCTAATTCATTCGCACGATCCATTCTAATTCATTCGTACGATCCATTCTAATTCATTCATACGATCCATTCTAATTCATTCGCACGAATGTATCCATTCTAATTCATTCATACGATCCATTCTACTTCATTCATACTATCCGTTCTAATTCACTCATACGATCCATTCTAATTTATTCATACGATCTATTCTAATACGATCTATTCTAATTCATTTGCACGAATATATCCATTCTAATTCCTTCGTACGATCCATTCTAATTCCTTCGTACGATCCATTCTATTTCATTCGTATGATCCATTCTAATTCATTCGTATGATCCATTCTAATTCATTCGTACGATCCATTCTTACTCATTCGTACGATCCATTCTAATTCATTCATACAATCCATTCTAATTCATTCCGTAAGATCCATTCTAATTCATTTATACGATCTATTCTTTCATACAATCCATTCTAATTCTTTCGTGCGAATGAATTAGAATGGATACCTTTGTGCATATGAATTAGAATGGATCGTACGAATGAATTAGAATGGATCATATTAATGAATTAGAATGGATCGTACGAATGAATTAGAATGGATACATTCGTGCGAATGAATTAGAATGGATCGTGCGAATCAATTAGACTGGATAGTGCGAATGAATAAGAATAGATCGTGCTAATGAATTAGAATTGATCGAACGAATTCATTCTAATACATTCATACAATCCATTCTAATTCTTTCACACGATCTATTCTAATTCATTCGTATGATCCATTCTTACTCATTGGTACGATCCATTCTAATTCATTCGCACGAATGTATCCATTCTAATTCATTCGTACGAATCCATTCTAATTCATTCGTACAATCTATTCTATTCCATTCTAATTCATTCGTACGATCCATTCTTACTCATTCGTACGATCCATTCTAATTCATTCGTACGATCCATTCTATTCTAGTTCATTCGTACGATCCATTCTAATTCATTCATACGATCCATTCTTATTCATTCTTACTCATTCGTATGATCCATTCTAATTCATTCGGACGAATGTATCCATTCTAATTTATTCGTACGATCTATTCTAATTCATTCGTACGATCCATTCTAATTCATTCGTAAGATCCATTCTAATTCATTCATACGATCCATTCTAATTCATTCGTACGATCCATTCTAATTCATTCGTACGATCCATTCTAATTCATTCATACGATCTATTCTAATTCATTCATTCGTACGATCCATTCTAATTCATTCGTACGATCCATTCTAATTCATTCGCACGATCCATTCTAATTCATTCATAGGATCCATTCTAATTCATTCATACAATCCATTCTAATTCTTTCATACGATCCATTCTAATTCATTCGTACGATCCATTCTAATTCACTCATACGATCCATTCTTATACATTCATACGATCCATTCTAATTCATTTGCACGAATATATCCATTCTAATTCATTCGTACGATCCATTCTAATTCATTCGTAAGATCTATTCTAATTCATTCATACGATCCATTCTAATTCATTCGTACGATCCATTCTAATTCCTTCGTACGAATGAATTAGAATGGATATATTTGTGCGAATGAATTAGAATGGATCGTACGAATGAATTAGAATGGATCGTATGAATGAATTAGAATGGATCGTACGAATGAATTAGAATGGATCGTACGAAGGAATTAGAATGGATCGTACGAATGAACTAGAATGGATCGTACGAATAAATTAGAATGGATATATTCGTCCGAATGAATTAGAATGGATCATACGAATGAGTAAGAATGGATCGTACGAATGAAATAGAATAGATTGTACGAATGAATTAGAATGGATACTACGAATGAATTAGAATAGATCGTGTGAAAGAATTAGAATGGATTGTATGAATGAATTAGAATGAATTCGTACGATCCATTCGAATTCATTCGCACGATCCATTCTAATTCATTCATACGATCCATTCTAATTCATTTATACAATCCATTCTAATTCTTTCACACGATCCATTCTAATTCATTCGTCTAATCCATTCTAATTCATTCGTAAAATCTATTCTTACTCATTCGTATGATCCATTCTAATTCATTCGGACGAATGTATCCATTCTAATTTATTCGTACGATCCATTCTAATTCATTCGTACGATCCATTCTAATTCATTCGTACGATCCATTCTAATTCATTCGTCCGATCCATTCTAATTCATTCGCATGAATGTATCCTTTCTAATTCATTCGTACGATCCATTCTAATTCATTCGTACGATCTATTCTAATTCATTCGTAAGATCCATTCCAATTCATTCGTACGATCCATTCTAATTCATTCGTACGATCCATTCTAATTCATTCGCACGAATGTATCCATTCTAATTTATTCGTACGATCCATTCTAATTCATTCGTACGATCCATTCTAATTCATTCGTACGATCCATTCTAATTCATTCATCCGATCCATTCTAATTCATTCGCACGAATGTATCCATTCTAATTCATTCGTACGATCCATTCTAATTAATTCGTACGATCCATTCTAATTCATTCATAAGATCCATTCTAATTCATTCGTACGATCCATTCTAATTCATTCGTACGAATCCATTCTAACTCATTCGCACGAATGTATCCATTCTAATTCATTCGTACGATCCATTCTAATTCATTCGTACGATCTATTCTAATTCATTCATAGGATCCATTCTAATTCATTCATACGATCTATTCTAATTCTTTCGCACGAATGTATCCATTCTAATTCATTCGCACGAATGTATCCATTCTAATTCATTCGTACGATCCATTCTAATTCATTCGTACGATCCATTCTAATTCATTCATACGATCTATTCTAATTCATTCAAACAATCCATTCTAATTCTTTCACACGATCCATTCTAATTCATTCGTACGATCCATTCTAATTCATTCGCACAATCCATTCTATTTCATTCGTACGATCCATTCTTACTCATTTGTATGATCCATTCTAATTCATTCGCACGAATGTATCCATAATGGATCATACGAATGAGTAAGAATGGATCGTACGAATGAACTAGAATGGAATGTGCTAATGAATTATAATGGACCGTACGAATGAATTAGACGTACGAATGAATTAGAATGGATACATTCGTGCGATTAAATTATAATGGATCATACGAATGAGTAAGAATGGATCGTCATTCTAATTCATTCGCACGATCCATTCTAATTCATTCGCGCAATCTATTCTAATTCATTCGTATGATCCATTCTAATTCATTCGTACGATCCATTCTAATTCATTCATACAATCCATTCTAATTTATTCGCACGAATGTATCCATTCTAATTCATTCGTACGATCCATTCTAATTCATTCGCACAATCTATTCTAATTCATTCATACGATCCATTCTAATTCATTCGCACAAATGGATACATTCGTGCGAATGAATTAGAATGGATCGTATGAATGAATTAGAATAGATTATGCGAATGAATTAGAATGGATCGTACGAATGAATTAGAATGGATACATTCGTGCGAATGAATTAGAATGGATCGTACGAATGAATTAGAATGGATCGTACAAATGAATTAGATTAGATTGCACGAATGAATTAGACATTCTAATTCATTCATACGATCCATTCTAATTCATTCGTACGATCCATTCTAATTCGTTCGCACGAATGTATCCATTCTAGTTCATTCGTACGATCTATTCTAATTCATTCGTACGATCCATTCTAATTCCTTCGTACGATCCATTCTAATTCATTCGTACGATCTATTCTACTTCATTCGTACGATCCATTCTAATTCATTCGTACGATCCATTGTAATTCCTTCGTACGATCTATTCTAATTCATTCGCACAATCCATTCTAATTCATTCGTACAATCTATTCTAATTCATTCGCTTGAATGTATCCATTCTAATTCATTCGTACGATCCATTCTAATTCATTAATATGATCCATTGTAATTCATTCGTACGATCCATTCTAATTCATATGCACAAAGGTATCCATTCTAATCCATTCGTAGGATCCATTCTAATCCATTCGTACGATCCATTCTAATTCATTCGTACTATCCATTCTAATTCATTCATACGATCCATTCTAATTCCTTCGTACGATCTATTCTAATTCATTTGTATGATCCATTCTAATTCATTCACACGAATGTATCCATTCTAATTCATTCATACAATCCATTCTAATTCATTCGTACGATCCATTCTAATTCATTCGTACGATCAATTCTAATTCATTTGCATGAATATATCCATTCTAATTCATTCGTACGATCCATTCTAATTCATTCATAGGATCCATTCAAATTCATTCATACAATCCATTCTAATTCATTCGCACGAATGTATCCATTCTAATTTATTCGTACGATCAGTTCTAATTCATTCACAAAATCTATTCTAATTCATTCATACGATCCATTCTAATTCATTCACACGAATGTATCCATTCTAATTCATTCATACGATCCATTCTAATTCACTCGTACGATCCATTCTAATTCATTCGTACGGCCATTCTAATTCCTTCGTACGATCCATTCTAATTCATTCGTACGATCCATTCTAATTCATTCATACAATCCATTCTAATTCTTTCACACGATCCATTCTAATTCATTCGTACGATCCATTCTAATTCATTCGTGCAATCCATTCTATTTCATTCGTACGATCCATTCTTACTCATTCGTACGATCCATTCTAATTCATTCACACGAATGTATCCATTCGTACGAATGAATTAGAATAGATTGTACAAATGAATTAGAATGGATCGTACGAATGAATTAGAATGGATCGTACGAAGGAATTAGAATGGATCGTACGAATGAATTAGAATGGATCGTACGAATGAATTAGAATGGATCGTACGAAGGAATTAGAATGGATCGTACGAATGAATTAGACTGGATATATTCGTGCAAATGAATTAGAATGGATCGTATGAATGTATTAGAATAGATCGTATGAGTGAATTAGAATGGATCGTACGAATGAATTAGAATGGATCGTATGAATGAATTAGAATGGATACATTCGTGTGAATGAATTAGAATGGATCGTATGAATGAATTAGAATAGATTTTGTGAATGAATTAGAACTGATCGTACGAATGAATTAGAATGGATACATTCGTGCGAATGAATTAGAATGGATTGTATGAATGAATTAGAATGGATCCTATGAATGAATTAGTATGGATCGTACGAATGAATTAGAATGGATACATTCGTGTGAATGAAATAGAATGGATCATACGAATGAGTAAGAATGGATCGTCATTCTAATTCATTCGTATGATCCATTCTAATTCATTTGTATCCATTCTATTTCATTCGCATGATCCATTCTAATTCATTCGCGCAATCTATTCTAATTCATTCGTACGATCCATTCTAATTCATTCGTATGATCCATTCTAATTCATTCATACAATCCATTCTAATTTATTCGCACGAATGTATCCATTCTAATTCATTTGCACGATCCATTCTAATTCATTCCTATGATCTATTCTAATTCATTCGTACAATCCATTCTAATTCATTCTAATTCATTCGTACGATCCATTCTACGATCCACTCTAATTCATTCGTATATTCCATTCTAATTCATTAGCACGATCCATGCTAATGAATTAGAATGGATCGTACGATCCAATCTAATTCATTCATACGATCCATTCTTACTCATTCGTATGATCCATTCTAATTCAATCGTACGATCCATTCTAATTCATTCGTACGATCCATTCTAATTCCTTCTTACGATCCATTCTAATTCATTCGTACGATCCATTCTAATTCCTTCGTACGATCCATTCTAATTCATTCGTTTGATCCATTCTAATTCATTCACGCAATCTATTCTAATTCATTCGTACGATCCATTCTAATTCATTCGTACGATCCATTCTAAATCATTCATACAATCCATTCTAATTTATTCGCACGAATGTATCCATTCTAATTCATTCGTACGATCCATTCTAATTCATTAATATGATCCATTCTAATTCATTCGATCCATTCTAGTTTATTCGATTGAATTAGAATGGATCATACGAATGAGTAAGAATGCATCGTACGAATGAATTAAAATGGATCGTACGAATGAATTAGAATGGATCGTACGAATAAATTAGAATGGATACATTCGTCCGAATGAATTAGAATGGATCATACGAATGAGTAAGAATGGATCGTACGAATGAATTAGAATGGATCGTATGAATAAATTAGAATAGATTGTGCGAATGAATTAGAATGGATCGTATGAATGAATTAGAATGGATACATTCGTGCAAATAAATTAGAATGGATTGTATGAATGAATTAGAATGGATCGTACGAATGAATTAGAATGGATCGTACGAATGAATTAGAATAGATTGCGCGATTGAATTAGACATTCTAATTCATTCGTACGGTCCATTCTAATTCATTCGTACGATCCATTCTAATTCATTCGCACGAATGTATCCATTCTAGTTCATTCGTACGATCCATTCTAATTCATTCGTACGATCCATTCTAATTCCTTCGTACGATCCATTCTAATTCATTCGTACGATCCATTCTAATTCATTCGTACGATCCATTCTAATTCCTTCGTACGATCTATTCTAATTCATTCGCACAATCCATTCTAATTCATTCCTACAATCCATTCTAATTTATTCGCTTGAATGTATCCATTCTAATTCATTCGTACGATCCATTCTAATTCATTAATATGATCCATTGTAATTCATTCGTACGATCCATTCTAATTCATATGCATAAAGGTATCCATTCTAATCCATTCGTAGGATCCATTCTAATCCATTCGTACGATCCATTCTAATTCATTCGCACTATCCATTCTAAATCATTCATACGATCCATTCTAATTCCTTCGTACGATCTATTCTAATTCATTCGTATGATCCATTCTAATTCATTCGCACGAATGTATCCATTCTAATTCATTCATACAATCCATTCTAATTCATTCGTACGATCCATTTTAATTCATTCGTACGATCCATTCTAATTCATTTGCACGAATATATCCATTCTAATTCATTCGTACGATCCACTCTAATTCATTCGTACGATCCATTTTAATTCATTCATCGGATCCATTCTAATTCATTCATACAATCCATTCTAATTCATTCGCACGAATGTATCCATTCTAATTTATTCGTACGATCAGTTCTAATTCATTCACAAAATCTATTCTAATTCATTCATACGATCCATTCTAATTCATTCACACGAATGTATCCATTCTAATTAATTCATACGATCCATTCTAATTCATTCATACGATCCATTCTAATTCCTTCGTACGATCCATTCTAATTCATTCGTACGATCTATTCTAATTCATTCGTACGATCCATTCTAATTCATTCGTACGACCATTCTAATTCCTTCGTACGATCCATTCTAATTCATTCGTACGATCCATTCTAATTCATTCATACAATCCATTCTAATTCTTTCACACGATCCATTCTAATTAATTCGTACGATCCATTCTAATTCATTCGTACGATCCATTCTTACTCATTCATACGATCCATTCTAATTCATTCTCACGAATGTATCCATTCGTACGAATGAATTAGAATAGATTGTACGAATGAATTAGAATGGATCGTACGAATGAATTAGAATGGATCGTACGAAGGAATTAGAATGGATCGTACGAATGAATTAGAATGGATCGTACGAATGAATTAGAATAGATCGTACGAATGAATTAGAATGGATCGTACGAAGGAATTAGAATGGATCGTACGAATGAATTAGAATGGATATATTCGTGCAAATGAATTAGAACGGATCGTATGAATGTATTAGAATGGATCGTATTAGTGAATTAGAATGGATCGTATGAATGAATTAGAATGGATCGTATGAATGAATTAGAATGGATACATTCGTGTGAATGAATTAGAATAGATCGTATGAATGAATTAGAATAGATTTTGTGAATGAATTAGAACTGATCGTACGAATGAATTAGAATGGATACATTCGTGCGAATGAATTAGAATGGATTGTATGAATGAATTACAATGGATCCTATGAATGAATTAGAATGGATCGTACGAATGAATTAGAATGGATACATTCGTGCGAATGAAATAGAATGGATCATACGAATGAGTAAGAATGGATCGTCATTCTAATTCATTCGTATGATCCATTCTAATTCATTTGTATCCATTCTATTTCACTCGCACGAACCATTCTCATTCATTCGCGCAATCTATTCTAATTCATTCGTACGATCATTCTAATTCATTCGTACAATCCATTCTAATTCATTCATACAATCCATTCTAATTTATTCGCACGAATGTATCCATTCTAATTCATTTGCACGATCCATTCTAATTCATTCCTATGATCTATTCTAATTCATTCGTACGATCCATTCTAATTCATTCTAATTCATTCGTACGATCCATTCTACGATCCATTCTAATTCATTCGTATATTCCATTCTAATTCATTAGCACGATCCATGTTAATGAATTAGAATGGATCGTACGATCCAATCTAATTCATTCATACGATCCATTCTTACTCATTCAAATGATCCATTCTAATTCAATCGTACGATCCATTCTAATTCATTCGTACGATCCATTCTAATTCCTTCGTACGATCCATTCTAATTCATTCGTACGATCCATTCTAATTTCTTCGTACGATCCATTCTAATTCATTCGTTTGATCCATTCAAATTCATTCGCGCAATCTATTCTAATTCATTTGTACGATCCATTCTAATTCATTCGTACGATCCATTCTAATTCATTCATACAATCCATTCTAATTTATTCGCATGATTGTATCCATTCTAATTCATTCGTACGATCCATTCTAATTCATTAATATGATCCATTTTAATTCATTCGATCCATTCTAGTTCATTCGATTGAATTAGAATGGATCATACGAATGAGTAAGAATGGATCGTACGAATGAATTAAAATGGATCGTACGAATGAATTAGAATGGATTGTACGAATAAATTAGAATGGATACATTCGTCCGAATGAATTAGAATTGATCATACGAATGAGTAAGAATGGATCGTACGAATGAATTAGAATGGATCGTATGAATGAATTGGAATAGATTGTGCGAATGAATTAGAATGGATCGTACGAATGAATTAGAATGGATCCTACGAAAAAATTAGAATAGATCGTGTGAAAGAATTAGAATGGATTGTATGAATGAATTAGAATGAATTCGTACGATCCATTCGAATTCATTCGCACGATCCATTCTAATTCATTCATACGATCCATTCTAATTCATTCATACAATCCATTCTAATTCACTCATATGATCTATTCTATTTCATTCGTGCGATCCATTCTTACTCAATTGTATGATCCATTCTAATTCATTCGGACGAATGTATCCATTCTAATTTATTCGTACGATCCATTCTAATTCATTCGTACGATCCATTCTAATTTATTCGTACGATCCATTCTAATTCATTCGTCCGATCCATTCTAATTCATTCGCACGAATGTATCCATTCTAATTCATTCGTATGATCCATTCTAATTCATTCGTAAGATCCATTCTAATTCATTCGTACGATCCATTCTAATTCATTCGTACGATCCATTATAATTCATTCGCACGAATGTATCCATTCTAGTTCATTCGTATGATCCATTCTAATTCTTTCGTACGATCCATTCTAATTCATTCGCACGATCCATTCTAATTCATTCGTACGATCCATTCTAATTCATTCGTCCGATCCATTCTAATTCATTCGCACGAATGTATCCATTCTAATTCATTCGTACGATCTATTCTAATTCTTTCACACGATCCATTCTAATTCATTCATACGATCCATTCTAATTCATTCGCATGATCCATTCTAATTCATTCGTACGATCCATTCTAATTCATTCATACGATCCATTCTAATTCATCCGTACGATCCATTCTAATTCATTTACACAAATGTATCCATTCTAATTCATTCGTACGATCCATTCTAATTCATTCACACGGTCCATTCTAATTCATCCGTACGATCCATTCTAATTCATTCGTACGATCCATTCTAATTCATTCGTATGATCCATTCTAATTAATTCGTATGATCCATTCTAATTCATTCGTACGATCCATTCTAATTCATTCATACAATCCATTCTAATTCATTCGCACGAATGTATCCATTCTAATTAATTCGTACGATCCATTCTAATTCATTCGTATGATCTATTCTTATTCATTCACACGATCTAGTCTAATTGATTCGCACGATCCATTTTAATTCATTCGCACGAATGTATCCATTCTAATTCATTCGTATGATCCATTCTAATTCATTAATATGATCCATTCGAATTCATTCGTATGATCTATTCTAATTTATATGCACAAAGGTATCCATTCTAATTCATTCGTACGATCCATTCTAATTCAATCGTACGATCCATTCTAATTCTTTCACACGATCCATTCTAATTCATTCGTACGATCCATTCTAATTCATTCGCACGATCCATTCTAATTCATTCGTACGATCCATTCTAATTCATTCATACAATCCATTCTAATTCATTCGTACGATCCATTCTAATTCATTCGCACAAATGTATCCTTTCTAATTCATTCGTACGATCCATTCTAATTCATTCGCACGATCCATTCTAATTCATTCGTACGATCCATTCTAATTCTTTCACACGATCTATTCTAATCCATTCTAATTCATTCGTACGAATCCATTCTAATTCATTCGTACAATCTATTCTATTTCATTCGTACGATCCATTCTTACTCATTCGTATGATCCATTCTAATTCTTTCGGACGAATGTATCCATTCTAATTTATTCGTACGATCCATTCTAATTCATTCGCATGAATGTAACCATTCTAATTCATTCGTACGATCCATTCTAATTCATTCGTCCGATCCATTCTAATTCATTCACACGAATGTATCCATTTTAATAGATTCGTACGATCCATTCTAATTCATTCGCACGATCCATTCTAATCCATTCGTACGATCCATTCTAATTCATTCGTACGATCCATTCTAATTCATTCGCTCGAATGTATCCATTCTAATCCATTCGTACGATCCATTCTAATCTATTCGTACGATCCATTCTAATTCATTCGCATGAATGTAACCATTCTAATTCATTCATTTGATCCATTCGTACGATCCATTCTAATTCATTCGTCCGATCCATTCTAATTCATTCGGGCGAATGTATCCATTCTAATTCATTCGCACGATCCATTCTAATTCATTCGTACGATCCATTCTAATTCATTCGTACGATCCATTCTAATTCATTCGTAGGATCCATTCTAATTTATTCGTACAATCTATTCTATTTCATTCGTACGATCCATTCTTACTCATTCGTATGATCCATTCTAATTCATTCGGACGAATGTATCCATTCTAATTTATTCGTACGATCCATTCTAATTCATTCGTACGATCCATTCTTACTCATTCGTATGATCCATTCTAATTCCTTCGTACGATCCATTCTAATTCCTTCGTACGATCCATTCTAATTCATTCGCACGATCCATTCTAATTCTTTCATAAAATCCATTCTAATTCTTTCGTGCAAATGAATTAGAATGGATACCTTTGTGCATATGAATTAGAATGGATCGTACGAATGAATTAGAATGGATCATATTAATGAATTAGAATGGATCGTACGAATGAATTAGAATGGATACATTCGTGCGAATGAATTAGAATGGATCGTGCGAATCCATTAGACTGGATCGTGTGAATTAATTAGAATGGATACATTCGTGCGAATGAATTAGAATGGATTGTATGAATGAATTAGAATGGATCGTACGAATGAATTAGAATGGATCATACGAATTAATTTAAATGGATCATACGAATGAATTAGAATGGATCGTACGAATGAATTAGAATGGATCGTGCGAATGAATTAAAATGGATCGTACGAATGAATTAGAATGGATACATTTGTGCGAATGAATTAGAATGGATCGTACGAATGAATTAGAATGGATCGTATGAATGAATTAGAATGGATCGTACGAATGAATTAGAATGGATCGTGCGAATGAATTAGAATGGATTGTACGAATGAATTAGAATGTATCGTGTGAAAGAATTAGAATGGATCGTACGAATGAATTAGAATGGATCATGCGAATGAATTAGAATGGATCGTATGAATGAATTAGAATAGATTTTGTGAATGAATTAGAACTGATCGTACGAATGAATTAGAATGGATCGTACGAATGAATTAGAATGGATATATTTGTGCAAATGAATTAGAATGGATCATACGAATGAATTAGAATGGATCGTATGAATGAATTAGAATGGATACATTCGTGCAAATGAATTAGAATGGATCGTGCGAATCCATTAGACTGGATCGTGGGAATGAATAAGAATAGATCATACGAATGAATTAGAATGGATCGTACGAATTAATTAGAATGGATACACTTGTGCGAATGAATTAGAATGGATTGTATGAATGAATTAGAATGGATCGTACGAATAAATTAGAATAGATCATACGAATTAATTAGAATGGATCATACGAATGAATTAGAATGGATCGTACGAATGAACTAGAATGAATCGTACGAATGAACTAGAATGGATACATTCGTGCGAATGAATTAGAATGGATCGTACGAATGAATTAGAATGGATCGTACGATTCATTCTAATTCATTCGTACAATCCATTCTAATACATTCGTACGATTCATGCTAATTCATTCGCATGATCCATTAGAATGGATCGTGTGAAAGAAGTAGAATGGATTGTATGAATGAATTAGAATGAATTCGTACGATCTATTCGAATTCATTTGCACGATCCATTCTAATTCATTCATACAATCCATTCTAATTCTTTCACACGATCCATTCTAATTCATTTGTAGGATCCATTCTAATTCATTCGTACAATCTATTCTATTTCATTCGTACGATCCATTCTTACTCATTCGTATGATCCATTCTAATTCATTCGGACGAATGTATCCATTCTAATTTATTCGTACGATCCATTCTAATTCATTCGTACGATCCATTCTAATTCATTCGTACGATCCATTCTTACTCATTCGTATGATCCATTCTAATTCATTCGTACGATCCATTCTAATTCATTCGTACGATCTATTCTAATTCATTCGCACGAATGTATCCATTCTAGTTCATTCGTACGATCCATTCTAATTCATTCGTACGATCCATTCTAATTCCTTCGTACGATCCATTCTAATTCATTCATACGATCTATTCTAATTCATTCGTACGATCCATTCTAATTCATTCGTACGATCCATTCTAATTCCTTCGTACGATCTATTCTAATTCATTCGCACAATCCATTCTAATTCATTCGTACAATCCATTCTAATTCATTTGCTTTAATGTATCCATTCTAATTCATTCGTACGATCCATTCTAATTCATTAATATAATCCATTGTAATTCATTCGTACGATCCATTCTAATTCATATGCACAAAGGTATCCATTCTAATCCATTCGTACGATCCATTCTAATCCATTCGTACGATCCATTCTAATTCATTTGCACTATCCATTCTAATTCATTCATACGATCCATTCTAATTCCTTCGTACGATTTATTCTAATTCATTCGTATGATCCATTCTAATTCATTCGCACGAATCTATCCATTCTAATTTATTCATACAATCCATTCTAATTCATTCGTACGATCCATTCTAATTCATTCGTACGATCCATTCTAATTCATTTGCACGAATATATCCATTCTAATTCATTCGTACGATCCATTCTAATTCATTCGTATGATCCATTCTAATTCATTCATAGGATCCATTCTAATTCATTCGCACGAATGTATCCATTCTAATTTATTCGTACGATCAGTTCTAATTCATTCACAAAATCTATTCTAATTCATTCATACGATCCATTCTAATTCATTCACACGAATGTATCCATTCTAATTCATTCATACGATCCATTCTAATTCATTCGTACGATCCATTCTAATTCCTTCGTACGATCCATTCTAATTCATTCGTACGATCTATTCTAATTCATTCGTACGATCCATTCTAATTCATTCGTACGACCATTCTAATTCCTTCGTACGATCCATTCTAATTCATTCGTACGATCCATTCTAATTCATTCATACAATCCATTCTAATTCTTTCACACGATCCATTCTAATTCATTCGCACGATCCATTCTAATTCATTCGTGCAATCCATTCTATTTCATTCGTACGATCCATTCTTACTCATTCGTACGATCCATTCTAATTCATTCACACGAATGTATCCATTCGTACGAATGAATTAGAATAGATTGTACGAATGAATTAGAATGGATCGTACGAATGACTTAGAATGGATCGTACGAAGGAATTAGAATGGATCGTACGAATGAATTAGAATGGATCGTACGAATGAATTAGAATAGATCGTACGAATGAATTAGAATGGATCGTACAAAGGAATTAGAATGGATCGTACGAATGAATTAGAATGGATATATTCGTGCAAATGAATTAGAATGGATCGTATGAATGTATTAGAATGGATCGTATGAGTGAATTAGAATGGATCGTACGAATGAATTAGAATGGATTGTATGAATGAATTAGAATGGATACATTTGTGTGAATGAATTAGAATGGATCGTATGAATGAATTAGAATAGATTTTGTGAATGAATTAGAACTGATCGTACGAATGAATTAGATTGGATACATTCGTGTGAATGAATTAGAATGGATTGTATGAATGAATTAGAATGGATCCTATGAATGAATTAGAATGGATCGTACGAATGAATTAGAATGGATACATTCGTGCGAATAAAATAGAATGGATCATACGAATGAGTAAGAATGGATCGTCATTCTAATTCATTCGTATGATCCATTCTAATTCATTTGTATCCATTCTATTTCATTCGCATGATCCATTCTAATTCTTTCGCGCAATCTATTCTAATTCATTCGTACGATCCATTCTAATTCATTCGTACGATCCATTCTAGTTTATTCATACAATCCATTCTAATTTATTTGCACGAATGTATCCATTCTATTTCATTTGCACGATCCATTCTAATTCATTCCTATGATCTATTCTAATTCATTCGTACGATCCATTCTAATTCATTCTAATTCATTCATACGATCCATTCTATGATCCATTCTAATTCATTCGTATATTCCATTCTAATTCATTAGCACGATCCATGCTAATGAATTAGAATGGATCGTACGATCCAATCTAATTCATTCATACGATCCATTCTTACTCATTCGTATGATCCATTCTAATTCAATCGTACGATCCATTCTAATTCATTCGTACGATCCATTCTAATTCCTTCGTACGATCCATTCTAATTCATTCGTACGATCCATTCTAATTCCTTCGTACGATCCATTCTAATTCATTCGTACGATCCATTCTAATTCATTCGCGCAATCTATTCTAATTCATTCGTACGATCCATTCTAATTTATTCGTACGATCCATTCTAATTCATTCATACAATCCATTCTAATTTATTCACACGAATGTATCCATTCTAATTCATTCGTACAATCCATTCTAATTCATTAATATGATCCATTCTAATTCATTCGATCCATTCTAGTTCATTCGATTGAATTAGAATGGATCATACGAATGAGTAAGAATGGATCGTACGAATGAATTAAAATGGATCGTACGAATAACTTAGAATGGATCGCACGAATAAATTAGAATGGATACATTCATCCGAATGAATTAGAATGGATCATACGAATGAGTAAGAATGGATCGTACGAATGAATTAGAATGGATCGTACGAATGAATTAGAATGGATCATACGAATGAGTAAGAATGGATCGTACGAATGAATTAGAATGGATCGTACGAATGAATTAGAATGGATCATACGAATTAATTAGAATGGATCATACGAATGAATTAGAATGTTTCATACGAATGAATTAGAAAGGATCATACGAATGAACTAGAATGCATCGTACGAATGAACTAGAATGGATACATTCGTGCGAATGAATTAGAATGGATCATACGAATGAGTAAGAATGGATCGTACGAATGAAATAGAATAGATTGTACGAATGAATTAGAATGGATCCTACGAATGAATTAGAATAGATCGTGTGAAAGAATTTGAATGTATTATATGAATGAATTCGTACGATCCATTCTAATTCATTCGCACGATCCATTCTAATTCATTCATCCGATCCATTCTAATTCATTCATACAATCCATTCTAATTCTTTCACACGATCCATTCTAATTCATTCGTCTAATCCATTCAAATTCATTCGTATAACCTATTCTAATACATTCGTACGATCCATTCTTACTCATTCGTATGATCCATACTAATTCATTCGGACGAATGTATCCATTCTAATTTATTCGTACAATCCATTCTAATTCATTCGTACGATCCATTCTAATTCATTCGTCCGATCCATTCTAATTCATTCGCACGAATGTATCCATTCTAATTCATTCGTACGATCCATTCTAATTCATTCGTACGATCCATTCTAATTCATTCGTACGATCCATTCTAATTCATTCGTACGATCCATTCTAATTCATTCGCACGAATGTATCCATTCTAATTTATTCGTACGATCCATTCTAATTCATTCGTACGATCCATTCTAATTCATTCGTCCGATCCAATCTAATTCATTCGCACGAATGTATCCATTCTAATTCATTCGTACGATCCATTCTAATTCATTCGTACGATCCATTCTAATTCATTCGTAAGATCCATTCTAATTCATTCGTACGATCCATTCTAATTCATTCGTACGAATCCATTCTAATTCATTCGCACGAATGTATCCATTCTAATTCATTCATACGATCCATTCTAATTCATTCGTACGATCTATTCTAATTCATTCATAGGATCCATTCTAATTCATTCATACGATCTATTCTAATTCTTTCGCACGAATGTATCCATTCTAATTCATTTGCACGAATGTATCCATTCTAATTCATTCGTACGATCCATTCTAATTCATTCGCACGATCCATTCTAATTCATTCGTACAATCAATTCTAATTCATTCGCACGAATATATCCATTCTAATTCATTCGTACGATCCATTCTAATTCATTCATAGGATCCATTCTAATTCATTCATACAATCCATTCTAATTCATTCGCACGAATGTATCCATTCTAATTCATTCGTACGATCTGTTCTAATTCATTCACAAAATCTATTCTAATTCATTCATACGATCCATTCTAATTCATTCACACGAATGTATCCATTCTAATTCATTCATACGATCCATTCTAATTCATTCGTACAATCCATTCTAATTCCTTCGTACGATCCATTCTAATTCCTTCGTACGATCTATTCAAATTCATTCATACGATCCATTCTAATTCATTCGTACGATCCATTCTAATTCCTTCGTACGATCCATTCTAATTCATTCGTACGATCCATTCTAATTCATTCATACAATCCATTCTAATTCTTTCACATGATCCATTCTAATTCATTCGTACGATCCATTCTAATTCATTCGTGCAATCCATTCTATTTCATTCGTACGATCCATTCTTACTCATTCGTACGATCCATTCTAATTCATTCACACGAATGTATCCATTCGTACGAATGAATTAGAATAGATTGTATGAATGAATTAGAATGGATCGTACGAATGAATTAGAATGGATCGTACGAAGGAATTAGAATGGATCGTACGAATGAATTAGAATGGATCGTACGAATGAATTAGAATAGATTGTACGAATGAATTAGAATGGATCGTACGAAGGAATTAGAATGGATCGTACAAATGAATTAGAATGGATATATTCGTGCAAATGAATTAGAATGAATCGTATGAATGTATTAGAATGGATCGTATGAGTGAATTAGAATGGATCGTACGAATGAATTAGAATGGATCGTATGAATGAATTAGAATGGATACATTCGTGTGAATGAATTAGAATGGATCGTATGAATGAATTAGAATAGATTTTGTGAATGAATTAGAACTGATCGTACGAATGAATTAGATTGGATACATTCGTGCGAATGAATTAGAATGGATTGTATGAATGAATTAGAATGGATCCTATGAATGAATTAGAATGGATCGTACGAATGAATTAGAATGGATACATTCGTGCAAATGAAATAGAATGGATCATACGAATGAGTAAGAATGGATCGTCATTCTAATTCATTCGTATGATCCATTCTAATTCATTTGTATCCATTCTATTTCATTCGCACGATCCATTCTAATTCATTCGTGCAATCTATTCTAATTCATTCGTACGATCCATTCTAATTCATTCGTACGATCCATTCTAATTCATTCATACAATCCATTCTAATTTATTCGCACGAATGTATCCATTCTAATTCATTTGCACGATCCATTCTAATTCATTCCTATGATCTATTCTAATTCATTCGTACGATCCATTCTAATTCATTCTAATTCATTCGTACAATCCATTCTATGATCCATTCTAATTCATTCGTATATTCCATTCTAATTCATTAGCACGATCCATGCTAATGAATTAGAATGGATCGTACGATCCAATCTAATTCATTCATACGATCCATTCTTACTCATTCGTATGATCCATTCTAATTCAATCGTAAGATCCATTGTAATTCATTCGTACGATCCATTCTAATTCCTTCGTACGATCCATTCTAATTCATTTGTATGATCCATTCTAATTCCTTCGTACGATCCATTCTAATTCATTCGTATGATCCATTCTAATTCATTCGCGCAATCTATTCTAATTCATTCGTACGATTGATTCTAATTCATTCGTACGATCCATTCTAATTCATTCATACAATCCATTCTAATTTATTCGCTCGAATGTATCCATTCTAATTCATTCGTACGATCCATTCTAATTCATTAATATGATCCATTCTAATTCATTCGATCCATTCTAGTTCATTCGATTGAAATAGATTGGATCATACGAATGAGTAAGAATGGATCGTACGAATGAATTAGAATGGATCGTACGAATGAATTAGAATGGATCGTACGAATAAATTAGAATGGATACATTCGTCCGAATGAATTAGAATGGATCATACGAATGAGTAAGAATGGATCGTACGAATGAATTAGAATGGATCGTACGAATGAATTAGAATGGATCATACGAATGAGTAAGAATGGATCGTACGAATGAATTAGAATGGATCATACGAATGAATTAGAATGGATCATACGAATTAATTAGAATGGATCATACGAATGAATTAGAATGGATCGTACGAATTAATTAGAATGGATCATACGAATGAACTAGAATGGATCGTACGAATGAACTAGAATGGATACATTCGTGCGAATGAATTAGAATGGATCATACGAATTAGTAAGAATGGATCGTACGAATGAAATAGAATAGATTGTACGAATAAATTAGAATGGATCCTACGAATGAATTAGAATAGATCGTGTGAAAGAATTAGAATGGATTGTATCAATGAATTAGAATGAATTCGTACGATCCATTCGAATTCATTCGCACGATCCATTCTAATTCATTCATACGATCCATTCTAATTCATTCATACAATCCATTCTAATTCTTTCACATGATCTATTCTAATTCATTCGTCTAATCCATTTTAATTCATTCGTACATTCTATTCTAATACATTCGTACGATCCATTCTTACTCATTCGTATAATCCATTCTAATTCATTCGGACGAATGTATCCATTCTAATTTATTCGTACGATCCATTCTAATTCATTCGTACGATCCATTCTAATTCATTCGTACGATCCATTCTAATTCATTCGTCCGATCCATTCTAATTCATTCGCACGAATGTATCCATTCTAATTCATTCGTACGATCCATTCTAATTCATTCGTACGATCCATTCTAATTCATTCGTAAGATCCATTCTAATTCATTCGTACGATCCATTCTAATTCATTCGTACGATCCATTCTAATTCATTCGCACGAATGTATCCATTCTAATTTATTCGTACGATCCATTCTAATTTATTCGTACGATCCATTCTAATTCATTCGTACGATCCATTCTAATTCATTCGTTCGATCCATTCTAATTCATTCGCACGAATGTATCCATTCTAATTCATTCGTACGATCCATTCTAATTCATTCGTACGATCCATTCTAATTCATTCGTAAGATCCATTCTAATTCATCCGTACGATCCATTCTTATTCATTCATACGAATCCATTCTAATTCATTCGCACGAATGTATCCATTCTAATTCATTCGTACGATCCATTCTAATTCATTCGTACGATCTATTCTAATTCATTCATAGGATCCATTCTAATTCATTCATACGATCTATTTTAATTCTTTCGCACGAATGTATCCATTCTAATTCATTCACACCAATGTATCCATTCGTACGAATGAAGTAGAATAGATTGTACGAATGAATTAGAATGGATCGTACGAATGAATTAGAATGGATCGTACGAAGGAATTAGAATGGATCATACGAATGAATTAGAATGGATCGTACGAATGAATTAGAATAGATCGTACGAATGAATTAGAATGGATCGTACGAAGGAATTAGAATGGATCGTACGAATGAATTAGAATGGATATATTTGTGCAAATGAATTAGAATGGATTGTATGAATGTATTAGAATGGATCGTATGAGTGAATTAGAATGGATCGTACGAATGAATTAGAATGGATTGTATGAATGAATTAGAATGGATCGTACGAATGAATTAGAATGGATCGTACGAATGAATTAGAATGGATCGTACGAAGGAATTAGAATGGATCGTACGAATGAATTAGAATGGATCGTACGATTGAATTAGAATGGATCATACGAATGAGTAAGAATGGATCGTATGAATGAATTAGATTGGATCGTACGATCTATTCTAATTCATTAGCATGGATCGTGCTAATGAATTAGAATGGAATATACGAATGAATTAGAATGGATCGTAGAATGGATCGTACGAATGAATTAGAATGAATTAGAATGGATCGTACGAATGAATTAGAATAGATCATAGGAATGAATTAGAATGGATCATGCAAATGAATTAGAATGGATACATTCGTGCGAATAAATTAGAATGGATTGTATGAATGAATTAGAATGGATCGTACGAATGAATTAGAATGGATCATACGAATGAATCGTACGAATGAATTAGAATGAATTAGAATGGATCGTATGAATGAATTAGAATGGATCGTACGAATGAATTAGAATAGATCGTACGAATGAAATAGAATGGATCGTGTGAAAGAATTAGAATGGATTGTATGAATGAATTAGAATGGATCGTATGAATGGATCGTACGAATGGAATGGATACATTCGTGCGAATGAATTAGAATGGATCGTACGAATGAATTAGAATGGATCATATGAATGAGTAAGAATGGATCGTACGAATGAATTAGAATGGATCGTACGAATGAATTAGAATGGATCGTACGAACAAATTAGAATGGATACATTCGTCCGAATGAATTAGAATGGATCATACGAATGCATTCTAATTCCTTCGTACGATCCATTCTAATTCCTTTATACGATCCATTCTATTTTATTCGTATGATCCAGTCTAATTCCTTCGTACGATCCAGTCTAATTCCTTCGTATCCATTCTAATTCACTCATACGATCCATTCTAATCCATTCGAACGATCCATTCTAATTCATTCGCATGAATGTAACCATTCTAATTCATTCATTTGATCCATTCTAATTCATTCGTACGATCCATTCTAATTCATTCGTACGATCCATTGTAATTCATTCATACAATCCATTTAGATTTATTCGTACAAATGTATCCATTCAAATTCATTCGTACGATCCAGTCTAATTCATTCGTACGATCCATTCTAATTCATTCGCACGAATATATCCATTCTAATTCTTTCGTACGATGCATTCTAATTCATGCGTACGATCCATTCTAATTCATTCGTACGATCCATTCTAATTCATTCGCACGAATGTATCCATTCTAATTCATTCGTACAATCTATTCTATTTCATTCGTACGATCCATTCTTACTCATTCGTATGATCCATTCTAATTCATTCGTATGATCCATTCCAATTAATTCGTACGATCCATTCTAATTCATTCATACGATCCATTCTAATCCATTCGTACGATCCATTCTAATTCATTCATACGATCCATTCTAATTCCTTCGTACGATCTATTCTAATTCATTCGCACGAATGTAACCATTCTAATTCATTCATACGATCCATTCTAATTCATTCGTATGATCCATTCTTACTCATTCGTATGATCCATTCTAATTCGTTCGTATGATCCATTCTAATTCATTCGTACGATCCGTTCTAATTCATTCGTACGATCCATTCTAATTCATATGCACAAAGGTATCCATTCTAATTCATTTGTACGATCCATTCTAATTCAGGATCGTACGAATGAATTAGAATGGATATATTCGTGCAAATGAATTAGAATGGATCGTATGAATGAATTAGAATGGATCGTATGAGTGAATTAGAACGGATAGTACGAATGAAGTAGAATGGATCGTATGAATGAATTAGAATGGATACATTCGTGTGAATGAATTAGAATGGATCATATGAATGAATTAGAATAGATTGTGCGAATGAATTAGAATGGATCGTACGAATGAATTAGAATGGATACATTCGTGTGAATAAATTAGAATGGATTGTTTGAATGAATTAGAATGGATCGTACGAATGAATTAGAATGGATCGTACGAATGAATTAGAATAGATTGCGCGAATGAATTAGAATGGATCGTGCGAATGAAATAGAATGGATACAAATGAATTAGAATGGATGATACGAATGAATTAGAATGACGATCCATTCTTACTCATTCGTACGATCCATTCTAATTCATTCGTAAGATCCTTTCTAATTCATTCATACGATCCATTCTAATTCATTCGTACGATCCATTCTAATTCATTCGCACGAATGTATCCATTCTAGTTCATTCGTATGATCCATTCTAATTCATTCGTACGATCCATTCTAATTCATTCGTACGATCCATTCTAATTCATTCGGACGAATGTATCCATTCTAAGTTATTCGTACGATCCATTCTAATTCATTCATTTGATCCATTCTAATTCATTCGTACGATCCATTCTAATTCATTCGTCCGATCCATTCTAATTCATTCGCACGAATGTATCCATTCTAATTCATTCGTACGATCCATTCTAATTCATTCGTACGATCCATTCTAATAAATTTGTACGATCCATTCTAATTCATTCGTGCGATCCATTCTAATTCATTCTAATTCATTCGTACGATCCATTCTAATTCATTCGTATGATCTATTCTTATTCATTCGCACGATCCAGTCTAATTGATTCGCACGATCCATTCTAATTCATTCGCACGAATGTATCCATTCTAATCCATTCATACGATCCATTCTAATTTATTCATACAATCCATTCTAATTCGTTCACACGATCCATTCTAATTCATTCGTATGATCCATTCTAATTCATTAGCATGGATCGTGCTAATGAATTAGAATGGAATATACGAATGAATTAGAATGGATCGTAGAATGGATCGTACGAATGAATTAGAATGAATTAGATTGGATGATCCATTCTAATTCATTCGTACGATCCATTCTAATTCATTCATACAATCCATTCTAATTCTTTCACACGATCCATTCTAATTCATTCGTAGGATCCATTCTAATTCATTCGTACAATCTATTCTATTTCATTCGTACGATCCATTCTTACTCATTCGTATGATCCATTCTAATTCATTCGCACGAATGTATCCATTCTAATTTATTCGTACGATCCATTCTAATTCATTCGTACGATCCATTCTAATTCATTCGTACGATCCATTCTTACTCATTCGTATGATCCATTCTAATTCATTCGTACGATCCATTCTAATTCATTCGTACGATCCATTCTAATTCATTCGCACAATCTAGTCTAATTCATTCGTATGATCCATTCTAATTCATTCGTACGATCGTACGAATGAATTAGAATGGATCGTACGGAATGAATTAGAATGGATTGTATGAATGAATTAGAATGGATACATTCGTGCGAATGAATTAGAATGGATCATACGAATGAGTAAGAATGGATCGTACGAATGAAATAGAATGGATTGTACGAATGAGTTAGAATGGATCGTACAAATGAATTAGAATGGATCGTACGAATGAATTAGAATGGATCGTACGAATGAGTAAGAATGGATCGTACAAATGAAATAGAATGGATTGTACGAATGAATTAGAATGGATCATACGAATGAATTAGAATGGATCGTGCGAATGAATTAGAATGGATCGTACGAATGAATTAGAATGGATCGTATGAATGAACTAGAATAGAATGGATCGTACGAATGAATTAGAATGGATCGTACGAATGAGTAAGAATGGATCGTACGAAAGAATTAAAATGGAATCGAATAGATTGTACGAATGAATTAGAATGGATTCGTACGAATGAATTAGAATGGATACATTCATGCGAATGAATTAGAATGGATCGTACCAATAAGTAAGAATGGATCGTACGAATGAATTAGAATGGATCGTGTGAAAGAATTAGAATGGATTGTATGAATGAATTAGAATGAATTTGTTCGATCAATTCTAATTCATTAGCACGAATGTATCTATTCTAATTCATTCGTACGAATCCATTCTAATTCATTCGTACAATCAATTCTATTCTATTCTAATTCATTCGTACGATCCATTCTAATTCATTCGCACGAATGTATCTATTCTAATTCATTCGTACGAATCCATTCTAATTCATTCGTACAATCAATTCTATTCCATTCTAATTCATTCGTACGATCCATTCTTACTCATTCGTACGATCCATTCTAATTCATTCGTACGATCCATTCTATTCTAGTTCATTCTAATTCATTCGTATGATCCATTCTTACTCATTCGTATGATCCATTCTAATTCATTCGTACGATCCATTCTAATTCATTCGCACGAATGTATCCATTCCATTCGTACGATCCATTCTAATTCATTCATACAATCCATTCTAATTCTTTCACACGATCCATTCTAATTCATTCGTACGATCCATTCTAATTCATTAGCATGGATCGTGCTAATGAATTAGAATGGAATATACGAATGAATTAGAATGGATCGTATAATGGATCGTACGAATGAATTAGAATGAATTAGAATGGATCGTACGAATGAATTAGAATAGATCATAGGAATGAATTAGAATGGATCGTGCAAATGAATTAGAATGGATACATTCGTGCGAATAAATTAGAATGGATTGTACGAATGAATTAGAATGGATCGTACGAATGAATTAGAATGGATCGTACTAATGAATTTGAATAGATTGTGCGAATGAATTAGAATGGATCGTACGAATGAATTAGAATGGATCGTACGAATGAATTAGAATGGATCATACGAATGAGTAAGAATGGATCGTACGAATGAATTAGAATGGATCGTACGAATGAATTAGAATGGATCGTACGAATAAATTAGAATGGATACATTCGTCCGAATGAATTAGAATGGATCATACGAATGAGTAAGAATGGATCGTACGAATGAAATAGAATAGATTGTACGAATGAATTAGAATGGATCCTACAAATGAATTAGAATGGATCGTGTGAAAGAATTAGAATGGATTGTATGAATGAATTAGAATGGATCGTATGAATGAATTAGAATGGATCGTGCGAATGAATTCGAATGGATCGTACGAATTCATTCTAATTCATTCATACAATCCATTCTAATTCTTTCACACGATCCATTCTAATCGATCGTGCGAATGAATTAGCATAAATCGTACGAATGTATTAGAATGGATCGTACGAATGAATTAGAATGAATCGTACGATCCATTCTAATTCATTCGTACGATCCATTCTAATTCATTCGCACGAATGTATCCATTCTAGTTCATTCGTACGATCCATTCTAGTTCATTCGTACGATCCATTCTAATTCATTCGTATGATCCATTCTAATTAATTCGTATGATCCATTCTAATTTATTCGTACGATCCATTCTAATTCATTCATACAATCCATTCTAATTCATTCGCACGAATGTATCCATTCTAATTAATTCGTACGATCCATTCTAATTCATTCATATGATCCATTCTTATTCATTCGCACGATCCAGTCTAATGGATTCGCACGATCCATTCTAATTCATTCGCACGAATGTATCCATTCTAATTCATTCATACGATCCATTCTAATTCATTCGTACGATCCATTCTAATTCATTCGCACAAATATATCCATTCTAATTCATTCGTACGATCCATTCTAATTCATTCGTACGATCAGTTCTAATTCATTCACAAAATCTATTCTAATTCATTCATACGATCCATTCTAATTCATTCGCACGATCCATTCTAATTCATTCGTACGATCCATTCTAATTTTTTCACACGATCCATTCTAATTCATTCGTACGATCCATTCTAATTCATTCGCACGATCCATTCTAATTCATTTGTACGATCCATTCTAATTCATTCATACGATCCATTCTAATTCATTCGTACGATCCATTCTAATTCATTCGCACAAATGTATCCATTCTAATTCATTCGTACGATCCATTATAATTCATTCGCACGATCCATTCTAATTCATTCGTACGATCCATTCTAATTCATTCGTATGATCCATTCTAATTAATTCGTATGATCCATTCTAATTCATTCGTACGATCCATTCTAATTCATTCATACAATCCATTCTAATTCATTCGCACGAATGTATCCATTCTAATTAATTCGTACGATCCATTCTAATTCATTCGTATGATCTATTCTTATTCATTCGCACGATCCAGTCTAATTCATATGTGAATGAATTAGAATGGATCGTGCGAATGAATTAGAATGGATCGTACGAAGGAATTAGAATGGATCGTACGAAGGAATTAGAATGGATCGTACGAATGAGTAAGAATGGATCGTACGAATGAATTAGAATGGATCGTACGAATAAATTAGAATGGATACATTCGTCCGAATGAATTAGAATGGATCATACGAATGAGTAAGAATGGATCGTATGAATGAAATAGAATAGATTGTACGAATGAATTAGAATGGATCCTACGAATGAATTAGAATGGATCGTACGAATGAATTAGAATGGATCGTACGAATGAATTAGAATGGATCGTGCGAATGAATTAGAATGGATACATTCGTGCGAATGAATTAGAATGGATCGGACGAATGAATTAGAATGGATCGTACGAATGGATCAAATGAATGAATTAGAATGGTTACATTCATGCGAATGAATTAGAATGGATCATACGAATAGATTAGAATGGATCGTACGAATGGATTAGAATGGATACATTCGAGCGAATGAATTAGAATGGATCGTACGAATGAATTAGAATGGATCGTACGAATGGATTAGAATGGATCGTGCGAATGAATTAGAATGGATCGTACGAATGAATTAAAATGGATACATTCGTGTGAATGAATTAGAATAGATCGGATGAATGAATTAGAATGGATCGTACGAATGAATTAGAATGGATCAAATGAATGAATTAGAATGGTTACATTCATGCGAATGAATTAGAATGGATCGTACGAATAAATTAGAATGGATACATTCGTCCGAATGAATTAGAATGGATCATACGAACGAGTAAGAATGGATCGTACGAATGAAATAGAATAGATTGTACGAATGAATTAGAATGGATTCGTACGAATGAATTAGAATGGATTAGAATAGATCGTGTGAAAGAATTAGAATGGATCGTACGAATGAATTAGAATGGATCGTGGGAATGAATTAGAATGAATCGTACGAATGAATTAGAATGGATACATTTGTGCGAATGAATTAGAATGGATCGTACGAATGAATTAGAATGGATTGTATGAATGAATTAGAATGGATCGTACGAATGAATTAGAATGGATCGTGCGAATGAATTAGAATGGATCGTACGAATGAATTAGAATGGATCGTGTGAAAGAATTAGAATGGATCGTACGATTGAATTAGAATGGATCGTACGAATGAATTAGAATGGATACCTTTGTGCATATGAATTAGAATGGATCGTACGAATGAATTAGAATGGATCATATTAATGAATTAGAATGGATCGTACGAATGAATTAGAATGGATACATTCGTGCGAATGAATTAGAATGGATCGTGCGAATCAATTAGACTGGATCGTGCGAATGAATAAGAATAGATCATACGAATGAATTAGAATGGATCGTACGAATTAATTAGAATGGATACATTCGTGTGAATGAATTAGAATGGATTGTATGAATGAATTAGAATGGATCGTACGAATGAATTAGAATGGATCGTACGAATTAATTAGAATGGATCATATGAATGAATTAGAATGGATCGTACGAATAAATTAGAATGGATCGTACGGATGAATTAGAATGGATCGTGCGAATGAATTAGAATGGATCGTACGAATGAATTAGAATGGATACATTTGTGCGAATGAATTAGAATGGATCGTACGGATGAATTAGAATGGATCGTATGAATGAATTAGAATGGATCGTACGAATGAATTAGAATGGATCATGCGAATGAATTAGAATGGATCGTATGAATGAATTAGAATGGATCGTGTGAAAGAATTAGAATAGATCGTACGAATGAATTAGAATGGATACATTCGTGCGAATGAATTAGAATGGATCGGACGAATGAATTAGAATGGATCGTACGAATGAATTAAAATGGATCGTGCGAATGAATTAGAATGGATCGTACGAATGAATTAGAATGGATCGTACGAATGAACTAGAATCGATACATTCGTGCGAATGAATTATAATGGATCGTACGAATGAATTAGAATAGATCGTACGAATGAATTAGAATGGATCTTACGAATGAATTAGAATGGATCATACGAATGAATTAGAATGGATACATTCGTGCGAATGAATTAGAATGGATCGGACGAATGAATTAGAATGGATCGTACGAATAAATTAGAATTGATCGTTCGAATGAATTAGAATGGATCGTACGAATAAATTAGAATGGATACATTCGTCCAAATGAATTAGAATGGATCATACAAATGAGTAAGAATGGATCGCACGAATGAAATAGAATAGATCATATGAGTGAATTAGAATGGATTGTATGAATGAATTAGAATGGATCGTATGAATGAATTAGAATGGATCGTGCGAATGAATTCGAATGGATCGTACGAATTCATTCTAATTCATTCTACAATCCATCCTAATTCTTTCACACGATCTATTCTAATTCATTCGTAGGATCCATTCTAATTCATTCGTACAATCCATTCTATTTCATTTGTACGATCTATTCTTACTCATTCGTATGATCCATTCTAATTCATTCGTACGATCCATTCTAATTCATTCATACGATCGATTCTAATTGATTCGCACTATCCATTCTAATTCATTCGTACGATCCATTCTAATTCATTCGTATGATCCATTCTAATTTATTCGTTCAAATATATCCATTCTAATTCATTCCGTACGATCCATTCTAATTCATTCGTACGATCCATTCTAATTCATTCGTACGAATGTATCCATTCTAATTCATTCGTACGATCCATTCTAATTCATTCGTACGATCCATTCTAATTCATTCATAAGATCCATTCTAATTCATTCGTACGATCCATTCTAATTCATTCGTACGATCCATTCTAATTCATTCGCACGAATGTATCCATTCTAGTTCATTTGTACGATCCATTCTAATTCATTCATAAGATCCATTCTAATTCATTCGTACGATCCATTCTAATTCATTCGTACGATCCATTCTAATTCATTCGCACGAATGTATCCATTCTAGTTCATTCGTACGATCCATTCTAATTCATTCGTACGATCCATTCTAATTCATTCGCACGATCCATTCTAATTCATTCGTACGATCAATTCTAATTCATTCGCACGAATGTATCCATTCTAATTCATTCATACGATCCATTCTAATTCATTCATACGATCCATTCTAATTCATTCATACAATCCATTCTAATTCTTTCACACGATCCATTCTAATTCATTCGTACGTTCCATTCTAATTCATTAGCACGATCCATGCTAATTCATTCGTTCGATCAATTCTAATTCATTAGCACGATCCATTCTAATTCATTCGTACGATCCATTCTAATTCATTCGCACGATCCATTCTAATTCATTCGCACGATCCATTCAAATTCATTCATAGGATCCATTCTAATTCATTCATACGATCTATTCTAATTCTTTCGCACGAATGTATCCATTCTAATTCATTCGCACGAATGTATCCATTCTAATCCAATCGTACGATCCATTCTAATCCATTCGTACGATCCATTCTAATTCATTCGCATGAATGTAACCATCCTAATTCATTCATTTGATCCATTCTAATTCATTCGTACGATCCATTCTAATTCATTCGTCCGATCCATTCTAATTCATTCGTACGAATGTATCTATTCTAAACCATTCATACGATCCATTCTAATTTATTCGTACGATCCATTCTAATTCATTCGTACGATCCATTCTAATTCATTCGTACGATCCATTCTAATTCATTCGTACGATCCATTCTAATTCATTCGTAAGATCCATTCTAATTCATTCGTACGATCCATTCTAATTCATTCGTACGATCCATTCTAATTCAATGTATCCATTCTAGTTCATTCGTACGATCCATTCTAATTCATTCATACGATCAATTCTAATTCATTCGCACGAATGTATCCATTCTAATTCATTCGTACGATCCATTCTAATTCATTCATAGGATCCATTCTAATTCATTCATACAATCCATTCTAATTCATTCGCACGAATGTATCCATTCTAATTCATTCGTACGATCAGTTCTAATTCATTCACAAAATCTATTCTAATTCATTCGTACGTATTTCATTCGTACGATCCATTCTTACTCATTCGTATGATCCATTCTAATTCATTTGCACAAATACATCCATTCTAATTCATTCGTACGATCCATTCTAATTCCTTCGTACGATCCATTCTAATTCATTCGTACAATCTATTCTAATTCAATCGTACGATCCATTCTAATTCCTTCGTACGATCCATTCTAATTCATTCGTACGATCCATTCTAATTCATTCGTACAATCTATTCTAATTCATTCATACGAATGGATACATTCGTGTGAATGAATTAGAATGGATCGTACGAATGAGTAAGAATGGATCGTACGAATAAAATAGAATGGATTGCACGAATGAATTAGAATGGATCGTACGAATGAATTAAAATGGATCGTGTGAAAGAATTAGAATGGATTGTATGAATGAATTAGAATGGATCGTACGAATGAATTAGAATGGATCGTATGAATGAATTAGAATGGATACATTCGTGTGAATGAATTAGAATGGATCGTATAAATGAATTAGAATAGATTTTGTGAATGAATTAGAACTGATCGTACGAATGAATTAGAATGGATACATTCGTGCGAATGAATTAGAATTGATTGTATGAATGAATTAGAATGGATCCTATGAATGAATTAGAATGGATCGTACGAATGAATTAGAATGGATACATTCGTGCGAATGAATTAGAATTGATCGTACGAATGAATTAGAATGGATCGTGCGAATGAATTAGAATGGATCGTACGAATGAATTAGAATGGATATATTCGTGCGAATGAATTAGAATGGATACATTCGTGCGAAAGAATTAGAATAGATCGTATGAATGAATTAGAATGGATCCTATGAATGAATTAGAATGGATCGTGCGAATGAATTAGAATGGATCGTACGAATGAATTAGAATGGATCGTGCTAATGAATTAGAATGGATCGAACGAATGAATTAGCATGGATCGTGCTAATGAATTAGAATGGATCGTACGAATGAATTAGAATGGATCAAATGAATGAATTAGAATGGTTACATTCATGCGAATGAATTAGAATGGATCGTACGAATGGATTAGAATGGATCGTACGAATGGATTAGAATGGATACATTCGTGCGAATGAATTAGAATGGATCGTACGAATGAATTAGAATGGATCGTACGAATGAATTAGAATGGATCTTACGAATGAATTAGAATGGATCGTACGAATTCATTCTAATTCATTCATACAATCCATTCTAATTCTTTCACACGATCCATTCTAATTCATTCGTACGTTCCATTCTAATTCATTAGCACGATCCATGCTAATTCATTCGTTCGATCAATTCTAATTCATTAGCACGATCCATTCTAATTCATTCGTACGATCCATTCTAATCCATTCGTACGATCCATTCTAATTCATTCATAGGATCCATTCTAATTCATTCATACGATCTATTCTAATTCTTTCGCACGAATGTATCCATTCTAATTCATTCGCACAAATGTATCCATTCTAATCCATTCGTACGATCCATTCTAATCCATTCGTACGATCCATTCTAATTCATTCGCATGAATGTAACCATTCTAATTCATTTATTTGATCCATTCTAATTCATTCGTACGATCCATTCTAATTCATTCGTCCGATCCATTCTAATTCATTCGCACGAATGTATCTATTCTAAACCATTCATACGATCCATTCTAATTTATTTGTACGATCCATTCTAATTCATTCGTACGATCCATTCTAATTCATTCGTACGATCCATTCTAATTCATTCGTAAGATCCATTCTAATTCATTCGTACGATCCATTCTAATTCATTCGTACGATCCATTCTAATTCATTCACACTAATGTATCCATTCTAGTTCATTCGTACGATCCATTCTAATTAATTCGTACGATCCATTCTAATTCATTCGCACGATCCATTCTAATTCATTCGTACGACCCATTCTAATTCATTCATACGATCCATTCTAATTCATTCGTACGATCCATTCTAATTCATTCGCACAAATGTATCCATTCTAATTCATTCGTACGATCCATTCTAATTCATTCGCACGATCCATTCTAATTCATTCGTACGATCCATTCTAATTCTTTCACACGATCCATTCTAATTCATTCGTACGATCCATTCTAATTCATTCGCATGATCCATTCTAATTTATTCGTACGATCCATTCTAATTCATTAATACGATCCATTCTAATTCATTCGTACGATCCATTCTAATTCATTCGCACAAATATATCCATTCTAATTCATTCGTACGATCCATTCTAATTCATTCGCACGATCCATTCTAATTCATTCGTACGATCCATTCTAATTCATTCGCACGATCTGTTCTTATTCATTCGCACAATCCATTCTAATTCATTCGCACGAATGTATCCATTCTAATTCATTCATACGATCCATTCTAATTCATTCGTACGATCCATTCTAATTAATTCGTATGATCCATTCTAATTCATTCGTACGATCCATTCTAATTCATTCATACAATCCATTCTAATTCATTCGTACGATCCATTCTACTTCACTCATACGATCCATTCTAATACATTCATACGATCCATTCTAATTCATTTGCACGAATATATCCATTCTAATTCATTCGTACGATCCATTCTAATTCCTTCGTACGATCCATTCTAATTCATTCGTACGATCCATTCTAATTCATTCGTACGATCCATTCTAATTCATTCGTACGATCCATTCTAATTCCTTCGTACGATCCATTCTAATTCATTCGTACGATCCATTCTAATTCATTCGTACAATCTATTCTAATTCATTCATACGAATGGGTACATTCGTGTGAATGAATTAGAATGGATCGTATGAATGAGTAAGAATGGATCGTACGAATGAAATAGAATGGATTGCACGAATGAATTAGAATGGATCGTACGAATGAATTAGAATGGATCGTGTGAAAGAATTAGAATGGATCGTACGAATGAATTAGAATGGATCGTGCGAATGAATTAGAATAGATCGTACAAATGAATTAGAATGGATCGTACGAAGGAATTAGAATGGATCGTACGAATGAATTAGAATGGATATATTCGTGCAAATGAATTAGAATGGATTATACGAATGAGTAAGAATGGATCGTACGAATGAAATAGAATAGATTGTACGAATGAATTAGAATGGATCCTACGAATGAATTAGAATAGATCGTGTGAAAGAATTAGAATGGATTGTATGAATGAATTATAATGGATCGTACGAATGAATTAGAATGGATCGTACGAAGGAATTAGAATGGATCGTGCGAATGAATTAGAATGGATCGTACGAATGAATTAGAATAGATCGTATGAATGAATTAGAATGGATCGTACGAAGGAATTAGAATGGATCGTACGAATGAATTAGAATGGATATATTCGTGCAAAGGAATTAGAATGGATCGTATGAATGTATTAGAATGGATCGTACGAATGAATTAGAATAGATCATGTGAAAGAATTAGAATGGATCGTACGAATGAATTAGAATGGATCGTACGAATGAATTAGAATGGATCGTGCGAATGAATTCGAATGGATCGTACGAATGAATTAGAATGGATACATTTGTGCGAATGAATTAGAATGGATCGTACGAATGAATTAGAATGGATCGTATGAATGAATTAGAATGGATATATTCGTGCGAATGAATTAGAATGGATCGGGCGAATGAATTAGAATAGATCGTACGAATGAATTAGAATGGATCAAATGAATGAATTAGAATGGTTACATTCATGCGAATGAATTAGAATGGATCATACGAATGGATTAGAATGGATCGTACGAATGGATTAGAGTGGATACATTCGAGCGAATGAATTAGAATGGATCGTACGAATGAATTAGAATGGATCGTACGAATGGATTAGAATGGATCCTACGAATGGATTAGAATGGATACCTTTGTGCATATGAATTAGAATGGATCGTACGAATGAATTAGAATGGATCATATTAATGAATTAGAATGGATCGTACGAATGAATTAGAATGGATACATTTGTGCACGATCCATTCTAATTCATTCGCACGAATGTATCCATTCTAATTCATTCGTACGATCCATTCTAATTCATTCGTAAGATCCATTCTAATTCATTCGTACGATCCATTCTAATTCATTCATACAATCCATTCTAATTCTTTCACACGATCCATTCTAATTCATTCGCACGATCCATTCTAATTCATTCATACGATCCATTCTAATTCATTCATCCGATCCATTCTAATTCATTCGCACGAATGTATCCATTCTAATTCATTCGTACGATCCATTCTAATTCATTCGTACGATCCATTCTAATTCATTCGTACGATCCATTCTAATTCATTCGTAAGATCCATTCTAATTCATTCGTACGATCCATTCTAATTCATTCGTACGATCCATTCTAATTCATTCGCACGAATGTATCCATTCTAGTTCATTCGTATGATCCATTCTAATTCATTCGTACGATCCATTCTAATTCATTCGCACGATCCATTCTAATTCATTCGTACGATCCATTCTAATTCATTCATACGATCCATTCTAATTCATTCGTACGATCTATTCTAATTCATTCACACAAATGTATCCATTCTAATTCATTCGTACGATCCATTCTAATTCATTCGCACGATCCATTCTTACTCATTCGTATGATCCATTCTAATTCATTCGGACGAATATATCCATTCTAATTTATTCGTACGATCCATTCTAATTCATTCGTACGATCCATTCTAATTCATTCGTAAGATCCATTCTAATTCATTCGTACGATCCATTCTAATTCTAATTCATTCGTACGATCCATTCTAATTCCTTCGTACGATCCATTCTAATTCATTCGTACGATCTATTCTAATTCATTCGTACGATCCAATCTAATTCATTCGCACGATCCATTCTAATTCATTCATAGGATCCATTCTAATTCATTCATACGATCTATTCTAATTCTTTCGCACGAATGTATCCATTGTAATTCATTCGCACGAATGTATCCATTCTAATTCATTCGTACGATCCATGCTAATTCATTCGTACGATCCATTCTAATTCATTCGTACGATCCATTCTAATTCATTCATACGATCTATTCTAATTCATTCATACAATCCATTCTAATTCTTTCACACGATCCATTCTAATTCATTCGTAGGATCCATTCTAATTCATTCGTAAGATCCATTCTAATTCATTTGTACGACCCATTCTAATTCATTCGTACAATCCATTCTATTTCATTCGTACGATCCATTCTTACTCATTCGTATGATCTATTCTAATTCATTCGCACGAATGTATCCATTCTAATTCATTCACACGATCGTATGAATTAGAATGGATACATTCGTGCGAATGAATTAGAATGGATCGTGCGAATCCATTAGACTGGATCGTGCGAATGAATAAGAATGGATCATACGAATGAATTAGAATATATCGTACAAATTAATTAGAATGGATACATTCGTGCGAATGAATTAGAATGGATTGTATGAATGAATTAGAATGGATTGTATGAATGAATTAGAATGGATCGTACAAATGAATTAGATTGGATCGTACGAATGAATTAGAATGGATCCTACGAATGAATTAGAATGGATCGTGTGAAAGAATTAGAATAGATTGTATGAATGAATTAGAATAGATCGTATGAATGAATTAAAATGTATCGTACGAATGAATTAGAATGGATCGTACGAATGAATTAGAATGGATCGTACGAATGAATTAGAATGTATACATTCGTGCGAATGAATTAGAATGGATACATTCGTGCGAAAGAATTAGAATAGATCGTATGAATGAATTAGAATGGATCCTATGAATGAATTAGAATGGATCGTGCGAATGAATTAGAATGGATCGTACGAATGAATTAGAATAGATCATACGAATGAATTAGAATGGATCGTACGAAGGAATTAGAATGGATCGTATGAATGAATTAGAATGGATCGTATGAATGAATAAGAATGGATCGTGCGAATCAATTAGAATGGATCGTGCGAATCAATTAGACTGGATCGTGCGAATGAATAAGAATAGATCATATGAATGAATTAGAATGGATCGTACGAATTAATTAGAATGGATACATTCGTTCGAATGAATTAGAATGGATTGTATGAATGAATTAGAATGGATCGTACGAATGAATTAGAATGGATCATACGAATGAATTAGAATGGATCGTACGAATGAATTAGAATGGATCGTTCGAATGAATTAGAATGGATCATACGAATGAATTAGAATGGATACATTTGTGCGAATGAATTAGAATGGATCGTACGAATGAATTAGAATGGATCATATGAATGAATTAGAATGGATCGTACGAATGAATTAGAATGGATCGTGCGAATGAATTAGAATGGATCGTACGAATGAATTAGAATGGATCGTGTGAAAGAATTAGAATGGATCGTACGAATGAATTAGAATGGATCGTGCGAATGAATTAGAACGGATAGTACGAATGAATTAGAATGGATACATTTGTGCGAATGAAATAGAATGGATCGTACGAATGAATTAGAATGGATCGTATGAATGAATTAGAATGGATCGTACGAATGAACTAGAATAGATACATTCGTGCGAATGAATTAGAATGGATACATTCGTGCGAATGAATTAGAATGGATCGTACGAATGAATTAGAATGGATCGTACGAATGAATTAGAATGGATCTTACGAATAAATTAGAATGGATCGTACGAATGAATTAGAATGGATCGTACGAATGAATTAGAATGGATACATTCGTGCGAATGAATTAGAATGGATCGGACGAATGAATTAGAATGGATCGTACGAATGAATTAGAATAGATCGTACGAATGAATTAGAATGGATCGTACGAATAAATTAGAATGGATACAATCATCCGAATGAATTAGAATGGATCATACGAATGAGTAAGAATGGATCGTACGAATGAAATTGAAAAGATTGTACGAATGAATTAGAATGGATTCGTACGAATGAATTAGAATGGATATATTCGTGCGAATGAATTAGAATGGATCGTACCAATGAGTAAGAATGGATCGTACGAATGAAATAGAATGGATTGTGCGAATGAATTAGAATGGATCGTACGAATGAATTAGAATGGATCGTGTGAAAGAATTACAATGGATTGTATGAATGAATTAGAATAGATCGTATTAATGAATTAGAATGGATCGTACGAATGAATTAGAATGGATCGTACGAATGAGTAAGAATGGATCGTACGAATGAAATAGAATGGATTGCACGAATGAATTAGAATGGATCGTACGAATGAATTAGAATGGATCGTGTGAAAGAATTAGAATGGATTGTATGAATGAATTAGAATGGATCGTACGAATGAATTAGAATGGATCGTACGAAGGAATTAGAATGGATCGTACGAATGAATTAGAATGGATCGTACGAATGAATTAGAATAGATCGTACGAATGAATTAGATTGGATCGTACGAAGGAATTAGAATGGATCGTACGAATGAATTAGAATGGATATATTCGTGCAAATGAATTAGAATGGATCGTATGAATGTATTAGAATGGATCGTATGAGTGAATTAGAATGGATCGTAAGAATGAATTAGAATGGATCGTATGAATGAATTAGAATGGATCGTGCAAAAGAATTTGAATGCATTGTATGAATGAATTAGAATGGATCGTATGAATGAATTAGAATGGATCATGCGAATGAATTCGAATGGATCGCATGATCCATTCGAATAGAATGGATCGTATGAATGAATTAGAATGGATCAGACGAATGAATAGAATGGATTGTAGGAATGAATTAGAATGGATCGTATGAATGAATTAGAATGGATCGTATGAATGAATTAGAATGGATCGTGCGAATGAATTAGAATGGATCGTACGAATGAATTAGAATGGATCGTACGAATGAATTAGAATGGATCGTACGAATGAAATAGAATGGATTGTACGAATGAATTAGAATGGATACATTCATGCGAATGAATTAGAATGGATCGGACGATTGAATTAGAATGGATCGTACGATTCATTCTAATTCATTCGTACGATCCATTCTAATACATTCGTACGATTCATGCTAATTCATTCGCATGATCCATTCTAATTCATTCGTACGATCCATTCTTATTCATTCATACGATCCATTCTAATTCATTCGTACAATCCATTCTAATTCATTCGTATGATCCATTCTAACTCATTCGGTGGATCCATTCTAATTCATTCGTACGATCCATTCTAATTCATTCCCACGATCCATTCTAATTTATTCTTACGATCCATTCTAATTTATTCGTACGATCTATTCTAATCCATTCGCACGAATGTAACCATTCTAATTCATTCATATGATTCATTCTAATTCATTCATATGAGCTATTCTAATTCATTCGTACGATCCATTCTAATTCATTCGTACGATCCATTGTAATTCATTCATACAATCCATTTGGATTCATTCGCACAAATGTATCCATTCAAATTCATTCGTACGATCCAGTCTAATTCATTCGTACGATCCATTCTAATTCCTTCGTACGATCCATTCTAATTCATTCGTACGATCTATTCTAATTCCTTCGTACGATCCATTCTATTTCATTCGTACGATCCATTCTAATTCCTTCGTACGATCCACTCTAATTCATTCATACGATCCATTCTAATTCATTCGTACAATCTATTCTAATTCATTCGTACGAATGGATACATTCGTGTGAATGAATTAGAATGGATCGTACGAATGAGTAAGAATGGATTGTACGAATGAAATAGAATGGATTGCACGAATGAATTAGAATGGATCGTACGAATGAATTAGAATGGATCGTGTGAAAGAATTAGAATGGATTGTATGAATGAATTAGAATGGATCGTACGAATGAATTAGAATGGATTGTACGAAGGAATTAGAATGGATCATACGAATGAATTAGAATGGATCGTACGAATGAATTAGAATAGATCGTACGAATGAATTAGAATGGATCGCACGAAGGAATTAGAATGGATCGTACGAATGAATTAGAATGGATATATGCGTGCAAATGAATTAGAATGGATCGTATGAATGTATTAGAATGGATCGTATGAGTGAATTAGTATGGATCGTACGAATGAATTAGAATGGATCGTATGAATGAATTAGAATGGATACATTCGTGTGAATGAATTAGAATGGATCGTATGAATGAATTAGAATAGATTTTGTGAATGAATTAGAACTGATCGTACGAAGGAATTAGAATGGATACATTAGTGCGAATGAATTAGAATGGATTGTATGAATGAATTAGAATGGATCGTACGAATGAATTAGAATGGATCTTATGAGTGAATTAGAATGGATACGAAGGAATTAGAATGGATCGTAAGAAGGAATTAGAATGGATCATACGAATGAAATAGAATGGATCGTACGAAGGAATTAGAATGGATCGTACGAAGGAATTAGAATGGATCGTACGAAGGAATTAGAATGGATCGTACGAATGAATTAGAATGGATATATTCGTGCAAATGAATTAGAATGGATCGTATGAATGAATTAGAATGGATCGTATGAGTGAATTAGAACGGATAGTACGAATGAAGTAGAATGGATCGTATGAATGAATTAGAATGGATACATTCGTGCGAATGAATTAGAATGGATCGTATGAATGAATTAGAATAGATTGTGCGAATGAATTAGAATGGATCGTACGAATGAATTAGAATGGATAAATTCGTGCGAATAAATTAGAATGGATTGTATGAATGAATTAGAATGGATCATACGAATGAATTAGAATGGATCGTACGAATGAATTAGAATGGATCGTAGGAAGGAATTAGAATGGATCGTACGAATGAGTTAGAATGGATCGTACGATTGAATTAGAATGGATCATACGAATGAGTAAGAATGGATCGTATGAATGAATTAGATTGGATCGTACGATCCATTCTAATTCATTAGCACGAATGTATCCATAATGGATCGGACGAACGAATGGATCATACGAATTAATTAGAATGGATCATACGAATGAATTAGAATGGATCGTACGAATGAATTAGAATGGATACATTCGTGCGAATGAATTAGAATGGATTGTGCGAATGAATAAGAACAGATCGTGCGAATGAATTAGAATGGATCGTACGAATAAATTAGAATGGATCGTGCGAATGAATTAGAATGGATCGTACGAATGAAATAGAATGGATACATTTGTGCGAATGAATTAGAATGGATCGTACGAATGAATTAGAATGGATCGTATGAATGAATTAGAATGGATCGTACGAATGAATTAGAATGGATCATGCAAATGAATTAGAATGGATCGTACGAATGAATTAGAATGGATCGTACGAATGAACTAGAATGGATACATTCGTGCGAATGAATTAGAATAGATCGTACGAATGAATTAGAATGGATCTTACGAATGAATTAGAATTGATCGTACGAATGAATTAGAATGGATCGTACGAATGAATTAGAATGGATACATTCGTGCGAATGAATTAGAATGGATCGGACGAATGAATTAGAATGGATCGTACGAATGAATTAGGATGGATCGTACGAATGAATTAAAATGGATCGTACGAATAAATTAGAATGGATACATTCATCTGAATGAATTAGAATGGATCATACGAATGAGTAAGAATGGATCGTACGAATGAAATAGAATAGATTGTATGAATGAATTAGAATGGATCCAACGAATGAATTAGAATGGATCGTGTGAAAGAATTAGAATGGATTGTATGAATGAATTAGAATGGATCGTATGAATGAATTAGAATGGATCGTGCGAATGAATTCGAATGGATCGTACGAATTCGTTCTAATTCATTCATACAATCCATTCTAATTCTTTCACATGATCCATTCTAATTCATTCGTACGTTCCATTCTAATTCATTAGCACGATCCATGCTAATTCATTCGTTCGATCGATTCTAATTCATTAGCATGATCCATTCTAATTCATTCGTACGATCCATTCTAATTCATTCGCACGATCCATTCTAATTCATTCATAGGATCCATTCTAATTCATTCATACGATCTATTCTAATTCTTTCGCACGAATGTATCCATTCTAATTCATTCGCATGAATGTATCCCTTCTAATTCATTCGTACGATCCATTCTAATTCATTCATACGATCCATTCTAATTAATTCGTACGATCCATTCTAATTCATTTATACGTTCTATTCTAATTCATTCATACAATCCATTCTTATTCTTTCACACGATCCATTCTAATTCATTCGTACGATCCATTCTAATTCATTCGCACAATCCATTCTATTTCATTCGTACGATCCATTCTTACTTATTGGTACGATCCATTCTAATTCATTCGCACGAATGTATCCATTCTAATTCATTCGTACGAATCCATTTTAATTCATTCGTACAATCTATTCTATTTCATTCGTACGATCCATTCTTACTCATTCGTATGATCCATTCTAATTCATTCGGACGAATGTATCCATTCTAATTTATTCGTACGATCCATTCTAATTCATTCGTACGATCCATTCTAATTCATTTGTATGATCCATTCTAATTCATTCGTCCGATCCATTCTTATTCATTCGCACGAATGTATCCATTCTAATTCATTCGTACGGTCCATTCTAATTCATTCGCATAATCCATTCTATTTCATTCGTATGATCCATTCTTACTCATTCGTATGATCCATTATGGATACATTCGTGCGAATGAATTAGAATGGATCATACAAATGAGTAAGAATGGATCGTACGAATAAAATAGAATGGATTGTGCGAATGAATTAGAATGGATCGTACGAATGAATTAGAATGGATCGTGTGAAAGAATTAGAATGTATTGTATGAATGAATTAGAATGGATCGTACGAATGAATTAGAATGGATCGTATGAGTGAATTAGAATGGATACGATGGAATTAGAATGGATCGTACGAAGGAATTAGAATGGATCATACGAATGAAATAGAATGGATCGTACGAAGGAATTAGAATGGATCGTACGAAGGAATTAGAATGGATCGTACGAATGAATTAGAATGGATATATTCGTGCAAATGAATTAGATTGGATCGTATGAATGAATTAGAATGGATCGTATGAGTGAGTTAGAACGGATAGTACGAATTAAGTAGAATGGATCGTATGAATGAATTAGAATGGATACATTCGTGCGAATGAATTAGAATGGATCGTATGATTGAATTAGAATAGATTGTGCGAATGAATTAGAATGGATCGTACGAATGAATTAGAATGGATACATTCGTGCGAATAAATTAGAATGGATTGTATGAATGAATTAGAATGGATTGTACGAATGAATTTGAATGGATCGTACGAATGAATTAGAATAGATTGCGCGAATGAATTAGAATGGATCGAACGAATGAATTAGAATGGATCGTACGAAGGAATTAGAATGGATCGTATGAATGAATTAGAATGGATCGTACGAATGAATTAGAATGGATCGTACGAAGGAATTAGAATGGATCGTACGAATGAATTAGAATGGATCGTACGATTGAATTAGAATGGATCATACGAATGAGTAAGAATGGATCGTATGAATGAATTAGATTGGATCGTACGATCTATTCTAATTCATTAGCATGGATCGTGCTAATGAATTAGAATGGAATATACGAATGAATTAGAATGGATCGTAGATTGGATCGTACGAATGAATTAGAATGAATTAGAATGGATCGTACGAATGAATTAGAATAGATCATAGGAATGAATTAGAATGGATCGTGCAAATGAATTAGAATGGATACATTCGTGCGAATGAATTAGAATGGATCGTGCGAATGAATTAGAATGGATCGTACGAATGAATTAGAATGGATATATTTGAACGAATAAATTAGAATGGATCATACGAATGAATTAGAATGGATCGTACGAATGAATTAGAATGGATAGTGCGAATGAATTAGAATCGATCGTATGAATGAATTAGAATGGATCATACGAATGAATTAGAATGGATCATACGAATGAGTAAGAATGGTTCATACGAATGAATTAGAATGGATCGTACGAATGAATTAGAATGGATTGTACGAATAAATTAGAATGGATACATTCGTCCGAATGAATTAGAATGGATCATACGAATAAGTAAGAATGGATCGTACGAATGAAATAGAATAGATTGTACGAATGAATTAGAATGGATCCTACGAATGAATTAGAATGGATCGTGTGAAAGAATTAGAATGGATTGTATGAATGAATTAGAATGGATCGTATGAATGAATTAGAATGGATCGTGCGAATGAATTCGAATGGATCGTACGAATTCATTCTAATTCATTCATACAATCCATTCTAATTCTTTCACACGATCCATTCTAATTCATTCGTACGTTCCATTTTAATTCATTAGCACGATCCATGCCAATTCATTCGTTGGATCAATTCTAATTCATTCGCACGATCCATTCTAATTCATTCATAGGATCCATTCTAATTCATTCATACGATCTATTCTTATTCTTTCGCACGAATGTATCCATTCTAATTCATTCGCACGAATGTATCCATTCTAATTCAATCGTACGATCCATTCTAATTCATTCGTACGATCCATTCTAATTCATTCGTACGATCTATTCTAATTCATTCATACGATCTATTCTAATTCATTCATACAATCCATTCTAATTCTTTCACACGATCCATTCTAATTCATTCGTACGATCCATTCTAATTCATTCGCACAATCCATTCTATTTCATTCGTACGATCCATTCTTACTCATTGGTACGATCCATTCTAATTCATTCGCACGAATGTATCCATTCTAATTCATTCGTACGAATCCATTCTAATTCATTCGTACAATCCATTCTATTTCATTCGTACGATCCATTCTTACTCATTTGTATGATCCATTCTAAATCATTCGCACGAATGTATCCATTCTAAATCATTCGTACGATCCATTCTAATTCATTCGTATGATCCATTTTAAATCATTCGTACAATCCATTCTATTTCATTCGTACAATCAATTCTAATTCATTAGCACGATCCATTCTAATTCATTCGTACGATCCATTCAAATTCATTCGCACGATCCATTCTAATTCATTCGTATAATCCATTCTATTTCATTCGTACGATCCATTCTTACTCATTCGTATGATCCATTCTAATTCATTCGCACGAATGTATCCATTCTAATCCATTCGTACGATCCATTCTAATCCATTCGTACGATCCATTCTAATTCATTCATATGAATGTAACCATTCTAATTCATTCATTTGATCCATTCTAATTCATTCGTACAATCTATTCTAATTGATTCGTCCGATCCATTCTAATTCATTCGCACGAATGTATCCATTTTCAACCATTCATACGATCCATTCTAATTTATTCGTACGATCCTTTCTAATTAATTCGTAAAATCCATTCTAATTCATTCGTACGATCCATTCTAATTCATTCGTACGATCCATTCTAATTCATTCGTAAGATCCATTCTAATTCATTCGTACGATCCATTCTAATTCATTCGTACGATCCATTCTAATTCATTCGCACGAATGTATCCATTCTAGTTCATTCGTACGATTCATTCGTACGATCCATTCTAATTCATTCGTACGATCCATTCTAATTCATTCGTACGATCCATTCTAATTCATTCATACGATCGATTCTAATTCATTCGTACGATCCATTCTAATTCATTCGCACAAATGTATCCATTCTAATTCATTCGTACGATCCATTCTAATTCATTCGCACGATCCATTCTAATTCATTCGTACGATCCATCCTAATTCATTCGTACGATCCATTCTAATTCATTCGCACGATCCATTCTAATTCATTCGTACGATCCATTCTAATTCATTCATACGATCCATTCTAATTCATTCGTACGATCCATTCTAATTCATTCGCACAAATGTATCCATTCTAATTCATTCGTACGATCCATTCTAATTCATTCGCACGATCCATTCTAATTCATTCGTACGATCCATTCTAATTCATTCGCACGATCTATTCTTATTCATTCGCACAATCCATTCTAATTCATTCGCACGAATGTATCCATTCTAATTTATTCGTACGATCCATTATAATTCATTGGTACGATCCAATCTAATTCATTCGCACGAATGTATCCATTCTAATTTATTCGTACGAATCCATTCTAATTCATTCGTTCGATCCATTCTATTTCATTCGTTCGATCCATTCTTACTCATTCGTAAGATCCATTCTAATTCATTCGCACGAATGTATCCATTCTAAATCATTCATACGATCCATTCTAATTCATTCGTATGATCCATTCTAAATCATTCGTACAATCCATTCTATTTCATTTGTACGATCAATTCTAATTCATTAGCACGATCCATTCTAATTCATTCGTACGATCCATTCAAATTCATTCGCACGATCCATTCTAATTCATTCGTACAATCCATTCTATTTCATTCGTACGATCCATTCTTACTCATTCGTATGATCCATTCTAATTCATTCGCACGAATGTATCCATTCTAATCCATTCGTACGATCCATTCTAATCCATTCGTACGATCCATTTTAATTCATTCGCATGAATGTAACCATTCTAATTCATTTATTTGATCCATTCTAATTTATTCGTACGATCCATTCTAATTGATTCGTCCGATCCATTCTAATTCATTCGCACGAATGTATCCATTCTCAACCATTCATACGATCCATTCTAATTTATTCGTACGATCCATTCTAATTCATTCGTAAGATCCATTCTAATTCATTCGTACGATCCATTCTAATTTATTCGTACGATCCATTCTAATTCATTCGTAAGATCCATTCTAATTCATTCGTAAATTCATTCGTACAATCCAATCTAATTCATTCGCACGAATGTATCCATTCTAGTTCATTCGTACGATTCATTCGTACGATCCATTCTAATTCATTCGTACGATCCATTCTAATTCATTCGCACGATCCATTCTAATTCATTCGTACGATCCATTCTAATTCATTCATACGATCCATTCTAATTCATTCGTACGATCCATTCTAATTCATTCGCACAAATATATCCATTCTAATTCATTCGTACGATCCATTCTAATTCATTCGCACGATCCATTCTAATTCATTCATACGATCCATTCTAATTCATTCGTATGATCCATTCTAATTCATTCGCACGATCCATTCTAATTTATTCGTACGATCCATTCTTATTCATTCATACGATCCATTCTAATTCATTCGTACGATCCATTCTAATTCATTCGCACAAATGTATCCATTCTAATTCATTCGTACGATCCATTCTAATTCATTCGCACGATCCATTCTAATTCATTCGTACGATCCATTCTAATTCATTCGCACGATCTGTTCTTATTCATTCGCACAATCCATTCTAATTCATTCGCACGAATGTATCCATTCTAATTCATTCGTATGATCCATTCTAATTCATTCGTATGATCCATTCTAATTCATTCGTTTGATCCATTCTAATTAATTCGTATGATCCATTCTAATTCATTCGTACGATCCATTCTAATTCATTCATACAATCCATTCTAATTCATTCGTACGATCCATTCTAATTCACTCATACGATCCATTCTAATACATTCATACGATCCATTCTAATTCATTTGCACGAATATATCCATTCTAATTCATTCGTACGATCCATTCTAATTCTTTCGTACGATCCATTCTAATTCATTCGTACGATCTATTCTAATTCATTCGTACGATCCATTCTAATTCATTCGTACGATCCATTTTAATTCATTTGTACGATCCATTCTAATTCATTCGTACAATCTATTCTAATTCATTCGTACGAATGGATACATTCGTGTGAATGAATTAGAATAGATCGTACGAATGAGTAAGAATGGATCGTACGAATGAAATAGAATGGATTGCACGAATGAATTAGAATGGATCGTACGAATGAATTAGAATGGATCGTGTGAAAGAATTAGAATGGATTGTATGAATGAATTAGAATGGATCGTACGAATGAATTAGAATGGATCGTACGAAGGAATTAGAATGGATCGTACGAATGAATTAGAATGGATCGTACGAATGAATTAGAATAGATCGTACGAATGAATTAGAATGGATCGTACGAAGGAATTAGAATGGATCGTACGAATGAATTAGAATGGATATATTCGTGCAAATGAATTAGAATGGATCGTAAGAATGTATTAGAATGGATCGTATGAGTGAATTAGAATGGATCATACGAATGAATTAGAATGGATCGTATGAATGAATTAGAATGGATACATTCGTGTGAATGAATTAGAATGGATCGTATGAATGAATTAGAATAGATTTTGTGAATGAATTAGAACTGATCGTACGAATGAATTAGAATGGATACATTCGTGCGAATGAATTAGAATGGATTGTATGAATGAATTAGAATAGATCGTACGAATGAATTAGAATGGATCGTATGAGTGAATTAGAATGGATACGAAGGAATTAGAATGGATCGTACGAAGGAATTAGAATGGATCATACGAATGAAATAGAATGGATCGTACGAATGAATTAGAATGGATCGTACGAAGGAATTAGAATGGATCGTACGAATGAATTAGAATGGATATATTCGTGCAAATGAATTAGAATGGATCGTATGAATGAATTAGAATGGATCGTATGAGTGAATTAGAACGGATAGTACGAATAAAGTAGAATGGATTGTATGAATGAATTAGAATGGATACATTCGTGCGAATGAATTAGAATAGATCGTATGAATGAATTAGAATAGATTGTGCGAATGAATTAGAATGGATCGTACGAATGAATTAGAATGGATACATTCGTGCGAATAAATTAGAATAGATTGTATAAATGAATTAGAATGGATCGTACGAATGAATTAGAATGGATCGTACGAATGAATTAGAATAGCTTGCGCGAATGAATTAGAATGGATCGTACGAATGAATTAGAATGGATCGTACGAAGAAATTAGAATGGATCGTACGAATGAATTAGAATGGATCGTACGAATGAATTAGAATGGATCGTACAAAGGAATTAGAATGGATCATACGAATGAATTAGAATGGATCGTACGATTGAATTAGAATGGATCATACGAATGAGTAAGAATGGATCGTATGAATGAATTAGATTGGATCGTACGGTCCATTCTAATTCATTAGCATGGATCATGCTAATGAATTAGAATGGAATATACGAATGAATTAGAATGGATCGTAGAATGAATCGTACGAATGAATTAGAATGAATTAGAATGGATCGTACGAATGAATTAGAATAGATCATAGGAATGAATTAGAATGGATCGTGCAAATGAATTAGAATGAATACATTCGTGCGAATGAATTAGAATGGATCGTGCGAATGAATTAGAATGGATCGTACGAATGAATTAGAATGGATATATTTGAACGAATAAATTAGAATGGATCATACGAATGAATTAGAATGGATCGTACGAATGAATTAAGGTGGATAGTGCGAATGAATTAGAATCGATCGTACGAATGAATTAGAATGGATCATACGAATGAATTAGAATGGATCATACGAATGAGTAAGAATGGATCGTACGAATGAATTAGAATGGATCGTTCGAATGAATTAGAATGGATCGTACGAATAAATTAGAATGGATACATTCGTCCGAATGAATTAGAATGGGTCATACGAATGAGTAAGAATGGATCATACGAATAAAATAGAATAGATTGTACGAATGAATTAGAATGGATCCTACGAATGAATTAGAATGGATCGTGTGAAAGAATTAGAATGGATTGTATGAATGAATTAGAATGGATCGTATGAATGAATTAGAATGGATCGTGCGAATGAATTCGAATGGATCGTACAAATTCATTCTAATTCATTCATACAATCCATTCTAATTCTTTCACACGATCCATTCTAATTCATTCGTACGTTCCATTCTAATTCATTAGCACGATCCATGCTAATTCATTCGTTCGATCAATTCTAATTCATTAGCACGATCCATTCTAATTCATTCGTACGATCCATTCTAATTCATTCGCACGATCCATTCTAATTCATTCATAGGATGCATTCTAATTCATTCATACGATCTATTCTAATTCTTTCGCACGAATGTATCCATTCTAATTCATTCGCACGAATGTATCCATTCTAATTCATTCGTACGATCCATTCTAATTCATTCGTACGATCCATTCAAATTCATTCGTACGATCCATTCTAATTCATTCGCACAATCCATTCTATTTCATTCGTACGATCCATTCTTACTCATTCGTATGATCCATTATGGATACATTCGTGCGAATGAATTAGAATGGATCATACGAATGAGTAAGAATGGATCGTACGAATGAAATAGAATGGATTGTGCGAATGAATTAGAATGGATCGTACGAATGAATTAGAATGGATAGTGTGAAAGAATTAGAATGGATTGTATGAATGAATTAGAATAGATCGTATGAATGAACTAGAAGGGATCGTACGAATGAATTAGAATGGATCCTATGAATGAATTAGAATGGATCGTACGAATGAATTAGAATGGATACATTCGTGCGAATGAATTAGAATGGATACATTCGTGCGAAAGAATTAGAATAGATCGTATGAATGAATTAGAATGCATCCTATGAATGAATTAGAATGGATCGTGCGAATGAATTAGAATGGATCGTACGAATGAATTATAATGGATCGTGCTAATGAATTAGAATTGATCAAACGAATGAATTAGAATGGATACATTCGTGCGAATGAATTAGAATGGATCGGACGAATGAATTAGAATGGATCGTACGAATGAGTAAGAATGGATCATACGAATGAAATAGAATAGATCGTACGAATGAATTAGAATGGATCGTACGAAGGAATTAGAATGGATCGTACGAATGAATTAGAATGGATATATTCGTGCAAATAAATTAGAATGGATCGTATGAATGTATTAGAATGGATCATATGAGTGAATTAGAATGGATCGTACGAATGAATTAGAATGGATCATATGAATGAATTAGAATGGATACATTCGTGTGAATGAATTAGAATGGATCGTATGAATGAATTAGAATAGATTTTGTGAATGAATTAGAACAGATCGTACGAATGAATTAGAATGGATACATTCGTGCGAATGAATTAGAATGGATTGTATGAATGAATTAGAATGGATCCTATGAATGAATTAGAATGGATCGTGCGAATGAATAAGAATGGATCGTACGAATGAATTAGAATGGATCGTACGAATGAATTAGAATGGATCTTACGAATGAATTAGAATGGATCTTACGAATGAATTAGAATGGATCGTACGAATGAATTAGAATGGTTCGTACGAATGAATTAGAATGGATACATTCGTGCGAATGAATTAGAATGGATCGGACGAATAAATTAGAATGGATCGTACGAATGAATAAGAATGGATCAAATGAATGAGTTATAATGGTTACATTCATGCGAATGAATTAGAATGGATCGTACGAATGGATTAGAATGGATCGTACGAATGGATTAGAATGGATACATTCGAGCGAATGAATTAGAATGGATCGTACGAATGAATTAGAATGGATCATACGAATGGATTAGAATGGATCCTATGAATGGATTAGAATGGATACCTTTGTGCATATGAATTAGAATGGATCATATGAATGAATTAGAATGGATCATATTAATGAATTAGAATGGATCGTACGAATGAATTAGAATGGATACATTCGTGCGAATGAATTAGAATGGATCGTGCGAATCAATTAGACTGGATCATGCGAATGAATAAGAATAGATCATACGAATGAATTAGAATGGATCGTACGAATTAATTAGAATGGATACATTCGTGCGAATGAATTAGAATGGATTGTATGAATGAATTAGAATGGATCGTGCGAATGAATTAGAATAGATCATACGAATTAATTAGAATGGATGATACGAATGAATTAGAATGGATCGTACGAATGAATTAGAATGGATCATACGAATGAATTAGAATGGATACATTCGTGCGAATGAATAAGAACAGATCGTGCGAATGAATTAGAATGGATCGTACGAATGAATTAGAATGGATCATGTGAATGAATTAGAATGGATTGTACGAATGAATTAGAATGGATCGTACGAATAAATTAGAATGGATCCATTCTAATTCATTTGCACGAATATATCCATTCTAATTCATTCGTACGATCCATTCTAATTCATTCGTACGATCCATTCTAATTCATTCGTAAGATCCATTCTAATTCATTCGTACTATCCATTCTAATTCATTCGTACGATCCATTCTAATTCCTTCGTACGAATGAATTTGAATAGATACATTTGTGCGAATGAATTAGAATGGATCATACGAATGAATTAGAATAGATCGTATGAATGAATTAGAATGGATCGTACAAATGAATTAGAATGGATCGTACGAAGGAATTAGAATGGATCGTACGAATGAATTAGAATGGATTGTACGAATAAATTAGAATGGATACATTCGTCTGAATGAATTAGAATGGATCATACGAATGAGTAAGAATGGATCGTACGAATGAAATAGAATTGCTTGTACGAATGAATTAGAATGGATCTTACGAATGAATTAGAATGGATCGTGTGAAAGAATTAGAATGGATTGTATGAATGAATTAGAATGGATCGTATGAATGAATTCGAATGGATCGTACGAATTCATTCTAATTCATTCATACAATCCATTCTAATCATTTCACACGATCCATTCTAATTCATTCGTACGTTCAATTCTAATTCATTAGCACGATCCATGCTAATTCATTCGTTCGATCAATTCTAATTCATTAGCACGATCCATTCTAATTCATTCGTATGATCCATTCTAATTTTTTCGCACGATCCATTCTAATTCATTCATAGGATCCATTCTAATTCATTCATACGATCTATTCTAATTCTTTCGCACAAATGTATCCATTCTAATTCATTCGCACGAATGTATCCATTCTAATTCATTCGTACGATCCATTCTAATTCATTCGTACGATCCATTCTAATTCATTCATACGATCTATTCTAATTCATTCATACAATCCATTCTAATTCTTTCACACGATCCATTCTAATTCATTCGTACGATCCATTCTAATTCATTCGCACAATCCATTCTATTTCATTCGTACGATCCATTCTTACTCATTCGTATGATCCATTCTAATTCATTCGCACGATCCATTCTAATTCATTCGTACGATCCATTCTAATTCATTCATACAATCCATTCTAATTCATTCGTACGATCCATTCTAATTCCTTCGTACGATCCATTCTAATTCATTCGTACGATCCATTCTAATTCATTCGTACAATCTAATCTAATTCATTCATACAATCCATTCTAATTCATTCGCACGATCCATTCTAATTCATTCATACGATCCATTCTATTCGAATGGATCATGCGATCCATTCGAATTCATTCGCACAATCCATTCTAATTCATTCATATGATCCATTCTAATTCATTCGTCCGATCCATTCTAATTCATTCGCACGAATGTATCCATTATAATTCATTCGTACGATCCATTCTAATTCATTCGTAAGATCCATTCTAATTCATTCGTACGATCCATTCTAATTCATTCGTACGATCTATTCTAATTCATTCACACGAATGTATCCATTCTAATTCATTCATACGATCCATTCTACTTCATTCGTACTATCTGTTCTAATTCACTCATACGATCCATTCTAATTCATTTGCACGATCCATTCTAATTCATTCGTACGATCCATTCTAGTTCATTCGTACGATCCATTCTAATTAATTGGTATGATCCATTCTAATTCATTCGTACGATCCATTCTAATTCATTCATACAATCCATTCTAATTCATTCGCACGAATGTATCCATTCTAATTAATTCGTACGATCCATTCTAATTCATTCGTATGATCTATTCTTATTCATTCGCACAATCCAGTCTAATTGATTTGCACGATCCATTCTAATTCATTCGCACGAATGTATCCATTATAATTCATTCGTACGATCCATTCTAATTCATTAATATGATCCATTCTAATTCATTCGTACGATCCATTCTAATTCATATGCATAAAGGTATCCATTCTAATTCATTCGCACGAAAGAATTAGAATGGATTGTATGAAAGAATTAGAATGGATCGTGCGAATGAATTAGAATGGATCGTACGAAGGAATTAGAATGGATCGTAGGAAGGAATTAGAATGGATCGTACGAATGAGTAAGAATGGATCGTACGAATGAATTATAATGGATTGTACGAATAAATTAGAATGGATACATTCATCCGAATGAATTAGAATGGATCATACGAATGAGTAAGAATGGATCGTACGAATGAAATAGAATAGATTGTACGAATGAATTAGAATGGATCGTGCGAATTAATTAGAATGGATCGTACGAATGAATTAGAATGCATCGTACGAATGAATTAGAATGGATCGTGCGAATGAATTAGAATGGATCATATTAATGAATTAGAATGGATCGTACGAATGAATTAGAATGGATACATTCGTGCGAATGAATTAGACTAGATCGTGCGAATCCATTAGACTGGATCGTGCGAATGAATAAGAATGGATCATACGAATGAATTAGAATGGATCGTACGGATTAATTAGAATGGATACATTCGTGCGAATGAATTAGAATGGATTGTATGAATAAATTAGAATGGATCGTACGAATGAATTAGAATGGATCATACGAATTAATTAGAATGGATCGTACGAATGAATTAGAATGGATCGTACGAATGAACTAGAATGGATACATTCGTGCGAATGAATTAGAATGGATCGTACGAATGAATTAGAATGGATCGTACGATTCATTCTAATTCATTCGTACGATCCATTCTAATACATTCGTACGATTCATGCTAATTCATTCGAACGATCCATTCTAATTCATTCGTACGATCCATTCTTATTCATTCATACGATCCATTCTAATTCATTCGCACAGTCCATTCTAATTCATTCGTACAATCCATTCTAATTCATTCGTATGATCCATTCTAACTCATTCAGTGGATCCATTCTAATTCATTCGTACGATCCATTCTAATTCATTCCCACGATCCATTCTAATTTATTCGTACGATCCATTCTAATTCATTCGTACGATCTATTCTAATTCATTCGCACGAATGTAACCATTCTAATTCATTCATACGATTCATTCTAATTCATTCGTATGAGCTATTCTAATTCATTCGTACGATCCATTCTAATTCATTCGTACGATCCATTGTAATTCATTCATACAATCCATTTAGATTCATTCGCACAATTGTATCCATTCAAATTCATTCGTACGATCCAGTCTAATTCATTCATACGATCCATTCTAATTCATTCGCACGAATATATCCATTCTAATTCTTTCGTACGATGCATTCTAATTCATTCGTACGATCCATTCTAATTCATTCGTACGATCCATTCTAATTCATTCGCACGAATGTATCCATTCTAATTCATTCGTACAATCCATTCTATTTCATTCGTACGATCCATTCTTACTCATTCGTATGATCCATTCTAATTCATTCGTATGATCCATTCTAATTCATTCGTACGATCCATTCTAATTCATTCGCACGATCCATTCTAATTCATTCATATGATCCATTCTAATTCATTCCTACAATCCATTCTAATCCTTTCACACGATCCATTCTAATTCATTCGTACGATCCATTCTAATTCATTCGTACAATCCATTCTATTTCATTCGTACAATCCATTCTTACTCATTCGTATGATCCATTCTAATTCATTCGTATGATCCATTCTAATTCATTCGTACGATCCATTCTAATTCATTCGTACTATCCATTCTAATTCATTCGCACGATCCATTCTAATTCATTTATAGGATCCATTCTAATTCATTCATACGATCTATTCTAATTCTTTCTGACGAATGTATCCATTCTAATTCATTCGCACGAATGTATCCATTCTAATTCATTCGTACGATCCATTCTAATTCATTCGTACGATCCATTCTAATTCATTCGTACGATCCATTCAAATTCATTCGCACGATCCATTCTAATTCATTCGTACAATCCATTCTATTTCATTCGTACGATCCATTCTTACTCATTCGTATGATCCATTCTAATTCATTCACACGAATATATCCATTCTAATCCATTCGTACGATCCATTCTAATTCATTCGAATGAATGTAACCATTCTAATTCATTCATTTGATCCATTCTAATTCATTCGTACGATCCATTCTAATTCATTCGTCCGATCCATTCTAATTCATTCGCACGAATGTATCCATTCTAAACCATACATACGATCCATTCTAATTTATTCGTACGATCCATTCTAATTCATTCGTAAGATCCATTCTAATTCATTCATACGATCCATTCTAATTCATTCGTACGATCCATTCTAATTCATTCGTAAGATCCATTCTAATTCATTCGTACGATCCATTCTAATTCATTCATACGATCCATTCTAATTCATTCGCACGAATGTATCCATTCTAGTTCATTCGTACGATCCATTCTAATTCATTCGTACGATCCATTCTAATTCATTCGCACGATCCATTCTAATTCATTCGTACGATCCATTCTAATTCATTCATACGATCCATTCTAATTCATTCGTACGATCCATTCTAATTCATTCATACGATCCATGCTAATTCATTCGTTCGATCAATTCTAATTCATTAGCACGATCCATTCTAATTCATTCGTACGATCCATTCTAATTCATTCGCACGATCCATTCTAATTCATTCATAGGATCCATTCTAATTCATTCATACGATCTATTCTAATTCTTTCGCACGAATGTATCCATTCTAATTCATTCGCATGAATGTATCCATTCTAATTCATTCGTACGATCCATTCTAATTCATTCGTACGATCCATTCTAATTCATTCGCACAATCTATTCTAATTCATTCATACGATCCATTCTAATTCATTCGCACGAATGTATCCATTCGAATTCATTCATACGATCCATTCTACTTTATTCGTACGATCCATTCTAATTCATTCGCATGAATGTAACCATTCTAATTCATTCATTTGATCCATTCTAATTCATTCGTACGATCCATTCTAATTCATTCGTCCGATCCATTCTTACTCATTCGTATGATCAATTCTAATTCATTCGCAAGAATGTATCCATTCTAATTCATTCGTACGATCCTGAATTAGAATGGATCGTACGAATGAATTAGAATGGATACCTTTGTGCTTATGAATTAGAATGGATCGTACGAATGAAATAGAATGAATTCGTACGATCCATTAGAATTCATTCGCACGATCCATTCTAATTCATTCATACGATCCATTCTAATTCATTCATACAATCCATTCTAATTCTTTCACACGATCCATTCTAATTCATTCGTAGGATCCATTCTAATTCATTCGTATAATCTATTCTATTTCATTCGTACGATCCATTATTACTCATTCGTATGATCCATTCTAATTTATTCGTACGATCCATTCTAATTCATTCGTACGATCCATTCTAATTCATTCGTACGATCCATTCTAATTCATTCGTCCGATCCATTCTAATTCATTCGCACGAATGTATCTATTCTAATTCATTCGTATGATCCATTCTAATTCATTCGTACGATCCATTCTAATTCATTCGTACGATCCATACTAATTCATTCGCACGAATGTATCCATTCTAGTTCATTCGTACGATCCATTCTAATTCATTCGTACGATCCATTCTAATTCATTCGCACGATCCATTCTAATTCATTCGTACGATCCATTCTATTTCCTTAATACGATCCATTCTAATTCATTCGTACGATCCATTCTAATTCATTCGCACAAATGTATCCATTCTAATTCATTCGTACGATCCATTCTAATTCATTCGTACGATCCATTCTAATTCATTCGCACGAATGTATCCATTCTAATTCATTCGTACGATCCATTCTAATTCATTCGTATGATCCATTCTAATTAATTCGTATGATCCATTCTAATTCATTCATATGATCAATTCTAGTTCATTCGTTCGATCCATTCTAATTCATTCGTACGATCCATTCTAATTCATTCGCACGATCCATTCTAATTCATTCATACAATCCATTCTAATTCTTTCACACGATCCGTTCTAAGTCATTCGTACGATCCATTCTAATTCATTCGTGCAATCCATTCTATTTCATTCGTACGATCCATTCTAATTCATTCACACGAATGTATCCATTCGTACGAATGAATTAGAATAGATTGTACGAATGAATTAGAATGGATCGTACGAATGAATTAGAATGGATCGTATGAATAAATTAGAATGGATCGTACGAATGAATTAGAATGGATCGTGCGAATGAATTAGAATGGATCGTACGAATGAATTAGAATGGATCGTACGAATGAACTAGAATGGATACATTCGTGCGAATGAATTAGAATGGATCGTACGAATGAATTAGAATGGATCGTACGAATGAATTAGAATGGACCATACGAATGAGTAAGAATGGATCGTACGAATGAAATAGAATGGATTGTACGAATGAATTAGAATGGATCGTACGAATGAATTAGAATGGATCGTGTGAAAGAATTAGAATGGATTGTATGAATGAATTAGAATGGATCATATGTATGAATTAGAATGGATCGTGCGAATGAATTCGAATGGATCGTACGAATGAATTAGAATGGATCGTACGAATGAATTAGAATGGATACATTCGTGCGAATGAATTAGAATGGATACATTCGTGCGAAAGAATTAGAATAGATCGTATGAATGAATTAGAATGGATCCTATGAATGAATTAGAATGGATCGTGCGAATGAATTAGAATGGATCGTACGAATGAATTAGAATGGATCGTGCTAATGAATTAGAATTGATCGAACGAATGAATTAGCTTGGATCGTGCTAATGAATTAGAATGGAATGTACGAATGAATTAGAATGGATCGTGTGAAAGAATTAGAATGGATTGTATGAATGAATTAGAATGAATTCGTATGATCCATTCGAATTCATTCGCACGATCCATTCTAATTCATTCATACGATCCATTCTAATTCATTCATACAATCCAATCTAATTCTTTCACACGATCCATTCTAATTTATTCGTACGATCCATTCTAAGTCATTCGTAAGATCCATTCTAATTCATTCGTACGATCCATTCTAATTCATTCGTACGATCCATTCTAATTCATTCACACAATCTATTCTAATTCATTCGTACGATCCATTCTAATTCATTCACACGAATGTATCCATTCTAATTCATTCATACGATCCATTCTAATTCACTCGTACGATCCATTCTAATTCATTCGTACGATCTATTCTAATTCATTCGTACGATCCATTCTAATTCATTCGCACGATCCATTCTAATTCATTCATAGGATCCATTCTAATTCATTCATACGATCTATTCAAATTCTTTCGCACAAATATATCCATTCTAATTCATTCGCACGAATGTATCTATTCTAATTCATTCGTACGATCCATTCTAATTCATTCGTACGATCCATTCTAATTCATTCGCACGAATGTATCCATTCTAATTCATTCGTACAATCCATTCTATTTCATTCGTACGATCCATTCTTACTCATTCGTATGATCCATTCTAATTCATTCGTATGATCCATTCTAATTCATTCGTACGATCCATTCTAATTCATTCGCACGATCCATTCTAATTCATTCATATGATCCATTCTAATTCATTCATACAATCCATTCTAATCCTTTCACACGATCCATTCTAATTCATTCGTACGATCCATTCTAATTCATTCGTACAATCCATTCTATTTCATTCGTACAATCCATTCTTACTCATTCGTATGATCCATTCTAATTCATTCGTATGATCCATTCTAATTCATTCGTACGATCCATTCTAATTCATTCGTACTATCCATTCTAATTCATTCGCACGATCCATTCTAATTCATTTATAGGATCCATTCTAATTCATTCATACGATCTATTCTAATTCTTTCTGACGAATGTATCCATTCTAATTCATTCGCACGAATGTATCCATTCTAATTCATTCGTACGATCCATTCTAATTCATTCGTACGATCCATTCTAATTCATTCGTACGATCCATTCAAATTCATTCGCACGATCCATTCTAATTCATTCGTACAATCCATTCTATTTCATTCGTACGATCCATTCTTACTCATTCGTATGATCCATTCTAATTCATTCACACGAATATATCCATTCTAATCCATTCGTACGATCCATTCTAATCCATTCGTACGATCCATTCTAATTCATTCGAATGAATGTAACCATTCTAATTCATTCATTTGATCCATTCTAATTCATTCGTACGATCCATTCTAATTCATTCGTCCGATCCATTCTAATTCATTCGCACGAATGTATCCATTCTAAACCATACATACGATCCATTCTAATTTATTCGTACGATCCATTCTAATTCATTCGTAAGATCCATTCTAATTCATTCATACGATCCATTCTAATTCATTCGTACGATCCATTCTAATTCATTCGTAAGATCCATTCTAATTCATTCGTACGATCCATTCTAATTCATTCATACGATCCATTCTAATTCATTCGCACGAATGTATCCATTCTAGTTCATTCGTACGATCCATTCTAATTCATTCGTACGATCCATTCTAATTCATTCGCACGATCCATTCTAATTCATTCGTACGATCCATTCTAATTCATTCATACGATCCATTCTAATTCATTCGTACGATCCATTCTAATTCATTCATACGATCCATGCTAATTCATTCGTTCGATCAATTCTAATTCATTAGCACGATCCATTCTAATTCATTCGTACGATCCATTCTAATTCATTCGCACGATCCATTCTAATTCATTCATAGGATCCATTCTAATTCATTCATACGATCTATTCTAATTCTTTCGCACGAATGTATCCATTCTAATTCATTCGCATGAATGTATCCATTCTAATTCATTCGTACGATCCATTCTAATTCATTCGTACGATCCATTCTAATTCATTCGCACAATCTATTCTAATTCATTCATACGATCCATTCTAATTCATTCGCACGAATGTATCCATTCGAATTCATTCATACGATCCATTCTACTTTATTCGTACGATCCATTCTAATTCATTCGCATGAATGTAACCATTCTAATTCATTCATTTGATCCATTCTAATTCATTCGTACGATCCATTCTAATTCATTCGTCCGATCCATTCTTACTCATTCGTATGATCAATTCTAATTCATTCGCAAGAATGTATCCATTCTAATTCATTCATACGATCCTGAATTAGAATGGATCGTACGAATGAATTAGAATGGATACCTTTGTGCATATGAATTAGAATGGATCGTACGAATGAAATAGAATGAATTCGTACGATCCATTAGAATTCATTCGCACGATCCATTCTAATTCATTCATACGATCCATTCTAATTCATTCATACAATCCATTCTAATTCTTTCACACGATCCATTCTAATTCATTCGTAGGATCCATTCTAATTCATTCGTATAATCTATTCTATTTCATTCGTACGATCCATTATTACTCATTCGTATGATCCATTCTAATTTATTCGTACGATCCATTCTAATTCATTCGTACGATCCATTCTAATTCATTCGTACGATCCATTCTAATTCATTCGTCCGATCCATTCTAATTCATTCGCACGAATGTATCTATTCTAATTCATTCGTATGATCCATTCTAATTCATTCGTACGATCCATTCTAATTCATTCGTACGATCCATACTAATTCATTCGCACGAATGTATCCATTCTAGTTCATTCGTACGATCCATTCTAATTCATTCGTACGATCCATTCTAATTCATTCGCACGATCCATTCTAATTCATTCGTACGATCCATTCTATTTCATTAATACGATCCATTCTAATTCATTCGTACGATCCATTCTAATTCATTCGCACAAATGTATCCATTCTAATTCATTCGTACGATCCATTCTAATTCATTCGTACGATCTATTCTAATTCATTCGCACGAATGTATCCATTCTAATTCATTCGTACGATCCATTCTAATTCATTCGTATGATCCATTCTAATTAATTCGTATGATCCATTCTAATTCATTCATATGATCAATTCTAGTTCATTCGTTCGATCCATTCTAATTCATTCGTACGATCCATTCTAATTCATTCGCACGATCCATTCTAATTCATTCATACAATCCATTCTAATTCTTTCACACGATCCGTTCTAAGTCATTCGTACGATCCATTCTAATTCATTCGTGCAATCCATTCTATTTCATTCGTACGATGCATTCTAATTCATTCACACGAATGTATCCATTCGTACGAATGAATTAGAATAGATTGTACGAATGAATTAGAATGGATCGTACGAATGAATTAGAATGGATCGTATGAATAAATTAGAATGGATCGTACGAATGAATTAGAATGGATCGTGCGAATGAATTAGAATGGATCGTACGAATGAATTAGAATGGATCGTACGAATGAACTAGAATGGATACATTCGTGCGAATGAATTAGAATGGATCGTACGAATGAATTAGAATGGATCGTACGAATGAATTAGAATGGACCATACGAATGAGTAAGAATGGATCGTACGAATGAAATAGAATGGATTGTACGAATGAATTAGAATGGATCGTACGAATGAATTAGAATGGATCGTGTGAAAGAATTAGAATGGATTGTATGAATGAATTAGAATGGATCATATGAATGAATTAGAATGGATCGTGCGAATGAATTCGAATGGATCGTACGAATGAATTAGAATGGATCGTACGAATGAATTAGAATGGATACATTCGTGCGAATGAATTAGAATGGATACATTCGTGCGAAAGAATTAGAATAGATCGTATGAATGAATTAGAATGGATCCTATGAATGAATTAGAATGGATCGTGCGAATGAATTAGAATGGATCGTACGAATGAATTAGAATGGATCGTGCTAATGAATTAGAATTGATCGAACGAATGAATTAGCTTGGATCGTGCTAATGAATTAGAATGAAATGTACGAATGAATTAGAATGGATCGTGTGAAAGAATTAGAATGGATTGTATGAATGAATTAGAATGAATTCGTATGATCCATTCGAATTCATTCGCACGATCCATTCTAATTCATTCATACGATCCATTCTAATTCATTCATACAATCCAATCTAATTCTTTCACACGATCCATTCTAATTTATTCGTACGATCCATTCTAAGTCATTCGTAAGATCCATTCTAATTCATTCGTACGATCCATTCTAATTCATTCGTACGATCCATTCTAATTCATTCGTAAGATCCATTCTAATTCATTCGTAAATTCATTCGTACGATCCAGTCTAATTCATTCGCACGAATGTATCCATTCTAGTTCATTCGTACGATTCATTCGTACGATCCATTCTAATTCATTCGTACGATCCATTCTAATTCATTCGCACGATCCATTCTAATTCATTCGTACGATCCATTTTAATTCATTCATACGATCCATTCTAATTCATTCGTACGATCCATTCTAATTCATTCGCACAAATGTATCCATTCTAATTCATTCGTACGATCCATTCTAATTCATTCGCACGATCCATTATAATTCATTCGTACGATCCATTCTAATTCATTCGTACGATCCATTCTAATTCATTCGCACGATCCATTCTAATTCATTCGTACGATCCATTCTAATTCATTCATACGATCCATTCTAATTCATTCGCACAAATGTATCCATTCTAATTCATTCGTACGATCCATTCTAATTCATTCGCACGATCCATTCTAATTCATTCGTACGATCCATTCTAATTCATTCGCACGATCTGTTCTTATTCATTCGCACAATCCATTCAAATTCATTCGCACAAATGTATCCATTCTAATTCATTCGTACGATCCATTCTAATTCATTCGTATGATCCATTCTAATTCATTCGTATGATCCATTCTAATTAATTCGTATGATCCATTCTAATTCATTCGTACGATCCATTCTAATTCATTCATACAATCCATTCTAATTCATTCGTACGTAATTCAGTCATACGATCCATTCTAATACATTCATACGATCCATTCTAATTCATTTGCACGAATATATCCATTCTAATTCATTCGTACGATCCATTCTAATTCCTTCGTACGATCCATTCTAATTCATTCGTACGATCTATTCTAATTCATTCGTACGATCCATTCTAATTCATTCGTATGATCCATTCTAATTCCTTCGTACGATCCATTTTAATTCATTCGTATGATCCATTCTAATTCATTCGTACAATCTATTCTAATTCATTCGTACGAATGGATACATTCGTGTGAATGAATTAGAATGGATCGTACGAATGAGTAAGAATGGATCGTACGAATGAAATAGAATGGATTGCACGAATGAATTAGAATGGATCGTACAAATGAATTAGAATGGATCGTGTGAAAGAATTAGAATGGATTGTATGAATGAATTAGAATGGATCGTATGAATGAATTAGAATGGATCGTGCGAATGAATTCGAATGGATCGTACGAATTCATTCTAATTCATTCATACAATCCATTCTAATTATTTCACACGATCCATTCTAATTCATTCGTACGTTCCATTCTAATTCATTAGCACGATCCATGCTAATTCATTCGTTCGATCAATTCTAATTCATTAGCACGATCCATTCTAATTCATTTGTATGATCCATTCTAATTTATTCGCACGATCCATTCTAATTCATTCATAGGACCCATTCTAATTCATTTATATGATCTATTGTAATTCTTTCGCACGAATGTATCCATTCTAATTCATTCGCACGAATGTATCCATTCTAATTCATTCGTACGATCCATTCTAATTCATTCATACGATCTATTCTAATTCATTCATACAATCCATTCTAATTCTTTCACACGATCCATTCTAATTCATTCGTACGATCCATTCTAATTCATTCGCACAATCCATTCTATTTCATTCGTACGATCCATTCTTACTCATTCGTTTGATCCATTCTAATTCATTCGCACGATCCATTCTAATTCATTCGTACGATCCATTCTAATTCATTCATACAATCCATTCTAATTCATTCGTACGATCCATTCTAATTCCTTCGTACGATCCATTCTAATTCATTCGTACGATCCATTCTAATTCATTCGTACAATCTATTCTAATTCATTCATACAATCCATTCTAATTCATTCGCACGATCCATTCTAATTCATTCATACGATCCATTCTATTCGAATGGATCATGCGATCCATTCGAATTCATTCGCACAATCCATTCTAATTCATTCATATGATCCATTCTAATTCATTCGTCCGATCCATTCTAATTCATTCGCACGAATGTATCCATTCTAATTCATTCGTACGATCCATTCTAATTCATTCGTAAGATCCATTCTAATTCATTCGTACGATCCATTCTAATTCATTCGTACGATCTATTCTAATTCATTCGCACGAATGTATCCATTCTAATTCATTCATACGATCCATTCTACTTAATTCGTACTATCTGTTCAAATTCACTCATACGATCCATTCTAATTCATTCGCACGATCCATTCTAATTCATTCGTACGATCCATTCTAGTTTATTCGTACGATCCATTCTAATCCATTCGTATGATCCTTTCTAATTAATTCGTATGATCCATTCTAATTCATTCGTACAGTCCATTCTAATTCATTCATATAATCCATTCTAATTCATTCGCACGAATGTATCCATTCTAATTAATTCGTACGATCCATTCTAATTCATTCGTATGATCTATTCTTATTCATTCGCACAATCCAGTCTAATTGATTCGCACGATCCATTCTAATTCATTCGCACGAATGTATCCATTATAATTCATTCGTACGATCCATTCTAATTCATTAATATGATCCATTCTAATTCATTCGTACGATCCATTCAAATTCATATGCACAAAGGTATCCATTCTAATTCATTCGCACGAAAGAATTAGAATGGATTGTATGAAAGAATTAGAATGGATCGTGCGAATGAATTTGAATAGATCGTACGAAGGAATTAGAATGGATCGTACGAAGGAATTAGAATGGATCGTACGAATGAGTAAGAATGGATCGTACGAATGAATTAGAATGGATCGTACGAATAAATTAGAATGGATACATTCATCCGAATGAATTAGAATGGATCATACGAATGAGTAAGAATGGATCGTACGAATGAAATAGAATAGATTGTACGAATGAATTAGAATGGATCGTGCGAATGAATTAGAATGGATCGTGCGAATGAATTAGAATGGATCGTACGAATGAATTAGAATGCATCGTACGAATGAATTAGAATGGATCGTGCGAATAAATTAGAATGGATCATATTATTGAATTAGAATGGATCGTACGAATGAATTAGACTGGATCGTGCGAATCCATTAGACTGGATCGTGCGAATGAATAAGAATGGATCATACGAATGAATTAGAATGGATCGTACGGATTAATTAGAATGGATACATTCGTGCGAATGAATTAGAATGGATTGTATGAATGAATTAGAATGGATCGTACGAATGAATTAGAATGGATCATACGAATAAATTAGAATGGATCGTACAAATGAATTAGAATGGATCGTACGAATGAACTAGAATGGATCGTACGAATGAACTAGAATGGATACATTCGTGCGAATGAATTAGAATGGATCGTACGAATGAATTAGAATGGATCGTACGATTCATTCTAATTCATTTGTACGATCCATTCTAATACATTCGTACGATTCATGCTAATTCATTCGCACGATCCATTCTAATTCATTCGTACGATCCATTCTTATTCATTCATACGATCCATTCTAATTCATTCGCACAATCTATTCTAATTCATTCGTACAATCCATTCTAATTCATTCGTATGATCCATTCTAACTCATTCAGTGGATCCATTCTAATTCATTCGTACGATCCATTCTAATTCATTCCCACGATCCATTCTAATTTATTCGTACGATCCATTCTAATTCATTCGTACGATCTATTCTAATTCATTCGCACGAATGTAACCATTCTAATTCATTCATACGATTCATTCTAATTCATTCGTATGAGCTATTCTAATTCATTCGTACGATCCATTCTAATTCATTCGTACGATCCATTGTAATTCATTCATACAATCCATTTAGATTCATTCGCACAATTGTATCCATTCAAATTCGTTCGTACGATCCAGTCTAATTCATTCGTACGATCCATTCTAATTCATTCGCACGAATATATCCATTCTAATTCTTTCGTATGATGCATTCTAATTCATTCGTACGATCCATTCTAATTCATTCGTACGATCCATTCTAATTCATTCGCACGAATGTATCCATTCTAATTCATTCGTATAATCCATTCTATTTCATTCGTACGATCCATTCTTACTTATTCGTATGATCCATTGTAATTCATTCATATGATCCATTCTAATTCATTCGTACGATCCATTCTAATTCATTCGCACGATCCATTCTAATTCATTCATATGATCCATTCTAATTCATTCATACAATCCATTCTAATTCTTTCACACGATCCATTCTAATTCATTCGTACGATCCATTCTAATTCATTCGTACAATCCATTCTATTTCATTCGTACGATCCATTCTTACTCATTCGTATGATCCATTCTAATTCATTCGTACGATCCATTCTAATTCATTCGTACGATCCATTCTAATTCATTCGCACGATCCATTCTAATTCATTCATAGGATCCATTCTAATTCATTCATAGGATCCATTCTAATTCATTCATAAGATCTATTCTAATTCTTTCTCACGAATGTATCCATTCTAATTCATTCGCACGAATATATCCATTCTAATTCATTCGTACGATCCATTTTAATTCATTCGTACGATCCATTCTAATTCATTCGTACGATCCATTCTAATTCATTCGTACGATCCATTCAAATTCATTCGCACGATCCATTCTAATTCATTCGTACAATACATTCTATTTCATTCGTACGATCCATTCTTACTCATTCGTATGATCCATTCTAATTCATTCGCACGAATGTATCCATTCTAATCCATTCGTACGATCCATTCGTACGATCCATTCTAATTCATTCGAATGAATGTAACCATTCTAATTCATTCATTTGATCCATTCTAATTCATTCGTACGATCCATTCTAATTCATTCATCCGATCCATTCTAATTCATTCGCACGAATGTATCCATTCTAAACCATTCATACGATCTATTCTAATTTATTCGTACGATCCATTCTAATTCATTCGTAAGATCCATTCTAATTCATTTGTACGATCCATTCTAATTCATTCGTACGATCCATTCTAATTCATTCGTAAGATCCATTCTAATTCATTCGTACGATCCATTCTAATTCATTCGTACGATCCATTCTAATTCATTCGCACGAATGTATCCATTCTAGTTCATTCGTACGATCCATTCTAATTCATTCGTACGATCCATTCTAATTCATTCGCACGATCCATTCTAATTCATTCGTACGATCCATTCTAATTCATTCATACGATCCATTCTAATTCATTCGTACGATCCATTCTAATTCATTCATACGATCCATGCTAATTCATTCGTTCGATCAATTATAATTCATTAGCACGATCCATTCTAATTCATTCGTACGATCCATTCTAATTCATTCGCACGATCCATTCTAATTCATTCATAGGATCCATTCTAATTCATTCATACGATCTATTCTAATTCTTTCGCACGAATGTATCCATTCTAATTCATTTGCACGAATGTATCCATTTTAATTCATTCGTACGATCCATTCTAATTCATTCGTACGATCCATTCTAATTCATTCGCACAATCTATTCTAATTCATTCATATGATCCATTCTAATTCATTCGCACGAATGTATCCATTCTTATCCATTCGTACGATCCTGAATTAGAATGGATCGTACGAATGAATTAGAATGGATCGTACGAATGAAATAGAATGAATTCGTACGATCCATTCGAATTCATTCGCACGATCCATTCTAATTCATTCATACGATCCATTCTAATTCATTCATACAATCCATTCTAATTCTTTCACACGATCCATTCTAATTCATTCGTAGGATCCATTCTAATTCATTCGTACAATTTATTCTATTTCATTCGTACGATCCATTCTTACTCATTCGTATGATCCATTCTAATTTATTCGGACGAATGTATCCATTCTAATTTATTCGTATGATCCATTCTAATTCATTCGTCCGATCCATTCTAATTCATTCGTCCGATCCATTCTAATTCATTCGCACGAATGTATCCATTCTAATTCATTCGTACGATCCATTCTAATTCATTCGTACGATCCATTCTAATTCATTCGTACGATCCATACTAATTCATTCTCACGAATGTATCCATTCTAGTTCATTCGTACGATCCATTCTAATTCATTCGTACGATCCATTCTAATTCATTTGCACGATCCATTCTAATTCATTCATACGATCCATTCTATTTCATTCATACGATCCATTCTAATTCATTCGTACGATCCATTCGAATTCATTCGCACAAATGTATCCATTCTAATTCATTCGTACGATCCATTCTAATTCATTCGTACGATCCATTCTAATTCATTCGCACGAATGTATCCATTCTAATTCATTCGTACGATCCATTCTAATTAATTCGTATGATCTATTCTAATTCATTCGTATGATCAATTCTAGTTCATTCGTTCTATCCATTCTAATTCATTCGTACGATCCATTCTAATTCATTCGCACGATCCATTCTAATTCATTCATCCAATCCATTCTAATTCTTTCACACGATCCGTTCTAATTCATTCGTACGATCCATTCTAATTCATTCGTGCAATCCATACTATTTCATTCGTACGATCCATTCTTACTCATTCGTACGATCCATTCCAATTCATTCACACGAATGTATCCATTCGTACGAATGAATTAGAATAGATTGTACGAATGAATTAGAATGGATCGTACGAATGAATTAGAATGGATCGTATGAATAAATTAGAATGGATCGTAAGAGTGAATTAGAATGGATCGTGCGAATGAATTAAATAGATCGTACGAATGAATTAGAATGGATCGTACGAATGAACTAGAATGGATACATTCGTGCGAATGAATTAGAATGGATCATACGAATGAATTAGAATGGATCGTACGAATGAATTAGAATGGACCATACGAATGAGTAAGAATGGATCGTACGAATAAAATAGAATGGATTGTACGAATGAATTAGAATGGATCGTACGAATGAATTAGAATGGATCGTGTGAAAGAATTAGAATGGATTGTATGAATGAATTCGAATGGATCATATGATCCATTCTAATTCATTCGTACGATCCATTCTAATTCATACGATCATATGATCCATTCTAATTCATACGATCCATTCTAATTCATTCGTACGATCCATTCTAATTCATTCATACGATCCATTCTAATTCATTCGTACGATCCATTCTAATTCATGCGCACAAATGTATCCATTCTAATTCATTCGTACGATCCATTCTAATTCATTCGCACGATCCATTCTAATTCATTCGTACGATCCATTCTAATTCATTCGTACGATCCATTCTAATTCATTCGCACGATCCATTCTAATTCATTCGTACGATCCATTCTAATTCATTCATACGATCCATTCTAATTCATTCGTACGATCCATTCTAATTAATTCGCACAAATGTATCCATTCTAATTCATTCGTACGATCCATTCTAATTCATTCGCACGATCCATTCTAATTCATTCGTACGATCCATTCTAATTCATTCGCACGATCTGTTCTTATTCATTCGCACAATCCATTCTAATTCATTCGCACGAATGTATCCATTCTAATTCATTCGTACGATCCATTCTAATTCATTCGTATGATCCATTCTAATTCATTCATATGATCCATTCTAATTAATTCGTATGATCCATTCTTATTCATTCGTACGATCCATTCTAAATCATTCATACAATCCATTCTAATTCATTCGTACGATCCATTCTAATTCACTCATACGATCCATTCTAATAAATTCATACAATCCATTCTAATTCATTTGCACGAATATATCCATTCTAATTCATTCGTACGATCCATTCTAATTCCTTCGTAAGATCCATTCTAATTCATTCGTACGATCCATTCTAATTCATTCGTATGATCCATTCTAATTCATTCGTACGATCCATTCTTACTCATTCGTATGATCCATTCTAATTCATTCGTACGATCCATTCTAATTCATTCGTATGATCGTTTCTAATTCATTCGCACTATCCATTCTAATTCATTCGTACGATCCCTTCTAATTCATTCGTATGATCCATTCTAATTTATTCGTTCAAATATATCCATTCTAATTCATTCGTACGATCCATTCTAATTCATTCGCACGATCCATTCTAATTCATTCGCACGAATGTATTCATTCTAATTCATTTACACGATCCATTCTAATTCATTCCTATGATCTATTCTAATTCATTCGTACGATCCATTCTAATTCATTCTAATTCATTCGTACGATTCATTCTACGATCCATTCTAATTCATTCGTATATTCCAATCTAATTCATTAGCACGATCCATGCTAATGAATTAGAATCGATCGTACGATCCAATCTAATTGATTCATACGATCCATTCTTACTCATTCGTATGATCCATTCTAATTCAATCGTACGATCCATTCTAATTCATTTGTACGATCCATTCTAATTCCTTCGTACGATCCATTCTAATTCATTCGTACGATCCATTCTAATTCATTCGTACGATCCATTCTAATTTATTCGTACGATCCATTCTAATTCATTCGCGCAATCTATTCTAATTCATTTGTACGATCCATTCTAATTCATTCGTACGATCCATTCTAATTCATTCATACAATCCATTCCAATTTATTCGCACGAATGTATCCATTCTAATTAGAATGGATACATTCGTGCGAATGAATTAGAATTGATCGTACGAATGAATTAGAATGGATCGTGCGAATGAATTAGAATGGATCGTACGAATGAATTAGAATGGATCGTACGAATGAATTAGAATGGATCGTACGAATGAACTAGAATGGATACATTCGTGCGAATGAATTAGAATGGATCGTACGAATGAATTAGAATGGATCGTACGAATGAATTAGAATGGATCTTACAAATGAATTAGAATAGATCGTACGAATGAATTAGAATGGATCGTACGAATGAATTAGAATGGATACATTCGTGCGAATGAATTAGAATGGATCGGACGAATGAATTAGAATGGATCGTACGAATGAATTTGAATGGATCAAATGAATGAATTAGAATGGTAACATTCATGCGAATGAATTAGAATGGATCGTACGATTGGATTAGAATGGATCGTACGAATGGATTAGAATGGATACATTCGAGCGAATGAATTAGAATGGATCGTACGAATGAATTAGAATGGATCGTACGAATGGATTAGAATGGATCCTACGAATGGATTAGAATGGAAACCTTTGTGCATATGAATTAGAATGGATCGTACGAATGAATTAGAATGGATCATATTAATGAATTAGAATGGATCGTACGAATGAATTAGATTGGATCGTACGAATGAATTAGAATGGATACATTCGTGCGAATGAATTAGAATGGATACATTCGTGCGAAAGAATTAGAATAGATTGTATGAATGAATTAGAATGGATCCTATGAATGAATTAGAATGGATCGTGCGAATGAATTAGAATGGATCGTACGTATGAATTAGAATGGATCGATCTAATGAATTAGAATTGATCGAACGAATGAATTAGAATGGATACATTCGTGCGAATGAATTAGAATGGATCGGACGAATGAATTAGAATGGATCGTACGAATGAGTAAGAATGGATCGTACGAATGAAATAGAATAGATCGTACGAATGAATTAGAATGGATCGTACGAAGGAATTAGAATGGATCATACGAATGAATTAGAATGGATATATTCGTGCAAATGAATTAGAATGGATCGTATGAATGTATTAGAATGGATCGTATTAGTGAATTAGAATGGATCGTATGAATGAATTAGAATGGATCGTATGAATGAATTAGAATGGATACATTCGTGTGAATGAATTAGAATGGATCGTACAAATAAATTAGAATAGCTCGTACGAATGTATTATAATGAATCGTATGAATGAATTAGAATGGTTACATTCGTGAGAATGAATTAGAATAGATCGTACGAATGAATTAGAATGGATCCACCGAATGAGTTAGAATGGATCATACGAATGAATTAGAATGGATTGTACGAATGAATTAGAATGGATTCTGCGAATGAATTAGAATGGATCGTATGAATGAATAAGAATGGATCGTACGAATGAATTAGAATGGATCGTGCGAATAAATTAGCATGAATCGTATGAATGTATTACAATGGATCGTACGAATGAATTAGAATGAATCGTACGATCCATTCTAATTCAATCGTTCGATCCATTCTAATTCATTCGCATGAATGTATCCATTCTAATTCATTCGTACAATCCATTCTATTTCATTCGTACGATCCATTCTTACTCATTCGTATGATCCATTCTAATTCATTCGTACGATCCATTCTAATTCATTCGTACGATCCATTCTAATTCATTCGCACGATCCATTCTAATTCATTCATACGATCCATTCTAATTCATTCATACGATCCATTCTAATTCATTCCTACAATCCATTCTAATTCATTCGCCCGATCCATTCTAATTCATTCATACGATCCATTCTATTCGAATGGATCATGTGATCCATTCGAATTCATTCGCACGATCCATTCTAATTCATTCATACGATCCATTCTAATTCATTCATACAATGCATTCTAATTCTTTCACACGATCCATTCTAATTCATTCGTACGATCGATTCTAATTCATTCGTATAATCCATTCTATTTCATTTGTACGATCCATTCTTACTCATTCGTATGATCCATTCAAATACATTCGTACGATCCATTCTACTTCATTTGTACGATCTATTCTAATTTATTCGTACAATCCATTCTATTTCATTCGTACGATCCATTCTTACTCATTCGTATGATCCATTCTAATTCATTCGCACGAATGTATCCATTCTAATTCATTCATACAATCTATTCTAATTCATTCCGTACGATCCATTCGAATTCATTCGTACGATCGTACGAATGAATTAGAATGGTTCGTACGAATGAATTAGAAAAGATTGTGCGAATGAATTAGAATGGATCGTACGAATGAATTAGAATGGATCATACGAATGAGTAAGAATGGATCATACTAATGAATTAGAATGGATCGTACGAATGAATTAGAATAGATCGTACGAATAAATTAGAATGGATACATTCGTCCGAATGAATTAGAATGGATCATACGAATGAGTAAGAATGGATCGTACGAATGAAATAGAATAGATTGTACGAATGAATTTGATTGGATCCTACGAATGAATTAGAATGGATCATGTGAAAGAATTAGAATGGATTGTATGAATGAATTAGAATGGATCGTATGAATGAATTAGAATGGATCGTGCGAACGAATTCGAATGGATCGTACGAATTCATTCTAATTCATTCATACAATCCATTCTAATTCTTTCACACGATCCATTCTAATTCATTCGTACGTTCCATTCTAATTCATTAGCACGATCCATGCTAATTCATTCGTTCGATCAATTCTAATTCATTAGCACGATCCATTCTAATTCATTCGTACGATCTATTCTAATTCCTTCGTACGATCAATTCTAATTCATTCGTACGATCTATTCTATTTTATTCGTACGATCCATTCTTACTCATTCGTACGATCCATTCTAATTCATTCGTCCGATCCATTCTAATTCATTCGCACGAATGTATCCATTCTAATTCATTCGTACGATCCATTCTAATTCATTCGTACGATCCATTCTAATTCCTTCGTACGATCCATTCAAATTCATTCGTGCGATCCATTCTAATTCATTCGTACGATCCATTCTAATTCATTCGTACGATCCATTCTAATTCATTCGCACGAATGTATCCATTCTTGTTCATTCGTACGATCCATTCTAATTCATTCGTACGATCCATTCTAATCCATTCGTACGATCCATTCTAATTCATTCATACGATCCATTCTAATTCATTCATACAATCCATTCTAATTCTTTCACACGATCCATTCTAATTCATTCGTAGGATCCATTCTAATTCATTCGTACAATCTATTCTATTTCATTCGTACGATCCATTCTTACTCATTCGTATGATCCATTCTAATTCATTCGGACGAATGTATCCATTCTAATTTATTCGTACGATCCATTCTAATTCATATGTACGATCCATTCTAATTCATTCGTACGATCCATTCTTACTCATTCGTATGATCCATTCTAATTCATTCGTACGATCCATTCTAATTCATTCGTACGATCGATTCTAATTCATTCGCACTATCCATTCTAATTCATTCGTACGATCCATTCTAATTCATTCGTATGATCCATTCTAATTTATTCGTTCAAATATATCCATTCTAATTCATTCCTTATGATCCATTCTAATTCATTCGTACGATCCATTCTAATTCATTCGTACGAATGTATCCATTCTAATTCATTCGTACGATCCATTCTAATTCATTCGTACGATCCATTCTAATTCATTCGTAAGATCCATTCTAATTCATTCGTACGATCCTTTCTAATTCATTCGTACGATCTATTCTAATTCATTCACATGAATGTATCCATTCTAGTTCATTCGTACGATCCATTCTAATTCATTCGTACGATCCATTCTAATTCATTCGCACGATCTATTCTAATTCATTCGTACGATCAATTCTAATTCATTCGCACGAATGTATCCATTCTAATTCATTCGTACGATCCTGAATTAGAATGGATCGTATAAATGAATTAGAATGGATACCTTTGTGCATATGAATTAGAATGGATCGTACGAATGAATTAGAATGGATCATATTAATGAATTAGAATGGATCGTATGAATGAATTAGAATGGATACATTCGTGCGAATGAATTAGAATGGATCGTGCACGAATGTATCCATTCTAATTCATTCGTACGATCCATTCTAATTCATTAATATGATCCATTCTAATTCATTCGTACGATCCATTCTAATTCATATGCACAAAGGTATCCATTCTAATCCATTCGTAGGATCCATTCTAATCCATTCGTACGATCGATTCTAATTCATTCGTACGATCTATTCTAATTCATTCGCTCGAATGTATCCGTTCTAATCCATTCGTACGATCCATTCTAATCCATTCGTACGATCCATTCTAATTCATTCGCATGAATGTAACCATTCTAATGAATTCAAATGATCCATTCTAATTCATTCGTACGATCCATTCTAATTCATTCGTCCGATCCATTCTAATTCATTCGCACAAATGTATCCATTCTAATTCATTCGTACGATCCATTCTAATTCATTCGTACGATCCATTCTAATTCATTCGTAAGATCCATTCTAATTCATTCGTACGATCCATTCTAATTCATTCGTAAGATCCATTCTAATTCATTCGTACGATCCATTCTAATTCATTTGTACGATCCATTCTAATTCATTCGCACGAATGTATCCATTCTAGTTCATTCGTATGATCCATTCTAATTCATTCGTACGATCCATTCTAATTCTTTCACACGATCCATTCTAATTCATTCGTACGATCCATTCTAATTCATTCGCACAATCCATTCTATTTCATTCGTACGATCCATTCTTACTCATTGGTACGATCCATTCTAATTCATTCGCACAAATGTATCCATTCTAATTCATTCGTACGAATCCATTCTAATTAATTCGTACAATCCATTCTATTTCATTCGTACGATCCATTCTTACTCATTCGTATGATCCATTCTAATTCATTCGCACGAATGTATCCATTCTAAATCATTCGTACGATCCATTCTAATTCATTCATACGATCCATTCTAAATCATTCGTACAATCCATTCTATTTCATTCGTATGATCAATTCTAATTCATTAGCACGATCCATTCTAATTCATTCGTACGATCCATTCAAATTCATTCGCACGATCCATTCTAATTCATTCGTACAATCCATTCTATTTCATTCGTACGATCCATTCTTACTCATTCGTATGATCCATTCTAATTCATTCGCACGAATGTATCCATTCTAATCCATTCGTACGATCCATTCTAATTCATTCGCATGAATGTAACCATTCTAATTCATTCATTTGATCCATTCTAATTCATTCGCACGAATGTATCCATTCTAAACCATTCATACGATCCATTCTAATTTATTCGTACGATCCATTCAAACTCATTCGTACGATCCATTCTAATTCATTCGTTCGATCCATTCTAATTCATTCGCACGAATGTATCCATTCTAATTCATTCGTACGATCCATTCTAATTCATTCGTACGATCCATTCTAATTCATTCGTCAGATCCATTCTAATTCTTTCGTATGATCTATTCTAATTCATTCGTACGATCCATTCTAATTCATTCGCACGAATGTATCCATTCTAGTTCATTCGTACGATCCATTCTAATTCATTCGTACGATCCATTCTAATTCATTCGCACGATCCATTCTAATTCATTCGTATGATCAATTCTAATTCATTCGCACGAATGTATCCATTCTAATTCATTCATACGATCCATTCTAATTCATTCGTACGATCCATTCTAATTCATTCGTACGATCCATTCTAATTCATTCGTCCGATCCATTCTAATTCATTCGCACAAATGTATCCATTCTAATTCATTCGTCCGATCCATTCTAATTCATTCGTACGATCGTTTCTAATTCATTCGCACGAATGTATCCATTCTAGTTCATTCGTACGATCCATTCTAATTCATTCGCACGATCCATTCTAATTCATTCGTACGATCAATTCTAATTCATTCGTAGGATCCATTCTAATTCACTCATACGATCCATTCTAATACATTCATACGATCCATTCTAATTCATTTGCACGAATATATCCATTCTAATTCATTCGTACGATCCATTCTAATCCCTTCGTACGATCCATTCTAATTCATTTGTACGATCCATTCTAATTCATTCGTACGATCCATTCTAATTCCTTCGTACGATCCATTCTAATTCTTTCACACGATCCATTCTAATTCATTCGTACGATCCATTCTAATTCATTCGTGCAATCCATTCTATTTCATTCGTACGATCCATTCTTACTCATTCGTACGATCCATTCTAATTCATTCACACGAATGTATCCATTCGTACCAAGGAATTAGAATAGATTATACGGATGAATTAGAATGGATCGTACGAATGAATTAGAATGGATCGTACGAAGGAATTAGAATGGATCGTACGAATGAATTAGAATGGATCGTACGAATGAATTAGAATAGATCGTACGAATGAATTAGAATGGATCGTACGAAGGAATTAGAATGGATCGTACGAATGAATTAGAATAGATATATTCGTGCAAATGAATCAGAATGGATCGTATGAATGTATTAGAATGGATCGTATGAGTGAATTAGAATGGATCGTACGAATGAATTAGAATGGATTGTATGAATGAATTAGAATGGATCGTACGAATGAATTAGAATGGATCATACGAATTAATTAGAATGGATCATACGAATGAATTAGAATGGATCGTACGAATGAATTAGAATGGATCGTACTAATGAATTAGAATGGATACATTCGTGCGAATGAATTAGAATGGATCGTGCGAATGAATTAGAATGGATCGTACGAATGAATTAGAATGGATACATTTGTGCGAATGAATTAGAATGGATCGTACGAATGAATTAGAATGGATCGTATGAATGAATTAGAATGGATCGTACGAATGAATTAGAATGGATCGTGCGAATGAATTAGAATGGATCGTACGATTGAATTAGAATGGATCGTGTGAAAGAATTAGAATGGATCGTACGAATGAATTAGAATGGATCGTGCGAATGAATTAGAATGGATCGTACGAATGAATTAGAATGGATACATTTGTGCGAATGAATTAGAATGGATCGTACGAATGAATTAGAATGGATCATATGAATGAATTAGAATGGATCGTACGAATGAATTAGAATGGATCGTGCGAATGAATTAGAATGGATCGTACGAATGAATTAGAATGGATCATACGAATGAACTAGAATGGATACATTCGTGCGAATGAATTAGAATGGATCGTACGAATGAATTAGAATGGATCGTATGAATGAATTAGAATGGATCTTACGAATTAATTAGAATGGATCGTATGAATGAATTAGAATGGATCGTACGAATGAATTAGAATGGATACATTCGTGCGAATGAATTAGAATGGATCGGACGAATGAATTAGAATGGATCGTATGAATGAATTAGAATGGATCGTACGAATGAATTAGAATGGATCGTATGAATAAATTAGAATGGATACATTCGTCCGAATGAATTAGAATGGATCATACGAATGAGTAAGAATGGATCGTACGAATGAAATAGAATAGATTGTACGAATGAATTAGAATGGATCCTACGAATGAATTAGAATGGATCGTGTGAAGGAATTAGAATGGATTGTATGAATGAATTAGAATGGATCGTATGAATGAATTAGAATGGATCGTGCGAATGAATTCGAATGGATCGTATGAATTCATTCTAATTCATTCATACAATCCATTCTAATTCTTTCACATGATCCATTCTAATTCATTCGTACGTTCCATTCTAATTCATTAGCACGATCCATGCTAATTCATTTGTTCGATCAATTCTAATTCATTAGCACGATCCATTCTAATTCATTCGTACGATTCATTCTAATTCATTCGCACGATCCATTCTAATTCATTCATAGGATCCATTCTAATTCATTCATACGATCTATTCTAATTCTTTCGCACGAATGTATCCATTCTAATTCATTCGCACGAATGTATCCATTCTAATTCATTCGTACGATCCATTCTAATTCATTCGTACGATCCATTCTAATTCATTCGTACGATCCATTCTAATTCATTCATACGATCTATTCTAATTCATTCATACAATCCATTCTAATTCTTTCACACGATCCATTCTAATTCATTCGTACGATCCATTCTAATTCATTCGCACAATCCATTCTATTTCATTCGTATAATCCATTCTTACTCATTCGTATGATCCATTCTAATTCATTCGCACGAATATATCCATAATGTATCATACGAATGAGTAAGAATGGATCGTACGAATGAAATAGAATGGATTGTGCGAATGAATTAGAATGGACCGTACGAAAGAATTAGACGTACGAATGAATTAGAATGGATACATTCGTGCGCATAAATTAGAATGGATCATACAAATGAGTAAGAATGGATCGTCATTCTAATTCATTCGTATGATCCATTCTAATTCATTTGTATCCATTCTATTTCATTCGCACGATCCATTCTAATTCATTCGCGCAATCTATTCTAATTCATTCGTACGATCCATTCTAATTCATTCGTACGATCCATTCTAATTCATTCATACAATCCATTCTAATTTATTCGCACGAATGTATCCATTCTAATTCATTCGTACGATCCCTTCTAATTCATTCGCACAATCTATTCTAATTCATTCATACAATCCATTCTAATTCATTCGCACGAATGTATCCATTCTAATTCATTCATACGATCCATTCTACTTCATTCGTACTATCCATTCTAATTCACTCATACGATCCATTCTAATTCATTCATTCGATCTATTCTAATTCATTTGCACGAATATATCCATTCTAATTCATTCGTACGATCCATTCTAATTCCTTCGTACGATCCATTCTAATTCCTTCGTACGATCCATTCTATTTCATTCGTATGATCCATTCTAATTCCTTCGTACGATCCATTCTAATTCCTTCATATCCATTCTAATTCACTCATACGATCCATTCTAATTCATTCGTACGATCCATTCTAATTCATTCATACAATCCATTCTAATTCATTCGCACGATCCATTCTAATTCATTAATATGATCCATTCTAATTCATTCGTACGATCCATTCAAATTCATATGCACAAAGGTATCCATTCTAATTCATTCGCACGAAAGAATTAGAATGGATTGTATGAAAGAATTAGAATGGATCGTGCGAATGAATTAGAATGGATCGTACGAAGGAATTAGAATGGATCGTACGAAGGAATTAGAATGGATCGTACGAATGAGTAAGAATGGATCGTACGAATGAATTAGAATGGATCGTACGAATAAATTAGAATGGATACATTCATCCGAATGAATTAGAATGGATCATACGAATGAGTAAGAATGGATCGTACGAATGAAATAGAATAGATTGTACGAATGAATTAGAATGGATCGTGCGAATGAATTAGAATGGATCGTACGAATGAATTAGAATGCATCGTACGAATGAATTAGAATGGATCGTGCGAATGAATTAGAATGGATCATATTAATGAATTAGAATGGATCGTACGAATGAATTAGAATGGATACATTCGTGCAAATGAATTAGACTGGATCGTGCGAATCCATTAGACTGGATCGTGCGAATGAATAAGAATGGATCATATGAATGAATTAGAATGGATCGTACGGATTAATTAGAATGGATACATTCGTGCGAATGAATTAGAATGGATTGTATGAATGAATTAGAATGGATCGTACGAATGAATTAGAATGGATCATACGAATAAATTAGAATGGATCGTACAAATGAATTAGAATGGATCGTACGAATGAACTAGAATGGATCGTACGAATGAACTAGAATGGATACATTCGTGCGAATGAATTAGAATGGATCGTACGAATGAATTAGAATGGATCGTACGATTCATTCTAATTCATTCGTACGATCCATTCTAATACATTCGTACGATTCATGCTAATTCATTCGCACGATCCATTCTAATTCATTCATACGATCCATTCTAATTCATTCGCACAATCTATTCTAATTCATTCGTACAATCCATTCTAATTCATTCGTATGATCCATTCTAACTCATTCAGTGGATCCATTCTAATTCATTCGTACGATCCATTCTAATTCATTCCCACGATCCATTCTAATTTATTCGTACGATCCATTCTAATTCATTCGTACGATCTATTCTAATTCATTCGCACGAATGTAACCATTCTAATTCATTCATACGATTCATTCTAATTCATTCGTATGAGCTATTCTAATTCATTCGTACGATCCATTCTAATTCATTCGTACGATCCATTGTAATTCATTCATACAATCCATTTAGATTCATTCGCACAATTGTATCCATTCAAATTCGTTCGTACGATCCAGTCTAATTCATTCGTACGATCCATTCTAATTCATTCGCACGAATATATCCATTCTAATTCTTTCGTATGATGCATTCTAATTCATTCGTACGATCCATTCTAATTCATTCGTACGATCCATTCTAATTCATTCGCACGAATGTATCCATTCTAATTCATTCGTATAATCCATTCTATTTCATTCGTACGATCCATTCTTACTTATTCGTATGATCCATTGTAATTCATTCGTATGATCCATTCTAATTCATTCGTACGATCCATTCTAATTCATTCGCACGATCCATTCTAATTCATTCATATGATCCATTCTAATTCATTCATACAATCCATTCTAATTCTTTCACACGATCCATTCTAATTCATTTGTACGATCCATTCTAATTCATTCGTACAATCCATTCTATTTCATTCGTACGATCCATTCTTACTCATTCGTATGATCCATTCTAATTCATTCGTACGATCCATTCTAATTCATTCGTACGATCCATTCTAATTCATTCGTACGATCCATTCTAATTCATTCGCACGATCCATTCTAATTCATTCATAGGATCCATTCTAATTCATTCATAGGATCCATTCTAATTCATTCATAAGATCTATTCTAATTCTTTCTCACGAATGTATCCATTCTAATTCATTCGCACGAATATATCCATTCTAATTCATTCGTACGATCCATTTTAATTCATTCGTACGATCCATTCTAATTCATTCGTACGATCCATTCTAATTCATTCGTACGATCCATTCAAATTCATTCGCACGATCCATTCTAATTCATTCGTACAATCCATTCTATTTCATTCGTACGATCCATTCTTACTCATTCGTATGATCCATTCTAATTCATTGGCACGAATGTATCCATTCTAATCCATTCGTACGATCCATTCGTACGATCCATTCTAATTCATTCGAATGAATGTAACCATTCTAATTCATTCATTTGATCCATTCTAATTCATTCGTACGATCCATTCTAATTCATTCGTCCGATCCATTCTAATTCATTCGCACAAATGTATCCATTCTAATTCATTCGTACGATCCATTCTAATTCATTCGTAAGATCCATTCTAATTCATTCGTACGATCCATTCTAATTCATTCGTACGATCCATTCTAATTCATTCGCACGAATGTATCCATTCTAGTTCATTCGTACGATCCATTCTAATTCATTCGTACGATCCATTCTAATTCATTCGCACGATCCATTCTAATTCATTCGTACGATCCATTCTAATTCATTCATACGATCCATTCTAATTCATTCGTACGATCCATTCTAATTCAATCATACGATCCATGCTAATTCATTCGTTCGATCAATTATAATTCATTAGCACGATCCATTCTAATTCATTCGTACGATCCATTCTAATTCATTCGCACGATCCATTCTAATTCATTCATAGGATCCATTCTAATTCATTCATACGATCTATTCTAATTCTTTAGCACGAATGTATCCATTCTAATTCATTTGCACGAATGTATCCATTCTAATTCATTCGTACGATCCATTCTAATTCATTCGTACGATCCATTCTAATTCATTCGTACAATCTATTCTAATTCATTCATATGATCCATTCTAATTCATTCGCACGAATGTATCCAATCTTATCCATTCGTACGATCCTGAATTAGAATGGATCGTACGAATGAATTAGAATGGATCGTACGAATGAAATAGAATGAATTCGTACGATCCATTCGAATTCATTCACACGATCCATTCTAATTCATTCATACGATCCATTCTAATTCATTCATACAATCCATTCTAATTCTTTCACACGATCCATTCTAATTCATTCGTAGGATCCATTCTAATTCATTCGTACAATTTATTCTATTTCATTCGTACGATCCATTCTTACTCATTCGTATGATCCATTCTAATTTATTCGGACGAATGTATCCATTCTAATTTATTCGTATGATCCATTCTAATTCATTCGTACGATCCATTCTAATTCATTCGTACGATCCATTCTAATTCATTCGTCCGATCCATTCTAATTCATTCGCACGAATGTATCCATTCTAATTCATTCGTACGATCCATTCTAATTCATTCGTACGATCCATTCTAATTCATTCGTACGATCCATTCTAATTCATTCGTATGATCCATACTAATTCATTCACACGAATGTATCCATTCTAGTTCATTCGTACGATCCATTCTAATTCATTCGTACGATCCAATCTAATTCATTCGCATGATCCATTCTAATTCATTCGTACGATCCATTCTATTTCATTCATACGATCCATTCTAATTCATTCGTACGATCCATTCGAATTCATTCGCACAAATGTATCCATTCTAATTCATTCGTACGATCCATTCTAATTCATTCGTACGATCCATTCTAATTCATTCGCACGAATGTATCCATTCTAATTCATTCGTACGATCCATTCTAATTCATTCGTACGATCCATTCTAATTAAATCGTATGATCTATTCTAATTCATTCGTATGATCAATTTTAGTTCATTCGTTCTATCCATTCTAATTCATTCGTACGATCCATTCTAATTCATTCGCACGATCCATTCTAATTCATTCATACAATCCATTCTAATTCTTTCACACGATCCGTTCTAATTCATTCGTACGATCCATTCTAATTCATTCGTGCAATCCATTCTATTTCATTCGTACGATCCATTCTTACTCATTCGTACGATCCATTCCAATTCATTCACACGAATGTATCCATTCGTACGAATGAATTAGAATAGATTGTACGAATGAATTAGAATGGATCGTACGAATGAATTAGAATGGATCGTATGAATAAATTAGAATGGATCGTAAGAATGAATTAGAATGGATCGTGCGAATGAATTAGAATAGATCGTACGAATGAATTAGAATGGATCGTACGAATGAACTAGAATGGATACATTCGTGCGAATGAATTAGAATGGATCGTACGAATGAATTAGAATGGATCGTACGAATGAATTAGAATGGACCATACGAATGAGTAAGAATGGATCGTACGAATGAAATAGAATGGATTGTACGAATGAATTAGAATGGATCGTACGAATGAATTAGAATGGATCGTGTGAAAGAATTAGAATGGATTGTATGAATGAATTCGAATGGATCATATGAATGAATTAGAATGGATCGTGCGAATTAATTTGAATGGATCGTACGAATGAATTAGAATGGATCGTACGAATGAATTAGAATGGATACATTCGTGCGAATGAATTAGAATGGATACATTCGTGCGAAAGAATTAGAATAGATCGTATGAATGAATTAGAATGGATCCTATGAATGAATTAGAATGGATCGTGCGAATGAATTAGAATGGATCATACGAATGAATTAGAATGGATCGTGCTAATGAATTAGAATTGATCGAACGAATGAATTAGCTTGGATCGTGCTAATGAATTAGAATGGAACGTACGAATGAATTAGAATGGATCGTGTGAAAGAATTAGAATGGATAGTATGAATGAATTAGAATGAATTCGTACGATCCATTCGAATTCATTCGCACGATCCATTCTAATTCATTCATACGATCCATTCTAATTCATTCATACAATCCAATCTAATTCTTTCACACGATCCATTCTAATTTATTCGTACGATCCATTCTAATTCATTCGTAAGATCCATTCTAATTCATTCGTACGATCCATTCTAATTCATTCGTACGATCCATTCTAATTCATTCGTAAGATCCATTCTAATTCATTCGTAAATTCATTCGTACGACCCATTCTAATTCATTCGCACGAATGTATCCATTCTAGTTCATTCGTACGATTCATTCATACGATCCATTCTAATTCATTCGTACGATCCATTCTAATTTATTCGCACGATCCATTCTAATTCATTCGTACGATCCATTCTAATTCATTCATCCGATCCATTCTAATTCATTCGTACGATCCATTCTAATTTATTCGCAGAAATGTATCCATTCTAATTCATTCGTACGATCCATTCTAATTCATTCGCACGATCCATTCTAATTCATTCGTACGATCCATTCTAATTCATTCGTACGATCCATTCTAATTCATTCGCACGATCCATTCTAATTCATTCGTACGATCCATTCTAATTCATTCATACGATCCATTCTAATTCATTCGTACGATCCATTCTAATTAATTCGCACAAATGTATCCATTCTAATTCATTCATACGATCCATTCTAATTCATTCGCACGATCCATTCTAATTCATTCGTACGATCCATTCTAATTCATTCGCACGATCTGTTCTTATTCATTCGCACAATCCATTCTAATTCATTCGCACGAATGTATCCATTCTAATTCATTCGTACGATCCATTCTAATTCATTCGTATGATCCATTCTAATTCATTCATATGATCCATTCTAATTAATTCGTATGATCCATTCTAATTCATTCGTACGATCCATTCTAAATCATTCATACAATCCATTCTAATTCATTCGTACGATCCATTCTAATTCACTCATACGATCCATTCTAATACATTCATACGATCCATTCTAATTCATTTGCATGAATATATCCATTCTAATTCATTCGTAGGATCCATTCTAATTCCTTCGTAAGATCCATTCTAATTCATTCGTACGATCCATTCTAATTCATTCATATGATCCATTCTAATTCATTCGTACGATCCATTCTTACTCATTTGTATGATCCATTCTAATTCATTCGTACGATCCATTCTAATTCATTCGTATGATCGTTTCTAATTCATTCGCACTATCCATTCTAATTCATTCGTACGATCCCTTCTAATACATTCGTATGATCCATTCTAATTTATTCGTTCAAATATATCCATTCTAATTCATTCGTACGATCCATTCTAATTCATTCGCACGATCCATTCTAATTCATTCGCACGAATGTATTCATTCTAATTCATTTGCACGATCCATTCTAATTCATTCCTATGATCTATTCTAATTCATTCGTACGATCCATTCTAATTCATTCTAATTCATTCGTATGATTCATTCTACGATCCATTCAAATTCATTCGTATATTCCAATCTAATTCATTAGCACGATCCATGCTAATGAATTAGAATCGATCGTACGATCCAATCTAATTGATTCATACGATCCATTCTTACTCATTCGTATGATCCATTCTAATTCAATCGTACGATCCATTCTAATTCATTCGTACGATCCATTCTAATTCCTTCGTACGATCCGTTCTAATTCATTCGTACGATCCATTCTAATTCATTCGTACGATCCATTCTAATTCATTCGCGTAATCTATTCTAATTCATTTGTACGATCCATTCTAATTCATTCGTACGATCCATTCTAATTCATTCATACAATCCATTCTAATTTATTCGCACGAATGTATCCATTCTAATTAGAATGGATACATTCGTGCGAATGAATTAGAATTGATCGTACGAATGAATTAGAATGGATCGTGCGAATGAATTAGAATGGATCGTACGAATGAATTAGAATGGATCGTACGAATGAATTAGAATGGATCGTACGAATGAACTAGAATGGATACATTCGTGCGAATGAATTAGAATGGATCGTACGAATGAATTAGAATGGATCGTACGAATGAATTAGAATGGATCTTACAAATGAATTAGAATGGATCGTACGAATGAATTAGAATGGATCGTACGAATGAATTAGAATGGATACATTCGTGCGAATGAATTAGAATGGATCGGACGAATGAATTAGAATGGATCGTACGAATGAATTTGAATGGATCAAATGAATGAATTAGAATGGTTACATTCATGCGAATGAATTAGAATGGATCGTACGATTGGATTAGAATGGATCGTACGAATGGATTAGAATGGATACATTCGAGCGAATGAATTAGAATGGATCGTACGAATGAATTAGAATGGATCGTACGAATGGATTAGAATGGAAACCTTTGTGCATATGAATTTGAATGGATCGTACGAATGAATTAGAATGGATCATATTAATGAATTAGAATGGATCGTACGAATGAATTAGAATGGATCGTACGAATGAATTAGAATGGATACATTCGTGCGAATGAATTAGAATGGATACATTCGTGCGAAAGAATTAGAATAGATCGTATGAATGAATTAGAATGGATCCTATGAATGAATTAGAATGGATCGTGCGAATGAATTAGAATGGATCGTACGAATGAATTAGAATGGATCGATCTAATGAATTAGAATTGATCGAACGAATGAATTAGAATGGATACATTCGTGCGAATGAATTAGAATGGATCGGACGAATGAATTAGAATGGATCGTACGAATGAGTAAGAATGGATCGTACGAATGAAATAGAATAGATCGTACGAATGAATTAGAATGGATCGTACGAAGGAATTAGAATGGATCATACGAATGAATTAGAATGGATATATTCGTGCAAATGAATTAGAATGGATCGTATAAATGTATTAGAATGGATCGTATTAGTGAATTAGAATGGATCGTATGAATGAATTAGAATGGATCGTATGAATGAATTAGAATGGATACATTCGTGTGAATAAATTAGAATGGATCGTACAAATAAATTAGAATAGCTCATACGAATGTATTATAATGAATCGTATGAATGAATTAGAATGGTTACATTCGTGAGAATGAATTAGAATAGATCGTACGAATGAATTAGAATGGATCCACCGAATGAGTTAGAATGGATCATACGAATGAATTAGAATGGATTGTACGAATGAATTAGAATGGATTCTGCGAATGAATTAGAATGGATCGTATGAATGAATAAGAATGGATCGTACGAATGAATTAGAATGGATCGTGCGAATGAATTAGCATGAATCGTATGAATGTATTAGAATGGATCGTACGAATGAATTAGAATGAATCGTACGATCCATTCTAATTCAATCGTTCGATCCATTCTAATTCATTCGCATGAATGTATCCATTCTAATTCATTCGTACAATCCATTCTATTTCATTCGTACGATCCATTCTTACTCATTCGTATGATCCATTCTAATTCATTCGTACGATCCATTCTAATTCATTCGTACGATCCATTCTAATTCATTCGCACGATCCATTCTAATTCATTCATACGATCCATTCTAATTCATTCATACGATCCATTCTAATTCATTCCTACAATCCATTCTAATTCATTCGCCCGATCCATTCTAATTCATTCATACGATCCATTCTATTCGAATGGATCATGCGATCCATTCGAATTCATTCGCACGATCCATTCTAATTCATTCATACGATCCATTCTAATTCATTCATACAATGCATTCTAATTCTTTCACACGATCCATTCTAATTCATTCGTACGATCCATTCTAATTCATTCGTACGATCCATTCTATTTTATTTGTACGATCCATTCTTACTCATTCGTATGATCCATTCAAATTCATTCGTACGATCCATTCTACTTCATTTGTACGATCTATTCTAATTCATTCGTACAATCCATTCTATTTCATTCGTACGATCCATTCTTACTCATTCGTATGATCCATTCTAATTCATTCGCACGAATGTATCCATTCTAATTCATTCATACAATCTATTCTAATTCATTCCGTACGATCCATTCGAATTCATTCGTACGATCGTACGAATGAATTAGAATGGTTCGTACGAATGAATTAGAAAAGATTGTGCGAATGAATTAGAATGGATCGTACGAATGAATTAGAATGGATCGTACGAATGAATTTGAATGGATCATACGAATGAGTAAGAATGGATCGTACGAATGAATTAGAATGGATCGTACGAATGAATTAGAATAGATCGTACGAATAAATTAGAATGGATACATTCGTCCGAATGAATTAGAATGGATCATACGAATGAGTAAGAATGGATCGTACGAATGAAATAGAATAGATTGTACGAATGAATTTGATTGGATCCTACGAATGAATTAGAATGGATCATGTGAAAGAATTAGAATGGATTGTATGAATGAATTAGAATGGATCGTATGAATGAATTAGAATGGATCGTGCGAATGAATTCGAATGGATCGTACGAATTCATTCTAATTCATTCATACAATCCATTCTAATTCTTTCACACGATCCATTCTAATTCATTCGTACGTTCCATTCTAATTCATTAGCACGATCCATGCTAATTCATTCGTTCGATCAATTCTAATTCATTAGCACGATCCATTCTAATTCATTCGTACGATCCATTCTAATTCCTTCGTACGATCCATTCTAATTCATTCGTACGATCTATTCTATTTCATTCGTACGATCCATTCTTACTCATTCGTACGATCCATTCTAATTCATTCGTCCGATCCATTCTAATTCATTCGCACGAATGTATCCATTCTAATTCATTCGTACGATCCATTCTAATTCATTCGTACGATCCATTCTAATTCCTTCGTACGATCCATTCAAATTAATTCGTGCGATCCATTCTAATTCATTCGTACGATCCATTCTAATTCATTCGTAAGATCCATTCTAATTCATTCGTACGATCCATTCTAATTCATTCGTACGATCCATTCTAATTCATTTGCACGAATGTATCCATTCTTGTTCATTCGTACGATCCATTCTAATTCATTCGTACGATCCATTCTAATCCATTCGTACGATCCATTCTAATTCATTCATACGATCCATTCTAATTCATTCATACAATCCATTCTAATTCTTTCACACGATCCATTCTAATTCATTCGTAGGATCCATTCTAATTCATTCGTACAATCTATTCTATTTCATTCGTACGATCCATTCTTACTCATTCGTATGATCCATTCTAATTCATTAGGACGAATGTATCCATTCTAATTTATTCGTACGATCCATTCTAATTCATACGTACGATCCATTCTAATTCATTCGTACGATCCATTCTTACTCATTCGTATGATCCATTCAAATTCATTCGTACGATCCATTCTAACTCATTCGTACAATCGATTCTAATTCATTCGCACTATCCATTCTAATTCATTCGTACGATCCATTCTAATTCATTCGTATGATCCATTCTAATTTATTCGTTCAAATATATCCATTCTAATTCATTCCTTACGATCCATTCTAATTCATTCGTACGATCCATTCTAATTCATTCGTACGAATGTATCCATTCTAATTCATTCGTACGATCCATTCTAATTCATTCGTACGATCCATTCTAATTCATTCGTAAGATCCATTCTAATTCATTCGTACGATCCTTTCTAATTCATTCGTACGATCCATTCTAATTCATGCGCATGAATGTATCCATTCTAGTTCATTCGTACGATCCATTCTAATTCATTCGTACGATCCATTCTAATTCATTCGCACGATCTATTCTAATTCATTCGTACGATCAATTCTAATTCATTCGCACGAATCTATCCATTCTAATTCATTCGTACGATCCTGAATTAGAATGGATCGTACGAATGAATTAGAATGGATACCTTTGTGCATATGAATTAGAATGGATCGTACGAATGAATTAGAATGGATCATATTAATGAATTAGAATGGATCGTATGAATGAATTAGAATGGATACATTCGTGCGAATGAATTAGAATGGATCGTGCACGAATGTATCCATTCTAATTCATTCGTACGATCCATTCTAATTCATTAATATGATCCATTCTAATTCATTCGTACGATCCATTCTAATTCATATGCACAAAGGTATCCATTCTAATCCATTCGTAGGATCCATTCTAATCTATTCGTACGATCGATTCTAATTCATTCGTACGATCTATTCTAATTCATTCGCTCGAATGTATCCATTCTAATCCATTCGTACGATCCATTCTAATCCATTCGTACGATCCATTCTAATTCATTCGCATGAATGTAACCATTCTAATGAATTCAAATGATCCATTCTAATTCATTCGTACGATCCATTCTAATTCATTCGTCCGATCCATTCTAATTCATTCGCACAAATGTATCCATTCTAATTCATTCGTACGATCCATTCTAATTCATTCGTACGATCCATTCTAATTCATTCGTAAGATCCATTCTAATTCATTCGTACGATCCATTCTAATTTATTCGCACGAATGTATCCATTCTAGTTCATTCGTATGATCCATTCTAATTCATTCGTACGATCCATTCTAATTCTTTCACACGATCCATTCTAATTCATTCGTACGATCCATTCTAATTCATTCGCACAATCCATTCTATTTCATTCGTACGATCCATTCTTACTCATTGGTACGATCCATTCTAATTCATTCGCACAAATGAATCCATTCTAATTCATTCGTACGAATCCATTCTAATTAATTCGTACAATCCATTCTATTTCATTCGTACGATCCATTCTTACTCATTCGTATGATCCATTCTAATTCATTCGCACGAATGTATCCATTCTAAATCATTTGTACGATCCATTCTAATTCATTCATACGATCCATTCTAAATCATTCGTACAATCCATTCTATTTCATTCGTATGATCAATTCTAATTCATTAGCACGATCCATTCTAATTCATTCGTACGATCCATTCAAATTCATTCGCGCGATCCATTCTAATTCATTCGTACAATCCATTCTATTTCATTCGTACGATCCATTCTTACTCATTCGTATGATCCATTCTAATTCATTCGCACGAATGTATCCATTCTAATCCATTCGTACGATCCATTCTAATCCATTCGTACGATCCATTCTAATTCATTCGCATGAATGTAACCATTCTAATTCATTCATTTGATCCATTCTAATTCATTCGCACGAATGTATCCATTCTAAACCATTCATATGATCCATTCCAATTTATTCGTACGATCCATTCAAATTCATTCATACGATCCATTCTAATTCATTCATCCGATCCATTCTAATTCATTCGCACGAATGTATCCATTCTAATTCATTCGTACGATCCATTCTAATTCATTCGTACGATCCATTCTAATTCATTCGTCAGATCCATTCTAATTCTTTCGTATGATCTATTCTAATTCATTCGTACGATCCATTCTAATTCATTCGCACGAATGTATCCATTCTAGTTCATTCGTACGATCCATTCTAATTCATTCGTACGATCCATTCTAATTCATTCGCACGATCCATTCTAATTCATTCGTATGATCAATTCTAATTCATTCGCACGAATGTATCCATTCTAATTCATTCATACGATCCATTCTAATTCATTCGTACGATCCATTCTAATTCATTCGTCCGATCCATTCTAATTCATTCGCACAAATGTATCCATTCTAATTCATTCGTCCGATCCATTCTAATTCATTCGTACGATCGTTTCTAATTCATTCGCACGAATGTATCCATTCTAGTTCATTCGTACGATCCATTCTAATTCATTCGCACGATCCATTCTAATTCATTCGTACGATCAATTCTAATTCATTCGTATGATCCATTCTAATTCACTCATACGATCCATTCTAATACATTCATACGATCCATTCTAATTCATTTGCACGAATATATCCATTCTAATTCATTCGTACGATCCATTCTAATCCCATCGTACGATCCATTCTAATTCATTTGTACGATCCATTCTAATTCATTCGTACGATCCATTCTAATTCCTTCGTACGATCCATTCTAATTCTTTCACACGATCCATTCTAATTCATTCGTACGATCCATTCTAATTCATTCGTGCAATCCATTCTATTTCATTCGTACGATCCATTCTTACTCATTCGTACGATCCATTCTAATTCATTCACACGAATGTATCCATTCGTACCAATGAATTAGAATAGATTATACGAATGAATTAGAATGGATCGTACGAATGAATTAGAATGGATCGTACGAAGGAATTAGAATGGATCGTACGAATGAATTAGAATGGATCGTACGAATGAATTAGAATAGATCGTACGAATGAATTAGAATGGATCGTACGAAGGAATTAGAATGGATCGTACGAATGAATTAGAATGGATATATTCGTGCAAATGAATTAGAATGGATCGTATGAATGTATTAGAATGGATCGTATGAGTGAATTAGAATGGATCGTACGAATGAATTAGAATGGATTGTATGAATGAATTAGAATGGATCGTACGAATGAATTAGAATGGATCATACGAATTAATTAGAATGGATCATACGAATGAATTAGAATGGATCGTACGAATGAATTAGAATGGATCGTACGAATGAATTAGAATGGATACATTCGTGCGAATGAATTAGAATGGATCGTGCGAATGAATTAGAATGGATCGTACGAATGAATTAGAATGGATACATTTGTGCGAATGAATTAGAATGGATCGTACGAATGAATTAGAATGGATCGTATGAATGAATTAGAATGGATCTTACGAATGAATTAGAATGGATCGTGCGAATGAATTAGAATGGATCGTACGATTGAATTAGAATGGATCGTGTGAAAGAATTAGAATGGATCGTACGAATGAATTAGAATGGATCGTGCGAATGAATTAGAATGGATCGTACGAATGAATTAGAATGGATACATTTGTGCGAATGAATTAGAATGGATCGTACGAATGAATTAGAATGGATCATATGAATGAATTAGAATGGATCGTACGAATGAATTAGAATGGATCGTGCGAATGAATTAGAATGGATCATACGAATGAATTAGAATGGATCATACGAATGAACTCGAATGGATACATTCGTGCGAATGAATTAGAATGGATCGTACGAATGAATTAGAATGGATCGTACGAATGAATTAGAATGGATCTTACGAATTAATTAGAATGGATCGTACGAATGAATTAGAATGGATCGTACGAATGAATTAGAATGGATACATTCGTGCGAATGAATTAGAATGGATCGGACGAATGAATTAGAATGGATCGTACGAATGAATTAGAATGGATCGTACGAATGAATTAGAATGGATCGTATGAATAAATTAGAATGGATACATTCGTCCGAATGAATTAGAATGGATCATACGAATAAGTAAGAATGGATCGTACGAATGAAATAGAATAGATTGTACGAATGAATTAGAATGGATCCTACGAATGAATTAGAATGGATCGTGTGAAGGAATTAGAATGGATTGTATGAATGAATTAGAATGGATCATATGAATGAATTAGAATGGATCGTGCGAATGAATTCGAACGGATCGTATGAATTCATTCTAATTCATTCATACAATCCATTCTAATTCTTTCACACGATCCATTCTAAATTCTTTCATACGATCCATTCTAATTCATTCATACGATCCATTCTAAATCATTCGTACAATCCATTCTATTTCATTCGTATGATCAATTCTAATTCATTAGCACGATCCATTCTAATTCATTCGTACGATTCATTCTAATTCATTCGCACGATCCATTCTAATTCATTCATAGGATCCATTCTAATTCATTCATACGATCTATTCTAATTCTTTCGCACGAATGTATCCATTCTAATTCCTTCGCACGAATGTATCCATTCTAATTCATTCGCACGAATGTATCCATTCTAATTCATTCGTACGATCCATTCTAATTCATTCGTACGATCCATTCTAATTCATTCGTACGGTCCATTCTAATTCATTCATACGATCTATTCTAATTCATTCATACAATCCATTCTAATTCTTTCACACGATCCATTCTAATTCATTCGTACGATCCATTCTAATTCATTCGCACAATCCATTCTATTTCATTCGTATGATCCATTCTTACTCATTCGTATGATCCATTCTAATTCATTCGCACGAATATATCCATAATGTATCAAACGAATGAGTAAGAATGGATCGTACGAATGAAATAGAATGGATTGTGCAAATGAATTAGAATGGACCGTACGAAAGAATTAGACGTACGAATGAATTAGAATGGATACATTCGTGCGCATAAATTAGAATGGATCATACAAATGAGTAAGAATGGATCGTCATTCTAATTCATTCGTATGATCCATTCTAATTCATTTGTATCCATTCTATTTCATTCGCACGATCCATTCTAATTCATTCGCGCAATCTATTCTAATTTATTCGTACGATCCATTCTAATTCATTCGTACGATCCATTCTAATTCATTCATACAATCCATTCTAATTTATTCGCACGAATGTATCCATTCTAATTCATTCGTACGATCCCTTCTAATTCATTCGCACAATCTATTCTAATTCATTCATACGATCCATTCTAATTCATTCGCACGAATGTATCCATTCTAATTCATTCATACGATCCATTCTACTTCATTCGTACTATCCGTTCTAATTCACTCATACGATCCATTCTAATTCATTCATTCGATCTATTCTAATTCATTTGCACGAATATATCCATTCTAATTCATTCGTACGATCCATTCTAATTCCTTCGTACGATCCATTCTAATTCCTTCGTACGATCCATTCTATTTCATTCGTATGATCCATTCTAATTCCTTCGTACGATCCATTCTAATTCCTTCGTATCCATTCTAATTCACTCATACGATCCATTCTAATTCATTCGTATGATCCATTCTAATTCATTCATACAATCCATTCTAATTCATTCGCACGATCCATTCTAATTCATTAATATGATCCATTCTAATTCATTCGTACGATCCATTCAAATTCATATGCACAAAGGTATCCATTCTAATTCATTCGCACGAAAGAATTAGAATGGATTGTATGAAAGAATTAGAATGGATCGTGCGAATGAATTAGAATGGATCGTACGAAGGAATTAGAATGGATACATTCGTGCGAATGAATTAGAATGGATCGGACGAATGAATTAGAATGGATCGTACGAATAAATTAGAATGGATACATTCATCCGAATGAATTAGAATGGATCATACGAATGAGTAAGAATGGATCGTACGAATGAAATAGAATAGATTGTACGAATGAATTAGAATGGATCGTGCGAATGAATTAGAATGGATCGTACGAATGAATTAGAATGCATCGTACGAATGAATTAGAATGGATCGTGCGAATGAATTAGAATGGATCATATTAATGAATTAGAATGGATCGTACGAATGAATTAGAATGGATACATTCGTGCGAATGAATTAGACTGGATCGTGTGAATCCATTAGACTGGATCGTGCGAATGAATAAGAATGGATCACACGAATGAATTAGAATGGATCGTACGGATTAATTAGAATGGATACATTCGTGCGAATGAATTAGAATGGATTGTATGAATGAATTAGAATGGATCGTACGAATGAATTAGAATGGATCATACGAATAAATTAGAATGGATCGTACAAATGAATTAGAATGGATCGTACGAATGAACTAGAATGGATCGTACGAATGAACTAGAATGGATACATTCGTGCGAATGAATTAGAATGGATCGTACGAATGAATTAGAATTGATCGTACGATTCATTCTAATTCATTCGTACGATCCATTCTAATACATTCGTACGATTCATGCTAATTCATTCGCACGATCCATTCTAATTCATTCGTACGATCCATTCTTATTCATTCATACGATCCATTCTAATTCATTCGCACAATCTATTCTAATTCATTCGTACAATCCATTCTAATTCATTCGTATGATCCATTCTAACTCATTCAGTGGATCCATTCTAATTCATTCGTACGATCCATTCTAATTCATTCCCACGATCCATTCTAATTTATTCGTACGATCCATTCTAATTCATTCGCACGATCCATTCTAATTCATTCATAGGATCCATTCTAATTCATTCATACGATCTATTCTAATTCTTTCGCACGAATGTATCCATTCTAATTCATTCGCACGAATGTATCCATTCTAATTCATTCATACGATCCATTCTAATTCATTAGTACGATCCATTCTAATTCATTCGTACGATCCATTCTAATTCCTTCATACGATCTATTCTAATTCATTCATACAATCCATTCTAATTCTTTCACACGATCCATTCTAATTCATTCGTACGATCCATTCTAATTCATTCGCACAATCCATTCTATTTCATTCGTACGATCCATTCTTACTCATTGGTACGATCCATTCTAATTCATTCGCACGAATGTATCCATTCTAATTCATTCGTACGAATCCATTCTAATTCATTCGTACAATCCATTCTATTTCATTCGTACGATCCATTCTAATTCATTCGCACGAATGTATCCATTCTAATCCATTCGTACGATCCATTCTAATCCATTCGTACGATCCATTCTAATTCATTCGCATGAATGTAACCATTCTAATTCATTCATTTGATCCATTCTAATTCATTCGTACGATCCATTCTAATTCATTCGTCCGATCCATTCTAATTCATTCGTACGATCTATTCTAATTCCTTCGTACGATCCATTCTAATTCATTCGTACGATCTATTCTAATTCATTCGTACGATCCATTGTAATTCATTCGTACGATCCATTCTAATTCATTCGTATGATCCATTCTAATTCATTCGTACGATCCATCCTAATTCATTCGCACGATCCATTCTAATTCATTCATACGATCCATTCTAATTCATTCATACGATCCATTCTAATTCATTCGCACGAATGTATCCATTCTAATTCATTCGCCCGATCCATTCTAATTCATTCATACGATCCATTCTATTCGAATGGATCATGCGATCCATTCGAATTCATTCGCACGATCCATTCTAATTCATTCATACGATCCATTCTAATTCATTCATACAATGCATTCTAATTCATTCATACGATCCATTCTAATTCATTTGTACGAATATATCCATTCTAATTCATTCGTACGATCCATTCTAATTCCTTCGTACGATCCAATCTAATTCATTCGTATGATCCATTCTAATTCATTCATACGATCCATTCTAATTCCTTCGTACGATCCATTCTAATTCATTCGTACGATCCATTCTAATTCATTCGTACGATCCATTCTAATTCATTAATATGATCCATTCTAATTCATTCGTACGATCCATTCTAATTCATATGCACAAAGGTATCCATTCAAATCCATTCATAGGATCCATTCTAATCCATTCATACGATCCATTCAAATTCATTCGTATGATCCATTCTAATTCATTCGCTCGAATGTATCCATTCTAATCCATTCGTACGATCCATTCTAATCCGTTCGTACGATCCATTCTAATTCATTCGCATGAATGTAACCATTCTAATTCATTCATTTGATCCATTCTAATTCATTCATATGATCCATTCTAATTCTTTCGTCCGATCCATTCTAATTCATTCGCACGAATGTATCCATTCTAATTCATTCATACGATCCATTCTAATTTATTCGTACGATCCATTCTAATACATTCGCACAAATGTATCCATTCTAATTCATTCGTACGATCCATTCTAATCCATTCGTACGATCCATTCTAATTCATTCGCATGAATGTATCTATTCTAATACATTCACACGATCCATTCTAATTCATTCGTATGATCCATTCTAATTCATTCGTACGATCCATTGTAATTCATTCGTATGATCCATTCTAATTCATTCTTACGATCTATTCTAATTCATTCGCTCGAATATATCCATTCTAATTCATTCGTTCGATCCATTCTAATTCATTCGCACGATCCATTCTAATTCATTCGTATGATCCATTCTAATCCATTCGTACGATCCATTCTAATTCATTCGTACGATCCATTCTAATTCATTCGTACGATCCATTCTAATTCATTCGCACGAATATATCCATTCTAGTTCATTCGTACGATCCATTCTAATTCATTCGTACGATCCAATCTAATACATTCGCACGATCCATTCTAATTCATTCGTACGATCCATTCTAATTCATTCATACGATCCATTCTAATTCATTCGTACGATCCATTCTAATTCATTCGCACAAATGTATCTATTCTAATTCATTCGTACGATCCATTCTAATTCATTCGCACGATCCATTCTAATTCATTCGTGCGATCCATTCTAATTCTTTCACACGATCCTTTCTAATTCATTCGTACGATCCATTCTAATTCATTCGCACGATCCATTCTAATTCATTCGTACGATCCATTCTAATTCATTCATACGATCCATTCTAATTCATTCGTACGATCCATTCTAATTCATTCGCACAAATGTATCCATTCTAATTCATTCGTACGATCCATTCTAATTCATTCGCACGATCCATTCTAATTCATTCGTACGGTCCATTCTAATTCATTCGTACGATCCATTCTAATTCATTCGTACGATCCATTCTAATTCATTCATACGATCTATTTTAATTCATTCATACAATCCATTCTAATTCTTTCACACGATCCATTCTAATTCATTCAAACGATCCATTCTAATTCATATGCACAAAGGTATCCATTCTAATCCATTCGTAGGATCCATTCTAATCCATTCGTACGATCCATTCTAATTCATTCGTACGATCCATTCTAATTCATTCGCTCGAATGTATCCATTCTAATCCATTCGTACGATCCATTCTAATCCATTCGTACGATCCATTTTAATTCATTCGCATGAATGTAACCATTCTAATTCATTCATATGATCCATTCTAATTCATTCGTACGATCCATTCTAATTCATTCGTACGATCCATTCTAATTCATTCGCACAAATGTATCCATTCTAATTCATTCATATGATCCATTCTAATTCATTCATACAATCCATTCTAATTCTTGCACACAATCTATTCTAATTCATTCGTACGATCCATTCTAATTCAATCGTACAATCCATTCTAATTCATTCGCACGAATGTATCCATTCTAATTCATTCGTACGATCCATTCTAATTCATTCGTACGATCCATTCTAATTCCTTCGTACGATCCATTCTAATTCATTCGTACGATCTATTCGAATTCATTCGTACGATCCATTCTAATTCTTTTGTACGATCCATTCTAATTCATTCATAAGATCCATTCTAATTCATTCGTACGATCCATTCTAATTCATTAGTACGATCCATTCTAATTCATTCGCACGAATGTATCCATTCTAGTTCATTCGTACGATCCATTCTAATTCATTCGTACGATCCATTCTAATCCATTCGTACGATCCATTCTAATTCATTCATACGATCCATTCTAATTCATTCATACAATCCATTCTAATTCTTTCACACGATCCATTCTAATTCATTCGTAGGATCCATTCTAATTCATTCGTACAACCTATTCTATTTCATTCGTACGATCCATTCTTACTTATTCGTATGATCCATTCTAATTCATTCGGACGAATGTATCCATTCTAATTTATTCGTACGATCCATTCTAATTCATTCGTACGATCCATTCTAATTCATTCGTACGATCCATTCTTACTCATTCGTATGATCCATTCTAATTCATTCGTACGATCCATTCTAATTCATTCGTACGATCGATTCTAATTCATTCGCACTATCCATTCTAATTCATTCGTACAATCCATTCTAATTCATTCGTATGATCCATTCTAATTTATTCGTTCAAATATATCCATTCTAATTCATTCCGTACGATCCATTCTAATTCATTCGTACGATCCATTCTAATTCATTCGTACGAATGTATCCATTCTAATTCATTCATACGATCCATTCTAATTCATTCGTACGATCCATTCTAATTCATTCGTACGATCCATTCTAATTCATTCGGACGAATGTATCCGTTCTAATTTATTCGTACGATCCATTCTAATTCATTCATTTGATCCATTCTAATTCATTCGTACAATCCATTCTAATTCATTCGTCCGATCCATTCTAATTCATTCGCACGAATGTATCCATTCTAATTCATTCGTACGATCCATTCTAATTCATTCGTACGATCCATTCTAATTCATTCGTAAGATCCATTCTAATTCATTCATACGATCCAGTCTAATTCATTCGTACGATCCATTCTAATTCATTCGCACAAATGTATCCATTCTAGTTCATTCGTACGATCCATTCTAATTCATTCGTACGATCCATTCTAATTCATTCGCACGATCCATTCTAATTCATTCGTACGATCCATTCTAATTCATTCATACGATCCATTCTAATTCATTCGCACGAATGTATCCATTCTAATTCATTCATACGATCCATTCTACTTCATTCATACTATCCGTTCTAATTCACTCATACGATCCATTCTAATTTATTCATACGATCTATTCTAATTCATTTGCACGAATATATCCATTCTAATTCCTTCGTACGATCCATTCTAATTCCTTCGTACGATCCATTCTAATTCCTTCGTACGATCCATTCTATTTCATTCGTATGATCCATTCTAATTCATTCGTATGATCCATTCTAATTCATTCGTACGATCCATTCTTACTCATTCGTACGATCCATTCTAATTCATTCATACAATCCATTCTAATTCATTCCGTACGATCCATTCTAATTCATTTATACGATCTATTCTTTCATACAATCCATTCTAATTCTTTCGTGCGAATGAATTAGAATGGATACCTTTGTGCATATGAATTAGAATGGATCGTACGAATGAATTAGAATGGATCATATTAATGAATTAGAATGGATCGTACGAATGAATTAGAATGGATACATTCGTGCGAATGAATTAGAATGGATCGTGCGAATCAATTAGACTGGATCGTGCGAATGAATAAGAATAGATCGTGCTAATGAATTAGAATTGATCGAACGAATTCATTCTAATACATTCATACAATCCATTCTAATTCTTTCACACGATCCATTCTAATTCATTCGTACGATCCATTCTTACTCATTGGTACGATCCATTCTAATTCATTCGCACGAATGTATCCATTCTAATTCATTCGTACGAATCCATTCTAATTCATTCGTACAATCTATTCTATTCCATTCTAATTCATTCGTACGATCCATTCTTACTCATTCGTACGATCCATTCTAATTCATTCGTACGATCCATTCTATTCTAGTTCATTCGTACGATCCATTCTAATTCATTCATACGATCCATTCTTGTTCATTCTTACTCATTCGTATGATCCATTCTAATTCATTCGGACGAATGTATCCATTCTAATTTATTCGTACGATCTATTCTAATTCATTCGTACGATCCATTCTAATTCATTCGTAAGATCCATTCTAATTCATTCGTACGATCCATTCTAATTCATTCGTACGATTCATTCTAATTCATTCGTACGATCCATTCTAATTCATTCATACGATCTATTCTAATTCATTCATTCGTACGATCCATTCTAATTCATTCGTACGATCCATTCTAATTCATTCGTACGATCCATTCTAATTCATTCGCACGATCCATTCTAATTCATTCATAGGATCCATTCTAATTCATTCATACAATCCATTCTAATTCTTTCATACGATCCATTCTAATTCATTCGTACGATCCATTCTAATTCACTCATACGATCCATTCTAATACATTCATACGATCCATTCTAATTCATTTGCATGAATATATCCATTCTAATTCATTCGTACGATCCATTCTAATTCATTCGTAAGATCTATTCTAATTCATTCGTACGATCCATTCTAATTCATTCGTACGATCCATTCTAATTCCTTCGTACGAATGAATTAGAATGGATACATTTGTGCGAATGAATTAGAATGGATCGTACGAATGAATTAGAATGGATCGTATGAATGAATTAGAATGGATCGTACGAATGAATTAGAATGGATCGTACAAAGGAATTAGAATGGATCGTACGAATGAACTAGAATGGATCGTACGAATAAATTAGAATGGATACATTCGTCCGAATGAATTGGAATGGATCATACGAATGAGTAAGAATGGATCGTACGAATGAAATAGAATAGATTGTACGAATGAATTAGAATGGATTCTACGAATGAATTAGAATAGATCGTGTGAAAGAATTAGAATGGATTGTATGAATGAATTAGAATGAATTCGTACGATCCATTCGAATTCATTCGCACGATCCATTCTAATTCATTCATACGATCCATTCTAATTCATTTATACAATCCATTCTAATTCTTTCACACGATCCATTCTAATTCATTCGTCTAATCCATTCTAATTCATTCGTAAAATCTATTCTAATACATTCGTACGATCCATTCTTACTCATTCGTATGATCCATTCTAATTCATTCGGACGAATGTATCCATTCTAATTTATTCGTACGATCCATTCTAATTCATTCGTACGATCCATTCTAATTCATTCGTACAATCCATTCTAATTCATTCGTCCGATCCATTCTAATTCATTCGCACGAATGTATCCATTCTAATTCATTCATACGATCCATTCTAATTCATTCGTACGATCCATTCTAATTCATTCGTAAGATCCATTCCAATTCATTCGTACGATCCATTCTAATTCATTCGTACGATCCATTCTAATTCATTCGCACGAATGTATCCATTCTAATTTATTTGTACGATCCATTGTAATTCATTCATACGATCCATTCTAATTCATTCGTACGATCCATTCTAATTCATTCGTCCGATCCATTCTAATTCATTCGCACGAATGTATCCATTCTAATTCATTCGTACGATCCATTCTAATTAATTCGTACGATCCATTCTAATTCATTCATAAGATCCATTCTAATTCATTCGTACGATCCATTCTAATTCATTCGTACGAATCCATTCTAATTCATTCGCACGAATGTATCCATTCTAATTCATTCGTACGATCCATTCTAATTCATTCGTACGATCTATTCTAATTCATTCATAGGATCCATTCTAATTTATTCATACGATCTATTCTAATTCTTTCGCACGAATGTATCCATTCTAATTCATTCGCACGAATGTATCCATTCTAATTCATTCGTACGATCCATTCTAATTCATTCGTACGATCCATTCTAATTCATTCATACGATCTATTCTAATTCATTTAAACAATCCATTCTAATTCTTTCACACGATCCATTCTAATTCATTCGTACGATCCATTCTAATTCATTCGCACAATCCATTCTATTTCATTCGTACGATCCATTCTTACTCATTCGTATGATCCATTCTAATTCATTCCCACGAATGTATCCATAATGGATCATACGAATGAGTAAGAATGGATCGTACGAATGAACTAGAATGGATTGTGCGAATGAATTATAATGGACCGTACGAATGAATTAGACGTACGAATGAATTAGAATGGATACCTTCGTGCGATTAAATTATAATGGATCATACGAAAGAGTAAGAATGGATCGTCATTCTAATTCATTCGCACGAATGTGTCCATTCTAATTTATTCGCACGAATGTCTCCATTCTAATTCATTTGTACGATCCATTCTAATTCATTCGCACAATCTTTTCTAATTCATTCATACGATCCATTCTAATTCATTCGCATGAATGGATATATTCGTGCGAATGAATTAGAATGGATCGTATGAATGAATTAGAATAGATTATGCGAATGAATTAGAATGGATCGTACGAATGAATTAGAATGGATACATTGGTGTGAATGAATTAGAATGGATCGTACGAATGAATTAGAATGGATCGTACGAATGAATTAGATTAGATTGCACGAATGAATTAGACATTCTAATTCATTCATACGATCCATTCTAATTCATTCGTACGATCCATTCTAATTCATTCGCACGAATGTATCCATTCTAGTTCATTCGTACGATCCATTCTAATTCATTCGTACGATCCATTCTAATTCCTTCGTGCGATCCATTCTAATTCATTCGTACGATCTATTCTACTTCATTCGTACGATCCATTCTAATTCATTCGTACGATCCATTCTAATTCCTTCGTACGATCTATTCTAATTCATTCGCACAATCCATTCTAATTCATTCGTACAATCCATTCTAATTCATTCGCTTGAATGTATCCATTCTAATTCATTCATACGATCCATTCTAATTCATTAATATGATCCATCGTAATTCATTCGTACGATCCATTCTAATTCATATGCACAAAGGTATCCATTCTAATCCATTCGTAGGATCCATTCTAATCCATTCGTATGATCCATTCTAATTCATTCGTACTATCCATTCTAATTCATTCATACGATCCATTCTAATTCCTTCGTACGATTTATTCTAATTCATTTGTATGATCCATTCTAATTCATTCACACGAATGTATCCATTCTAATTCATTCATACAATCCATTCTAATTCATTCGTACGATCCATTCTAATTCATTCGTACGATCAATTCTAATTCATTTGCACGAATATATCCATTCTAATTCATTCGTACGATCCATTCTAATTCATTCATAGGATCCATTCAAATTCATTTATATAATCCATTCTAATTCATTCGCACGAATGTATCCATTCTAATTTATTCGTACGATCAGTTCTAATTCATTCACAAAATCTATTCTAATTCATTCATACGATCCATTCTAATTCATTCACACGAATGTATCCATTCTAATTCATTCATACGATCCATTCTAATTCATTCGTACGATCCATTCTAATTCATTCGTACGGCCATTCTAATTCCTTCGTACGATCCATTCTAATTCATTCATACAATCCATTGTAATTCTTTCACACGATCCATTCTAATTCATTCGTACGATCCGTTCTAATTCATTCGTGCAATCCATTCTATTTCATTCGTACGATCCATTCTTACTCATTCGTACGATCCATTCTAATTCATTCACACGAATGTATCCATTCGTACGAATGAATTAGAATAGATTGTACGAATGAATTAGAATGGATCATACGAATGAATTAGAATGGATCGTACGAAGGAATTAGAATGGATCGTACGAATGAATTAGAATGGATCGTACGAATGAATTAGAATGGATCGTACGAAGGAATTAGAATGGATCGTACGAATGAATTAGACTGGATATATTCGTGCAAATGAATTAGAATGGATCGTATGAATGTATTAGAATGGATCGTATGAGTGAATTAGAATGGATCGTACGAATGAATTAGAATGGATCGTACGAATGAATTAGAATAGATTTTGTGAATGAATTAGAACTGATCGTACGAATGAATTAGAATGGATACATTCGTGCGAATGAATTAGAATGGATTGTATGAATGAATTAGAATGGATCCTATGAATGAATTAGAATGGATCGTACGAATGAATTAGAATGGATACATTCGTGCGAATGAAATAGAATGGATCATACGAATGAGTAAGAATGGATCGTCATTCTAATTCATTCGTATGATCCATTCTAATTCATTTGTATCCATTCTATTTCATTCGCATGATCCATTCTAATTCATTCGCGCAATCTATTCTAATTCATTCGTACGATCCATTCTAATTCATTCGTACGATCCATTCTAATTCATTTATACAATCCATTCTAATTTATTCGCACGAATGTATCCATTCTAATTCATTTGCACGATCCATTCTAATTCATTCCTATGATCTATTCTAATTCATTCGTACGATCCATTCTAATTCATTCTAATTCATTCGTACGATCCATTCTACGATCCATTCTAATTCATTCGTATATTCCATTCTAATTCATTAGCACGATCCATGCTAATGAATTAGAATGGATCGTACGATCCAATCTAATTCATTCATACGATCCATTCTTACTCATTCGTATGATCCATTCTAATTCAATCGTACGATCCATTCTAATTCGATCCATTCTAATTCCTTCGTACGATCCATTCTAATTCATTCGTTTGATCCATTCTAATTCATTCGCGCAATCTATTCTAATTCATTCGTACGATCCATTCTAATTCATTCGTACGATCCATTCTAAATCATTCATACAATCCATTCTAATTTATTCGCACGAATGTATCCATTCTAATTCATTCGTACGATCCATTCTAATTCATTAATATGATCCATTCTAATTCATTCGATCCATTCTAGTTCATTCGATTGAATTAGAATGGATCATACGAATGAGTAAGAATGCATCGTACGAATGAATTAAAATGGATCATACGAATGAATTAGAATGGATCGTACGAATAAATTAGAATGGATATATTCGTCCGAATGAATTAGAATGGATCATACGAATGAGTAAGAATGGATCGTACGAATGAATTAGAATGGATCGTCTGAATGAATTAGAATAGATTGTGCGAATGAATTAGAATGGATCGTACGAATGAATTAGAATGGATACATTCGTGCGAATAAATTAGAATGGATTGTATGAATGAATTAGAATGGATCGTACGAATGAATTAGAATGGATCGTACGAATGAATTAGAATAGATTGCGCGAATGAATTAGACATTCTAATTCATTCGTACGATCCATTCTAATTCATTCGTACGATCCATTCTAATTCATTCGCACGAATGTATCCATTCTAGTTCATTCGTACGATCCATTCTAATTCATTCGTACGATCCATTCTAATTCCTTCGTACGATCCATTCTAATTCATTCGTACGATCTATTATAATTCATTCGTACGATCCATTCTAATTCCTTCGTACGATCTATTCTAATTCATTCGCACAATCCATTCTAATTCATTCGTACAATCCATTCTAATTCATTCGCTTGAATGTATCCATTCTAATTCATTCGTACGATCCATTCTAATTCATTAATATGATCCATTGTAATTCATTCGTACGATCCATTCTAATTCATATGCACAAAGGTATCCATTCTAATCCATTCGTAGGATCCATTCTAATCCATTCGTACGATCCATTCTAATTCATTCGCACTATCCATTCTAAATCATTCATACGATCCAATCTAATTCCTTCGTACTATCTATTCTAATTCATTCGTATGATCCATTCTAATTCATTCGCACGAATGTATCCATTCTAATTCATTCATACAATCCATTCTAATTCATTCGTACGATCCATTTTAATTCATTCGTACGATCCATTCTAATTCATTTGCACGAATATATCCATTCTAATTCATTCGTACGATCCATTCTAATTCATTCGTACGATCCATTCTAATTCATTCATCGGATCCATTCTAATTCATTCATACAATCCATTCTAATTCATTCGCACGAATGTATCCATTCTAATTTATTCGTACGATCAGTTCTAATTCATTCACAAAATCTATTCTAATTCATTCATACGATCCATTCTAATTCATTCACACGAATGTATCCATTCTAATTCATTCATACGATCCATTCTAATTCATTCATACGATCCATTCTAATTCCTTCGTACGATCCATTCTAATTCATTCGTACGATCTATTCTAATTCATTCGTACGATCCATTCTAATTCATTCATACGACCATTCTAATTCCTTCGTACGATCCATTCTAATTCATTCGTACGATCCATTCTAATTCATTCATACAATCCATTCTAATTCTTTCACACGATCCATTCTAATTAATTCGTACGATCCATTCTAATTCATTCGTACGATCCATTCTTACTCATTCATACGATCCATTCTAATTCATTCACACAAATGTATCCATTCGTACGAATGAATTAGAATAGATTGTACGAATGAATTAGAATGGATCGTACGAATGAATTAGAATGAATCGTACGAAGGAATTAGAATGGATCGTACGAATGAATTAGAATGGATCGTACGAATGAATTAGAATAGATCGTACGAATGAATTAGAATGGATCGTACGAAGGAATTAGAATGGATCGTACGAATGAATTAGAATGGATATATTCGTGCAAATGAATTAGAACGGATCGTATGAATGTATTAGAATGGATCGTATTAGTGAATTAGAATGGATCGTACGAATGAATTAGAATGGATCGTATGAATGAATTAGAATGGATACATTCGTGTGAATGAATTAGAATAGATCGTATGAATGAATTAGAATAGATTTTGTGAATGAATTAGAACTGATCGTACGAATGAATTAGAATGGATACATTCGTGCGAATGAATTAGAATGGATTGTATGAATGAATTACAATGGATCCTATGAATGAATTAGAATGGATCGTACGAATGAATTAGAATGGATACATTCGTGCGAATGAAATAGAATGGATCATACGAATGAGTAAGAATGGATCGTCATTCTAATTCATTCGTATGATCCATTCTAATTCATTTGTATCCATTCTATTTCATTCGCACGATCCATTCTCATTCATTCGCGCAATCTATTCTAATTCATTCGTACGATCATTCTAATTCATTCGTACGATCCATTCTAATTCATTCATATAATCCATTCTAATTTATTCGCACGAATGTATCCATTCTAATTCATTTGCATGATCCATTCTAATTCATTCCTATGATCTATTCTAATTCATTCGTACGATCCATTCTAATTCATTCTAATTCATTCGTACGATCCATTCTACGATCCATTCTAATTCATTCGTATATTCCATTCTAATTCATTAGCACGATCCATGCTAATGAATTAGAATGGATCGTACGATCCAATCTAATTCATTCATACGATCCATTCTTACTCATTCGTATGATCCATTCTAATTCAATCGTACGATCCATTCTAATTCATTCGTACGATCCATTCTAATTCATTCGTACGATCCATTCTAATTTCTTCGTACGATCCATTCTAATTCATTCGTTTGATCCATTCTAATTCATTCGCGCAATCTATTCTAATTCATTTGTACGATCCATTCTAATTCATTCGTACGATCCATTCTAATTCATTCATACAATCGATTCTAATTTATTCGCACGAATGAATTAAAATGGATCGTACGAATGAATTAAAATGGATCGTACGAATGAATTAGAATGGATCGTACGAATAAATTAGAATGGATACATTCGCCCGAATGAATTAGAATGGATCATACAAATGAGTAAGAATGGATCGTACGAATGAATTAGAATGGATCGTATGAATGAATTGGAATAAATTGTGCGAATGAATTAGAATGGATCGTACGAATGAATTAGAATGGATCCTACGAATGAATTAGAATAGATCGTGTGAAAGAATTAGAATGGATTGTATGAATGAATTAGAATGAATTCGTACGATCCATTCGAATTCATTCGCACGATCCATTCTAATTCATTCATACGATCCATTCTAATTCATTCATACAATCCATTCTAATTCAATCATATGATCTATTCTATTTCATTCGTGCGATCCATTCTTACTCATTTGTATGATCCATTCTAATTCATTGGGACGAATGTATCCATTCTAATTTATTCATACGATCCATTCTAATTCATTCGTACGATCCATTCTAATTTATTCGTACGATACATTCTAATTCATTCGTCCGATCCATTCTAATTCATTCGCACGAATGTATCCATTCTAATTCATTCGTATGATCCATTCTAATTCATTCGTAAGATCCATTCTAATTCATTCGTACGATCCATTCTAATTCATTCGTACGATCCATTATAATTCATTCGCACGAATGTATCCATTCTAGTTCATTCGTACGATCCATTCTAATTCTTTCATACGATCCATTCTAATTCATTCGCACGATCCATTCTAATTAATTCGTACGATCCATTCTAATTCATTCGTCCGATCCATTCTAATTCATTCGCACGAATGTATCCATTCTAATTCATTCGTACGATCTATTCTAATTCTTTCTCACGATCCATTCTAATTCATTCATACGATCCATTCTAATTCATTCGCATGATCCATTCTAATTCATTCGTACGATCCATTCTAATTCATTCATACGATCCATTCTAATTCATCCGTACGATCCATTCTAATTCATTTGCACAAATGTATCCATTCTAATTCATTCGTACGATCCATTCTAATTCATTCGCACGATCCATTCTAATTCATCCGTACGATCCATTCTAATTCATTCGTACGATCCATTCTAATTCATTCGTATGATCCATTCTAATTAATTCGTATGATCCATTCTAATTCATTCGTACGATCCATTCTAATTCATTCATACAATCCATTCTAATTCATTCGCACGAATGTATCCATTCTAATTAATTCGTACGATCCATTCTAATTCATTCGTATGATCTATTCTTATTCATTCGCACGATCCAGTCTAATTGATTCGCACGATCCATTTTAATTCATTCGCACGAATGTATCCATTCTAATTCATTCGTACGATCCATTCTAATTCATTAATATGATCCATTCTAATTCATTCGTACGATCCATTCTAATTCATATGCACAAAGGTATCCATTTTAATTCATTCGTACGATCCATTCTAATTCAATCGTACGATCCATTCTAATTCTTTCACACGATCCATTCTAATTCATTCGTACGATCCATTCTAATTCATTCGCACGATCCATTCTAATTCATTCGTACGATCCATTCTAATTCATTCATACAATCCATTCTAATTCATTCGTACGATCCATTCTAATTCATTCGCACAAATGTATCCATTCTAATTCATTCGTACGATCCATTCTAAATCATTCGCACGATCCATTCTAATTCATTCGTACGATCCATTCTAATTCTTTCACACGATCTATTCTGATCCATTCTAATTCATTCGTACGAATCCATTCTAATTCATTCGTACAATCTATTCTATTTCATTCGTACGATCCATTCTTACTCATTCGTATGATCCATTCTAATTCATTCGGACGAATGTATCCATTCTAATTTATTCGTACGATCTATTCTAATTCATTCGCATGAATGTAACCATTCTAATTCATTCATTTGATCCATTCTAATTCATTCGTACGATCCATTCTAATTCATTCGTCCGATCCATTCTAATTCATTCACACGAATGTATCCATTTTAATTCATTCGTACGATCCATTCTAATTCATTCGCACGATCCATTCTAATCCATTCGTACGATCCATTCTAATTCATTCGTACGATCCATTCTAATTCATTCGCTCGAATGTATCCATTCTAATCCATTCGTACGATCCATTCTAATTCATTCGCATCAATGTAACCATTCTAATTCATTCATTTGATCTATTCGTACGATCCATTCTAATTCATTCGTTCGATCCATTCTAATTCATTCGCGCGAATGTATCCATTCTAATTCATTCGCACGATCCATTCTAATTCATTCGTACGATCCATTCTAATTCATTCGTAGGATCCATTCTAATTCATTCGTACAATCTATTCTCTTTCATTCGTACGATCCATTCTTACTCATTCGTATGATCCATTCTAATTCATTCGGACGAATATATCCATTCTAATTTATTCGTACGATCCATTCTAATTCATTCGTACGATCCATTCTTACTCATTCGTACGATCCATTCTAATTCCTTCGTACGATCCATTCTAATTCCTTCATACGATCCATTCTAATTCATTCGCACGATCCATTCTAATTCTTTTATAAAATCCATTCTAATTCTTTCGTGCGAATGAATTAGAATGGATACCTTTGTGCATATGAATTAGAATGGATCGTACGAATGAATTAGAATGGATCATATTAATGAATTAGAATGGATCGTACGAATGAATTAGAATGGATACATTCGTGCGAATGAATTAGAATGGATCGTGGGAATCAATTAGACTGGATCGTGCGAATGAATAAGAATAGATCATACGAATGAATTAGAATAGATCGTATGAATTAATTAGAATGGATACATTCGTGCGAATGAATTAGAATGGATCGTATGAATGAATTAGAATGGATCGTACGAATGAATTAGAATGGATCATACGAATTAATTAGAATCGATCATACGAATGAATTAGAATGGATCGTACGAATGAATTAGAATGGATCGTGCGAATGAATTAAAATGGATCGTACGAATGAATTAGAATGGATACATTTGTGCGAATGAATTAGAATGGATCGTACGAATGAATTAGAATGGATCGTATGAATGAATTAGAATGGATCGTACGAATGAATTAGAATGGATCGTGCGAATGAATTAGAATGGATCGTATGAATGAATTAGAATGGATCATGTGAAAGAATTAGAATGGATCGTACGAATGAATTAGAATGGATTGTGCGAATGAATTAAAATGGATCGTATGAATGAATTAGAATAGATTTTGTGAATGAATTAGAACTGATCGTACGAATGAATTAGAATGGATCGTACGAATGAATTAGAATGGATATATTTGTGCGAATGAATTAGAATGGATCGTACGAATGAATTAGAATGGATCGTATGAATGAATTAGAATGGATACATTCGTGCGAATGAATTAGAATGGATCGTGCGAATCCATTAGACTGGATCGTGGGAATGAATAAGAATGGATCATACGAATGAATTAGAATGGATCGTACGAATTAATTAGAATGGATACACTTGTGCGAATGAATTAGAATGGATTGTAAGAATGAATTAGAATGGATCGTACGAATAAATTAGAATAGATTATACGAATTAATTAGAATGGATCATACGAATGAATTAGAATGGATCGTACGAATGAACTAGAATGGATCGTACGAATGAACTAGAATGGATACATTCGTGCGAATGAATTAGAATGGATCATACGAATGAATTAGAATGGATCGTACGATTCATTCTAATTCATTCGTACGATCCATTCTAATACATTCGTACGATTCATGCTAATTCATTCGCATGATCCATTAGAATGGATCGTGTGAAAGAAGTAGAATGGATTGTATGAATGAATTAGAATGAATTCGTACGATCTATTCGAATTCATTCGCACGATCCATTCTAATTCATTCATACAATCCATTCTAATTCTTTCACACGATCTATTCTAATTCATTTGTAGGATCCATTCTAATTCATTCGTATAATCTATTCTATTTCATTCGTACGATCCATTCTTACTCATTCGTATGATCCATTCTAATTCATTCGGACGAATGTATCTATTCTAATTTATTCATACGATCCATTCTAATTCATTCGTATGATCCATTCTAATTCATTCGTACGATCCATTCTTACTCATTCGTATGATCCATTCTAATTCATTCGTACGATCCATTCTAATTCATTCGTACGATCTATTCTAATTCATTCGCACGAATGTATCCATTCTAGTTCATTCGTACGATCCATTCTAATTCATTCGCACGATCCATTCTAATTCCTTCGTACGATCCATTCTAATTCATTCGTACGATCTATTCTAATTCATTCGTACGATCCATTCTAATTCATTCGTACGATCCATTCTAATTCCTTCGTACGATCTATTCTAATTCATTCGCACAATCCATTCTAATTCATTCGTACAATCCATTCTAATTCATTCGCTTGAATGTATCCATTCTAATTCATTCGTACGATCCATTCTAATTCATTAATATAATCAATTGTAATTCATTCGTACGATCCATTCTAATTCATATGCACAAAGGTATCCATTCTAATCCATTCGTAGGATCCATTCTAATCCATTCGTACGATCCATTCTAATTCATTTGCACTATCCATTCTAATTCATTCATACGATCCATTCTAATTCCTTCGTACGATCTATTCTAATTCATTCGTATGATCCATTCTAATTCATTCGCACGAATGTATCCATTCTAATTTATTCATACAATCCATTCTAATTCATTCGTACGATCCATTCTAATTCATTCGTACGATCCATTCTAATTCATTTGCACGAATATATCCATTCTAATTCATTCGTATGATCCATTCTAATTCATTCGTACGATCCATTCTAATTCATTCATAGGATCCAGTCTAATTCATTCGCACGAATGTATCCATTCTAATTTATTCGTACGATCAGTTCTAATTCATTCATAAAATCTATTATAATTCATTCATACGATCCATTCTAATTCATTCACACGAATGTATCCATTCTAATTCATTCATACGATCCATTCTAATTCATTCGTACGATCCATTCTAATTCCTTCGTACGATCCATTCTAATTCATTCGTACGATCTATTCTAATTCATTCGTACGATCCATTCTAATTCATTCGTACGACCATTCTAATTCCTTCGTACGATCCATTCTAATTCATTCGTACGATCCATTCTAATTCATTCATACAATCCATTCTAATTCTTTCACACGATCCATTCTAATTCATTCGCACGATCCATTCTAATTCATTCGTGCAATCCATTCTATTTCATTCGTACGATCCATTCTTACTCATTCGTACGATCCATTCTAATTCATTCACACGAATGTATCCATTCGTACGAATGAATTAGAATAGATTGTACGAATGAATTAGAATGAATCGTACGAATAACTTAGAATGGATCGTACGAAGGAATTAGAATGTATCGTACGAATGAATTAGAATGGATCGTACGAATGAATTAGAATAGATCGTACGAATGAATTAGAATGGATCGTACGAAGGAATTAGAATGGATCGTACGAATGAATTAGAATGGATATATTCGTGCAAATGAATTAGAATGGATCGTATGAATGTATTAGAATGGATCGTATGAGTGAATTAGAATGGATCGTACGAATGAATTAGAATGGATCGTATGAATGAATTAGAATGGATACATTCGTGTGAATGAATTAGAATGGATCGTATGAATGAATTAGAATAGATTTTGTGAATGAATTAGAACTGATCGTACGAATGAATTAGAATGGATACATTCGTGCGAATGAATTAGAATGGATTGTATGAATGAATTAGAATGGATCCTATGAATGAATTAGAATGGATCGTACGAATGAATTAGAATGGATACATTCGTGCGAATGAAATAGAATGGATCATACGAATGAGTAAGAATGGATCGTCATTCTAATTCATTCGTATGATCCATTCTAATTCATTTGTATCCATTCTATTTCATTCGCACGATCCATTCTAATTCTTTCGCGCAATCTATTCTAATTCATTCGTACGATCCATTCTAATTCATTCGTACGATCCATTCTAATTTATTCATACAATCCATTCTAATTTATTTGCACGAATGTATCCATTCTAATTCATTTGCACGATCCATTCTAATTCATTCCTATGATCTATTCTAATTCATTCGTACGATCCATTCTAATTCATTCATACGATCCATTCTATGATCCATTCTAATTCATTCGTATATTCCATTCTAATTCATTAGCACGATCCATGCTAATGAATTAGAATGGATCGTACGATCCAATCTAATTCATTCATACGATCCATTTTTACTCATTCGTATGATCCATTCTAATTCAATCGTACGATCCATTCTAATTCATTCGTACGATCCATTCTAATTCCTTCGTACGATCCATTCTAATTCATTCGTACGATCCATTCTAATTCCTTCGTACGATCCATTCTAATTCATTCGTACGATCCATTCTAATTCATTCGCGCAATCTATTCTAATTCATTCGTACGATCCATTCTAATTCATTCGTACGATCCATTCTAATTCATTCATACAATCCATTCTAATTTATTCGCACGAATGTATCCATTCTAATTCATTCGTACAATCCATTCTAATTCATTAATATGATCCATTCTAATTCATTCGATCCAATCTAGTTCAATCGATTGAATTAGAATGGATCATACGAATGAGTAAGAATGGATCGTACGAATGAATTAAAATGGATTGTACGAATAACTTAGAATGGATCGTACGAATAAATTAGAATGGATACATTCATCCGAATGAATTAGAATGGATCATACGAATGAGTAAGAATGGATCGTACGAATGAATTAGAATGGATCGTACGAATGAATTAGAATGGATCATACGAATGAGTAAGAATGGATCGTACGAATGAATTAGAATGGATCGTACGAATGAATTAGAATGGATCATACGAATTAATTAGAATGGATCATACGAATGAATTAGAATGTTTCGTACGAATGAATTAGAATGGATCATACGAATGAACTAGAATGCATCGTACGAATGAACTTGAATGGATACATTCGTGCGAATGAATTAGAATGGATCATACGAATAAGTAAGAATGGATCGTACGAATGAAATAGAATAGATTGTACGAATGAATTAGAATGGATCCTACGAATGAATTAGAATAGATCGTGTGAAAGAATTAGAATGGATTATATGAATGAATTCGTACGATCCATTCTAATTCATTCGCACGATCCATTCTAATTCATTCATCCGATCCATTCTAATTCATTCATACAATCCATTCTAATTCTTTCACACGATCCATTCTAATTCATTCGTCTAATCCATTCTAATTCATTCGTACAATCTATTCTAATACATTCGTACGATCCATTTTTACTCATTCGTATGATCCATACTAATTCATTCGGACGAATGTATCCATTCTAATTTATTCGTACGATCCATTTTAATTCATTCGTACGATCCATTCTAATTCATTCGTCCGATCCATTCTAATTCATTCGCACGAATGTATCCATTCTAATTCATTCGTACGATCTATTCTAATTCATTCCTACGATCCATTCTAATTCATTCGTAAGATCCATTCTAATTCATTCGTACGATCCATTCTAATTCATTCGTACGATCCATTCTAATTCATTCGCACGAATGTATCCATTCTAATTTATTCGTACGATCCATTCTAATTTATTCGTACGATCCATTCTAATTCATTCGTACGATCCATTCTAATTCATTCGTTCGATCCATTCTAATTCATTCGCACGAATGTATCTATTCTAATTCATTCGTACGATCCATTCTAATTTATTCGTACGATCCATTCTAATTCATTCGTAAGATCCATTCTAATTCATCCGTACGATCTATTCTAATTCATTCATAGGATCCATTCTAATTCATTCATACGAACTATTCTAATTCATTCTAATTCATTCGTAGGATCCATTCTAATTCATTCGCACGAATGTATCCATTCTAATTCATTCGTACGATCCATTCTAATTCATTCGTACGATCTATTCTAATTCATTCATAGGATCCATTCTAATTCATTCATACGATCTATTCTAATTCTTTCGCACGAATATATCCATTCTAATTCATTCGCATGAATGTATCCATTCTAATTCATTCGTACGATCCATTCTAATTCATTCACACCAATGTATCCATTCGTACGAATGAATTAGAATAGATTGTACGAATGAATTAGAATGGATCGTACGAATGAATTAGAATGGATCGTACGAAGGAATTAGAATGGATCGTACGAATGAATTAGAATGGATCGTACGAATGAATTAGAATAGATCGTACGAATGAATTAGACTGGATCGTACGAAGGAATTAGAATGGATCGTACGAATGAATTAGAATGGATATATTCGTGCAAATGAATTAGAATGGATCGTATGAATGTATTAGAATAGATTGTATGAGTGAATTAGAATGGATTGTATGAATGAATTAGAATGGATCGTACGAATGAATTAGAATGGATCGTGAGAATGGATCGTACGAATGAATTAGAATGGATCGTACGAAGGAATTAGAATGGATCGTACGAATGAATTAGAATGGATCGTACGATTGAATTAGAATGGATCATACGAATGAGTAAGAATGGATCGTATGAATGAATTAGATTGGATCGTACGATCTATTCTAATTCATTAGCATGGATCGTGCTAATGAATTAGAATGGAATATACGAATGAATTAGAATGGATCGTAGAATGGATCGTACGAATGAATTAGAATGAATTAGAATGGATCGTACGAATGAATTAGAATAGATCATAGGAATGAATTAGAATGGATCATACAAATGAATTAGAATGGATACATTCGTGCGAATAAATTAGAATGGATTGTATGAATGAATTAGAATGGATCGTACGAATGAATTAGAATGGATCGTACGAATGAATCGTACGAATAAATTAGAATGAATTAGAATGGATCGTATGAATGAATTAGAATGGATCGTATGAATGAATTAGAATAGATCGTACGAATAAAATAGAATGGATCGTGTGAAAGAATTAGAATGGATTGTATGAATGAATTAGAATGGATCGTATGAATGGATCGTACAATTGGAATGGATACATTCGTGCGAATGAATTAGAATGGATCGTACGAATGAATTAGAATGGATCATACGAATGAGTAAGAATGGATCGTACGAATGAATTAGAATGGATCGTACGAATGAATTAGAATGGATCGTACGAATAAATTAGAATGGATACATTCGTCCGAATGAATTAGAATGGATCATACGAATGCATTCTAATTCCTTCGTACGATCCATTCTAATTTTTTCATACGATCCATTCTATTTCATTCGTATGATCTATTCTAATTCCTTCGTACGATCCATTCTAATTCTTTCGTATCCATTCTAATTCACTCATACGATCCATTCTAATCCATTCGAACGATCCATTCTAATTCATTCGCATGAATGTAACCATTCTAATTCATTCATTTGATCCATTCTAATTCATTCGTACGATCCATTCTAATTCATTCGTACGATCCATTGTAATTCATTCATACAATCCATTTAGATTCATTCGTACAAATGTATCCATTCAAATTCATTCGTACGATCCAGTCTAATTCATTCGTACGATCCATTCTAATTCATTCGCACGAATATATCCATTCTAATTCTTTCGTACGATGCATTCTAATTCATGCGTACGATCCATTTAATTCATTCGTACGATCCATTCTAATTCATTCGTACGATCCATTCTAATTCATTCGCACGAATGTATCCATTCTAATTCATTCGTACAATCCATTCTATTTCATTCGTACGATCCATTCTTACTCATTCGTATGATCCATTCTAATTCATTCGTATGATCCATTCCAATTAATTCGTACGATCCATTCTAATTCATTCATACGATCCATTCTAATCCATTCGTACGATCCATTCTAATTCATTCATACGATCCATTCTAATTCCTTCGTACGATCTATTCTAATTCATGCATACGATCCATTCTAATTCATTCGTATGATCCATTCTTACTCATTTGTATGATCCATTCTAATTCGTTCGTATGATCCATTCTAATTCATTCGTACGATCCATTCTAATTCATTCGTACGATCCATTCTATTTCATATGCACAAAGGTATCCATTCTAATTCATTCGTACGATCCATTCTAATTCAGGATCGTACGAATGAATTAGAATGGATATATTCGTGCAAATGAATTAGAATGGATCGTATGAATGAATTAGAATGGATCGTATGAGTGAATTAGAATGGATAGTACGAATGAAGTAGAATGGATCGTATGAATGAATTAGAATGGATACATTCGTGCGAATGAATTAGAATGGATCGTATGAATGAATTAGAATAGATTGTGCGAATGAATTAGAATGGATCGTACGAATCAATTAGAATGGATACATTCGTGCGAATAAATTAGAATGGATTGTTTGAATGAATTAGAATGGATCGTACGAATGAATTAGAATGGATCGTACGAATGAATTAGAATGGATCGTACGAATGAATTAGAATAGATTGCGCGAATGAATTAGAATGGATCGTGCGAATGAAATAGAATGGATACAAATGAATTAGAATGGATCATACGAATGAATTAGAATGACGATCCATTCTTACTCTTTCGTACGATCCATTCTAATTCATTCGTAAGATCCTTTCTAATTCATTCATACGATCCATTCTAATTCATTCGTACGATCCATTCTAATTCATTCGCACGAATGTATCCATTCTAGTTCATTCGTATGATCCATTCTAATTCATTCGTACGATCCATTCTAATTCATTCGTACGATCCATTCTAATTCATTTGGACGAATGTATCCATTCTAATTTATTCGTACGATCCATTCTAATTCATTCATTTGATCCATTCTAATTCATTCGTACGATCCATTCTAATTCATTCGTCCGATCCATTCTAATTCATTCGCACGAATGTATCCATTCTAATTCATTCGTACGATCCATTCTAATTCATTCGTACGATCCATTCTAATTCATTCTAATTCATTCGTACGATCCATTCTAATTCATTCGTATGATCTATTCTTATTCATTCGCACGATCCAGTCTAATTGATTCGCACGATCCATTCTAATTCATTCGCACGAATGTATCCATTCTAATCCATTCATACGATCCATTCTAATTCATTCATACAATCCATTCTAATTCTTTCACACGATCCATTCTAATTCATTCGTACGATCCATTCTAATTCATTAGCATGGATCGTGCTAATGAATTAGAATGGAATATACGAATGAATTAGAATGGATCGTAGAATGGATCGTACGAATGAATTAGAATGGACGATCCATTCTAATTCATTCGTACGATCCATTCTAATTCATTCATACAATCCATTCTAATTCTTTCACACGATCCATTCTAATTCATTCGTAGGATCCATTCTAATTCATTCGTACAATCTATTCTATTTCATTCGTACGATCCATTCTTACTCATTCGTATGATCCATTCTAATTCATTCGCACGAATGTATCCATTCTAATTTATTCGTACGATCCATTCTAATTCATTCGTACGATCCATTCTAATTCATTCGTACGATCCATTCTTACTCATTCGTATGATCCATTCTAATTCATTCGTACGATCCATTCTAATTCATTCGTACGATCCATTCTAATTCATTCGCACAATCTATTCTAATTCATTCGTATGATCAATTCTAATTCATTCGTACGATCGTACGAATGAATTAGAATGGATCGTACGGAATGAATTAGAATGGATTGTATGAATGAATTAGAATGGATACATTCGTGCGAATGAATTAGAATGGATCATACGAATGAGTAAGAATGGATCGTACGAATGAAATAGAATGGATTGTACGAATGAGTTAGAATGGATCGTACAAATGAATTAGAATGGATCGTACGAATGAGTAAGAATGGATCGTACAAATGAAATAGAATGGATTGTACGAATGAATTAGAATGGATCTTACGAATGAATTAGAATGGATCGTGCGAATGAATTAGAATGGATCGTACGAATGAATTAGAATGGATCGTACGAATGAACTAGAATAGAATGGATCGTACGAATGAATTAGAATGGATCGTACGAATGAGTACGAATGGATCGTACGAAAGAATTAAAATGGAATCGAATAGATTGTACGAATGAATTAGAATGGATTCGTACGAATGAATTAGAATGGATACATTCGTGCGAATGAATTAGAATGGATCGTACCAATGAGTAAGAATGGATCGTACGAATGAATTAGAATGGATCGTGTGAAAGAATTAGAATGGATTGTATGAATGAATTAGAATGAATTCGTTCGATCAATTCTAATTCATTAGCACGAATGTATCTATTCTAATTCATTCGTACGAATCCAATCTAATTCATTCGTACAATCAATTCTATTCCATTCTAATTCATTCGTACGATCCATTCTAATTCATTCGCACGAATGTATCTATTCTAATTCATTCGTACGAATCCATTCTAATTCATTCGTACAATCAATTCTATTCCATTCTAATTCATTCGTACGATCCATTCTTACTCATTCGTACGATCCATTCTAATTCATTCGTACGATCCATTCTATTCTAGTTCATTCTAATTCATTCGTATGATCCATTCTTACTCATTCGTATGATCCATTCTAATTCATTCGTACGATCCATTCTAATTCATTCGCACGAATGTATCCATTCCATTCGTACGATCCATTCTAATTCATTCATACAATCCATTCTAATTCTTTCACACGATCCATTCTAATTCATTCGTACGATCCATTCTAATTCATTAGCATGGATCGTGCTAATGAATTAGAATGGAATATACGAATGAATTAGAATGGATCGTATAATGGATCGTACGAATGAATTAGAATGAATTAGAATGGATCGTACGAATGAATTAGAATAGATCATAGGAATGAATTAGACTGGATCGTGCAAATGAATTAGAATGGATACATTCGTGCGAATAAATTAGAATGGATTGTACGAATGAATTAGAATGGATCGTACGAATGAATTAGAATGGATCGTACGAATGAATTTGAATAGATTGTGCGAATGAATTAGAATGGATCGTACGAATGAATTAGAATGGATCGTACGAATGAATTAGAATGGATCATACGAATGAGTAAGAATGGATCGTACGAATGAATTAGAATGGATCGTACGAATGAATTAGAATGGATCGTACGAATAAATTAGAATGGATACATTCGTCCGAATGAATTAGAATGGATCATACGAATGAGTAAGAATGGATCGTACGAATGAAATAGAATAGATTGTACGAATGAATTAGAATGGATCCTACAAATGAATTAGAATGGATCGTGTGAAAGAATTAGAATGGATTGTATGAATGTATTAGAATGGATCGTATGAATGAATTAGAATGGATCGTGCGAATGAATTCGAATGGATCTTACGAATTCATTCTAATTCATTCATACAATCCATTCTAAGTCTTTCACACGATCCATTCTAATAGATCGTGCGAATGAATTAGCATGAATCGTACGAATGTATTAGAATGGATCGTACGAAAGAATTAGAATGAATCGTATGATCCATTCTAATTCATTCGTACGATCCATTCTAATTCATTCGCACGAATGTATCCATTCTAGTTCATTCGTACGATCCATTCTAGTTCATTCGTACGATCCATTCTAATTCATTCGTATGATCCATTCTAATTAATTCGTATGATCCATTCTAATTTATTCGTACGATCCATTCTAATTCATTCATACAATCCATTCTAATTCATTCGCACGAATGTATCCATTCTAATTAATTCGTACGATCCATTCTAATTCATTCATATGATCCATTCTTATTCATTCGCACGATCCAGTCTAATGGATTCGCACGATCCATTCTAATTCATTCGCACGAATGTATCCATTCTAATTCATTCATACGATCCATTCTAATTCATTCGTACGATCCATTCTAATTCATTCGCACAAATATATCCATTCTAATTCATTCGTACGATCCATTCTAATTCATTCGTACGATCAGTTCTAATTCATTCACAAAATCTATTCTAATTCATTCATACGATCCATTCTAATTCATTCGCACGATCCATTCTAATTCATTCGTACGATCCATTCTAATTCTTTCACACGATCCATTCTAATTCATTCGTACGATCCATTCTAATTCATTCGCATGATCCATTCTAATTCATTTGTACGATCCATTCTAATTCATTCATACGATCCATTCTAATTCATTCGTACGATCCATTCTAATTCATTCGCACAAATGTATCCATTCTAATTCATTCGTACGATCCATTATAATTCATTCGCACGATCCATTCTAATTCATTCGTACGATCCATTCTAATTCATTCGTATGATCCATTCTAATTAATTCGTATGATCCATTCTAATTCATTCGTACGATCCATTCTAATTCATTCATACAATCCATTCTAATTCATTCGCACGAATGTATCCATTCTAATTAATTCGTACGATCCATTCTAATTCATTCGTATGATCTATTCTTATTCATTCGCACGATCCAGTCTAATTGATTCGCACGATCCATTCTAATTCATTCGCACGAATGTATCCATTCTAATTCATTCGTACGATCCATTCTAATTCATTAATATGATCCATTCTAATTCATTCGTACGATCCATTCTAATTCATATGCACAAAGGTATCCATTCTAATTCATTCGCACGAAAGAATTAGAATGGATTTTATGAAAGAATTAGAATGGATCGTGCGAAGGAATTAGAATGGATACATTCGTCCGAATGAATTAGAATGGATCATACGAATGAGTAAGAATGGATCGTACGAATGAAATAGAATAGATTGTACGAATGAATTAGAATGGATCCTACGAATGAATTAGAATGGATCGTACGAATGAATTAGAATGGACCGTACGAATGAATTAGAATGGATCGTGCGAATGAATTAGAATGGATACATTCGTGCGAATGAATTAGAATGGATCGGACGAATGAATTAGAATGGATCGTACGAATGGATCAAATGAATGAATTAGAATGGTTACATTCATGCGAATGAATTAGAATGGATTGTACGAATAGATTAGAATGGATCGTACGAATGGATTAGAATGGATACATTCGAGCGAATGAATTAGAATGGATCGTACGAATGAATTAGAATGGATCGTACGAATGGATTAGAATGGATCGTGCGAATGAATTAGAATGGATCATACGAATGAATTAAAATGGATACATTCGTGTGAATGAATTAGAATAGATCGGATGAATGAATTAGAATGGATCGTACGAATGAATTAGAATGGATCAAATGAATGAATTAGAATGGTTACATTCATGCGAATGAATTAGAATGGATCGTACGAATAAATTAGAATGGATACATTCGTCCGAATGAATTAGAATGGATCATACGAATGAGTAAGAATGGATCGTACGAATGAAATAGAATAGATTGTACGAATGAATTAGAATGGATTCATACGAATGAATTAGAATGGATTAGAATAGATCGTGTGAAAGAATTAGAATGGATCGTACGAATGAATTAGAATGGATCGTGCGAATGAATTAGAATGGATCGTACGAATGAATTAGAATGGATACATTTGTGCGAATGAATTAGAATGGATCGTACGAATGAATTAGAATGGATTGTATGAATGAATTAGAATGGATCGTACGAATGAATTAGAATGGATCGTGCGAATGAATTAGAATGGATCGTACGAATGAATTAGAATGGATCGTGTGAAAGAATTAGAATGGATCGTACGATTGAATTAGAATGGATCGTACGAATGAATTAGAATGGATACCTTTGTGCATATGAATTAGAATGGATCGTACGAATGAATTAGAATGGATCATATTAATGAATTAGAATGGATCGTACGAATGAATTAGAATGAATACATTCGTGCGAATGAATTAGAATGGATCGTGCGAATCAATTAGACTGGATCGTGCGAATGAATAAGAATAGATCATACGAATGAATTAGAATGGATCGTACGAATTAATTAGAATGGATACATTCGTGCGAATGAATTAGAATGGATTGTATGAATGAATTAGAATGGACCGTACGAATGAATTAGAATGGATCATACGAATTAATTAGAATGGATCATACGAATGAATTAGAATGGATCGTACGAATGAATTAGAATGGATCGTACGGATGAATTAGAATGGATCGTGCGAATGAATTAGAATGGATCGTACGAATGAATTAGAATAGATACATTTGTGCGAATGAATTAGAATGGATCGTACGGATGAATTAGAATGGATCGTATGAATGAATTAGAATGGATCGTACGAATGAATTAGAATGGATCGTATGAATGAATTAGAATGGATCGTGTGAAAGAATTAGAATAGATCGTACGAATGAATTAGAATGGATACATTCGTGCGAATGAATTAGAATGGATCGGACGAATGAATTAGAATGGATCGTACGAATGAATTAGAATGGATCGTGCGAATGAATTAGAATGGATCGTACGAATGAATTAGAATGGATCGTACAAATGAACTAGAATCGATACATTCGTGCGAATGAATTATAATGGATCGTACGAATGAATTAGAATGGATCGTACGAATGAATTAGAATGGATCTTACGAATGAATTAGAATGGATCATACGAATGAATTAGAATGGATACATTTGTGCGAATGAATTAGAATGGATCGGACGAATGAATTAGAATGGATCGTACGAATAAATTAGAATTGATCGTACGAATGAATTAGAATGGATCGTACGAATAAATTAGAATGGATACATTCATCCGAATGAATTAGAATGGATCATACAAATGAGTAAGAATGGATCGCACGAATGAAATAGAATAGATCATATGAGTGAATTAGAATGGATTGTATGTATGAATTAGAATGGATCGTATGAATGAATTAGAATGGATCGTGCGAATGAATTCAAATGGATCATACGAATTCATTCTAATTCATTCATACAATCCATTCTAATTCTTTCACACGATCTATTCTAATTCATTCGTAGGATCCATTCTAATTCATTCGTACAATCCATTCTATTTCATTTGTATGATCCATTCTTACTCATTCGTATGATCCATTCTAATTCATTCGTACGATCCATTCTAATTCATTCATACGATCGATTCTAATTCATTCGCACTATCCATTCTAATTCATTCGTACGATCCATTCTAATTCATTCGTATGATCCATTCTAATTTATTCGTTCAAATATATCCATTCGAATTCATTCCGTACGATCCATTCTAATTCATTCGTACGATCCATTCTAATTCATTCGTACGAATGTATCCATTCTAATTCATTCGTACGATCCATTCTAATTCATTCGTACGATCCATTCTAATTCATTCATAAGATCCATTCTAATTCATTCGTACGATCCATTCTAATTCATTCGTACGATCCATTCTAATTCATTCGCACGAATGTATCCATTCTAGTTCATTCGTACGATCCATTCTAATTCATTCGTACGATCCATTCTAATTCATTCGCACGATCCATTCTAATTCATTCGTACGATCAATTCTAATTCATTCGCACGAATGTATCCATTCTAATTCATTCATACGATCCATTCTAATTCATTCATACGATCCATTCTAATTCATTCATACAATCCATTCTAATTCTTTCACACGATCCATTCTAATTCATTCGTAGGATCTATTCTAATTCATTCGTACAATGAGTAAGAATGGATCGTACGAATGAAATAGAATGGATTGTACGAATGATTTAGAATGGATACATTCGTGCGAATGAATTAGAATGGCTTGTGCGAATGAATTAGAATGGATCGTACGAATGAATTAGAATGGATCGTGTGAAAGAATTAGAATGGATTGTATGAATGAATTAGAATAGATTGTATGAATGAATTAGAATGGATCGTACGAAGGAATTAGAATGGATCGTACGAATGAATTAGAATGGATCGTACGAATGAATTAGAATAGATCGTACGAATGAATTAGAATGGATCGTACGAATGAATTAGAATGGATCGTGTGAAAGAATTAGAATGGATCGTACGAATGAATTAGAATGGATCGTGCGAATGAATTACAATGGATCGTACGAATGAATTAGAATGGATCGTGCTAATGAATTAGAATTGATCGAATGAATGAATTAGCATGGATCGTGCATTCGTACGATCCATTCTAATTCACTCGTAAGATCCATTCTAATTCATTCGTACGATCCATTCTAATTCATTCGCACGAATGTATCCATTCTAGTTCATTCGTACGATCCATTCTAATTCATTCGTATGATCCATTCTAATTCATTCATACGATCTATTCTAATTCATTCATACAATCCATTCTAATTCTTTCACACGGTCCATTCTAATTCATTCGTACGATCCATTCTAATTCATTCGCACAATCCATTCTAATTCATTCGTATGATCCATTCTAATTCCTTTGTACGATCCATTCTAATTCATTCGTACGATCCATTCTAATTCACTCATACAACCCATTCTAATTCTTTCACACGATCCATTCTAATTCATTCGTGCGATCCATTCTAATTCATTCGTGCAATCCATTCTGTTTCATTCGTACGATCCATTCTTACTCATTCGTACGATCCATTCTAATTCATTCACACGAATGTATCCATTCGTACGAATGAATTAGAATAGATTGTACGAATGAATTAGAATGGATCGTACGAATAAATTAGAATGGATCGTACGATGGAATTAGAATGGATCGTACGAATGAATTAGAATGGATCGTACGAATGAATTAGAATAGATCGTACGAATGAATTAGAATGGATCGTACGAAGGAATTAGAATGGATCGTACGAATGAATTAGACTGAATCGTATGAATGAATTTGAATGGATACATTTGTGCGAATGAATCTAAATGGATTGTATGAATGAATTACAATGGATCGTACGAATGAATTAGAATGGATCGTACGAATGAATTAGAATAGCTCATACGAATGAATTAGAATGAATCGTATGAATGAATTAGAATGGTTACATTCGTGCGAATGAATTAGAATAGATCGTACGAATGAATTAGAATGGATCGTACGAATAAATTAGAATGGATCGTGGGAATGAATTAGAATGGATCGTACGAATGAATTAGAATGGATCCACCGAATGAGTTAGAATGGATCATATGAATGAATTAGAATGGATTATACGAATGAATTAGAATGGATTGTGCGAATGAATTAGAATGGATCGTATGAATGAATAAGAATGGATCGTACGAATGAATTAGAATGGATCGTGCGAATGAATTAGCATGAATCGTACGAATGTATTAGAATGGATCATACGAATGAATTAGAATGAATCGTACGATCCATTCTAATTCAATCGTCCGATTCATTCTAATTCATTCGCATGAATGTATCCATTCTAATTCATTCGTACAATCCATTCTATTTCATTCGTACGATCCATTCTTACTCATTCGTATGATCCATTCTAATTTATTCGTATGATCCATTCTAATTCATTCATACGATCCATTCTAATTCATTCGTACGATCCATTCTAATTCATTCGCATGATCCATTCTAATTCATTCATACGATCCATTCTAATTCATTCCTACAATCCATTCTAATTCATTCGCCCGATCCATTCTAATTCATTCATACGATCCATTCTATTCGAATGGATCATGCGATCCATTCGAATTCATTCGCACGATCCATTCTAATTCATTCATACGATCCATTCTAATTCATTCATACAATGCATTCTAATTCTTTCGCACGATCCATTCTAATTCATTCATACGATCCATTCTAATTCATTCGTACGATCCATTCTAATTCACTCATACGATCCATTCTAATACATTCATACGATCCACTCTAATTCATTTGCACGAATATATCCATTCTAATTCATTCGTACGATCCATTCTAATTCCTTCGTACGATCCATTCTAATTCATTCGTACGATCTATTCTAATTCATTCGTACGATCCATTCTAATTCCTTCATACGATCCATTCTAATTCATTCGTACGATCCATTCTAATTCATTCATACAATACATTCTAATTCTTTCACACGATCCATTCTGATTCATTCATACGATCCATTCATACTATCCGTTCTAATCCACTCATACGATCCATTCTAATTCATTCATACGATCCATTCTAATTCATTTGCACAAAGGTATCCATTCTAATTCATTCGTACGATCCATTCTAATTCATTCACACGAATGTATCCATTCGTACGAATGAATTAGAATAGATTGTACGAATGAATTAGAATGGATCGTACGAATGAATTAGAATGGATCGTACGAAGGAATTAGAATGGATCGTACGAATGAATTAGAATGGATCGTACGAATGAATTAGAATAGATCGTACGAATGAATTAGAATGGATCGTACGAAGGAATTAGAATGGATCGTGCGAATGAATTAGAATGGATCATATGAATTAGAATGGATCGTACGAATGAATTAGAATGGATCGTGCGAATGAATTAGAATGGATCGTACGAAGGAATTAGAATGGATCGTACGAATGAATTAGAATGGATATATTCGTGCAAATGAATTAGAATGGATCGTATGAATGTATTAGAATGGATCGTATGAGTGAATTAGAATGGATCGTACGAATGAATTAGAATGGATCGTATGAATGAATTAGAATGGATCGTGCGAAAGAATTAGAATGCATTGTATGAATGAATTAGAATGGATCGTATGAATGAATTAGAATGGATCGTGCGAATGAATTCGAATGGATCGCATGATCCATTCGAATAGAATGGATCGTATGAATGAATTAGAATGGATCGGGCGAATGAATTAGAATGGATTGTAGGAATGAATTAGAATGGATCGTATGAATGAATTAGAATGGATCGTATGAATGAATTAGAATGGATCATGCGAATGAATTCGAATGGATCGCATGATCCATTAGAATAGAATGGATCGTATGAATGAATTAGAATGGATCGTGCGAATGAATTAGAATGGATCGTACGAATGAATTAGAATGGATCGTACAAATGGATTAGAATGGATCATACGAATGAATTAGAATGGATCGTGCGAATGAATTAGAATGGATCGAACGAATGAATTAGAATGGATATATTTGAGCGAATGAAATAGAATAGATCGTAGGAATGAATTAGAATGGATCATACGAATGAATTAGAATGGATCGTACGAACGAATTAGAATGGATGGTACGAACAAATTAGAATGGATCATATGAACGAATTAGAATGTATCGTACGAATGAATTAGAATGGATACATTCGAGCGAATGAATTAGAATGGATCGTATGAATGAATTAGAATAGATCATAGGAATGAATTAGAATGGATCGTGCAAATGAATTAGAATGGATACATTCGTGCGAATGAATTAGAATGGATCATGCGAATGAATTAGAATGGATCGTATGAATGAATTAGAATGGATATATTTGAACGAATAAATTAGAATGGATCATACGAATGAATTAGAATGGATTGTACGAATGAATTAGAATGGATAGTGCGAATGAATTAGAATGGATCGTACGAATGAATCAGAATGGATACATTCGTGCGAATGAATTAGAATGGATCATACGAATGAGTAAGAATGGATCGTACGAATGAAATAGAATGGATTATACAAATGAATTAGAATGGATACATTCGTGCGAATGAATTAGAATGGATCGTATGTACGAATGAATTAGAGTGGATACATTCGTGCGAATGAATTAGAATGGATCATACGAATGAATTAGAATGGATCGTGCGAATGAATTAGAATGGATCGTACGAATGAATTGGAATGGATCGTACGAATGAACTAGAATGGATACATTCGTGCGAATGAATTAAAATGGATCGTACGAATGAATTAGAATGGATCGTACAAATGAATTAGAATGGATCTTACGAATGAATTAGAATGGATCGTACGAATAAATTAGAATGGATCGTATGAATGGTTTAGAATGGATACATTCGTGCGAATGAATTAGAATGGATCAGACGAATGAATTAGAATGGATCGTACGAATGAATTAGAATGGATCAAATGAATGAATTAGAATGGTTACATTCATGCGAATAAATTAGAATGGATCATACGAATGGATTAGAATGGATCGTACGAATGGATTAGAATGGATACATTCGTGGGAATGAATTAGAATGGATCATACGAATGAGTAAGAATGGATCGTACGAATGAAATAGAATGGATTGTACGAATGAATTAGAATGGATCGTGCGAATGAATTGGAATGGATCGTACGAATGAATTAGAATGGATCGTGCTAATGAATTAGAATTGATCGTACGAATGAAATAGAATGGATTGTACGAATGATTTAGAATGGATCATACGAATGAGTAAGAATGGATCGTACGAATGAATTAGAATGGATCGTACGAATAAATTAGAATGGATCGTATGAATGGTTTAGAATGGATACATTCGTGCGAATGAATTAGAATGGATCGGACGAATGAATTAGAATGGATCGTACGAATGAATTAGAATGGATCAAATGAATGAATTAGAATGGTTACATTCATACGAATGAATTAGAATGGATCGTACGAATGGATTAGAATGGATCGTACGAATGGATTAGAATGGATACATTCGTGCGAATGAATTAGAATGGATCATACGAATGAGTAAGAATGGATCGTACGAATGAAATAGAATGGATTGTACGAATGAATTAGAATGGATCGTGCGAATGAATTGGAATGGATCGTACGAATGAATTAGAATGGATCGTGCTAATGAATTAGAATTGATCGTACGAATGAAATAGAATGGATTGTACGAATGATTTAGAATGGATCATACGAATGAGTAAGAATGGATCGTACGAATGAAATAGAATGGATTGTACGAATGAATTAGAATGGATTCGTACGAATGAAATAGAATGGATTATACGAATGAATTAGAATGGATTCGTACGAATGAATTAGAATGGATACATTCATGTGAATGAATTAGAATGGATCGTACCAATGAGTAAGAATGGATCGTACGAATGAAATAGAATGGATTGTGCGAATGAATTAGAATGGATCGTACGAATGAATTAGAATGGATCGTGTGAAAGAATTAGAATGGATTGTATGAATGAATTAGAATAGATCGTATGAATGAATTAGAATGGATCGTACGAATGAATTAGAATGGATCGTACGAATGAATTAGAATGGATACATTCGTGCGAATGAATTAGAATGGATACATTCATGCAAAAGAATTAGAATAGATCGTATGAATGAATTAGAATGGATCCTATGAATGAATTAGAATGGATCGTGCGAATGAATTAGAATGGATCGTACGAATGAATTAGAATGGATCGTGCTAATGAATTAGAAATTATCGAACGAATGAATTAGCATGGATCGTGCTAATGAATTAGAATTGAACGTACGAATGAATTAGAATGGATCGTGTGAAAGAATTAGAATGGATTGTATGAATGAATTAGAATGAATTCGTACGATCCATTCGAATTCATTCGCACTATCCATTCTAATTCATTCATACGATCCATTCTAATTCATTCATACAATCCATTCTAATTCTTTCACACGATCCATTCTAATTCATTCGTAGGATCCATTCTAATTCATTCGTACAATCTATTCTATTTCATTCGTACGATCCATTCTTACTCATTCGTATGAACCATTCTAATTCATTCGGACGAATGTATCTATTCTAATTTATTCGTACGATCCATTCTAATTCTTTCGTACGATCTATTCTAATTCATTCGTACGATCCATTCTAATTCATTCGTCCGATCCATTCTAATTCATTCACAAGAATGTATCCATTCTAATTCATTCGTACGATCCATTCTAATTCATTCGTACGATCCATTCTAATTCATTCGTAAGATCCATTCTAATTCATTCGTACGATCCATTCTAATTCATTCGTACGATCTATTCTAATTCATTCGCACGAATGTATCCATCCTAGTTCATTCGTACGGTCCATTCTAATTCATTCATACAATCCATTCTAATTCATTCGCACGAATGTATCCATTCTAATTTATTCGTACGATCAGTTCTAATTCATTCACAAAATCTATTCTAATTCAATTATACGATCCATTGTAATTCATTCACACGAATGTATCCATTCTAATTCGTTCATACGATCCATTCTAATTCATTCGTACGATCCATTCTAATTCACTCATACGATCCATTCTAATACATTCATACGATCCATTCTAATTTATTTGCCCGAATATAACCATTCTAATTCATTCGTACGATCCATTCTAATTTCTTCGTACGATCCATTCTAATTCATTCGTACGATCTATTCTAATTCATTCGTACGATCCATTCTAATTCATTCGTACGATCCATTCTAATTCCTTCGTACGATCCATTCTAATTCATTCATACGATCCATTCTAATTCATTCATACAATCCATTCTAATTCTTTCACATGATACATTCTAATTCATTCGTACGATCCATTCTAATTCATTCGTGCAATCCATTCTATTTCATTCGTACGATCCATTCTTACTCATTCGTACGATCCATTCTAATTCATTCACACGAATGTATCCATTCGTACGAATGAATTAGAATAGATTGTACGAATGAATTAGAATGGATCGTATGAATGAATTAGAATGGATCGTACGAAGGAATTAGAATGGATCGTACGAATGAATTAGAATGGATCGTACGAATGAATTAGAATAGATCGTACGAATGAATTAGAATGGATCGTACGAAGGAATTAGAATGGATCGTACGAATGAATTAGACTGGATCGTACGAATGAATTTGAATGGATACATTTGTGCGAATGAATCCAAATGGATTGTATGAATGAATTACAATGGATCGTACGAATGAATTAGAATGGATCGTACGAATGAATTAGAAAAGCTCAAACGAATGAATTAGAATGAATCATATGAATGAATTAGAATGGTTACATTCGTGCGAATGGATTAGAATAGATCGTACGAATAAATTAGAATGGATCGTAAGAATAAATTAGAATGGATCGTGGGAATGAATTAGAATGGATCGTACGAATGAATTAGAATGGATCCATCGAATGAGTTAGAATGGATCATACGAATAAATTAGAATGGATTGTACGAATGAATTAGAATGGATCGTATGAATGAATAAGAATGGATCGTACGAATGAATTAGAATGGATCGTGCGAATGAATTAGCATGAATCGTACGAATGTATTAGAATGGATCGTACGAATGAATTAGAATGAATCGTACGATCCATTCTAATTCAATCGTTCGATCCATTCTAATTCATTCGCATGAATGTATCCATTCTAATTCATTCGTACAATCCATTCTATTTCATTCGTACGATCCATTCTAATTCATTCGTATGATCCATTCTAATTCATTCGTACGATCCATTCTAATTCATTCGTACGATCCATTCTAATTCATTCGCACGATCCATTCTAATTCATTCATACGATCCATTCTAATTCATTCATACGATCCATTCTAATTCATTCCTACAATCCATTCTATTCATTCGTCTGATCCATTCTAATTCATTCATACGATCCATTCTATTCGAATGGATCATGCGATCCATTCGAATTCATTCGCATGATCCATTCTAATTCATTCATACGATCCATTCTAATTCATTCATACAATGCATTCTAATTCTTTCGCATGATCCATTCTAATTCATTCATACGATCCATTCTAATTCATTCGTACGATCCATTCTAATTCACTCATACGATCCATTCTAATACATTCATACGATCCATTCTAATTCATCTGCACGAATATATCCATTCTAATTCATTCGTACGATCCATTCTAATTCCTTCGTACGATCCATTCTAATTCATTCGTACGATCTATTCTAATTCATTCGTACGATCCATTCTAATTCATTCGTACGATCCATTCTAATTCCTTCGTACGATCCATTCTAATTCATTCGTACAATCTATTCTAATTCATTCATACAATCCATTCTAATTCTTTCACACGATCCATTCTAATTCATTCGTACGATCCATTCTAATTCATTCGTGCAATCCATTCTATTTCATTCGTACGATCCATTCTTACTCATTCGTACGATCCATTCTAATTCATTCGTACGATCCATTCTAATTCATTAATACGATCTATTCTAATTCATTCATACAATCCATTCTAATTCTTTCACACGATCCATTCTAATTCATTCGTACGATCCATTCTAATTCATTCGCACAATCCATTCTATTTCATTCGTACGATCCATTCTTACTCTTTGGTACGATCCATTCTAATTCATTCGCACGAATATATCCATTCTAATTCATTCGTACGAATCCATTCTAATTCATTCGTACAATCTTTTCAATTTCATTCGTACGATCCATTCTTACTCATTCGTATGATCCATTCTAATTCATTCGGACGAATGTATCCATTCTAATTTATTCGTACGATCCATTCTAATTCATTCGTACGATCTATTCTAATTCATTCGTACGATCCATTCTAATTAATTCGTCCGATCCATTCTAATTCATTCGCACGAATGTATCCATTCTAATTCATACGTACGATCCATTCTAATTCATTCGTACGATCCATTCTAATTTATTCGTAAGATCCATTCTAATTCATTCGTATGATCCATTCTAATTCATTCGTACGATCCATTCTAATTCATTCGCACGAATGTATCTATTCTAATTCATTCGCACGAATGTATCCATTCCAGTTCATTCGTACGATCCATTCTAATTTATTCATACGATCCATTCTAATTCATTCGTATGATCCATTCTAATTCATTCGCACAAATGTATCCATTCTAATTCATTCGTACTATCCATTCTAATTCATTCGCACGATCCATTCTAATTCATTCGTACGATCTATTCTAATTCTTTCACACGATCCATTCTAATTCATTCGTACGATCCATTCTAATTCATTCGCACGATCCATTCTAATTCATTCGTACGATCCATTCTAATTCATTCATACGATCCATTCTAATTCATTCGTACGATCCATTCTAATTCATTCGCACAAATGTATCCATTCTAATTCATTCGTACGATCCATTCTAATTCATTCGAACGATCCATTCTAATTCATTCGTACGATCCATTCTAATTCATTCGTATGATCCATTCTAATTCATTCGTACGATCCATTCTAATTCAACCATACAATCCATTCTAATTCATTCGAACGAATGTATACATTCTAATTAATTCGTACGATCCATTCTAATTCATTCATATGATCTATTCTTATTCATTCGCACGATCCAGTCTAATTGATTCGCACGATCCATTCTAATTGATTCGCACGATCCATTCTAATTCATTCATACGATCCATTCTAATTCATTCGTACGATCCATTCTAATTCCTTCGTACGATCCATTCTAATTCATTCGTATGATCTATTCTAATTCATTCGTACGATCCATTCTAATTCATTCGCACGATCCATTCTAATTCATTCATAGGATCCATTCTAATTCATTCATACGATCTATTCTAATTCTTTCGCACGAATGTATCCATTCTAATTCATTCGCACGAATGTATCCATTCTAATTCATTCGTACGATCCATTCTAATTCATTCGTATGATCCATTCTAATTCATTCGTACGATACATTCTAATTCATTCATACGATCTATTCTAATTAATTCATACAATCTATTCTAATTCTTTCACACGATCCATTCTAATTCATTCGTAGGATCCATTCTAATTCATTCGTACGATCCATTCTAATTCATTTGTACGATCCATTCTAATTCATTCATACAATCCATTCTAATTCATTCATACAATCCATTCTAATTCATTCGCACGAATGTATCCATTCTAATTAATTTGTACGATATATTCTAATTCATTCGTATGATCCATTCTTATTCATTCGTACGATCCAGTCTAATGGATTCGCACGATCCATTCTAATTCATTCGCACGAATGTATCAATTCTAATTCATACGATCGTGTGAATGAATTAGAATGGATACATTCGTGCGAATGAATTAGAATGGATCATACGAATGAGTAAGAATGGATCGTACGAATGAAATAGAATCGATTGTACGAATGAATTAGAATGGGTCGTACAAATGAATTAGAATGGATCGTACGAATGAATTAGAATGGATCCTACGAATGAATTAGAATGGATCGTGTGAAAGAATTAGAATGGATTATATGAATGAATTAGAATAGATCGTATGAATGAATTAGAATGGATCGTACGAATGAATTAGAATGGATCGTACGAATGAATTAGAATGGATCAAATGAATGAATTAGAATGGTTACGTTCATGCGAATAAATTAGAATGGATCATACGAATGGATTAGAATGGATCGTACGAATGGATTAGAATGGATACATTCGTGGGAATGAATTAGAATGGATCATACGAATGAGTAAGAATGGATCGTACGAATGAAATAGAATGGATTGTACGAATGAATTAGAATGGATCGTGCGAATGAATTGGAATGGATCGTACGAATGAATTAGAATGGATCGTGCTAATGAATTAGAATTGATCGTACGAATGAAATAGAATGGATTGTACGAATGATTTAGAATGGATCATACGAATGAGTAAGAATGGATCGTACGAATGAATTAGAATGGATCGTACGAATAAATTAGAATGGATCGTACGAATGGTTTAGAATGGATACATTCGTGCGAATGAATTAGAATGGATCGGACGAATGAATTAGAATGGATCGTACGAATGAATTAGAATGGATCAAATGAATGAATTAGAATGGTTACATTCATACGAATGAATTAGAATGGATCGTACGAATGGATTAGAATGGATCGTACGAATGGATTAGAATGGATACATTCGTGCGAATGAATTAGAATGGATCATACGAATGAGTAAGAATGGATCGTACGAATGAAATAGAATGGATTGTACGAATGAATTAGAATGGATCGTGCGAATGAATTGGAATGGATCGTACGAATGAATTAGAATGGATCGTGCTAATGAATTAGAATTGATCGTACGAATGAAATAGAATGGATTGTACGAATGATTTAGAATGGATCATACGAATGAGTAAGAATGGATCGTACGAATGAAATAGAATGGATTGTACGAATGAATTAGAATGGATTCGTACGAATGAAATAGAATGGATTATACGAATGAATTAGAATGGATTCGTACGAATGAATTAGAATGGATACATTCATGTGAATGAATTAGAATGGATCGTACCAATGAGTAAGAATGGATCGTACGAATGAAATAGAATGGATTGTGCGAATGAATTAGAATGGATCGTACGAATGAATTAGAATGGATCGTGTGAAAGAATTAGAATGGATTGTATGAATGAATTAGAATAGATCGTATGAATGAATTAGAATGGATCGTACGAATGAATTAGAATGGATCGTACGAATGAATTAGAATGGATACATTCGTGCGAATGAATTAGAATGGATACATTCATGCAAAAGAATTAGAATAGATCGTATGAATGAATTAGAATGGATCCTATGAATGAATTAGAATGGATCGTGCGAATGAATTAGAATGGATCGTACGAATGAATTAGAATGGATCGTGCTAATGAATTAGAAATTATCGAACGAATGAATTAGCATGGATCGTGCTAATGAATTAGAATTGAACGTACGAATGAATTAGAATGGATCGTGTGAAAGAATTAGAATGGATTGTATGAATGAATTAGAATGAATTCGTACGATCCATTCGAATTCATTCGCACTATCCATTCTAATTCATTCATACGATCCATTCTAATTCATTCATACAATCCATTCTAATTCTTTCACACGATCCATTCTAATTCATTCGTAGGATCCATTCTAATTCATTCGTACAATCTATTCTATTTCATTCGTACGATCCATTCTTACTCATTCGTATGAACCATTCTAATTCATTCGGACGAATGTATCTATTCTAATTTATTCGTACGATCCATTCTAATTCTTTCGTACGATCTATTCTAATTCATTCGTACGATCCATTCTAATTCATTCGTCCGATCCATTCTAATTCATTCACAAGAATGTATCCATTCTAATTCATTCGTACGATCCATTCTAATTCATTCGTACGATCCATTCTAATTCATTCGTAAGATCCATTCTAATTCATTCGTACGATCCATTCTAATTCATTCGTACGATCTATTCTAATTCATTCGCACGAATGTATCCATCCTAGTTCATTCGTACGGTCCATTCTAATTCATTCATACAATCCATTCTAATTCATTCGCACGAATGTATCCATTCTAATTTATTCGTACGATCAGTTCTAATTCATTCACAAAATCTATTCTAATTCAATTATACGATCCATTGTAATTCATTCACACGAATGTATCCATTCTAATTCGTTCATACGATCCATTCTAATTCATTCGTACGATCCATTCTAATTCACTCATACAATCCATTCTAATACATTCATACGATCCATTCTAATTTATTTGCCCGAATATAACCATTCTAATTCATTCGTACGATCCATTCTAATTTCTTCGTACGATCCATTCTAATTCATTCGTACGATCTATTCTAATTCATTCGTACGATCCATTCTAATTCATTCGTACGATCCATTCTAATTCCTTCGTACGATCCATTCTAATTCATTCATACGATCCATTCTAATTCATTCATACAATCCATTCTAATTCTTTCACATGATACATTCTAATTCATTCGTACGATCCATTCTAATTCATTCGTGCAATCCATTCTATTTCATTCGTACGATCCATTCTTACTCATTCGTACGATCCATTCTAATTCATTCACACGAATGTATCCATTCGTACGAATGAATTAGAATAGATTGTACGAATGAATTAGAATGGATCGTATGAATGAATTAGAATGGATCGTACGAAGGAATTAGAATGGATCGTACGAATGAATTAGAATGGATCGTACGAATGAATTAGAATAGATCGTACGAATGAATTAGAATGGATCGTACGAAGGAATTAGAATGGATCGTACGAATGAATTAGACTGGATCGTACGAATGAATTTGAATGGATACATTTGTGCGAATGAATCCAAATGGATTGTATGAATGAATTACAATGGATCGTACGAATGAATTAGAATGGATCGTACGAATGAATTAGAAAAGCTCAAACGAATGAATTAGAATGAATCATATGAATGAATTAGAATGGTTACATTCGTGCGAATGGATTAGAATAGATCGTACGAATAAATTAGAATGGATCGTAAGAATAAATTAGAATGGATCGTGGGAATGAATTAGAATGGATCGTACGAATGAATTAGAATGGATCCATCGAATGAGTTAGAATGGATCATACGAATAAATTAGAATGGATTGTACGAATGAATTAGAATGGATCGTATGAATGAATAAGAATGGATCGTACGAATGAATTAGAATGGATCGTGCGAATGAATTAGCATGAATCGTACGAATGTATTAGAATGGATCGTACGAATGAATTAGAATGAATCGTACGATCCATTCTAATTCAATCGTTCGATCCATTCTAATTCATTCGCATGAATGTATCCATTCTAATTCATTCGTACAATCCATTCTATTTCATTCGTACGATCCATTCTAATTCATTCGTATGATCCATTCTAATTCATTCGTACGATCCATTCTAATTCATTCGTACGATCCATTCTAATTCATTCGCACGATCCATTCTAATTCATTCATACGATCCATTCTAATTCATTCATACGATCCATTCTAATTCATTCCTACAATCCATTCTATTCATTCGTCTGATCCATTCTAATTCATTCATACGATCCATTCTATTCGAATGGATCATGCGATCCATTCGAATTCATTCGCATGATCCATTCTAATTCATTCATACGATCCATTCTAATTCATTCATACAATGCATTCTAATTCTTTCGCATGATCCATTCTAATTCATTCATACGATCCATTCTAATTCATTCGTACGATCCATTCTAATTCACTCATACGATCCATTCTAATACATTCATACGATCCATTCTAATTCATCTGCACGAATATATCCATTCTAATTCATTCGTACGATCCATTCTAATTCCTTCGTACGATCCATTCTAATTCATTCGTACGATCTATTCTAATTCATTCGTACGATCCATTCTAATTCATTCGTACGATCCATTCTAATTCCTTCGTACGATCCATTCTAATTCATTCGTACAATCTATTCTAATTCATTCATACAATCCATTCTAATTCTTTCACACGATCCATTCTAATTCATTCGTACGATCCATTCTAATTCATTCGTGCAATCCATTCTATTTCATTCGTACGATCCATTCTTACTCATTCGTACGATCCATTCTAATTCATTCGTACGATCCATTCTAATTCATTAATACGATCTATTCTAATTCATTCATACAATCCATTCTAATTCTTTCACACGATCCATTCTAATTCATTCGTACGATCCATTCTAATTCATTCGCACAATCCATTCTATTTCATTCGTACGATCCATTCTTACTCTTTGGTACGATCCATTCTAATTCATTCGCACGAATATATCCATTCTAATTCATTCGTACGAATCCATTCTAATTCATTCGTACAATCTTTTCAATTTCATTCGTACGATCCATTCTTACTCATTCGTATGATCCATTCTAATTCATTCGGACGAATGTATCCATTCTAATTTATTCGTACGATCCATTCTAATTCATTCGTACGATCTATTCTAATTCATTCGTACGATCCATTCTAATTAATTCGTCCGATCCATTCTAATTCATTCGCACGAATGTATCCATTCTAATTCATACGTACGATCCATTCTAATTCATTCGTACGATCCATTCTAATTTATTCGTAAGATCCATTCTAATTCATTCGTATGATCCATTCTAATTCATTCGTACGATCCATTCTAATTCATTCGCACGAATGTATCTATTCTAATTCATTCGCACGAATGTATCCATTCCAGTTCATTCGTACGATCCATTCTAATTTATTCATACGATCCATTCTAATTCATTCGTATGATCCATTCTAATTCATTCGCACAAATGTATCCATTCTAATTCATTCGTACTATCCATTCTAATTCATTCGCACGATCCATTCTAATTCATTCGTACGATCTATTCTAATTCTTTCACACGATCCATTCTAATTCATTCGTACGATCCATTCTAATTCATTCGCACGATCCATTCTAATTCATTCGTACGATCCATTCTAATTCATTCATACGATCCATTCTAATTCATTCGTACGATCCATTCTAATTCATTCGCACAAATGTATCCATTCTAATTCATTCGTACGATCCATTCTAATTCATTCGAACGATCCATTCTAATTCATTCGTACGATCCATTCTAATTCATTCGTATGATCCATTCTAATTCATTCGTACGATCCATTCTAATTCAACCATACAATCCATTCTAATTCATTCGAACGAATGTATACATTCTAATTAATTCGTACGATCCATTCTAATTCATTCATATGATCTATTCTTATTCATTCGCACGATCCAGTCTAATTGATTCGCACGATCCATTCTAATTGATTCGCACGATCCATTCTAATTCATTCATACGATCCATTCTAATTCATTCGTACGATCCATTCTAATTCCTTCGTACGATCCATTCTAATTCATTCGTATGATCTATTCTAATTCATTCGTACGATCCATTCTAATTCATTCGCACGATCCATTCTAATTCATTCATAGGATCCATTCTAATTCATTCATACGATCTATTCTAATTCTTTCGCACGAATGTATCCATTCTAATTCATTCGCACGAATGTATCCATTCTAATTCATTCGTACGATCCATTCTAATTCATTCGTATGATCCATTCTAATTCATTCGTACGATACATTCTAATTCATTCATACGATCTATTCTAATTCATTCATACAATCTATTCTAATTCTTTCACACGATCCATTCTAATTCATTCGTAGGATCCATTCTAATTCATTCGTACGATCCATTCTAATTCATTTGTACGATCCATTCTAATTCATTCATACAATCCATTCTAATTCATTCATACAATCCATTCTAATTCATTCGCACGAATGTATCCATTCTAATTAATTTGTACGATATATTCTAATTCATTCGTATGATCCATTCTTATTCATTCGTACGATCCAGTCTAATGGATTCGCACGATCCATTCTAATTCATTCGCACGAATGTATCAATTCTAATTCATACGATCGTGTGAATGAATTAGAATGGATACATTCGTGCGAATGAATTAGAATGGATCATACGAATGAGTAAGAATGGATCGTACGAATGAAATAGAATCGATTGTACGAATGAATTAGAATGGGTCGTACAAATGAATTAGAATGGATCGTACGAATGAATTAGAATGGATCCTACGAATGAATTAGAATGGATCGTGTGAAAGAATTAGAATGGATTATATGAATGAATTAGAATAGATCGTATGAATGAATTAGAATGGATCGTACGAATGAATTAGAATGGATCGTACGAATGAATTAGCATGGATCGTACGAATGAATTAGAATGGATACATTCGTGCGAATGAATTACAATGGATACATTCATGCGAAAGAATTAGAATAGATCGTATGAATGAATTAGAATGGATCCTATGAATGAATTAGAATGGATCGTGCGAATGAATTAGATTGGTTCGTACGAATGAATTAGAATAGATCGTACGAATGAATTAGAATGGATCGTACGAAGGAATTAGAATGGATCGTACGAATTAATTAGAATTAGAATGGATCGTACGAATGAATTAGAATGGATCTTACGAATGAATTAGAATGGATCGTACGAATGAATTAGAATGGATCGTACGAATAAATTAGAATGGATATATTCGTCCGAATGAATTAGAATGGATCATACGAATGAGTAAGAATGGATCGTGCGAATGAATTAGAATGGATCGTACGAATGAATTAGAATGGATACATTTGTGTGAATGAATTAGAATGGATCGTACGAATGAATTAGAATGGATCGTATGAATGAATTAGAATGGATCGTACGAATGAATTAGAATGGATCGTGCGAATGAATTAGAATGGATCGTACGAATGAATTAGAATGGATCGTACGAATGAACTAGAATGGATACATTCGTGCGAATGAATTAGAATGGATCATACGAATGAATTAGAATGGATCGTACGAATGAATTAGAATGGATCTTACGAATGAATTAGAATGGATCGTACGAATGAATTAGAATGGATCGTACGAATGAATTAGAATGGATCGTACGAATGAATTAGAATGGATACATTCGTGCGAATGAATTAGAATGGATCGGATGAATGAATTAGAATGGATCGTACGAATGAATTAGAATGGATCGTGCGAATGAATTAGAATGGATCGTGTGAAAGAATTAGAATGGATTGTATGAATGAATTAGAATGGATCGTACGAATGAATTAGAATGAATCTTACGAATGAATTAGAATGGATCGTACGAATGAATTAGAATGGATCGTACGAATGAATTAGAATGGATACATTCATGCGAATGAATTAGAATGGATCGTGCACAAATGTATCTATTCTAATTCATTCGTACGATCCATTCTAATTCATATGCACAAAGGTATCCATTCTAATCCATTCGTAGGATCCATTCTAATCCATTCGTACGATCCATTCTAATTCATTCGTACGATCCATTCTAATTCATTCGTTTGAATGTATCCACTCTAATCCATTCATACGATCCATTCTAATCCATTCGTATGATCCATTCTAATTCATTCGCATGAATGTAACCATTCTAATTCATTCATTTGATCCATTCTAATTCATTCGTATGATCGTACGAATGAATTAGAATGGATCGTACGAATGAATTAGAATCGATCGTACGAATGAATTAGAATGGATACATTCGTGCGAATGAATTAGAATGGATCGGATGAATGAATTAGAATGGATCGTACGAATGAATTAGAATGGATCGTGCGAATGAATTAGAATGGATCGTGTGAATGAATTAGAATGGATCGTACGAATCAATTAGAATGGATCTTACGAATGAATTAGAATGGATCGTACGAATGAATTAGAATGGATCGTACGAATGAATTAGAATGGATACATTCATGCGAATGAATTAGAATGGATCGTGCACGAATGTATCCATTCTAATTCATTCGTACGATCCATTCTAATTCATTAATATGATCCATTCTAATTCATTCGTACGATCCATTCTAATTCATATGCACAAAGGTATCCATTCTAATCCATTCGTAGGATCCATTCTAATCCATTCGTACGATCCATTCTAATTCATTCGTACGATCCATTCTAATTCATTCGTTCGAATGTATCCACTCTAATCCATTCGTACGATCCATTCTAATCCATTCGTATGATCCATTCTAATTCATTCGCATGAATGTAACCATTCTAATTCATTCATTTGATCCATTCTAATTCATTCGTACGATCCATTCTAATTCATTCGTCCGATCCATTCTAATTCATTCGCACGAATGTATCCATTCTAATTCATTCATACGATCCATTCTAATTCATTCGTACGATCCATTCTAATTCATTCGCACAAATGTATCCATTCTAATTCATTCGTACGATCCATTCTATTTCATTCGCACGATCCATTCTAATTCATTCGTACGATCCATTCTAATTCTTTCACACGATCTATTCTAATTCATTCGTACGATCCATTCTAATACATTCATACGATCCATTCTAATTCCTTTGCACGAATATATCCATTCTAATTCATTCATACGATCCATTCTAATTCCTTCGTACGATCCATTCTAATTCATTCGTATGATCTATTCTAATTCATTCGTACGATCCATTCTAATTCATTCGCACGATCCATTCTAATTCCTTCGTACGATCCATTCTAATTCATTCGTACGATCCATTATAATTCATTCATACAATCCATTCTAATTCTTTCACACGATCTATTCTAATTCATTCGTAGGATCCATTCTAATTCATTCGTACAATCTATTCTATTTCATTCGTACGATCCATTCTTACTCATTCGTATAATCCATTCTAATTCATTTGCACGAATATATCCATTCTAATTCATTCGTACGATCCATTCTAATTCCTTCGTACGATCCATTCTAATTCATTTGTACGATCTATTCTAATTCATTCGCACGATCCATTCTAATTCATTCGTACGATCCATTCTAATTCTTTCACACGATCCATTCTAATTCATTCGTACGATCCATTCTAATTCATTCGTGCAATCCATTCTATTTCATTCGTACGATCCATTCTTACTCATTCGTACGATCCATTCTAATTCATTCACACGAATGTACCCATTCGTACGAATGAATTAGAATAGATTGTACGAATGAATTAGAATGGATCGTACGAATGAATTAGAATGGATCGTACGAAGGAATTGGAATGGATCGTACGAATGAATTAGAATGGATCGTACGAATGAATTAGAATGGATCGTACGAATGAATTAGAATGGATCGTACGAAGGAATTAGAATGGATCGTACGAATGAATTAGAATGGATATATTCGTGCAAATGAATTAGAATGGATCGTATGAATGTATTAGAATGGATCGTATGAGTGAATTAGAATGGATCATACGAATGAATTAGAATGGATTGTATGAATGAATTAGAATGGATCGTACGAATGAATTAGAATGGATCATACGAATTAATTAGAATGGATCGTACGAATGAATTAGAATAGATCGTATGAATGAATTAGAATGGATACATTCGTGCGAATGAATTAGAATGGATTGTGCGAATGAATAAGAACAGATCGTGCGAATGAATTAGAATGGATCGTACGAATGAATTAGAATGGATCGTGCGAATGAATTAGAATGGATCGTACGAAAGAATTAGAATGGATACATTTGTGCGAATGAATTAGAATGGATCGTACGAATGAATTAGAATGGATCGTATTAATGAATTAGAATGGATCGTACGAATGATTTAGAATGGATCATGCGAATGAATTAGAATGGATCGTACGAATGAATTAGAATGGATCGTGTGAAAGAATTAGAATGGATCGTACGAATGAATTAGAATGGATCGTGCGAATGAATTAGAATGGATCGTACGAATGAATTAGAATGGATACATTTGTGCGAATGAATTAGAATGGATCGTACGAATGAATTAGAATGGATCGTATGAATGAATTAGAATGGATCGTACGAATGAATTAGAATGGATCGTGCGAATGAATTAGAATGGATCGTACGAATGAACTAGAATGGATACATTCGTGTGAATGAATTAGAATGGATCGTACGAATGAATTAGAATGGATCGTACGAATGAATTAGAATGGATCTTACGAATGAATTAGAATGGATCGTACGAATGAATTAGAATGGATCGTACGAATGAATTAGAATGGATCGTACAAATAAATTAGAATGGATCGTATGAATGGTTTAGAATAGATACATTCGTGCGAATGAATTAGAATGGATCGGACGAATAAATTAGAATAGATCGTACGAATGAATTAGAATGGATCAAATAAATGAATTAGAATGGTTACATTCATGCGAATGAATTAGAATGGATCGTACGAATGGATTAGAATGGATCGTACGAATGGATTAGAATGGATACATTTGTGCGAATGAATTAGAATGGATACATTAGTGCGAAAGAATTAGAATAGATCGTATGAATGAATTAGAATGGATCCTATGAATAAATTAGAATGGATCGTGCGAATGAATTAGAATGGATCGTACGAATGAATTAGAATGGATCGTGCTAATGAATTAGAATTGATCGAACGAATGAATTAGCATGGATCGTGCTAATGAATTAGAATGGAACGTACGAATGAATTAGAATGGATCGTGTGAAAGAATTAGAATGGATTGTATGAATGAATTAGAATGAATTCGTACGATCCATTCTAATTCATTCGCACGATCCATTCTAATTCATTCATACGATCCATTCTAATTCATTCATACAATCCATTCTTATTCTTTCACACGATCCATTCTAATTCATTCGTAGGATCCATTCTAATTCATTCGTACAATCTATTCTATTTCATTCGTACGATCCATTCTTACTCATTCGTATGATCCATTCTAATTCATTCGGATGAATGTATCCATTCTAATTCATTCGTACGATCCATTCTAATTCATTCGTAAGATCGTGCATTCGTAAGATCGTGTAATGAATTAGAATTGATCGAACGAATGAATTAGCATGGATCGTGCATTCGTACGATCCATTCTAATTCATTCGTAAGATCCATTCTAATTCATTCGTACGATCCATTCTAATTCATTCGTACGATCCATTCTAATTCATTCGCACGAATGTATCCATTCTAATCCATTCGTACGATCCATTCTAATCCATTCGTACGATCCATTCTAATTCATTCGCATGAATGTAACCATTCTAATTCATTCATTTGATCCATTCTAATTCATTCGTACGATCCATTCTAATTCATTAGCACGATCCATGCTAATTCATTCGTTCGATCAATTCTAATTCTTTAGCACGATCCATTCTAATTCATTCGTACGATCCATTCTAATTCATTCGCACGATCCATTCTAATTCATTCATAGGATCCATTCTAATTCATTCATACGATCTATTCTAATTCTTTCGCACGAATGTATCCATTCTAATTCATTCGCACGAATGTATCCATTCTAATTCATTCGTACGATCCATTCTAATTCATTCGCACGATCCATTCTAATTCATTCGTACGATCAATTCTAATTCATTCGCACGAATGTATCCATTCTAATTCATTCGTACGATCCATTCTAATTTATTCATAGGATCCATTCTAATTCATTCATACAATCAATTCTAATTCATTCGCACGAATGTATCCATTCTAATTCATTCGTACGATCAGTTCTAATTCATTCACAAAATCTATTCTAATTCATTTATACGATCCATTCTAATTCATTCACACGAATGTATCCATTCTAATTCATTCATACGATCCATTCTAATTCATTCGTACGATCCATTCTAATTCATTCATACAATCCATTCTAATTCTTTCACACGATCCATTCTAATTCATTCGTACGATCCATTCTAATTCATTCGTGCAATCCATTCTATTTCATTCGTACGATCCATTCTTACTCATTCGTACGATCCATTCTAATTCATTCACACGAATATATCCATTCGTATGAATGAATTAGAATAGATTGTACGAATGAATTAGAATGGATCGTACGAATGAATTAGAATGGATCGTACGAAAGAATTAGAATGGATCGTACAATTGAATTAGAATAGATTGTACGAATGAATTAGAATGGATCGTACGAAGGAATTAGAATGGATCGTACGAATGAATTAGAATGGATATATTCGTGCAAATGAATTAGAATGGATCATACGAATGAGTAAGAATGGATCGTACGAATGAAATACGTACGAATGAATTAGAATAGATTTTGTGAATGAATTAGAACTGATCGTACGAATGAATTAGAATGGATACATTCGTGCGAATGAATTAGAATGGATTGTATGAATGAATTAGAATGGATCCTATGAATGAATTAGAATGGATCGTACGAATGAATTAGAATCGATACATTCGTGCGAATGAATTAGAATTGATCGTACGAATGAATAAGAATGGATCGTACGAATGAACTAGAATGGATACATTCGTGTGAATGAATTAGAATGGATCGTATGAATGAATTAGAATGGATCGTACGAATGAATTAGAATGGATCTTACGAATGAATTAGAATGGATCGTACGAATGAATTAGAATGGATCGTACGAATGAATTAGAATGGATCGTACGAATGAATTAGAATGGATCGTACGAATAAATTAGAATGGATCGTATGAATGGTTTAGAATAGATACATTCGTGCGAATGAATTAGAATGGATCGGACGAATGAATTAGAATGGATCGTACGAATGAATTAGAATGGATCAAATGAATGAATTAGGATGGTTACATTCATGCGAATGAATTAGAATGGATCGTACGAATGGATTAGAATGGATCGTACGATTGGATTAGAATGGATACATTCGTGCGAATGAATTAGAATGGATACATTCGTGCGAAAGAATTAGAATAGATCGTATGAATGAATTAGAATGGATCCTATGAATGAATTAGAATGGATCGTGCGAATGAATTAGAATGGATCGTGCGAATGAATTAGAATGGATCGTACGAATGAATTAGAATGGATCGTGCTAATGAATTAGAATTGATCGAACGAATGAATTAGCATGGATCGTGCTAATGAATTAGAATGGAACGTACGAATGAATTAGAATGGATCGTGTGAAAGAATTAGAATGGATTGTATGAATGAATTAGAATGAATTCGTACGATCCATTCGAATTCATTCGCACGGTCCATTCTAATTCATTCATACGATCCATTCTAATTCATTCATACAATCCATTCTAATTCTTTCACACGATCCATTCTAATTCATTCGTAGGATCCATTCTAATTCATTCGTACAATCTATTCTATTTCATTCGTACGATCCATTCTTACTCATTCGTATGATCCATTCTAATTCATTCGGACGAATGTATCCATTCTAATTTATTTGTACGATCCATTCTAATTCATTCGTACGATCCATTCTAATTCATTCGTACGATCCATTCTAATTCATTCGTCCGATCCATTCTAATTCATTCGCACGAATGTATCCATTCTAATTCATTCGTACGATCCATTCTAATTCATTCGTAAGATCGTGCATTCGTAAGATTGTGCTAATGAATTAGAATTGATCGAACGAATGAAATAGCATGGATCGTGCATTCGTACGATCCATTCTAATTCATTCGTAAGATCCATTCTAATTCATTCGTACGATCCATTCTAATTCATTCGTATGATCTATTCTAATTCATTCGCACGAATGTATCCATTCTAATCCATTCGTACGATCCATTCTAATCCATTCGTACGATCCATTCTAATTCATTCGCATGAATGTAACCATTCTAATTCATTCATTTGATCCATTCTAATTCATTCGTACGATCCATTCTAAATTATTAGCACGATCCATGCTAATTCATTCATTTGATCAATTCTAATTCGTTAGCACGATCCATTCTAATTCATTCGTACGATCCATTCTAATTCATTCGCACGATCCATTCTAATTCATTCATACTATCCATTCTAATTCATTCATACGATCTATTCTAATTCTTTCGCACGAATGTATCCATTCTAATTCATTCGCACGAATGTATCCATTCTAATTCATTCGTACGATCCATTCTAATTCATTCGCACGATCCATTCTAATTCATTCGTACGATCAATTCTAATAGATTCGCACTAATGTATCCATTCTAATTCATTCGTACGATCCATTCTAATTCATTCATAGGATCCATTCTAATTCATTCATACAATCAATTCTAATTCATTCGCACGAATGTATCCATTCTAATTCATTCGTACGATCAGTTCTAATTCATTCACAAAATCTATTCTAATTCATTCACACGAATGTATCCATTCTAATTCATTCATACGATCCATTCTAATTCATTCGTACGATCCATTCTAATTCATTCATACAATCCATTCTAATTCTTTCACACGATCCATTCTAATTCATTCGTACGATCCATTCTAATTCATTCGTGCAATCCATTCTATTTCATTCGTACGATCCATTCTTACTCATTCGTACGATCCATTCTAATTCATTCACACGAATGTATCCATTCGTACGAATGAATTAGAATAGATTGTACGAATGAATTAGAATGGATCGTACGAATGAATTAGAATGGATCGTACGAAGGAATTAGAATGGATCGTACGAATGAATTAGAATGGATCGTAGGATTGAATTAGAATAGATTGTACGAATGAATTAGAATGGATCGTACGAAGGAATTAGAATGGATCGTACGAATGAATTAGAATGGATATATTCGTGCAAATGAATTAGAATGGATCATACGAATGAGTAAGAATGGATCGTACGAATGAAATACGTACGAATGAATTAGAATAGATTTTGTGAATGAATTAGAACTGATCGTACGAATGAATTAGAATGGATACATTCGTGCGAATGAATTAGAATTGATCGTACGAATGAATTAGAATGGATCGTACGAATGAAATAGAATGGATTGCACGAATGAATTAGAATGGATCGTACGAATGAATTAGAATGGATCGTGTGAAAGAATTAAAATGGATTGTATGAATGAATTAGAATCGATCGTACGAATGAATTAGAATGGATCGTACGAAGGAATTAGAATGGATCGTACGAATGAATTAGAATGGATCGTACGAATGAATTAGAATGGATCGTGCGAATGAATTAGAATGGATCATACGAATGAATTAGAATGGATCAAATGAATGAATTAGAATGGTTACATTCATGCGAATGAATTAGAATGGATCGTACGAGTGGATTAGAATGGATCGTACGAATGGATTAGAATGGATACATTCGAGCGAATGAATTAGAATTGATCGTACGAATGAATTAGAATGGATCGTACGAATGGATTAGAATGGATCCTACGAATGGATTAGAATGGATACCTTTGTGCATATGAATTAGAATGGATCATACGAATGAATTAGAATGGATCATATTAATGAATTAGAATGGATCGTACGAATGAATTAGAATGGATCGTGTGAAAGAATTAGAATGCATTGTATGAATGAATTAGAATGGATCGTATGAATGAATTAGAATGGATCGTGCGAATGAATTCGAATGGATACATGATCCATTCGAATAGAATGGATCGTATGAATGAATTAGAATGGATCGGACGAATGAATTAGAATGGATTGTAGGAATGAATTAGAATGGATCGTATGAATGAATTAGAATGGATCGTATGAATGAATTAGAATGGATCGTGCGAATGAATTAGAATGGATCGTACGAATGAATTAGAATGGATCGTACGAATGAATTAGAATGGATCATACGAATGAGTAAGAATGGATCGTACGAATGAAATAGAATAGATTGTACGAATGAATTACAATGGATACATTCGTGCGAATGAATTAGAATGGATCGTACGAATGAATTAGAATGGATCGTACGAATGAATTAGAATGGATCGTACGAATGAATTAGAATGCATTGTACGAAAGAATTAGAATTGATATATTCGTGCGAATGAATTAGAATGGATCGTACGAATGAATTAGACTGGATCGTACGAACGAATTTGAATGGATACATTTGTGCGAATGAATCTAAATGGATTGTATGAATGAATTACAATGGATCGTACGAATGAATTAGAATGGATCGTACGAATGAATTAGAATGGATCAAATGAATGAATTAGAATGGTTACATTCATGCGAATGAATTAGAATGGATCGTACGAATGGATTAGAATGGATCGTATGAGTGAATTAGAATGGATACGAAGGAATTAGAATGGATCGTACGAAGGAATTAGAATGGATCATACGAATGAAATAGAATGGATCGTACGAAGGAATTAGAATGGATCGTACGAAGGAATTAGAATGCATTCGTATGATCCATTCTAATTCATTCGGACGAATGTATCCATTCTAATTTATTCGTATGATCCATTCTAATTCATTCGTACGATCCATTCTAATTCATTGGTACGATCCATTCTTACTCATTCGTATGATCCATTCTAATTCATTCGTACGATCCATTCTAATTCATTCGCACGAATGTATCTATTCCATTCGTACGATCCATTCATACGATCCATTCTAATTCATTCATACAATCCATTCTAATTCTGTCACACGATCCATTCTCATTCATTCGTACGATCCATTCTAATTCATTAGCATGGATCGTGCTAATGAATTAGAATGGAATATACGAATGAATTAGAATGGATCATAGAATGGATCGTACGAATGAATTAGAATGAATTAGAATGGATCGTACGAATGAATTAGAATAGATCGTACGAATGAATTAGAATGGATCATACGAATGAAATAGAATGGATCGTGTGAAAGAATTAGAATGGATTGTATGAATGAATTAGAATGGATCGTATGAATGGATCGTACGAATGGAATAGATACATTCGTGCGAATGAATTAGAATGGATCATACGAATGAATTAGAATGGATCATACGAATGAGTAAGAATTGATCGTACGAATGAATTGGAATGGATCGTACGAATGAATTAGAATAGATCGTACGAATAAATTAGAATGGATACATTCGTCCGAATGAATTAGAATGGATCAGACGAATGCATTCTAATTCCTTCGTACGATCCATTCTAATTCCTTCGTACGATCCATTCTATTTCATTCGTACGATCCATTCTAATTCATTCGTACGATCCATTCTAATTCATTCGTATGATCCATTCTAATTCATTCGTCTGATTCATTCTAATTCATTCGGACGAATGTATCCATTCTAATTCATTCGTACGATCCATTCTAATTCATTCGTACGATCCATTCTAATTCCTTCGTACGATCCATTCTAATTCATTCGTACAATCTATTCTAATTCATTCGTACGATCCATTCTAATTCATTCGTACGATCCATTCTAATTCATTCGCACAAATGTATCTATTCTAATTCATTCGTACGATCCATTCTAATTCATTCATACGATCCATTCTAATTCATTCGTAAGATCCTTTCTAATTCATTCGTACGATCCATTCTAATTCATTCGTACGATCCATTCTAATTCATTCGCGAATGTATCCATTCTAATTCATTCGTACGATCTATTCTAATTCATTCGTACGATCCATTCTAATTTATTCGTACGATCCATTCTAATTCCTTCATACGATCCATTCTAATTCATTCGTAAGATCCATTCTAATTCATTTGTACGATCCATTCTAATTCATTCGTACGAATTCTAATTCATTCTAATCCATTCTAATTCATTCGTACAATCTATTCTAATTCATTCGTGCAATCCATTCTATTTCATTCGTACGATCCATTCTAATTCGTTTGTACGATCCATTCTAATTCATTCGTACAATCCATTCTATTTCATTCGTACGATCCATTCTTACTCATTCGTATGATCCATTCTAATTCATTAGCACGATCCATTCTAATTCATTCGTACGATCCATTCTAATTCATTCGCACGATCCATTCTAATTCATTCGTAAGATCCATTCTCTAATTCATTCGCACAAATGTATCCATTCTAATTCATTCGTACGATCCATTCTAATTCATTCGCACGATCCATTCTAATTCATTCGTATGATCCACTCTAATTCATTCGTACGATCCATTCTAATTCATTCGCATGATCCATTCTAATTCATTCGCACGATCCATTCTAATTCATTCATACGATCCATTCTAATTCATTCGTACGATCCATTCTAATTCATTCGCACAAATGTATCCATTCTAATTCATTCGTACGATCCATTCTAATTCATTCGTACGATCCATTCTAATTCATTTGTACGGTCCATTCGTACGATCCATTCTAATTCATTCGTACGATCCATTCTAATTCATTCGTACGATCCATTCTAATTCATTCGTACGATCATTCGTACGATCCATTCTCATTCTAATTCACTCATACGATCCATTCTAATACATTCATACGATCCATTCTAATTCATTTGCACGAATATATCCATTCTAATTCATTCGTACGATCCATTCTAATTCCTTCGTATGATCCATTCTAATTCATTCGTACGATCTATTCTAATTCATTCATACGATCCATTCTAATTCATTCATACAATCCATTCTAATTCTTTCACACGATCTATTCTAATTCCTTCGTACGATCCATTCTAATTCATTCGTACAATCTATTCTAATTCATTCGTACGAATGGATACATTCGTGTGAATGAATTAGAATGGATCGTACGAATGAGTAAGAATGGATCGTATGAATGAAATAGAATGGATTGCACGAATGAATTAGAATGGATCGTACGAATGAATTAGAATGGATCGTGTGAAAGAATTAGAATGGATTGTATGAATGAATTAGAATGGATCGTACGAATGAATTAGAAAGGATCGTACGAAGGAATTAGAATGGATCATACGAATGAATTAGAATGGATCGTACGAATGAATTAGAATAGATCGTACGAATGAATTAGAATGGATCGTACGATGGAATTAGAATGGATCGTACGAATGAATTAGAATGGATATATTCGTGCAAATGAATTAGAATGGATCGTATGAATGTATTAGAATTGATCGTATGAGTGAATTAGAATGGATCGTACGAATGAATTAGAATGGATCGTATGAATGAATTAGAATGGATACATTCATGTGAATGAATTAGAATGGATCGTATGAATGAATTAGAATAGATTTTGTGAATGAATTAGAACTGATAGTACGAATGAATTAGAATGGATACATTCGTACGAATGAATTAGAATGGATTGTATGAATGAATTAGAATGGATCGTACGAATGAATTAGAATGGATTGTATGAGTGAATTAGAATGGATACGAAGGAATTAGAATGGATCGTACGAAGGAATTAGAATGGATCATACGAATGAAATAGAATGGATCGTACGAAGGAATTAGAATGGATCGTACGAATGAATTAGAATGGATATATTCGTGCAAATGAATTAGAATGGATCGTATGAATGAATTAGAATGGATCGTATGAGTGAATTAGAACGGATAGTACGAATGAAGTAGAATAGATCGTATGAATGAATTAGAATGGATACATTCGTGCGAATGAATTAGAATGGATCGTATGAATGAATTAGAATAGATTGTGCGAATGAATTAGAATGGATCGTACGAATGAATTAGAATGGATACATTCGTGCGAATAAATTAGAATAGATTGTATGAATGAATTAGAATGGATCGTACGAATGAATTAGAATGGATCGTACGAATGAATTAGAATAGATTGCGCGAATGAATTAGAATGGATCGTACGAATGAATTAGAATGGATCGTTCGAAGGAATTAGAATGGATCGTACGAATGAATTAGAATGGATCGTACGAATGAATTAGAATGGATCGTACGAAGGAATTAGAATGGATCGTACGAATGAATTAGAATGGATCGTACGATTGAATTAGAATGGATCATACGAATAAGTAAGAATTGATCGTATGAATGAATTAGATTGGATCGTACGATCCATTCTAATTCATTAGCATGGATCGTGCTAATGAATTAGAATGGAATATACGAATGAATTAGAATGGATCGTAGAATGGATCGTACGAATGAATTAGAATGAATTAGAATGGATCGTACGAATGAATTAGAATAGATCATAGGAATGAATTAGAATAGATCGTGCAAATGAATTAGAATGGATACATTCGTGCGAATGAATTAGAATGGATCGTGCGAATGAATTAGAATAGATCATACGAATGAATTAGAATGGATATATTTGAACGAATAAATTAGAATGGATCATACGAATGAATTAGAATGGATCGTACGAATGAATTAGAATGGATAGTGCGAATGAATTAGAATCGATCGTACGAATGAATTAGAATGGATCGTAGGAATGAATTAGAATGGATCATACGAATGAGTAAGAATGGATCGTACAAATGAATTAGAATGGATCGTACGAATGAATTAGAATGGATCGTACGAATAAATTAGAATAGATACATTCGTCCGAATGAATTAGAATGGATCATACGAATGAGTAAGAATGGATCGTACGAATGAAATAGAATAGATTGTACGAATGAATTAGAATGGATCCTACGAATGAATTAGAATGGATCATGTGAAAGAAATAGAATGGATTGTATGAATGAATTAGAATCGATCGTATGAATGAATTAGAATGGATCGTGCGAATGAATTCGAATGGATCGTACGAATTCATTCTAATTCATTTATACAATCCATTCTAATTCTTTCACACGATCCATTCTAATTCATTCGTATGTTCCATTCTAATTCATTAGCACGATCCATGCTAATTCATTCGTTCGATCAATTCTAATTCATTAGCATGATCCATTCTAATTCATTCGTACGATCCATTCTAATTCAATCGCACGATCCATTCTAATTCATTCATAGGATCCATTCTAATTCATTCATACGATCTATTCTAATTCTTTCGCACGAATGTATCCAATCTAATTCATTCGCACGAATGTATCCATTCTAATTCATTAGTACGATCCATTCTAATTTATTCATACGATCCATTCTAATTCATTCATACGATCTATTCTAATTCATTCATACAATCCATTCTAATTCTTTCACACGATCCATTCTAATTCATTCGTACGATCCATTCTAATTCATTCGCACAATCCATTCTATTTCAATCGTACGATCCATTCTTACTCATTGGTACGATCCATTCTAATTCATTCGCACGAATGTATCCATTGTAATTCATTCGTACGAATCCATTCTAATTCATTCGTATAATCTATTCTATTTCATTCGTACGATCCATTCTTACTCATTCGTATGATCCATTCTAATTCATTCGGACGAATGTATCCATTCTAATTTATTCGTACGATCCATTCTAATTTATTCGTACGATCCATTCTAATTCATTCGTACGATCCATTCTAATTCATTCGTACGATCCATTCTTATTCATTCATACGAATGTATCCATTCTAATTCATTCGTACGATCCATTCTAATTCATTCGTACGATCCATTCTAATTCATTCGTAAGATCCATTCTAATTCATTCGTACGATCCATTCTAATTCATTCGTACGATCCATTCTAATTCATTCGCACGAATGTATCCATTCTAGTTCATTCGTACGATCCATTCTAATTCATTCGTACAATCCATTCTAATTCATTCGCACGATCCATTCTAATTCATTCGTACGATCCATTCTAATTCATTCGTACGATCCATTCTAATTCATTCGCACAAATGTATCAATTCTAATTCATTCGTACGATCCATTCTAATTCATTCGCACGATCCATTCTAATTCATTCGTACGATCCATTCTAATTCTTTCACACGATCCATTCTAATTCATTCGTACGATCCATTCTAATTTATTCGCACGATCCATTCTAATTCATTCGTACGATCCATTCTAATTCATTCGTACGATCCATTCTAATTCATTCGCACAAATGTATCCATTCTAATTCATTCGTACGATCCATTCTAATTCATTCGCACGATCCATTCTAATTCATTCGTACGATCCATTCTAATTAATTCGTACGATCAATTCTAATTCATTCGTATGATCTATTCTTATTCATTCGCACGATCCAGTCTAATTGATTCTCACGATCCATTCTAATTCATTCACACGAATATATCCATTCTAATTCATTCGTACGATCCATTCTAATTCATATGCACAAAGGTATCCATTCTAATTCATTCGCACGAAAGAATTAGAATGGATTGTATAAAAGAATTAGAATGGATCGTACGAAGGAATTAGAATGGATCGTACGAAGGAATTAGAATGGATCATACGAATGAGTAAGAATGGATCGTACGAATGAAATAGAATAGATTGTATGAATGAATTAGAATGGATCCTACGAATGAATTAGAATGGATCGTGTGAAAGAATTAGAATGGATTGTATGAATGAATTAGAATGGATCGTATGAATGAATTAGAATAGATCGTGCGAATGAATTCGAATGGATCGTACGAATTCATTCTAATTCATTCATACAATCCATTCTAATTCTTTCACATGATCCATTCTAATTCATTCGTACGTTCCATTCTAATTCATTAGCACGATCCATGCTAATTCATTCATTTGATCAATTCTAATTCATTAGCACGATCCATTCTAATTCATTCGCACGAATGTATCCATTCTAATTCATTCGTACGATCCATTCTAATTCATTCGCACAATCCATTCTATTTCATTCGTACGATCCATTCTAATTCATTCGCACGAATATATCCATTCTAATTCATTCGTACGAATCCATTCTAATTCATTCGTACAATCCATTCTATTTCATTCGTACGATCCATTCTTACTCATTCGTATGATCCATTCTAATTCATTCGCACGAATGTATCCATTCTAAATCATTCGTACGATCCATTCTAATTCATTCGTACGATCCATTCTAAATCATTCGTACAATCCATTCTATTTCATTCGTACGATCAATTCTAATTCATTAGCACGATCCATTCTAATTCATTCGTACGATCCATTCAAATTCATTCGCACGATCCATTCTAATTCATTCGTACAATCCATTCTATTTCATTCGTACGATCCATTCTTACTCATTTGTATGATCCATTCTAATTCATTCGCACGAATGTATCCATTCTAATCCATTCATACGATCCATTCTAATCCATTCGTACGATCCATTCTAATTCATTCGCATGAATGTAACCATTCTAATTCATTCATTTGATCCATTCTAATTCATTCGTACGATCCATTCTAATTCATTCGTCCGATCCATTCTAATTCATTCGCATGAATGTATCCATTCTAAACCATTCATACGATCTATTCTAATTTATTCGTACGATCCATTCTAATTCATTCGTAAGATCCATTCTAATTCATTCGTACGATCCATTCTAATTCATTTGTACGATCTATTCTAATTCATTCGTAAGATCCATTCTAATTCATTCGTACGATCCATTCTAATTCATTCGTACGATCCATTCTAATTCATTCGCACGAATGTATCCATTCTAGTTCATTCGTACGATCTATTCTAATTCATTCGTACGATCCATTCTAATTCATTCGCACGATCCATTATAATTCATTCGTACGATCCATTCTAATTCTTTCACACTATCCATTCTAATTCATTCGTACGATCCATTCTAATTCATTCGCACGATCCATTCTAATTCATTCGTACGATCCATTCTAATTCATTCATACGATCCATTCTAATTCATTCGTACGATCCATTCTAATTCATTCGCACAAATGTATCCATTCTAATTCATTCGTACGATCCATTCTAATTCATTCGCACGATCCATTCTAATTCATTCGTACGATCCATTCTAATTCATTCGCACGATCTGTTCTTATTCATTCGCACAATCCATTCCAATTCATTCGCACGAATGTATCCATTCTAATTCATTCGTACGATCCATTCTAATTCATTCGTACGATCCATTCTAATTCATTCGTATGATCCATTCAAATTAATTCGTATGATCCATTCTAATTCATTCGTACGATCCATTCTAATTTATTCATACATTCCATTCTAATTCATTCGTACGATCCATTCTAATTCACTCATACGATCCATTCTAATACATTCATACGATCCATTCTAATTCATTTGCACGAATATATCTATTCTAATTCATTCGTACGATCTATTCTAATTCCTTCGTACGACCCATTCTAATTCATTCGTACGATCTATTCTAATTCATTCGTACGATCCATTCTAATTCATTCGTACGATCCATTCTAATTCATTCGTAAGAATCCATTCTATTTCATTCGTATGATCCATTCTAATTCCTTCGTACGATCCATTCTAATTCCATCGTATCCATTCTAATTCACTCATACGATCCATTCTAATTCATTCGTACGATCCATTCTAATTCATTCATACAATACAATCTAATTCTTTCACACGATCCATTCTAATTCATTCGTACGATCCATTCTAATTCATTCGCACAATCCATTCTATTTCATTCGTACGATCCATTCTTACTCATTCGTATGATCCATTATGGATACATTCGTGCGAATGAATTAGAATGGATCATACGAATGAGTAAGAATGGATCGTACGAATAAAATAGAATGGATTGTGCGAATGAATTAGAATGGATCGTACGAATGAATTAGAATGGATCGTGTGAAAGAATTAGAATGTATTGTATGAATGAATTAGAATGGATCGTACGAATGAATTAGAATGGATCGTATGAGTGAATTAGAATGGATACGATGGAATTAGAATGGATCGTACGAAGGAATTAGAATGGATCATACGAATGAAATAGAATGGATCGTACGAAGGAATTAGAATGGATCGTACGAAGGAATTAGAATGGATCGTACGAAGGAATTAGAATGGATCGTACGAATGAATTAGAATGGATATATTCGTGCAAATGAATTAGAATGGATCGTATGAATGAATTAGAATGGATCGTATGAGTGAGTTAGAACGGATAGTACGAATTAAGTAGAATGGATCGTATGAATGAATTAGAATGGATACATTCGTGCGAATGAATTAGAATGGATCGTATGATTGAATTAGAATAGATTGTGCGAATGAATTAGAATGGATCGTACGAATGAATTAGAATGGATACATTCGTGCGAATAAATTAGAATGGATTGTATGAATGAATTAGAATGGATCGTACGAATGAATTTGAATGGATCGTACGAATGAATTAGAATAGATTGCGCGAATGAATTAGAATGGATCGAACGAATGAATTAGAATGGATCGTACGAAGGAATTAGAATGGATCGTACGAATGAATTAGAATGGATCGTACGAATGAATTAGAATGGATCGTACGAAGGAATTAGAATGGATCGTACGAATGAATTAGAATGGATCGTACGATTGAATTAGAATGGATCATACGAATGAGTAAGAATGGATCGTATGAATGAATTAGATTGGATCGTATGATCTATTCTAATTCATTAGCATGGATCGTGCTAATGAATTAGAATGGAATATACGAATGAATTAGAATGGATCGTAGATTGGATCGTACGAATGAATTAGAATGAATTAGAATGGATCGTACGAATGAATTAGAATAGATCATAGGAATGAATTAGAATGGATCGTGCAAATGAATTAGAATGGATACATTCGTGTGAATGAATTAGAATGGATCGTGCGAATGAATTAGAATGGATCGTACGAATGAATTAGAATGGATATATTTGAACGAATAAATTAGAATGGATCATACGAATGAATTAGAATGGATCGTACGAATGAATTAGAATGGATAGTGCGAATGAATTAGAATCGATCGTATGAATGAATTAGAATGGATCATACGAATGAATTAGAATGGATCATACGAATGAGTAAGAATGGATCGTACGAATGAATTAGAATGGATCATACGAATGAATTAGAATGGATTGTACGAATAAATTAGAATGGATACATTCGTCCGAATGAATTAGAATGGATCATACGAATGAGTAAGAATGGATCGTACGAATGAAATAGAATAGATTGTACGAATGAATTAGAATGGATCCTACGAATGAATTAGAATGGATCGTGTGAAAGAATTAGAACGGATTGTATGAATGAATTACAATGGATCGTATGAATGAATTAGAATGGATCGTGCGAATGAATTCGAATGGATCGTACGAATTCATTCTAATTCATTCATACAATCCATTCTAATTCTTTCACACGATCCATTCTAATTCATTCGTACGTTCCATTCTAATTCATTAGCACGATCCATGCCAATTCATTCGTTCGATCAATTCTAATTCATTCGCACGATCCATTCTAATTCATTCATAGGATCCATTCTAATTCATTCATACGATCTATTCTAATTCTTTCGCACGAATGTATCCATTCTAATTCATTCGTACGATCCATTCTAATTCATTCGTACGATCTATTCTAATTCATTCATACGATCTATTCTAATTCATTCATACAATCCATTCTAATTCATTCGTACGATCCATTCTAATTCATTCGCACAATCCATTCTATTTCATTCGTACGATCCATTCTTACTCATTGGTATGATCCATTCAAATTCATTCGCACGAATGTATCCATTCTAATTCATTCGTACGAATCCATTCTAATTCATTCGTACAATCCATTCTATTTCATTCGTACGATCCATTCTTACTCATTTGTATGATCCATTCTAATTCATTCGCACGAATGTATCCATTCTAAATCATTCGTACGATCCATTCTAATTCATTCGTATGATCTATTCTAAATCATTCGTACAATCCATTCTATTTCATTCGTACAATCAATTCTAATTCATTAGCACGATCCATTCTAATTCATTCGTACGATCCATTCAAATTCATTCGCACGATCCATTCTAATTCATTCGTACAATCTATTCTATTTCATTCGTACGATCCATTCTTACTCATTCGTATGATCCATTCTAATTCATTCGCACGAATGTATCCATTCTAATCCATTCGTACGATCCATTCTAATCCATTCGTACGATCCATTCTAATTCATTCGTATGAATGTAACCATTCTAATTCATTCATTTGATCCATTCTAATTCATTCGTACGATCCATTCTAATTGATTCGTCCGATCCATTCTAATTCATTCGCACGAATGTATCCATTTTCAACCATTCATACGATCCATTCTAATTTATTCGTACGATCCATTCTAATTAATTCGTAAAATCCATTCTAATTCATTCGTACGATCCATTCTAATTCGTTCGTACGATCCATTCTAATTCATTCGTAAGATCCATTCTAATTCATTCATACGATCCATTCTAATTCATTCGTACGATCCATTCTAATTCATTCGCACGAATGTATCCATTCTAGTTCATTCGTACGATTCATTCGTACGATCCATTCTAATTCATTCGTACGATCCATTCTAATTCATTCGTACGATCCATTCTAATTCATTCATACGATCGATTCTAATTCATTCGTACGATCCATTCTAATTCATTCGCACAAATGTATCCATTCTAATTCATTCATACGATCCATTCTAATTCATTCGCACGATCCATTCTAATTCATTCGTACTATCCATTCTAATTCATTCGTACGATCCATTCTAATTCATTCGCACGATCCATTCTAATTTATTCGTACGATCCATTCTAATTCATTCATACGATCCATTCTAATTCATTCGTACGATCCATTCTAATTCATTCGCACAAATGTATCCATTCTAATTCATTCGTACGATCCATTCTAATTCATTCGCACGATCCATTCTAATTCATTCGTACGATCCATTCTAATTCATTTGCACGATCTGTTCTTATTCATTCGCACAATCCATTCTAATTCATTCGCACGAATGTATCCATTCTAATTTATTCGTACGATCCATTATAATTTATTGGTACGATCCATTCTAATTCATTCGCACGAATGTATCCATTCTAATTTATTCGTACGAATCCATTCTAATTCATTCGTACAATCCATTCTATTTCATTCGTACGATCCATTCTTACTCATTCGTATGATCCATTCTATTTCATTCGCATGAATGTATCCATTCTAAATCATTCATACGATCCATTCTAATTCATTCGTATGATCCATTCTAAATCATTCGTACAATCCATTCTATTTCATTCGTACGATCAATTCTAATTCATTAGCACGATCCATTCTAATTCATTCGTACGATCCATTCAAATTCATTCGCAAGATCCATTCTAATTCATTCGTACAATCCATTCTATTTCATTCGTATGATCCATTCTTACTCATTCGTATGATCCATTCTAATTCATTCGCACGAATGTATCCATTCTAATCCATTCGTACGATCCATTCTAATCCATTCGTACGATCCATTTTAATTCATTCGCAAGAATATAACCATTCTAATTCATTCATTTGATCCATTCTAATTCATTCGTACGATCCATTTTAATTGATTCGTCCGATCCATTCTAATTCATTCGCACGAATGTATCCATTCTCAACCATTCATACGATCCATTCTAATTTATTCGTACGATCCATTCTAATTCATTCGTAAGATCCATTCTAATTCATTCGTACGATCCATTCTAATTCATTCGTACGATCCATTCTAATTCATTCGTAAGATCCATTCTAATTCATTCGTAAATTCATTCGTAGAATCCATTCTAATTCATTCGCATGAATGTATCCATTCTAGTTCATTCGTACGATTCATTCGTACGATCCATTCTAATTCATTCGTACGATCCATTCTAATTCATTCGCACGATCCATTCTAATTCATTCGTACGATCCATTCTAATTCATTCATACGATCCATTCTAATTCATTCGTACGATCCATTCTAATTCATTCGCACAAATATATCCATTCTAATTCATTCGTACGATCCATTCTAATTCATTCGCACGATCCATTCTAATTCATTCGTACGATCCATTCTAATTCATTCGTACGATCCATTCTAATTCATTCGCACGATCCATTCTAATTCATTCGTACGATCCATTCTTATTCATTCATACAATCCATTCTAATTCATTCGTACGATCCATTCTAATTCATTCACACAAATGTATCCATTCTAATTCATTCGTACGATCCATTCTAATTCATTCGCACGCTCCATTCTAATTCATTCGTACGATCCATTCTAATTCATTCGCACGATCTGTTCTTATTCATTCGCACAATCCATTCTAATTCATTCGCACGAATGTATCAATTCTAATTCATTCGTACGATCCATTCTAATTCATTCGTATGATCCATTCTAATTCATTCGTTTGATCCATTCTAATTAATTCGTATGATCCATTCTAATTCATTCGTACGATCCATTCTAATTCATTCATACAATCCATTCTAATTCATTCGTACGATCCATTCTAATTCACTCATACGATCCATTCTAATACATTCATACGATCCATTCTAATTCATTTGCACGAATATATCCATTCTAATTCATTCGTACGATCCATTCTAGTTCCTTCGTACGATCCATTCTAATTCATTCGTACGATCTATTCTAATTCATTCGTACGATCCATTCTAATTCATTCGTACGATCCATTCTAATTCCTTCGTACGATCCATTTTAATTCATTTGTACGATCCATTCTAATTCATTCGTACAATCTATTCTAATTCATTCGTACGAATGGATACATTCGTGTGAATGAATTAGAATAGATCGTACGAATGAGTAAGAATGGATCGTACGAATGAAATAGAATGGATTGCACGAATAAATTAGAATGGATCGTACGAATGAATTAGAATGGATCATGTGAAAGAATTAGAATGGATTGTATGAATGAATTAGAATGGATCGTACGAATGAATTAGAATGGATCGTACGAAGGAATTAGAATGGATCGTACGAATGAATTAGAATGGATCGTACGAATGAATTAGAATAGATCGTACGAATGAATTAGAATGGATCGTACGAAGGAATTAGAATGGATCGTACGAATGAAATAGAATGGATATATTTGTGCAAATGAATTAGAATGGATCGTAAGAATGTATTAGAATGGATCGTATGAGTGAATTAGAATGGATCATACGAATGAATTAGAATGGATCGTATGAATGAATTAGAATGGATACATTCGTGTGAATGAATTAGAATGGATCGTATGAATGAATTAGAATAGATTTTGTGAATGAATTAGAACTGATCGTACGAATGAATTAGAATGGATACATTCGTGCGAATGAATTAGAATGGATTGTATGAATGAATTAGAATGGATCGTACGAATGAATTAGAATGGATCGTATGAGTGAATTAGAATGGATACGAAGGAATTAGAATGGATCGTACGAAGGAATTAGAATAGATCATACGAATGAAATAGAATGGATCGTACGAATGAATTAGAATGGATCGTACGAAGGAATTAGAATGGATCGTACGAATGAATTAGAATGGATATATTCGTGCAAATGAATTAGAATGGATCATATGAATGAATTAGAATGGATCGTATGAGTGAATTAGAACGGATAGTACGAATGAAGTAGAATGGATCGTATGAATGAATTAGAATGGATACATTCGTGCGAATGAATTAGAATAGATCGTATGAATGAATTAGAATAGATTGTGCGAATGAATTAGAATGGATCGTACGAATGAATTAGAATAGATACATTCGTGCGAATAAATTAGAATAGATTGTATAAATGAATTAGAATGGATCGTACGAATGAATTAGAATGGATCGTACGAATGAATTAGAATAGATTGCGCAAATGAATTAGAATGGATCGTACGAATGAATTAGAATGGATCGTACGAAGGAATTAGAATGGATCGTACGAATGAATTAGAATGGATCGTACGAATGAATTAGAATGGATCGTACAAAGGAATTAGAATGGATCATACGAATGAATTAGAATGGATCGTACGATTGAATTAGAATGGATCATACGAATGAGTAAGAATGGATCGTATGAATGAATTAGATTGGATCGTACGATCCATTCTAATTCATTAGCATGGATCATGCTAATGAATTAGAATGGAATATACGAATGAATTAGAATGGATCGTAGAATGAATCGTACGAATGAATTAGAATGAATTAGAATGGATCGTACGAATGAATTAGATTAGATCATAGGAATGAATTAGAATGGATCGTGCAAATGAATTAGAATGAATACATTCGTGCGAATGAATTAGAATGGATCGTGCGAATGAATTAGAATGGATCGTACGAATGAATTAGAATGGATATATTTGAACAAATAAATTAGAATGGATCATATGAATGAATTAGAATGGATCGTACGAATGAATTAGGGTGGATAGTGCGAATGAATTAGAATCGATCGTACGAATGAATTAGAATGGATCATACGAATGAGTAAGAATGGATCGTACGAATGAATTAGAATGGATCATTCGAATGAATTAGAATGGATCGTACGAATAAATTAGAATGGACACATTCGTCCGAATGAATTAGAATGGATCATACGAATGAGTAAGAATGGATCGTACGAATGAAATAGAATAGATTGTACGAATGAATTAGAATGGATCCTTCGAATGAATTAGAATGGATCGTGTGAAAGAATTAGAATGGATTGTATGAATAAATTAGAATGGATCGTATGAATGAATTAGAATGGATCGTGCGAATGAATTCGAATGGATCATACGAATTCATTCTAATTCATTCATACAATCCATTCTAATTCTTTCACACGATCCATTCTAATTCATTCGTACGTTCCATTCTAATTCATTAGCACGATCCATGCTAATTCATTCGTTCGATTAATTCTAATTCATTAGCACGATCCATTCTAATTCATTCGTACGATCCATTCTAATTCATTCGCACGATCCATTCTAATTCATTCATAGGATGCATTCTAATTCATTCATACGATCTATTCTAATTCTTTCGTACGAATGTATCCATTCTAATTCATTCGCACGAATGTATCCATTCTAATTCATTCGTACGATCCATTCTAATTCATTCGTACGATCCATTCAAATTCATTCGTACGATCCATTCTAATTCATTCGCACAATCCATTCTATTTCATTCGTACGATCCATTCTTACTCATTCGTATGATCCATTCTAATTCATTCGTATGAATGAATTAGAATAGATCGTATGAATGAACTAGAAGGGATCGTACGAATGAATTAGAATGGATCCTACGAATGAATTAGAATGGATCGTACGAATGAATTAGAATGGTTACATTCGTGCGAATGAATTAGAATGGATACATTCGTGCGAAAGAATTAGAATAGATCGTATGGATGAATTAGAATGGATCCTATGAATGAATTAGAATGGATCGTGCGAATGAATTAGAATGGATCGTACGAATGAATTATAATGGATCGTGCTAATGAATTAGAATTGATCGAACGAATGAATTAGAATGGATACATTCGTGCGAATGAATTAGAATGGATCGGACGAATGAATTAGAATGGATCGTACGAATGAGTAAGAATGGATCATACGAATGAAATAGAATAGATCGTACGAATGAATTAGAATGGATCGTACGAAGGAATTAGAATGGATCGTACGAATGAATTAGAATGGATATATTCGTGCAAATGAATTAGAATGGATCGTATGAATGTATTAGAATGGATCATATGAGTGAATTACAATGGATCGTACGATTGAATTAGAATGGATCGTATGAATGAATTAGAATGGATACATTCGTGTGAATGAATTAGAATGGATCGTATGAATGAATTAGAATAGATTTTGTGAATGAATTAGAACAGATCGTACGAATGAATTAGAATGGATACATTCGTGCGAATGAATTAGAATGGATTGTATGAATGAATTAGAATGGATCCTATGAATGAATTAGAATAGATCGTGCGAATGAATTAGAATGGATCGTACGAATGAATTAGAATGGATCGTACGAATGAATTAGAATGGATCTTACGAATGAATTAGAATGGATCGTACGAATGAATTAGAATGGTTCGTACGAATGAATTAGAATGGATACATTCGTGCGAATGAATTAGAATGGATCGGACGAATGAATTAGAATGTATCGTACGAATGAATTAGAATGGATCAAATGAATGAGTTAGAATGGTTACACTCATGCGAATGAATTAGAATGGATCGTACGAATGGATTAGAATGGATCGTACGAATGGATTAGAATGGATACATTCGAGCGAATGAATTAGAATGGATCGTACGAATGAATTAGAATGGATCGTACGAATGGATTAGAATGGATCCTACGAATGGATTAGAATGGATACCTTTGTGCATATGAATTAGAATGGATCGTACGAATGAATTAGAATGGATCAAATTAATGAATTAGAATGGATCGTACGAATGAATTAGAATGGATACATTCGTGCGAATGAATTAGAATGGATCGTGCGAATCAATTAGACTGGATCATGCGAATGAATAAGAATAGATCATACGAATGAATTAGAATGGATCGTACGAATTAATTAGAATGGATACATTCGTGCGAATGAATTAGAATGGATTGTATGAATGAATTAAAATGGATCGTGCGAATGAATTAGAATGGATCATACGAATTAATTAGAATGGATGATACGAATGAATTAGAATGGATCGTACGAATGAATTAGAATGGATCGTACGAATGAATTAGAATGGATACATTCGTGCGAATGAATAAGAACAGATCGTGCGAATGAATTAGAATGGATCGTACGAATGAATTAGAATGGATTAAGCGAATGAATTAGAATGGATTGTACGAATGAATTAGAATGGATCGTACGAATAAATTAGAATGGATCCATTCTAATTCATTTGCATGAATATATCCATTCTAATTCATTCGTACGATCCATTCTAATTCATTCGTACGAACCATTCTAATTCATTCGTAAGATCCATTCTAATTCATTCGTACTATCCATTCTAATTCATTCGTACGATCCATTCTAATTCCTTCGTACGAATGAATTAGAATAGATACATTTGTGCGAATGAATTAGAATGGATCATACGAATGAATTAGAATGGATCGTATGAATGAATTAGAATAGATCGTACAAATGAATTAGAATGGATCGTACGAAGGAATTAGAATGGATCGTACGAATGAATTAGAATGGATTGTACGAATAAATTAGAATGGATACATTCGTCCGAATGAATTAGAATGGATCATACGAATGAGTAAGAATGGATCGTACGAATGAAATAGAATAGCTTGTACGAATGAATTAGAATGGATCCTACGAATGAATTAGAATGGATCGTGTGAAAGAATTAGAATGGATTGTATGAATGAATTAGAATGGATCGTATTACTGAATTCGAATGGATCGTACGAATTCATTCTAATTGATTCATACAATCCATTCTAATGATTTCACACGATCCATTCTAATTCATTCGTACGTTCCATTCTAATTCATTAGCACGATCCATGCTAATTCATTCGTTCGATCAATTCTAATTCATTAGCACAATCCATTCTAATTCATTCGTATGATCCATTCTAATTTTTTCGCACGATCCATTCTAATTCATTCATAGGATCCATTCTAATTCATTCATACGATCTATTCTAATTCTTTCGCACGAATGTATCCATTCTAATTCATTCGCACGAATGTATCCATTCTAATTCATTCGTACGATCCATTCTAATTCATTCGTACGATCCATTCTAATTCATTCATACGATCTATTCTAATTCATTCATACAATCCATTCTAATTCTTTCACACGATCCATTCTAATTCATTCGTACGATCCATTCTAATTCATTCGCACAATCCATTCTATTTCATTCGTACGATCCATTCTTACTCATTCGTATGATCCATTCTAATTCATTCGCACGATCCATTCTAATTCATTCGTACGATCCATTCTAATTCATTCATACAATCCATTCTAATTCATTCGTACGATCCATTCTAATTCCTTCGTACGATCCATTCTAATTCATTCGTACGATCCATTCTAATTCATTCGTACAATCTATTCTAATTCATTCATACAATACATTCTAATTCATTCGCACGATCCATTCTAATTCATTCATACTATCCATTCTATTCGAATGGATCATGCGATCCATTCGAATTCATTCGCACAATCCATTCTAATTCATTCATATGATCCATTCTAATTCATTCATCCGATCCATTCTAATTCATTTGCACGAATGTATCCATTCTAATTCATTCGTACGATCCATTCTAATTCATTCGTAAGATCCATTCTAATTCATTCGTACGATCCATTCTAATTCATTCGTACGATCTATTTTAATTCATTCGCACGAATGTATCCATTCTAATTCATTCATACGATCCATTCTACTTCATTCGTACTATCTGTTCTAATTCACTCATACGATCCATTCTAATTCATTCGCACGATCCATTCTAATTCATTCGTACGATCCATTCTAATTAATTTGTATGATCCATTCTAATTCATTCGTACGATCCATTCTAATTCATTCATACAATCCATTCTAATTCATTCGCACGAATGTATCCATTCTAATTAATTCGTACGATCCATTCTAATTCATTCGTATGATCTATTCTTATTCATTCGCACAATCCAGTCTAATTGATTCGCACGATCCATTCTAATTCATTCGCACGAATGTATCCATTATAATTCATTCGTACGATCCATTCTAATTCATTAATATGATCCATTCTAATTCATTCGTATGATCCATTCTAATTCATATGCATAAAGGTATCCAATCTAATTCATTCGCACGAAAGATTTAGAATGGATTGTATGAAAGAATTAGAATGGATCGTGCGAATAAATTAGAATGGATCGTACGAAGGAATTAGAATGGATCGTAGGAAGGAATTAGAATGGATCGTACGAATGAGTAAGAATGGATCGTACGAATGAATTATAATAGATCGTACGAATAAATTAGAATGGATACATTCATCCGAATGAATTAGAATGGATCATACGAATGAGTAAGAATGGATCGTACGAATGAAATAGAATAGATTGTACGAATGAATTAGAATGGATCGTGCGAATGAATTAGAATGGATCGTACGAATGAATTAGAATGCATCGTACGAATGAATTAGAATGGATCGTGCGAATGAATTAGAATGGATCATATTAATGAATTAGAATGGATCGTACGAATGAATTAGAATGGATACATTCGTGCGAATGAATTAGACTAGATCGTGCGAATCCATTAGACTGGATCGTGCGAATGAATAAGAATGGATCATACGAATGAATTAGAATGGATCGTATGGATTAATTAGAATGGATACATTCGTGCGAATGAATTAGAATGGATTGTATGAATAAATTAGAATGGATCGTACGAATGAATTAGAATGGATCATACGAATTAATTAGAATGGATCGTACGAATGAATTAGAATGGATCGTACGAATGACCTAGAATGGATCGTACGAATGAACTAGAATAGATATATTCGTGCGAATGAATTAGAATGGATCGTAGGAATGAATTAGAATGGATCGTACGATTCATTCTAATTCATTCGTACGATCCATTCTAATACATTCGTACGATTCATGCTAATTCATTCGAACGATCCATTCTAATTCATTCGTACGATCCATTCTTATTCATTCATACGATCCATTCTAATTCATTCGCACAGTCCATTCTAATTCATTCGTACAATCCATTCTAATTCATTCGTATGATCCATTCTAACTCATTCAGTGGATCCATTCTAATTCATTCGTACGATCCATTCTAATTCATTCCCACGATCCATTCTAATTTATTCGTACGATCCATTCTAATTCATTCGTACGATCTATTCTAATTCATTCGCACGAATGTAACCATTGTAATTCATTCATACGATTCATTCTAATTCATTCGTATGAGCTATTCTAATTCATTCGTACGATCCATTCTAATTCATTCGTACGATCCATTGTAATTCATTCATACAATCCATTTAGATTCATTCGCACAATTATATCCATTCAAATTCATTCGTACGATCCAGTCTAATTCATTCGTACGATCCATTCTAATTCATTCGCACGAATATATCCATTCTAATTCTTTCGTACGATGCATTCTAATTCATTCGTACGATCCATTCTAATTCATTCGTACGATCCATTCTAATTCATTCGCACGAATGTATCCATTCTAATTCATTCGTACAATCCATTCTATTTCATTCGTACAATCCATTCTTACTCATTCGTATGATCCATTCTAATTCATTCGTATGATCCATTCTAATTCATTCGTACGATCCATTCTAATTCATTCGCACGATCCATTCTAATTCATTCATATGATCCATTCTAATTCATTCATACAATCCATTCTAATCCTTTCACACGATCCATTCTAATTCATTCGTACGATCCATTCTATTTCATTCGTACGATCCATTCTTACTCATTCGTATGATCCATTCTAATTCATTCATATGATCCATTCTAATTCATTCGTACGATCCATTCTAATTCATTCGTACGATCCATTCTAATTCATTCGTACGATCCATTCTAATTCATTCGTACGATCCATTCTAATTCATTCGCACGATCCATTCTAATTCATTTATAGGATCCATTCTAATTCATTCATACGATCTATTCTAATTCTTTCTCACGAATGTATCCATTCTAATTCATTCGCACGAATGTATCCATTCTAATTCATTCGTACGATCCATTCTAATTCATTCGTACGATCCATTCTAATTCATTCGTACGATCCATTCTAATTCATTCATACGATCCATTCAAATTCATTCGCACGATCCATTCTAATTTATTCGTACAATCCATTCTATTTCATTCGTACGATCCATTCTTACTCATTCGTATGATCCATTCTAATTCATTCGCACGAATGTATCCATTCTAATCCATTCGTACGATCCATTCTAATCCATTCGTACGATCCATTCTAATTCATTCGAATGAATGTGACCATTCTAATTCATTCATTTGATCCATTCTAATTCATTCGTACGATCCATTCTAATTCATTCGTCCGATCCATTCTAATTCATTCGCACGAATGTATCCATTCTAAACCATACATACGATCCATTCTAATTTATTCGTACGATCCATTCTAATTCATTCGTAAGATCCATTCTAATTCATTCGTACGATCCATTCTAATTCATTTGTACGATCCATTCTAATTCATTCGTAAGATCCATTCTAATTCATTCGTACGATCCATTCTAATTCATTCATACGATCCATTCTAATTCATTCGCACGAATGTATCCATTCTAGTTCATTCGTACGATCCATTCTAATTCATTCGAACGATCCATTCTAATTCATTCGCACGATCCATTCTAATTCATTCGTACGATCCATTCTAATTCATTCATACGATCCATTCTAATTCATTCGTACGATCCATTCTAATTCATTCATACGATCCATGCTAATTCATTCGTTCGATCAATTCTAATTCATTAGCACGATCCATTCTAATTCATTCGTACGATCCATTCTAATTCATTCGCACGATCCATTCTAATTCATTCATAGGATCCATTCTAATTCATTCATACAATCTATTCTAATTCTTTCGCACGAATGTATCCATTCTAATTCATTCGCATGAATGTATCCATTCTAATTCATTCGTACGATCCATTCGAATTCATTCGTACGATCCATTCTAATTCATTCGCACAATCTATTCTAATTCATTCATACGATCCATTCTAATTCATTCGCACGAATGTATCCATTCGAATTCATTCATACGATCCATTCTACTTTATTCGTACGATCCATTCTAATTCATTCGCATAAATGTAACTATTCTAATTCATTCATTTGATCCATTCTAATTCATTCGTACGATCCATTCTAATTCATTCGTCCGATCCATTCTTACTCATTCGTATGATCAATTCTAATTCATTCGCACGAATGTATCCATTCTAATTCATTCGTACGATCCTGAATTAGAATGGATCGTACGAATGAATTAGAATGGATACCTTTGTGCATATGAATTAGAATGGATCGTACGAATGAAATAGAATGAATTCGTACGATCCATTAGAATTCATTCGCACGATCCATTCTAATTCATTCATACGATCCATTCTAATTCATTCATACAATCCATTCTAATTTTTTCACACGATCCATTCTAATTCATTCGTAGGATCCATTCTAATTCATTCGTATAATCTATTCTATTTCATTCGTACGATCCATTCTTACTCATTCGTATGATCCATTCTAATTTATTCGGACGAATGTATCCATTCTAATTTATTCGTACGATCCATTCTAATTCATTCGTACGATCCATTCTAATTCATTCGTACGATCCATTCTAATTCATTCGTCCGATCCATTCTAATTCATTCGCACGAATGTATCCATTCTAATTCATTCGTACGATCCATTCTAATTCATTCGTACGATCCATTCTAATTCATTCGTACGATCCATACTAATTCATTCGCACGAATGTAGCCATTCTAGTTCATTCGTACGATCCATTCTAATTCATTCGTACGATCCATTCTAATTCATTCGCACGATCCATTCTAATTCATTCGTACGATCCATTCTATTTCATTAATACGATCCATTCTAATTCATTCGTACGATCCATTCTAATTCATTCGCACAAATGTATCCATTCTAATTCATTCGTACGATCCATTCTAATTCATTCGCACGAATGTATCCATTCTAATTCATTCGTACGATCCATTCTAATTCATTCGTATGATCCATTCTAATTAATTCGTATGATCCATTCTAATTCATTCATATGATCAATTCTAGTTCATTCGTTCGATCCATTCTAATTCATTCGTACGATCCATTCTAATTCATTCGCACGATCCATTCTAATTCATTCATACAATCCATTCTAATTCTTTCACACGATCCGTTCTAATTCATTCGTACGATCCATTCTAATTTATTCGTGCAATCTATTCTATTTCATTCGTACGATCCATTCTTACTCATTCGTACGATCCATTCTAATTCATTCACACGAATGTATCCATTCGTACGAATGAATTAGAATAGATTGTACGAATGAATTAGAATGGATCGTACGAATGAATTAGAATGGATCGTATGAATAAATTAGAATGGATCGTACGAATGAATTAGAATGGATCTTGCGAATGAATTAGAATGGATCGTACGAATGAATTAGAATGGATCGTACGAATGAACTAGAATGGATACATTCGTGCGAATGAATTAGAATGGATCGTACTAATGAATTAGAATGGATCGTACGAATGAATTAGAATGGACCATACGAATGAGTAAGAATGGATCGTACGAATGAAATAGAATGGATTGTACAAATGAATTAGAATGGATCGTACGAATGAATTAGAATGGATCGTGTGAAAGAATTAGAATGGATTGTATGAATGAATTAGAATGGATCATATGAATGAATTAGAATGGATCGTGCGAATGAATTCGAATGGATCGTACGAATGAATTAGAATGGATCGTACGAATGAATTAGAATGGATACATTCGTGCGAATGAATTAGAATGGATACATTCGTGCGAAAGAATTAGAATAGATCGTATGAATGAATTAGAATGGATCCTATGAATGAATTAGAATGGATCGTGCGAATGAATTAGAATGGATCGTACGAATGAATTAGAATGGATCGTGCTAATGAATTAAAATTGATCGAACGAATGAATTAGCTTGGATCGTGCTAATGAATAAGAATGGAATGTACGAATGAATTAGAATGGATCGTGTGATAGAATTAGAATGGATTGTATGAATGAATTAGAATGAATTCGTACGATCCATTCGAATTCATTTGCACGATCCATTCTAATTCATTCATACGATCCATTCTAATTCATTCATACAATCCAATCTAATTCTTTCACACGATCCATTCTAATTTATTCGTACGATCCATTCTAATTCATTCGTAAGATCCATTCTAATTCATTCGTACGATCCATTCTAATTCATTCGTACGATCCATTCTAATTCATTCGTAAGATTCATTCTAATTCATTCGTAAATTCATTCGTACGATCCATTCTAATTCATTCGCACGAATGTATCCATTGTAGTTCATTCGTACGATTCATTCGTACGATCCATTCTAATTCATTCGTACGATCCATTCTAATTCATTTGCACGATCCATTCTAATTCATTCGTACGATCCATTTTAATTCATTCATACGATCCATTCTAATTCATTCGTACGATCCATTCTAATTCATTCACACAAATGTATCCATTCTAATTCATTCGTACGATCCATTCTAATTCATTCGCACGATCCATTCTAATTCATTCGTACGATCCATTCTAATTCATTCGTACGATCCATTCTAATTCATTCGCACGATCCATTCTAATTCATTCGTATGATCCATTCTAATTCATTCATACGATCCATTCTAATTCATTCGTACGATCCATTCTAATTCATTCGCACAAATGTATCCATTCTAATTCATTCGTACGATCCATTCTAATTCATTCGTACGATCCATTCTAATTCATTCGTACGATCCATTCTAATTCATTCGCACAATCTGTTCTTATTCATTCGCACAATCCATTCTAATTCATTCGCACAAATGTATCCATTCTAATTCATTCGTACGATCCATTCTAATTCATTCGTACGAATGAAATAGAATGGATTGCACGAATGAATTAGAATGGATCGTACGAATGAATTAGAATGGATCGTGTGAAAGAATTAGAATGGATTGTATGAATGAATTAGAATGGATCGTATGAATGAATTAGAATGGATCGTGCGAATGAATTCGAATGGATCGTACGAATTCATTCTAATTCATTCATACAATCCATTCTAATTATTTCACACGATCCATTCTAATTCATTCGTACGTTCCATTCTAATTCATTAGCACGATCCATGCTAATTCATTCGTTCGATCAATTCTAATTCATTAGCACGATCCATTCTAATTCATTCGTATGATCCATTCTAATTTATTCGCACGATCCATTCTAATTCATTCATAGGATCCATTCTAATTCATTTATACGATCTATTCTAATTCTTTCGCACGAATGTATCCATTCTAATTCATTCGCACGAATGTATCCATTCTAATTAATTCGTAAGATCCATTCTAATTCATTCGTACGATCCATTCTAATTCATTCATACGATCTATTCTAATTCATTCATACAATCCATTCTAATTCTTTCACACGATCCGTTCTAATTCATTCGTACGATCCATTCTAATTCATTCGCACAATCCATTCTATTTCATTCGTACGATCCATTCTTACTCATTCGTATGATCCATTCTAATTCATTCGCACGATCCATTCTCATTCATTCGTACGATCCATTCTAATTCATTCATACAATCCATTCTAATTCATTCGTACGATCCATTCTAATTCCTTCGTACGATCCATTCTAATTCATTCGTACGATCCATTCTAATTCATTCGTACAATCTATTCTAATTCATTCATACAATCCATTCTAATTCATTCATACGATCCATTCTATTCGAATGGATCATGCGATCCATTCGAATTCATTCGCACAATCCATTCTAATTCATTCATATGATCCATTCTAATTCATTCGTCCGATCCATTCTAATTCATTCGCACGAATGTATCCATTCTAATTCATTCGTACGATCCATTCTAATTCATTCGTAAGATCCATTCTAATTCATTCGTACGATCCATTCTAATTCATTCGTACTATCTATTCTAATTCATTCGCACGAATGTATCCATTCTAATTCATTCATACGATCCATTCTACTTAATTCGTACTATCTGTTCTAATTCACTCATACGATCCATTCTAATTCATTCGCACGATCCATTCTAATTCATTCGTACGATCCATTCTAGTTCATTCGTACGATCCATTCTAATCCATTCGTATGATCCTTTCTAATTAATTCGTATGATCCTTTCTAATTCATTCGTACGATCCATTCTAATTCATTCATACAATCCATTCTAATTCATTCACACGAATGTATCCATTCTAATTAATTCGTACGATCCATTCTAATTCATTCGTATGATCTATTCTTATTCTTTCGCACAATCCAGTCTAATTGATTCGCACGATCCATTCTAATTCATTCGCACGAATGTATCCATTATAATTCATTCGTACGATCCATTCTAATTCATTAATATGATCCATTCTAATTCATTCGTACGATCCATTCTAATTCATATGCACAAAGGTATCCATTCTAATTCATTCGCACGAAAGAATTAGAATGGATTGTATGAAAGAATTAGTATGGATCGTGCGAATGAATTAGAATGGATCGTACGAAGGAATTAGAATGGATCGTACGAAGGAATTAGAATGGATCGTACGAATGAGTAAGAATGGATCGTACGAATGAATTAGAATGGATTGTACGAATAAATTAGAATGGATACATTCATCCGAATGAATTAGAATGGATCATACGAATGAGTAAGAATGGATCGTACGAATGAAACAGAATAGATTGTACGAATGAATTAGAATGGATCGTGCGAATGAATTAGAATGGATCGTACGAATGAATTAGAATGCATCGTACGAATGAATTAGAATGGATCGTGCGAATGAATTAGAATGGATCATATTAATGAATTAGAATGGATCGTACGAATGAATTAGAATGGATACATTCGTGCGAATGAATTAGACTGGATCGTGCAAATCCATTAGACTGGATCGTGCGAATGAATAAGAATGGATCATACGAATGAATTAGAATGGATCGTACGGATTAATTAGAATGGATACATTCGTGCGAATGAATTAGAATGGATTGTATGAATGAATTAGAATGGATCGTACGAATGAATTAGAATGGATCATACGAATTAATTAGAATGGATCGTACAAATGAATTAGAATGGATCGTACGAATGAACTAGAATGGATCGTACGAATGAACTAGAATGGATACATTCGTGCGAATGAATTAGAATGGATCGTACGAATGAATTAGAATGGATCGTACGATTCATTCTAATTCATTCGTACGATCCATTCTAATACATTCGTACGATTCATGCTAATTCATTCGCACGATCCATTCTAATTCATTCGTACGATCCATTCTTATTCATTCATACGATCCATTCTAATTCATTCGCACAATCTATTCTAATTCATTCGTACAATCCATTCTAATTCATTCGTATGATCCATTCTAACTCATTCAGTGGATCCATTCTAATTCATTCATACGATCCATTCTAATTCATTCCCACGATCCATTCTAATTTATTCGTACGATCCATTCTAATTCATTCGTACGATCTATTCTAATTCATTCGCACGAATGTAACCATTCTAATTCATTCATACGATTCATTCTAATTCATTCGTATGAGCTATTCTAATTCATTCGTACGATCCATTCTAATTCATTCGTACGATCCATTGTAATTCATTCATACAATCCATTTAGATTCATTCGCATAATTGTATCCATTCAAATTCGTTCGTACGATCCAGTCTAATTCATTCGTACGATCCATTCTAATTCATTCGCACGAATATATCCATTCTAATTCTTTCGTATGATGCATTCTAATTCATTCGTACGATCCATTCTAATTCATTCGTACGATCCATTCTAATTCATTCGCACGAATGTATCCATTCTAATTCATTCGTACAATCCATTCTATTTCATTCGTACGATCCATTCTTACTTATTCGTATGATCCATTGTAATTCATTCGTATGATCCATTCTAATTCATTCGTACGATCCATTCTAACTCATTCGTACAATCCATTCTATTTCATTCGTACGATCCATTCTTACTCATTCGTATGATCCATTCTAATTCATTCGTAAGATCCATTCTAATTCATTCGTACGATCCATTCTAATTCATTCGTACGATCCATTCTAATTCATTCGTACGATCCATTCTAATTCATTCGCACGATCCATTCTAATTCATTCATAGGATCCATTCTAATTCATTCATAAGATCTATTCTAATTCTTTCTCACGAATGTATCCATTCTAATTCATTCGCTCGAATGTATCCATTCTAATTCATTCGTACGATCCATTCTAATTCATTCGTACGATCCATTCTAATTCATTCGTACGATCCATTCTAATTCATTCGTACGATCCATTCAAATTCATTCGCACGATCCATTCAAATTCATTCGTACAATCCATTCTATTTCATTCGTACGATCCATTCTTACTCATTCGTATGATCCATTCTAATTCATTCGCACGAATGTATCCATTCTAATCCATTCGTACGATCCATTCTAATCCATTCGTACGATCCATTCTAATTCATTCGAATGAATGTAACCATTCTAATTCATTCATTTGATCCATTCTAATTCATTCGTACGATCCATTCTAATTCATTCATCCGATCCATTCTAATTCATTCGCACGAATGTATCCATTCTAAACCATTCATACGATCCATTCTAATTTATTCGTACGATCCATTCTAATTCATTCGTAAGATCCATTCTAATTCATTTGTACGATCCATTCTAATTCATTCGTACGATCCATTCTAATTCATTCGTAAGATCCATTCTAATTCATTCATACGATCCATTCTAATTCATTCGTATGATCCATTCTAATTCATTCGCACGAATGTATCCATTCTAGTTCATTCGTACGATCCATTCTAATTCATTCGTACGATCCATTCTAATTCATTCGCACGATCCATTCTAGTTCATTCGTACGATCCATTCTAATTCATTCATACGATCCATTCTAATTCATTCGTACGATCCATTCTAATTCATTCATACGATCCATGCTAATTCATTCGTTCGATCAATTCTAATTCATTAGCACGTTCCATTCTAATTCATTCGTACGATCCATTCTAATTCATTCGCACGATCCATTCTAATTCATTCATAGGATCCATTCTAATTCATTCATACGATCTATTCTAATTCTTTCGCACGAATGTATCCATTCTAATTCATTCGCACGAATGTATCCATTCTAATTCATTCGTACGATCCATTCTAATTCATTCGTACGATCCATTCTAATTCATTCGCACAATCTATTCTAATTCATTCATATGATCCATTCTAATTCATTCGCACGAATGTATCCATTCTTATCCATTCGTACGATCCTGAATTAGAATGGATCGTACGAATGAATTAGAATGGATCATACGAATGAAATAGAATGAATTCGTACGATCCATTCGAATTCATTCGCACGATCCATTCTAATTCATTCATACGATCCATTCTAATTCATTCATACAATCCATTATAATTCTTTCACACGATCCATTCTAATTCATTCGTAGGATCCATTCTAATTCATTCGTACAATTTATTCTATTTCATTCGTACGATCCATTCTTACTCATTCGTATGATCCATTCTAATTTATTCGGACGAATGTATCCATTCTAATTTATTCGTATGATCCATTCTAATTCATTCGTACGATCCATTCTAATTCATTCGTACGATCCATTCTAATTCATTCATCCGATCCATTCTAATTCATTCGCACGAATGTATCCATTCTAATTCATTCGTACGATCCATTCTAATTCATTCGTACGATCCATTCTAATTCATTCGTACGATCCATTCTAATTCATTCGTACGATCCATACTAATTCATTCGCACGAATGTATCCATTCTAGTTCATTCGTACGATCCATTCTAATTCATTCGTACGATCCATTCTAATTCATTCGCACGATCCATTCTAATTCATTCGTACGATCCATTCTATTTCATTCATACGATCCATTCTAATTCATTCGTACGATCCATTCTAATTCATTCGCACAAATGTATCCATTCTAATTCATTCGTACGATCCATTCTAATTCATTCGTACGATCCATTCTAATTCATTCGCACGAATGTATCCATTCTAATTCATTCGTACGATCCATTCTAATTCATTCGTACGATCCATTCTAATTAATTCGTATGATCCATTCTAATTCATTCGTATGATCAATTCTAGTTCATTCGTTCTATCCATTCTAATTCATTCGTACGATCCATTCTAATTCATTCGCACGATCCATTCTAATTCATTCATACAATCCATTCTAATTCTTTCACACGATCCGTTCTAATTCATTCGTACGATCCATTCTAATTCATTCGTGCAATCCATTCTATTTCATTCGTACGATCCATTCTTACTCATTCGTACGATCCATTTCAATTCATTCACACGAATGTATCCATTCGTACGAATGAATTAGAATAGATTGTACGAATGAATTAGAATGGATCGTACGAATGAATTAGAATGGATCGTATGAATAAACTAGAATGGATCGTAAGAATGAATTAGAATGGATCGTGCGAATGAATTAGAATAGATCGTACGAATGAATTAGAATGGATCGTATGAATGAACTAGAATGGATACATTCGTGCGAATGAATTAGAATGGATCGTACGAATGAATTAGAATGGATCGTACGAATGAATTAGAATGGACCATACGAATGAGTAAGAATGGATCGTACGAATGAAATAGAATGGATTGTACGAATGAATTAGAATGGATCGTACGAATGAATTAGAATGGATCATGTGAAAGAATTAGAATGGATTGTATGAATGAATTAGAATGGATCATATGAATGAATTAGAATGGATCGTGCGAATGAATTCGAATGGATCGTACGAATGAATTACAATGGATCGTACGAATGAATTAGAATGGATACATTCGTGCGAATGAATTAGAATGGATACATTCGTGCGAAAGAATTAGAATAGATCGTATGAATGAATTAGAATGGATCCTATGAATGAATTAGAATGGATCGTGCGAATGAATTAGAATGGATCGTACGGATGAATTAGAATGGATCGTGCTAATGTATTAGAATTGATCGAACGAATGAATTAGCTTGGATCGTGCTAATGAATTAGAATGGATCCATTCGAATTCATTCGCACGATCCATTCTAATTCATTCATACGATCCATTCTAATTCATTCATACAATCCAATCTAATTCTTTCACACGATCCATTCTAATTTATTCGTACGATCCATTCTAATTCATTCGTAAGATCCATTCTAATTCATTCGTACGATCCATTCTAATTCATTCGTACGATCCATTCTAATTCATTCGTAAGATCCATTCTAATTCTTTCGTAAATTCATTCGTACGATCCATTCTAATTCATTCGCACGAATGTATCCATTCTAGTTCATTCGTACGATTCATTCGTACGATCCATTCTAATTCATTCGTACGATCCATTCTAATTCATTCGCACGATCCATTCTAATTCATTCGTACGATCCATTCTAATTCATTCATACGATCCATTCTAATTCATTCGTACGATCCATTCTAATTCATTCACACAAATGTATCCATTCTAATTCATTCGTACGATCCATTCTAATTCATTCGCACGATCCATTCTAATTCATTCGTACGATCCATTCTAATTCATTCGTACGATCCATTCTAATTCATTCGCACGATCCATTCTAATTCATTCGTACGATCCATTCTAATTCATTCATACGATCCATTCTAATTCATTCGTACGATCCATTCTAATTCATTCGCACAAATGTATCCATTCTAATTCATTCGTACGATCCATTCTAATTCATTCGCACGATCCATTCTAATTCATTCGTACGATCCATTCTAATTCATTCGCACGATCTGTTCTTATTCATTCGCACAATCCATTCTAATTCATTCGCACGAATGTATCCATTCTAATTCATTCGTACGATCCATTCTAATTCATTCGTATGATCCATTCTAATTCATTCATATGATCCATTCTAATTAATTCGTATGATCCATTCTAATTCATTCGTACGATCAATTCTAATTCATTCATACAATCCATTCTAATTCATTCGTACGATCCATTCTAATTCACTCATACGATCCATTCTAATACATTCATACAATCCATTCTAATTCATTTGCACGAATATATCCATTCTAATTCATTCGTACGATCCATTCTAATTCCTTCGTAAGATCCATTCTAATTCATTCGTACGATCTATTCTAATTCATTCGTACGATCCATTCTAATTCATTCGTACGATCCATTCTAATTCCTTCTTACGATCCATTTTAATTCATTCGTACGATCCATTCCAATTCATTCGTACAATCTATTCTAATTCATTCGTACGAATGGATACATTCGTGTGAATGAATTAGAATGGATCGTACGAATGAGTAAGAATGGATCGTACGAATGAAATAGAATGGATTGCACGAATGAATTAGAATGGATCGTACGAATGAATTAGAATGGATCGTGTGAAAGAATTAGAATGGATTGTATGAATGAATTAGAATGGATCGTACGAATGAATTAGAATGGATCGTACGAAGGAATTAGAATGGATCGTACGAAGGAATTAGAATGGATCGTACGAATGAATTAGAATAGATCGTACGAATGAATTAGAATGGATCGTACGAAGGAATTAGAATGGATCGTACGAATGCATTAGAATGGATATATTCGTGCAAATGAATTAGAATGGATCGTATGAATGTATTAGAATGGATCGTATGAGTGAATTAGAATAGATTTTGTGAATGAATTAGAACTGATCGTACGAATGAATTAGAATGGATACATTCGTGCGAATGAATTAGAATGGATTGTATGAATGAATTAGAATGGATCGTACGAATGAATTAGAATGGATCGTATGAGTGAATTAGAATGGATACAAAGGAATTAGAATGGATCGTACGAAGGAATTAGAATGGATCATACGAATGAAATAGAATGGATCGTACGAATGAATTAGAATGGATCGTACGAAGGAATTAGAATGGATCGTACGAAGGAATTAGAATGGATCGTACGAATGAATTAGAATGGATATATTCGTGCAAATGAATTAGAATGGATCGTATGAATAAATTAGAATGGATCGTATGAGTGAATTAGAACGGATAGTACGAATGAAGTAGAATGGATCGTATGAATGAATTAGAATGGATACATTCGTGCGAATGAATTAGAATAGATCGTATGAATGAATTAGAATAGATTGTGCGAATGAATTAGAATGGATCGTACGAATGAATTAGAATGGATACATTCGTGCGAATAAATTAGAATAGATTGTATAAATGAATTAGAATGGATCGTACGAATGAATTAGAATGGATCGTACGAATGAATTAGAATAGATTGCGCGAATGAATTAGAATGGATCGTACGAATGAATTAGAATGGATCGTACGAATGAATTAGAATGGATCGTACGAATGAATTAGGATGGATCGTACAAAGGAATTAGAATGGATCATACGAATGAATTAGAATGGATCGTATGATTGAATTAGAATGGATCATACGAATGAGTAAGAATGGATCGTTTGAATGAATTAGATTGGATCGTACGATCCATTCTAATTCATTAGCATGGATCATGCTAATGAATTAGAATGGAATATACGAATGAATTAGAATGGATCGTAGAATGAATCGTACGAATAAATTAGAATGAATTAGAATGGATCGTACGAATGAATTAGAATAGATCATAGGAATGAATTAGAATGGATCGTGCAAATGAATTAGAATGAATATATTCGTGCGAATGAATTAGAATGGATCTTGCGAATGAATTAGAATGGATCGTACGAATGAATTAGAATGGATATATTTGAAGGAATAAATTAGAATGGATCATACGAATAAATTAGAATGGATCGTACAAATGAATTAGGGTGGATAGTGCGAATGAATTAGAATCGATCGTACGAATGAATTAGAATGGATCCTACGAATGAATTAGAATGGATCATACGAATGAGTAAGAATGGATCGTACGAATGAATTAGAATGGATCGTTCGAATGAATTAGAATGGATCGTACGAATAAATTAGAATGGATGCATTCGTCCGAATGAATTAGAATGGATCATACGAATGAGTAAGAATGGATCGTACGAATGAAATAGAATAGATTGTACGAATGAATTAGAATGGATCCTACGAATGAATTAGAATGGATCGTGTGAAAGAATTAGAATGGATTGTATGAATGAATTAGAATGGATCGTATGAATGAATTAGAATGGATCGTGCGAATGAATTCGAATGGATCGTACGAATTCATTCTAATTCATTCGTACAATCCATTCTAATTCTTTCACACGATCCATTCTAATTCATTCGTACGTTCTATTCTAATTCATTAGCACGATCCATGCTAATTCATTCGTTCGATCAATTCTAATTCATTAGCACGAACCATTCTGAGTCATTCGTACGATCCATTCTAATTCATTCGCACGATCCATTCTAATTCATACATAGGATCCATTCTAATTCATTCATCCGATCTATTCTAATTCTTTCGCACGAATGTATCCATTCTAATTCATTCGCACGAATGTATCCATTCTAATTCATTCGTACGATCCATTCTAATTCATTCGTACGATCCATTCTAATTCATTCGTACGATCCATTCTAATTCATTCGCACAATCCATTCTATTTCATTCGTACGATCCATTCTTACTCATTCGTATGATCCATTAAGGATACATTCGTGCGAATGAATTAGAATAGATCATACGAATGAGTAAGAATGGATCGTACGAATGAAATAGAATCGATTGTGCGAATGAATTAGAATGGATCGTACGAATGAATTAGAATGGATCGTGTGAAAGAATTAGAATGGATTGTATGAATGAATTAGAATAGATCGTATGAATGAACTAGAATGGATCGTATGAATGAATTAGAATGGATCCTACGAATGAATTAGAATGGATCGTACGAATGAATTAGAATGGATACATTCGTGCGAATGAATTAGAATGGATACATTCGTGCGAAAGAATTAGAATAGATCGTATGAATGAATTAGAATGGATCCTATGAATGAATTAGAATGGATCGTGCGAATGAATTAGAATGGATCGTACGAATGAATTAGAATGGATCGTGCTAATGAATTAGAATTGATCGAACGAATGAATTAGAATGGATACATTCGTACGAATGAATTAGAATGGATCGGACGAATGAATTAGAATGGATCGTACGAATGAGTAAGAATGGATCATACGAATGAAATAGAATAGATCGTACGAATGAATTAGAATGGATCGTACGAAGGAATTAGAATGGATCGTACGAATGAATTAGAATGGATATATTCGTGCAAATGAATTAGAATGGATCATATGAATGTATTAGAATGGATCGTATGAGTGAATTAGAATGGATCGTACGAATGAATTAGAATGGATCGTATGAATGAATTAGAATGGATACATTCGTGTGAATGAATTAGAATGGATCGTATGAATGAATTAGAATAGATTTTGTGAATGAATTAGAACAGATCGTACGAATGAATTAAAATGGATACATTCGTGCGAATGAATTAGAATGGATTGTATGAATGAATTAGAATGGATCCTATGAATGAATTAGAATGGATCGTGCGAATGAATTAGAATGGATCGTACGAATGAATTAGAATGGATCGTACGAACGAATTAGAATGGATCTTACGAATGAATTACAATGGATCGTACGAATGAATTAGAATGGTTCGTACGAATGAATTAGAATGGATACATTCGTGCGAATGAATTAGAATGGATCGGACGAATGAATTAGAATGGATCGTACGAGTGAATTAGAATGGATCAAATGAATGAATTAGAATGGTTACATTCATGCGAATGAATTAGAATGGATCGTACGAATGGATTAGAATGGATACATTCGAGCGAATGAATTAGAACGGATCGTACGAATGAATTAGAATGGATCGTACGAATGGATTAGAATGGATCCTACGAATGGATTAGAATGGATACCTTTGTGCATATGAATTAGAATGGATCGTACGAATGAATTAGAATGGATACATTCGTGCGAATCAATTAGACTGGATCGTGCGAATCAATTAGACTGGATCGTGCGAATGAAAAAGAATAGATCATACGAATGAATTAGAATGGATCGTACGAATTAATTAGAATGGATACATTCGTGCGAATGAATTAGAATGGATTGTATGAATGAATTAGAATGGATCGTACGAATGAATTAGAATGGATCATACAAATTAATTAGAATGGATGATACAAATGAATTAAAATGGATCGTACGAATGAATTAGAATGGATCGTACGAATGAATTAGAATGGATACATTCGTGCGAATGAATTAGAATGGATTGTGCGAATGAATAAGAACAGATCGTACGAATTAATTAGAATGGATCGTACGAATGAATTAGAATGGATCGTGCGAATGAATTAGAATGGATTGTACGAATGAATTAGAATGGATCATACGAATAAATTAGAATGGATCCATTCTAATTCATTTGCACGAATATATCCATTCTAATTCATTCGTACGATCCATTCTAATTCCTTCGTATGAATGAATTAGAATAGATACATTTGTGCGAATGAATTAGAATGGATCGTACGAATGAATTAGAATGGATCGTATGAATGAATTAGAATAGATCGTACGAATGAATTAGAATGGATCGTACGAAGGAATTAGAATGGATTGTACGAATAAATTAGAATGGATACATTCGTCCGAATGAATTAGAATGGATCATACGAATGAGTAAGAATGGATCGTACGAATGAAATAGAATAGATTGTACGAATGAATTAGAATGGATCCTACGAATGAATTAGAATGGATCGTGTGAAAGAATTAGAATGGATTGTATCAATGAATTAGAATGGATCGTATGAATGAATTAGAATGGATCGTGCGAATGAATTCGAATGGATCGTACGAATTCATTCTAATTCATTCATACAATCCATTCTAATTATTTCACACGATCCATTCTAATTCATTCGTATGTTCCATTCTAATTCATTCGTATGATCCATTCTAATTTATTCGCACGATCCATTCTAATTCATTCATAGGATCCATTCTAATTCATTCATACGATCTATTCTAATTCTTTCGCACGAATGTATCCATTCTAATTCATTCGCACGAATGTATCCATTCTAATTCATTCGTACGATCCATTCTAATTCATTCGTACGATCCATTCTAATTCATTCGTATGGTCCATTCTAATTCATTCATACGATCTATTCTAATTCATTCATACAATCCATTCTAATTCTTTCACACGATCCATTCTAATTTATTCGTACGATCCATTCTAATTCATTCGCACAATCCATTCTATTTCATTCGTACGATCCATTCTTACTCATTCGTATGATCCATTCTAATTCATTCGCACGATCCATTCTAATTCATTCGTACGATCCATTCTAATTCATTCATACAATCCATTCTAATTCATTCGTACGATCCATTCTAATTCCTTCGTACGATCCATTCTAATTCATTCGTACGATCCATTCTAATTCATTCGTACAATCTATTCTAATTCATTCATACAATCCATTCTAATTCATTCGCACGATCCATTCTAATTCATTCATACGATCCAATCTATTCGAATGGATCATGCGATCCATTCGAATTCATTCGCACAATCCATTCTAATTCATTCATATGATCCATTCTAATTCATTCGTCCGATCCATTCTAATTCATTCGCACGAATGTATCCATTCTAATTCATTCGTACAATCCATTCTAATTCATTCGTAAGATCCATTCTAATTCATTCGTACGATCCATTCTAATTCATTCGGACGATCTATTCTAATTCATTCGCACGAATGTATCCATTCTAATTCATTCATATGATCCATTCTACTTCATTCGTACTATCTGTTCTAATTCACTCATACGATCCATTCTAATTCATTCGCACGATCCATTCTAATTCATTCGTACGATCCATTCTAGTTCATTCGAACGATCCATTCTAATTCATTCGTATGATCCATTCTAATTAATTCGTCTGATCCATTCTAATTCATTCGTACGATCCATTCTAATTAATTCATACAATCCATTCTAATTCATTCGCACGAATGTATCAATTCTAATTAATTCGTACGATCCATTCTAATTCATTCGTATGATCTATTCTTATTCATTCGCACAATCTAGTCTAATTGATTCGCACGATCCATTCTAATTCATTCGCACGAATGTATCCATTATAATTCATTCGTACGATCCATTCTAATTCATTAATATGATCCATTCTAATTCATTCGTACGATCCATTCTAATTCATATGCACAAAGGTATCCATTCTAATTCATTCGCACGAAAGAATTAGAATGGATTGTATGAAAGAATTAGAATGGATCGTGCGAATGAATTAGAATGGATCGTACGAAGGAATTAGAATGGATCGTACGAATGAGTAAGAATGGATCGTACAAATGAATTAGAATGGATCGTACGAATAAATTAGAATGGATACATTCATCCGAATGAATTAGAATGGATCATACGAATGAGTAAGAATGGATCGTACGAATGAAATAGAATAGATTGTACGAATGAATTAGAATGGATCGTGCGAATGAATTAGAATGGATCGTACGAATGAATTAGAATGCATCGTACGAATGAATTAGAATGGATCGGGCGAATGAATTAGAATGGATCATATTAATGAATTAGAATGGATCGTACGAATGAATTAGAATGGATACATTCGTGCGAATGAATTAGACTGGATCGTGCGAATCCATTAGACTGGATCTTGCAAATGAATAAGAATGGATCATACGAATGAATTAGAATGGATCGTACGGATTAATTAGAATGGATACATTCGTGCGAATGAATTAGAATGGATTGTATGAACGAATTAGAATGGATCGTACGAATGAATTAGAATGGATCATACGAATTAATTAGAATGGATCGTACGAATAAATTAGAATGGATCGTACGAATGAACTAGAATGGATCGTACGAATAAACTAGAATGGATACATTCGTGCGAATGAATTAGAATGGATCGTACGAATGAATTAGAATGGATACATTCGTGCGAATGAATTAGACTAGATCGTGCGAATCCATTAGACTGGATCGTGCGAATGAATAAGAATGGATCATACGAATGAATTAGAATGGATCGTATGGATTAATTAGAATGGATACATTCGTGCGAATGAATTAGAATGGATTGTATGAATAAATTAGAATGGATCGTACGAATGAATTAGAATGGATCATACGAATTAATTAGAATGGATCGTACGAATGAATTAGAATGGATCGTACGAATGACCTAGAATGGATCGTACGAATGAACTAGAATAGATATATTCGTGCGAATGAATTAGAATGGATCGTAGGAATGAATTAGAATGGATCGTACGATTCATTCTAATTCATTCGTACGATCCATTCTAATACATTCGTACGATTCATGCTAATTCATTCGAACGATCCATTCTAATTCATTCGTACGATCCATTCTTATTCATTCATACGATCCATTCTAATTCATTCGCACAGTCCATTCTAATTCATTCGTACAATCCATTCTAATTCATTCGTATGATCCATTCTAACTCATTCAGTGGATCCATTCTAATTCATTCGTACGATCCATTCTAATTCATTCCCACGATCCATTCTAATTTATTCGTACGATCCATTCTAATTCATTCGTACGATCTATTCTAATTCATTCGCACGAATGTAACCATTGTAATTCATTCATACGATTCATTCTAATTCATTCGTATGAGCTATTCTAATTCATTCGTACGATCCATTCTAATTCATTCGTACGATCCATTGTAATTCATTCATACAATCCATTTAGATTCATTCGCACAATTATATCCATTCAAATTCATTCGTACGATCCAGTCTAATTCATTCGTACGATCCATTCTAATTCATTCGCACGAATATATCCATTCTAATTCTTTCGTACGATGCATTCTAATTCATTCGTACGATCCATTCTAATTCATTCGTACGATCCATTCTAATTCATTCGCACGAATGTATCCATTCTAATTCATTCGTACAATCCATTCTATTTCATTCGTACAATCCATTCTTACTCATTCGTATGATCCATTCTAATTCATTCGTATGATCCATTCTAATTCATTCGTACGATCCATTCTAATTCATTCGCACGATCCATTCTAATTCATTCATATGATCCATTCTAATTCATTCATACAATCCATTCTAATCCTTTCACACGATCCATTCTAATTCATTCGTACGATCCATTCTATTTCATTCGTACGATCCATTCTTACTCATTCGTATGATCCATTCTAATTCATTCATATGATCCATTCTAATTCATTCGTACGATCCATTCTAATTCATTCGTACGATCCATTCTAATTCATTCGTACGATCCATTCTAATTCATTCGTACGATCCATTCTAATTCATTCGCACGATCCATTCTAATTCATTTATAGGATCCATTCTAATTCATTCATACGATCTATTCTAATTCTTTCTCACGAATGTATCCATTCTAATTCATTCGCACGAATGTATCCATTCTAATTCATTCGTACGATCCATTCTAATTCATTCGTACGATCCATTCTAATTCATTCGTACGATCCATTCTAATTCATTCATACGATCCATTCAAATTCATTCGCACGATCCATTCTAATTTATTCGTACAATCCATTCTATTTCATTCGTACGATCCATTCTTACTCATTCGTATGATCCATTCTAATTCATTCGCACGAATGTATCCATTCTAATCCATTCGTACGATCCATTCTAATCCATTCGTACGATCCATTCTAATTCATTCGAATGAATGTAACCATTCTAATTCATTCATTTGATCCATTCTAATTCATTCGTACGATCCATTCTAATTCATTCGTCCGATCCATTCTAATTCATTCGCACGAATGTATCCATTCTAAACCATACATACGATCCATTCTAATTTATTCGTACGATCCATTCTAATTCATTCGTAAGATCCATTCTAATTCATTCGTACGATCCATTCTAATTCATTTGTACGATCCATTCTAATTCATTCGTAAGATCCATTCTAATTCATTCGTACGATCCATTCTAATTCATTCATACGATCCATTCTAATTCATTCGCACGAATGTATCCATTCTAGTTCATTCGTACGATCCATTCTAATTCATTCGAACGATCCATTCTAATTCATTCGCACGATCCATTCTAATTCATTCGTACGATCCATTCTAATTCATTCATACGATCCATTCTAATTCATTCGTACGATCCATTCTAATTCATTCATACGATCCATGCTAATTCATTCGTTCGATCAATTCTAATTCATTAGCACGATCCATTCTAATTCATTCGTACGATCCATTCTAATTCATTCGCACGATCCATTCTAATTCATTCATAGGATCCATTCTAATTCATTCATACAATCTATTCTAATTCTTTCGCACGAATGTATCCATTCTAATTCATTCGCATGAATGTATCCATTCTAATTCATTCGTACGATCCATTCGAATTCATTCGTACGATCCATTCTAATTCATTCGCACAATCTATTCTAATTCATTCATACGATCCATTCTAATTCATTCGCACGAATGTATCCATTCGAATTCATTCATACGATCCATTCTACTTTATTCGTACGATCCATTCTAATTCATTCGCATAAATGTAACTATTCTAATTCATTCATTTGATCCATTCTAATTCATTCGTACGATCCATTCTAATTCATTCGTCCGATCCATTCTTACTCATTCGTATGATCAATTCTAATTCATTCGCACGAATGTATCCATTCTAATTCATTCGTACGATCCTGAATTAGAATGGATCGTACGAATGAATTAGAATGGATACCTTTGTGCATATGAATTAGAATGGATCGTACGAATGAAATAGAATGAATTCGTACGATCCATTAGAATTCATTCGCACGATCCATTCTAATTCATTCATACGATCCATTCTAATTCATTCATACAATCCATTCTAATTTTTTCACACGATCCATTCTAATTCATTCGTAGGATCCATTCTAATTCATTCGTATAATCTATTCTATTTCATTCGTACGATCCATTCTTACTCATTCGTATGATCCATTCTAATTTATTCGGACGAATGTATCCATTCTAATTCATTCGTACGATCCATTCTAATTCATTCGTACGATCCATTCTAATTCATTCGTACGATCCATTCTAATTCATTCGTCCGATCCATTCTAATTCATTCGCACGAATGTATCCATTCTAATTCATTCGTACGATCCATTCTAATTCATTCGTACGATCCATTCTAATTCATTCGTACGATCCATACTAATTCATTCGCACGAATGTAGCCATTCTAGTTCATTCGTACGATCCATTCTAATTCATTCGTACGATCCATTCTAATTCATTCGCACGATCCATTCTAATTCATTCGTACGATCCATTCTATTTCATTAATACGATCCATTCTAATTCATTCGTACGATCCATTCTAATTCATTCGCACAAATGTATCCATTCTAATTCATTCGTACGATCCATTCTAATTCATTCGCACGAATGTATCCATTCTAATTCATTCGTACGATCCATTCTAATTCATTCGTATGATCCATTCTAATTAATTCGTATGATCCATTCTAATTCATTCATATGATCAATTCTAGTTCATTCGTTCGATCCATTCTAATTCATTCGTACGATCCATTCTAATTCATTCGCACGATCCATTCTAATTCATTCATACAATCCATTCTAATTCTTTCACACGATCCGTTCTAATTCATTCGTACGATCCATTCTAATTTATTCGTGCAATCTATTCTATTTCATTCGTACGATCCATTCTTACTCATTCGTACGATCCATTCTAATTCATTCACACGAATGTATCCATTCGTACGAATGAATTAGAATAGATTGTACGAATGAATTAGAATGGATCGTACGAATGAATTAGAATGGATCGTATGAATAAATTAGAATGGATCGTACGAATGAATTAGAATGGATCTTGCGAATGAATTAGAATGGATCGTACGAATGAATTAGAATGGATCGTACGAATGAACTAGAGTGGATACATTCGTGCGAATGAATTAGAATGGATCGTACTAATGAATTAGAATGGATCGTACGAATGAATTAGAATGGACCATACGAATGAGTAAGAATGGATCGTACGAATGAAATAGAATGGATTGTACAAATGAATTAGAATGGATCGTACGAATGAATTAGAATGGATCGTGTGAAAGAATTAGAATGGATTGTATGAATGAATTAGAATGGATCATATGAATGAATTAGAATGGATCGTGCGAATGAATTCGAATGGATCGTACGAATGAATTAGAATGGATCGTACGAATGAATTAGAATGGATACATTCGTGCGAATGAATTAGAATGGATACATTCGTGCGAAAGAATTAGAATAGATCGTATGAATGAATTAGAATGGATCCTATGAATGAATTAGAATGGATCGTGCGAATGAATTAGAATGGATCGTACGAATGAATTAGAATGGATCGTGCTAATGAATTAAAATTGATCGAACGAATGAATTAGCTTGGATCGTGCTAATGAATAAGAATGGAATGTACGAATGAATTAGAATGGATCGTGTGATAGAATTAGAATGGATTGTATGAATGAATTAGAATGAATTCGTACGATCCATTCGAATTCATTTGCACGATCCATTCTAATTCATTCATACGATCCATTCTAATTCATTCATACAATCCAATCTAATTCTTTCACACGATCCATTCTAATTTATTCGTACGATCCATTCTAATTCATTCGTAAGATCCATTCTAATTCATTCGTACGATCCATTCTAATTCATTCGTACGATCCATTCTAATTCATTCGTAAGATTCATTCTAATTCATTCGTAAATTCATTCGTACGATCCATTCTAATTCATTCGCACGAATGTATCCATTGTAGTTCATTCGTACGATTCATTCGTACGATCCATTCTAATTCATTCGTACGATCCATTCTAATTCATTTGCACGATCCATTCTAATTCATTCGTACGATCCATTTTAATTCATTCATACGATCCATTCTAATTCATTCGTACGATCCATTCTAATTCATTCACACAAATGTATCCATTCTAATTCATTCGTACGATCCATTCTAATTCATTCGCACGATCCATTCTAATTCATTCGTACGATCCATTCTAATTCATTCGTACGATCCATTCTAATTCATTCGCACGATCCATTCTAATTCATTCGTATGATCCATTCTAATTCATTCATACGATCCATTCTAATTCATTCGTACGATCCATTCTAATTCATTCGCACAAATGTATCCATTCTAATTCATTCGTACGATCCATTCTAATTCATTCGTACGATCCATTCTAATTCATTCGTACGATCCATTCTAATTCATTCGCACAATCTGTTCTTATTCATTCGCACAATCCATTCTAATTCATTCGCACAAATGTATCCATTCTAATTCATTCGTACGATCCATTCTAATTCATTCGTACGAATGAAATAGAATGGATTGCACGAATGAATTAGAATGGATCGTACGAATGAATTAGAATGGATCGTGTGAAAGAATTAGAATGGATTGTATGAATGAATTAGAATGGATCGTATGAATGAATTAGAATGGATCGTGCGAATGAATTCGAATGGATCGTACGAATTCATTCTAATTCATTCATACAATCCATTCTAATTATTTCACACGATCCATTCTAATTCATTCGTACGTTCCATTCTAATTCATTAGCACGATCCATGCTAATTCATTCGTTCGATCAATTCTAATTCATTAGCACGATCCATTCTAATTCATTCGTATGATCCATTCTAATTTATTCGCACGATCCATTCTAATTCATTCATAGGATCCATTCTAATTCATTTATACGATCTATTCTAATTCTTTCGCACGAATGTATCCATTCTAATTCATTCGCACGAATGTATCCATTCTAATTAATTCGTAAGATCCATTCTAATTCATTCGTACGATCCATTCTAATTCATTCATACGATCTATTCTAATTCATTCATACAATCCATTCTAATTCTTTCACACGATCCGTTCTAATTCATTCGTACGATCCATTCTAATTCATTCGCACAATCCATTCTATTTCATTCGTACGATCCATTCTTACTCATTCGTATGATCCATTCTAATTCATTCGCACGATCCATTCTCATTCATTCGTACGATCCATTCTAATTCATTCATACAATCCATTCTAATTCATTCGTACGATCCATTCTAATTCCTTCGTACGATCCATTCTAATTCATTCGTACGATCCATTCTAATTCATTCGTACAATCTATTCTAATTCATTCATACAATCCATTCTAATTCATTCATACGATCCATTCTATTCGAATGGATCATGCGATCCATTCGAATTCATTCGCACAATCCATTCAAATTCATTCATATGATCCATTCTAATTCATTCGTCCGATCCATTCTAATTCATTCGCACGAATGTATCCATTCTAATTCATTCGTACGATCCATTCTAATTCATTCGTAAGATCCATTCTAATTCATTCGTACGATCCATTCTAATTCATTCGTACTATCTATTCTAATTCATTCGCACGAATGTATCCATTCTAATTCATTCATACGATCCATTCTACTTAATTCGTACTATCTGTTCTAATTCACTCATACGATCCATTCTAATTCATTCGCACGATCCATTCTAATTCATTCGTACGATCCATTCTAGTTCATTCGTACGATCCATTCTAATCCATTCGTATGATCCTTTCTAATTAATTCGTATGATCCTTTCTAATTCATTCGTACGATCCATTCTAATTCATTCATACAATCCATTCTAATTCATTCACATGAATGTATCCATTCTAATTAATTCGTACGATCCATTCTAATTCATTCGTATGATCTATTCTTATTCTTTCGCACAATCCAGTCTAATTGATTCGCACGATCCATTCTAATTCATTCGCACGAATGTATCCATTATAATTCATTCGTACGATCCATTCTAATTCATTAATATGATCCATTCTAATTCATTCGTACGATCCATTCTAATTCATATGCACAAAGGTATCCATTCTAATTCATTCGCACGAAAGAATTAGAATGGATTGTATGAAAGAATTAGTATGGATCGTGCGAATGAATTAGAATGGATCGTACGAAGGAATTAGAATGGATCGTACGAAGGAATTAGAATGGATCGTACGAATGAGTAAGAATGGATCGTACGAATGAATTAGAATGGATTGTACGAATAAATTAGAATGGATACATTCATCCGAATGAATTAGAATGGATCATACGAATGAGTAAGAATGGATCGTACGAATGAAACAGAATAGATTGTACGAATGAATTAGAATGGATCGTGCGAATGAATTAGAATGGATCGTACGAATGAATTAGAATGCATCGTACGAATGAATTAGAATGGATCGTGCGAATGAATTAGAATGGATCATATTAATGAATTAGAATGGATCGTACGAATGAATTAGAATGGATACATTCGTGCGAATGAATTAGACTGGATCGTGCAAATCCATTAGACTGGATCGTGCGAATGAATAAGAATGGATCATACGAATGAATTAGAATGGATCGTACGGATTAATTAGAATGGATACATTCGTGCGAATGAATTAGAATGGATTGTATGAATGAATTAGAATGGATCGTACGAATGAATTAGAATGGATCATACGAATTAATTAGAATGGATCGTACAAATGAATTAGAATGGATCGTACGAATGAACTAGAATGGATCGTACGAATGAACTAGAATGGATACATTCGTGCGAATGAATTAGAATGGATCGTACGAATGAATTAGAATGGATCGTACGATTCATTCTAATTCATTCGTACGATCCATTCTAATACATTCGTACGATTCATGCTAATTCATTCGCACGATCCATTCTAATTCATTCGTACGATCCATTCTTATTCATTCATACGATCCATTCTAATTCATTCGCACAATCTATTCTAATTCATTCGTACAATCCATTCTAATTCATTCGTATGATCCATTCTAACTCATTCAGTGGATCCATTCTAATTCATTCATACGATCCATTCTAATTCATTCCCACGATCCATTCTAATTTATTCGTACGATCCATTCTAATTCATTCGTACGATCTATTCTAATTCATTCGCACGAATGTAACCATTCTAATTCATTCATACGATTCATTCTAATTCATTCGTATGAGCTATTCTAATTCATTCGTACGATCCATTCTAATTCATTCGTACGATCCATTGTAATTCATTCATACAATCCATTTAGATTCATTCGCATAATTGTATCCATTCAAATTCGTTCGTACGATCCAGTCTAATTCATTCGTACGATCCATTCTAATTCATTCGCACGAATATATCCATTCTAATTCTTTCGTATGATGCATTCTAATTCATTCGTACGATCCATTCTAATTCATTCGTACGATCCATTCTAATTCATTCGCACGAATGTATCCATTCTAATTCATTCGTACAATCCATTCTATTTCATTCGTACGATCCATTCTTACTTATTCGTATGATCCATTGTAATTCATTCGTATGATCCATTCTAATTCATTCGTACGATCCATTCTAACTCATTCGTACAATCCATTCTATTTCATTCGTACGATCCATTCTTACTCATTCGTATGATCCATTCTAATTCATTCGTAAGATCCATTCTAATTCATTCGTACGATCCATTCTAATTCATTCGTACGATCCATTCTAATTCATTCGTACGATCCATTCTAATTCATTCGCACGATCCATTCTAATTCATTCATAGGATCCATTCTAATTCATTCATAAGATCTATTCTAATTCTTTCTCACGAATGTATCCATTCTAATTCATTCGCTCGAATGTATCCATTCTAATTCATTCGTACGATCCATTCTAATTCATTCGTACGATCCATTCTAATTCATTCGTACGATCCATTCTAATTCATTCGTACGATCCATTCAAATTCATTCGCACGATCCATTCAAATTCATTCGTACAATCCATTCTATTTCATTCGTACGATCCATTCTTACTCATTCGTATGATCCATTCTAATTCATTCGCACGAATGTATCCATTCTAATCCATTCGTACGATCCATTCTAATCCATTCGTACGATCCATTCTAATTCATTCGAATGAATGTAACCATTCTAATTCATTCATTTGATCCATTCTAATTCATTCGTACGATCCATTCTAATTCATTCATCCGATCCATTCTAATTCATTCGCACGAATGTATCCATTCTAAACCATTCATACGATCCATTCTAATTTATTCGTACGATCCATTCTAATTCATTCGTAAGATCCATTCTAATTCATTTGTACGATCCATTCTAATTCATTCGTACGATCCATTCTAATTCATTCGTAAGATCCATTCTAATTCATTCATACGATCCATTCTAATTCATTCGTATGATCCATTCTAATTCATTCGCACGAATGTATCCATTCTAGTTCATTCGTACGATCCATTCTAATTCATTCGTACGATCCATTCTAATTCATTCGCACGATCCATTCTAGTTCATTCGTACGATCCATTCTAATTCATTCATACGATCCATTCTAATTCATTCGTACGATCCATTCTAATTCATTCATACGATCCATGCTAATTCATTCGTTCGATCAATTCTAATTCATTAGCACGTTCCATTCTAATTCATTCGTACGATCCATTCTAATTCATTCGCACGATCCATTCTAATTCATTCATAGGATCCATTCTAATTCATTCATACGATCTATTCTAATTCTTTCGCACGAATGTATCCATTCTAATTCATTCGCACGAATGTATCCATTCTAATTCATTCGTACGATCCATTCTAATTCATTCGTACGATCCATTCTAATTCATTCGCACAATCTATTCTAATTCATTCATATGATCCATTCTAATTCATTCGCACGAATGTATCCATTCTTATCCATTCGTACGATCCTGAATTAGAATGGATCGTACGAATGAATTAGAATGGATCATACGAATGAAATAGAATGAATTCGTACGATCCATTCGAATTCATTCGCACGATCCATTCTAATTCATTCATACGATCCATTCTAATTCATTCATACAATCCATTATAATTCTTTCACACGATCCATTCTAATTCATTCGTAGGATCCATTCTAATTCATTCGTACAATTTATTCTATTTCATTCGTACGATCCATTCTTACTCATTCGTATGATCCATTCTAATTTATTCGGACGAATGTATCCATTCTAATTTATTCGTATGATCCATTCTAATTCATTCGTACGATCCATTCTAATTCATTCGTACGATCCATTCTAATTCATTCATCCGATCCATTCTAATTCATTCGCACGAATGTATCCATTCTAATTCATTCGTACGATCCATTCTAATTCATTCGTACGATCCATTCTAATTCATTCGTACGATCCATTCTAATTCATTCGTACGATCCATACTAATTCATTCGCACGAATGTATCCATTCTGGTTCATTCGTACGATCCATTCTAATTCATTCGTACGATCCATTCTAATTCATTCGCACGATCCATTCTAATTCATTCGTACGATCCATTCTATTTCATTCATACGATCCATTCTAATTCATTCGTACGATCCATTCTAATTCATTCGCACAAATGTATCCATTCTAATTCATTCGTACGATCCATTCTAATTCATTCGTACGATCCATTCTAATTCATTCGCACGAATGTATCCATTCTAATTCATTCGTACGATCCATTCTAATTCATTCGTACGATCCATTCTAATTAATTCGTATGATCCATTCTAATTCATTCGTATGATCAATTCTAGTTCATTCGTTCTATCCATTCTAATTCATTCGTACGATCCATTCTAATTCATTCGCACGATCCATTCTAATTCATTCATACAATCCATTCTAATTCTTTCACACGATCCGTTCTAATTCATTCGTACGATCCATTCTAATTCATTCGTGCAATCCATTCTATTTCATTCGTACGATCCATTCTTACTCATTCGTACGATCCATTTCAATTCATTCACACGAATGTATCCATTCGTACGAATGAATTAGAATAGATTGTACGAATGAATTAGAATGGATCGTACGAATGAATTAGAATGGATCGTATGAATAAACTAGAATGGATCGTAAGAATGAATTAGAATGGATCGTGCGAATGAATTAGAATAGATCGTACGAATGAATTAGAATGGATCGTATGAATGAACTAGAATGGATACATTCGTGCGAATGAATTAGAATGGATCGTACGAATGAATTAGAATGGATCGTACGAATGAATTAGAATGGACCATACGAATGAGTAAGAATGGATCGTACGAATGAAATAGAATGGATTGTACGAATGAATTAGAATGGATCGTACGAATGAATTAGAATGGATCATGTGAAAGAATTAGAATGGATTGTATGAATGAATTAGAATGGATCATATGAATGAATTAGAATGGATCGTGCGAATGAATTCGAATGGATCGTACGAATGAATTACAATGGATCGTACGAATGAATTAGAATGGATACATTCGTGCGAATGAATTAGAATGGATACATTCGTGCGAAAGAATTAGAATAGATCGTATGAATGAATTAGAATGGATCCTATGAATGAATTAGAATGGATCGTGCGAATGAATTAGAATGGATCGTACGGATGAATTAGAATGGATCGTGCTAATGTATTAGAATTGATCGAACGAATGAATTAGCTTGGATCGTGCTAATGAATTAGAATGGATCCATTCGAATTCATTCGCACGATCCATTCTAATTCATTCATACGATCCATTCTAATTCATTCATACAATCCAATCTAATTCTTTCACACGATCCATTCTAATTTATTCGTACGATCCATTCTAATTCATTCGTAAGATCCATTCTAATTCATTCGTACGATCCATTCTAATTCATTCGTACGATCCATTCTAATTCATTCGTAAGATCCATTCTAATTCTTTCGTAAATTCATTCGTACGATCCATTCTAATTCATTCGCACGAATGTATCCATTCTAGTTCATTCGTACGATTCATTCGTACGATCCATTCTAATTCATTCGTACGATCCATTCTAATTCATTCGCACGATCCATTCTAATTCATTCGTACGATCCATTCTAATTCATTCATACGATCCATTCTAATTCATTCGTACGATCCATTCTAATTCATTCACACAAATGTATCCATTCTAATTCATTCGTACGATCCATTCTAATTCATTCGCACGATCCATTCTAATTCATTCGTACGATCCATTCTAATTCATTCGTACGATCCATTCTAATTCATTCGCACGATCCATTCTAATTCATTCGTACGATCCATTCTAATTCATTCATACGATCCATTCTAATTCATTCGTACGATCCATTCTAATTCATTCGCACAAATGTATCCATTCTAATTCATTCGTACGATCCATTCTAATTCATTCGCACGATCCATTCTAATTCATTCGTACGATCCATTCTAATTCATTCGCACGATCTGTTCTTATTCATTCGCACAATCCATTCTAATTCATTCGCACGAATGTATCCATTCTAATTCATTCGTACGATCCATTCTAATTCATTCGTATGATCCATTCTAATTCATTCATATGATCCATTCTAATTAATTCGTATGATCCATTCTAATTCATTCGTACGATCAATTCTAATTCATTCATACAATCCATTCTAATTCATTCGTACGATCCATTCTAATTCACTCATACGATCCATTCTAATACATTCATACGATCCATTCTAATTCATTTGCACGAATATATCCATTCTAATTCATTCGTACGATCCATTCTAATTCCTTCGTAAGATCCATTCTAATTCATTCGTACGATCTATTCTAATTCATTCGTACGATCCATTCTAATTCATTCGTACGATCCATTCTAATTCCTTCTTACGATCCATTTTAATTCATTCGTACGATCCATTCCAATTCATTCGTACAATCTATTCTAATTCATTCGTACGAATGGATACATTCGTGTGAATGAATTAGAATGGATCGTACGAATGAGTAAGAATGGATCGTACGAATGAAATAGAATGGATTGCACGAATGAATTAGAATGGATCGTACGAATGAATTAGAATGGATCGTGTGAAAGAATTAGAATGGATTGTATGAATGAATTAGAATGGATCGTACGAATGAATTAGAATGGATCGTACGAAGGAATTAGAATGGATCGTACGAAGGAATTAGAATGGATCGTACGAATGAATTAGAATAGATCGTACGAATGAATTAGAATGGATCGTACGAAGGAATTAGAATGGATCGTACGAATGCATTAGAATGGATATATTCGTGCAAATGAATTAGAATGGATCGTATGAATGTATTAGAATGGATCGTATGAGTGAATTAGAATAGATTTTGTGAATGAATTAGAACTGATCGTACGAATGAATTAGAATGGATACATTCGTGCGAATGAATTAGAATGGATTGTATGAATGAATTAGAATGGATCGTACGAATGAATTAGAATGGATCGTATGAGTGAATTAGAATGGATACAAAGGAATTAGAATGGATCGTACGAAGGAATTAGAATGGATCATACGAATGAAATAGAATGGATCGTACGAATGAATTAGAATGGATCGTACGAAGGAATTAGAATGGATCGTACGAAGGAATTAGAATGGATCGTACGAATGAATTAGAATGGATATATTCGTGCAAATGAATTAGAATGGATCGTATGAATAAATTAGAATGGATCGTATGAGTGAATTAGAACGGATAGTACGAATGAAGTAGAATGGATCGTATGAATGAATTAGAATGGATACATTCGTGCGAATGAATTAGAATAGATCGTATGAATGAATTAGAATAGATTGTGCGAATGAATTAGAATGGATCGTACGAATGAATTAGAATGGATACATTCGTGCGAATAAATTAGAATAGATTGTATAAATGAATTAGAATGGATCGTACGAATGAATTAGAATGGATCGTACGAATGAATTAGAATAGATTGCGCGAATGAATTAGAATGGATCGTACGAATGAATTAGAATGGATCGTACGAATGAATTAGAATGGATCGTACGAATGAATTAGGATGGATCGTACAAAGGAATTAGAATGGATCATACGAATGAATTAGAATGGATCGTATGATTGAATTAGAATGGATCATACGAATGAGTAAGAATGGATCGTTTGAATGAATTAGATTGGATCGTACGATCCATTCTAATTCATTAGCATGGATCATGCTAATGAATTAGAATGGAATATACGAATGAATTAGAATGGATCGTAGAATGAATCGTACGAATAAATTAGAATGAATTAGAATGGATCGTACGAATGAATTAGAATAGATCATAGGAATGAATTAGAATGGATCGTGCAAATGAATTAGAATGAATATATTCGTGCGAATGAATTAGAATGGATCTTGCGAATGAATTAGAATGGATCGTACGAATGAATTAGAATGGATATATTTGAAGGAATAAATTAGAATGGATCATACGAATAAATTAGAATGGATCGTACAAATGAATTAGGGTGGATAGTGCGAATGAATTAGAATCGATCGTACGAATGAATTAGAATGGATCCTACGAATGAATTAGAATGGATCATACGAATGAGTAAGAATGGATCGTACGAATGAATTAGAATGGATCGTTCAAATGAATTAGAATGGATCGTACGAATAAATTAGAATGGATGCATTCGTCCGAATGAATTAGAATGGATCATACGAATGAGTAAGAATGGATCGTACGAATGAAATAGAATAGATTGTACGAATGAATTAGAATGGATCCTACGAATGAATTAGAATGGATCGTGTGAAAGAATTAGAATGGATTGTATGAATGAATTAGAATGGATCGTATGAATGAATTAGAATGGATCGTGCGAATGAATTCGAATGGATCGTACGAATTCATTCTAATTCATTCGTACAATCCATTCTAATTCTTTCACACGATCCATTCTAATTCATTCGTACGTTCTATTCTAATTCATTAGCACGATCCATGCTAATTCATTCGTTCGATCAATTCTAATTCATTAGCACGAACCATTCTGAGTCATTCGTACGATCCATTCTAATTCATTCGCACGATCCATTCTAATTCATACATAGGATCCATTCTAATTCATTCATCCGATCTATTCTAATTCTTTCGCACGAATGTATCCATTCTAATTCATTCGCACGAATGTATCCATTCTAATTCATTCGTACGATCCATTCTAATTCATTCGTACGATCCATTCTAATTCATTCGTACGATCCATTCTAATTCATTCGCACAATCCATTCTATTTCATTCGTACGATCCATTCTTACTCATTCGTATGATCCATTAAGGATACATTCGTGCGAATGAATTAGAATAGATCATACGAATGAGTAAGAATGGATCGTACGAATGAAATAGAATCGATTGTGCGAATGAATTAGAATGGATCGTACGAATGAATTAGAATGGATCGTGTGAAAGAATTAGAATGGATTGTATGAATGAATTAGAATAGATCGTATGAATGAACTAGAATGGATCGTATGAATGAATTAGAATGGATCCTACGAATGAATTAGAATGGATCGTACGAATGAATTAGAATGGATACATTCGTGCGAATGAATTAGAATGGATACATTCGTGCGAAAGAATTAGAATAGATCGTATGAATGAATTAGAATGGATCCTATGAATGAATTAGAATGGATCGTGCGAATGAATTAGAATGGATCGTACGAATGAATTAGAATGGATCGTGCTAATGAATTAGAATTGATCGAACGAATGAATTAGAATGGATACATTCGTACGAATGAATTAGAATGGATCGGACGAATGAATTAGAATGGATCGTACGAATGAGTAAGAATGGATCATACGAATGAAATAGAATAGATCGTACGAATGAATTAGAATGGATCGTACGAAGGAATTAGAATGGATCGTACGAATGAATTAGAATGGATATATTCGTGCAAATGAATTAGAATGGATCATATGAATGTATTAGAATGGATCGTATGAGTGAATTAGAATGGATCGTACGAATGAATTAGAATGGATCGTATGAATGAATTAGAATGGATACATTCGTGTGAATGAATTAGAATGGATCGTATGAATGAATTAGAATAGATTTTGTGAATGAATTAGAACAGATCGTACGAATGAATTAAAATGGATACATTCGTGCGAATGAATTAGAATGGATTGTATGAATGAATTAGAATGGATCCTATGAATGAATTAGAATGGATCGTGCGAATGAATTAGAATGGATCGTACGAATGAATTAGAATGGATCGTACGAATGAATTAGAATGGATCTTACGAATGAATTACAATGGATCGTACGAATGAATTAGAATGGTTCGTACGAATGAATTAGAATGGATACATTCGTGCGAATGAATTAGAATGGATCGGACGAATGAATTAGAATGGATCGTACGAGTGAATTAGAATGGATCAAATGAATGAATTAGAATGGTTACATTCATGCGAATGAATTAGAATGGATCGTACGAATGGATTAGAATGGATACATTCGAGCGAATGAATTAGAACGGATCGTACGAATGAATTAGAATGGATCGTACGAATGGATTAGAATGGATCCTACGAATGGATTAGAATGGATACCTTTGTGCATATGAATTAGAATGGATCGTACGAATGAATTAGAATGGATACATTCGTGCGAATCAATTAGACTGGATCGTGCGAATCAATTAGACTGGATCGTGCGAATGAAAAAGAATAGATCATACGAATGAATTAGAATGGATCGTACGAATTAATTAGAATGGATACATTCGTGCGAATGAATTAGAATGGATTGTATGAATGAATTAGAATGGATCGTACGAATGAATTAGAATGGATCATACAAATTAATTAGAATGGATGATACAAATGAATTAAAATGGATCGTACGAATGAATTAGAATGGATCGTACGAATGAATTAGAATGGATACATTCGTGCGAATGAATTAGAATGGATTGTGCGAATGAATAAGAACAGATCGTACGAATTAATTAGAATGGATCGTACGAATGAATTAGAATGGATCGTGCGAATGAATTAGAATGGATTGTACGAATGAATTAGAATGGATCATACGAATAAATTAGAATGGATCCATTCTAATTCATTTGCACGAATATATCCATTCTAATTCATTCGTACGATCCATTCTAATTCCTTCGTATGAATGAATTAGAATAGATACATTTGTGCGAATGAATTAGAATGGATCGTACGAATGAATTAGAATGGATCGTATGAATGAATTAGAATAGATCGTACGAATGAATTAGAATGGATCGTACGAAGGAATTAGAATGGATTGTACGAATAAATTAGAATGGATACATTCGTCCGAATGAATTAGAATGGATCATACGAATGAGTAAGAATGGATCGTACGAATGAAATAGAATAGATTGTACGAATGAATTAGAATGGATCCTACGAATGAATTAGAATGGATCGTGTGAAAGAATTAGAATGGATTGTATCAATGAATTAGAATGGATCGTATGAATGAATTAGAATGGATCGTGCGAATGAATTCGAATGGATCGTACGAATTCATTCTAATTCATTCATACAATCCATTCTAATTATTTCACACGATCCATTCTAATTCATTCGTATGTTCCATTCTAATTCATTCGTATGATCCATTCTAATTTATTCGCACGATCCATTCTAATTCATTCATAGGATCCATTCTAATTCATTCATACGATCTATTCTAATTCTTTCGCACGAATGTATCCATTCTAATTCATTCGCACGAATGTATCCATTCTAATTCATTCGTACGATCCATTCTAATTCATTCGTACGATCCATTCTAATTCATTCGTATGGTCCATTCTAATTCATTCATACGATCTATTCTAATTCATTCATACAATCCATTCTAATTCTTTCACACGATCCATTCTAATTTATTCGTACGATCCATTCTAATTCATTCGCACAATCCATTCTATTTCATTCGTACGATCCATTCTTACTCATTCGTATGATCCATTCTAATTCATTCGCACGATCCATTCTAATTCATTCGTACGATCCATTCTAATTCATTCATACAATCCATTCTAATTCATTCGTACGATCCATTCTAATTCCTTCGTACGATCCATTCTAATTCATTCGTACGATCCATTCTAATTCATTCGTACAATCTATTCTAATTCATTCATACAATCCATTCTAATTCATTCGCACGATCCATTCTAATTCATTCATACGATCCAATCTATTCGAATGGATCATGCGATCCATTCGAATTCATTCGCACAATCCATTCTAATTCATTCATATGATCCATTCTAATTCATTCGTCCGATCCATTCTAATTCATTCGCACGAATGTATCCATTCTAATTCATTCGTACAATCCATTCTAATTCATTCGTAAGATCCATTCTAATTCATTCGTACGATCCATTCTAATTCATTCGGACGATCTATTCTAATTCATTCGCACGAATGTATCCATTCTAATTCATTCATATGATCCATTCTACTTCATTCGTACTATCTGTTCTAATTCACTCATACGATCCATTCTAATTCATTCGCACGATCCATTCTAATTCATTCGTACGATCCATTCTAGTTCATTCGAACGATCCATTCTAATTCATTCGTATGATCCATTCTAATTAATTCGTCTGATCCATTCTAATTCATTCGTACGATCCATTCTAATTAATTCATACAATCCATTCTAATTCATTCGCACGAATGTATCAATTCTAATTAATTCGTACGATCCATTCTAATTCATTCGTATGATCTATTCTTATTCATTCGCACAATCTAGTCTAATTGATTCGCACGATCCATTCTAATTCATTCGCACGAATGTATCCATTATAATTCATTCGTACGATCCATTCTAATTCATTAATATGATCCATTCTAATTCATTCGTACGATCCATTCTAATTCATATGCACAAAGGTATCCATTCTAATTCATTCGCACGAAAGAATTAGAATGGATTGTATGAAAGAATTAGAATGGATCGTGCGAATGAATTAGAATGGATCGTACGAAGGAATTAGAATGGATCGTACGAATGAGTAAGAATGGATCGTACAAATGAATTAGAATGGATCGTACGAATAAATTAGAATGGATACATTCATCCGAATGAATTAGAATGGATCATACGAATGAGTAAGAATGGATCGTACGAATGAAATAGAATAGATTGTACGAATGAATTAGAATGGATCGTGCGAATGAATTAGAATGGATCGTACGAATGAATTAGAATGCATCGTACGAATGAATTAGAATGGATCGGGCGAATGAATTAGAATGGATCATATTAATGAATTAGAATGGATCGTACGAATGAATTAGAATGGATACATTCGTGCGAATGAATTAGACTGGATCGTGCGAATCCATTAGACTGGATCTTGCAAATGAATAAGAATGGATCATACGAATGAATTAGAATGGATCGTACGGATTAATTAGAATGGATACATTCGTGCGAATGAATTAGAATGGATTGTATGAACGAATTAGAATGGATCGTACGAATGAATTAGAATGGATCATACGAATTAATTAGAATGGATCGTACGAATAAATTAGAATGGATCGTACGAATGAACTAGAATGGATCGTACGAATAAACTAGAATGGATACATTCGTGCGAATGAATTAGAATGGATCGTACGAATGAATTAGAATGGATCGTAAGATTCATTCTAATTCATTCGTACGATCCATTCTAATAATCGATTCATGCTAATTCATTCGCACGATCCATTCTAATTCATTCGTACGATCCATTCTTATTCATTCATACGATCCATTCTAATTCATTCGCACAATCCATTCCAATTCATTCGTACAATCCATTCTAATTCATTCGTATGATCCATTCTAACTAATTCAGTGGATCCATTCTAATTCATTCGTACGATCCATTCTAATTCATTCCCACGATCCATTCTAATTTATTCGTACGATCCATTCTAATTCATTCGTACGATCTATTCTAATTCATTCGCACGAATGTAACCATTCTAATTCATTCATACGATTCATTCTAATTCATTCGTATGAGCTATTCTAATTCATTCGTACGATCCATTCTAATTCATTCGTACGATCCATTGTAATTCATTCATACAATCCATTTAGATTCATTCGCACAATTGTATCCATTCAAATTCATTCGTACGATCCAGTCTAATTCATTCGTACGATCCATTCTAATTCATTCGCACGAGTATATCCATTCTAATTCTTTCATACGATGCATTCTAATTCATTCGTACGATCCATTCTAATTCATTCGTACGATCCATTCTAATTCATTCGTACGATCCATTCTAATTCATTCGCACGAATGTATCCATTCTAATTCATTCGTACAATCCATTCTATTTCATTCGTACGATCCATTCTTACTCATTCGTATGATCCATTCTAATTCATTCGTATGATCCATTCTAATTCATTCGTACGATCCATTCTAATTCATTCGCACGATCCATTCTAATTCATTCATATGATCCATTCTAATTCATTCATACAATCCATTCTAATTCTTTCACACGATCCATTCTAATTCATTCGTACGATCCATTCTAATTCATTCGTACAATCCATTCTATTTCATTCGTACGATCCATTCTTACTCATTCGTATGATCCATTCTAATTCATTCGTATGATCCATTCTAATTCATTCGTACGATCCATTCTAATTCATTCGTACGATCCATTCTAATTCATTCGTACGATCCATTCTAATTCATTTGCACGATCCATTCTAATTCATTCATAGGATCCATTCTAATTCATTCATACGATCTATTCTAATTCTTTCGCACGAATGTATCCATTCTAATTCATTCGCACGAATGTATCCATTCTAATTCATTCGTACGATCCATTCTAATTCATTCGTACGATCCATTCTAATTCATTCGTACGATCCATTCTAATTCATTCGCACGATCCATTCTAATTCATTCGTACAATCCATTCTATTTCATTCGTACGATCCATTCTTACTCATTCGTATGATCCATTCTAATTCATTCGCACGAATGTATCCATTCTAATCCATTCGTACGATCCATTCTAATCCATTCGTACGATCCATTCTAATTCATTCGAATGAATATAACCATTCTAATTCATTCATTTGATCCATTCTAATTCATTCGTACGATCCATTCTAATTCATTCGTCCGATCCATTCTAATTCATTCGCCCGAATGTATCCATTCTAAACCATTCATACGATCCATTCTAATTTATTCGTACGATCCATTCTAATTCATTCGTAAGATCCATTCTAATTCATTCGTACGATCCATTCTAATTCATTCGTACGATCCATTCTAATTCATTCGTAAGATCCATTCTAATTCATTCGTACGATCCATTCTAATTCATTCGTACGATCCATTCTAATTCATTCGCACGAATGTATCCATTCTAGTTCATTCGTACGATCCATTCTAATTCATTCGTACGATCCATTCTAATTCATTCATACGATCCATTCTAATTCATTCGTACGATCCATTCTAATTCATTCATACTATCCATGCTAATTCATTCGTTCGATCAATTCTAATTCATTAGCACGATCCATTCTAATTCATTCGTACGATCCATTCTAGTTCATTCGCACGATCCATTCTAATTCATTCATAGGATCCATTCTAATTCATTCATACGATCTATTCTAATTCTTTCGCACGAATGTATCCATTCTAATTCATTCGCACGAATGTATCCATTCTAATTCATTCGTACGATCCATTCTAATTCATTCGTACGATCCATTCTAATTCATTCGCACAATCTATTCTAATTCATTCATACGATGGATCGTACGAATGAATCCATGAATTAGAATGGATCGTACGAATAAATTAGAATGGATACATTCGTGCGAATGAATTAGAATGGATACATTCGTGCGAAAGAATTAGAATAGATCGTATGAATGAATTAGAATGGATCCTATGAATGAATTAGAATGGATCGTGCGAAAGAATTAGAATGGATCGTGCGAATGAATTAGAATAGATCGTGCTAATGAATTAGAATTGATCGAACGAATGAATTAGAATGGATCGTGCTAATGAATTAGAATGGAACGTACAAATGAATTAGAATGGATCGTGTGAAAGAATTAGAATGGATTGTATGAATGAATTAGAATGAATTCGTACGATCCATTCGAATTCATTCGCACGATCCATTCTAATTCATTCATACGATCCATTCTAATTCATTCATACAATCCAATCTAATTCTTTCACACGATCCATTCTAATTCATTCGTAGGATCCATTCTAATTCATTCGTACAATCTATTCTATTTCATTCGTACGATCCATTCTTACTCATTCGTATGATCCATTCTAATTCATTCGTACGATCCATTCTAATTCATTCGTACGATCCATTCTAATTCATTCGCACAATCTATTCTAATTCATTCGTACGATCGTACGAACGAATTAGAATGGATCGTACGGAATGAATTAGCATGGATTGTATGAATGAATTAGAATAAATAAATTCGTGCGAATGAATTAGAATGGATCATACGAATGAGTATGAATGGATCGTACGAATGAAATAGAATGGATTGTACGAATGAATTAGAATGGATCGTACAAATGAATTAGAATGGATCATACGAATGAATTAGAATGGATCGTACGAAGGAATAAGAATGGATCGTACGAATGAATTAGAATGGATATATTCGTGCAAATGAATTAGAATGGATCGTATGAATGTATTAGAATGGATCGTATGAGTGAATTAGAATGGATCGTACGAATGAATTAGAATGGATTGTATGAATGAATTATAATGGATCGTACGAATGAATTAGAATGGATCGTATGAATGAATTAGAATGGATCGTACGAATGAATTAGAATGGATCGTGTGAATGAATTAGAATAGATCGTACGAATGAATTAGAATGGATCGTACGAATGAACTAGAATGGATACATTCGTGCGAATGGATTAGAATTGATCATACGAATGAATTAGAATGGATCGTACGAATGAATTAGAATGGATCGTACGAATGGATTAGAATGGATCATACGAATGAATTAGAATGGATCGTGCGAATGAATTAGAATGGATCGAACGAATGAATTAGAATGGATATATTCGAGCGAATGAATTAGAATAGATCGTAGGAATGAATTAGAATGGATCATACGAATGAATTAGAATGGATCGTACGAACGAATTAGAATGGATCGTACGAACGAATTAGAATGGATCATATGAACGAATTAGAATGGATCGTACGAGGTTACATTCATTCGAATGAATTAGAATGGATCGTACGAATGGATTAGAATGGATCGTACGAATGGATTAGAATGGATACATTCGAGCGAATGAATTAGAATGGATCGTACGAATGAATTAGAATGGATCGTACGAATGGATTAGAATGGATCCTACGAATGGATTAGAATGGATACCTTTGTGCATATGAATTAGAATGCATCGTACGAATGAATTAGAATGGATCATATTAATGAATTAGAATGGATTGTACGAATGAATTAGAATGGATACATTCGTGCACGATCCATTCTAATTCATTCGCACGAATGTATCTATTCTAATTCATTCGTACGATCCATTCTAATTCATTAATATGATCCATTCTAATTCATTCGTACGATCCATTCTAATTCATATGCACAAAGGTATCCATTCTAATTCATTCGTACGATCCATTCTAATTCAGGATCGTACGAATGAATTAGAATGGATACATTCGTGCGAATGAATTAGAATTGATCGTACGAATGAATTAGAATGGATCGTGCGAATGAATTAGAATGGATCGTACGAATGAATTAGAATGGATCGTACGAATGAACTAGAATGGATACATTCGTGCGAATGAATTAGAATGGATCGTACGAATGAATTAGAATGGATCGTACAAATGAATTAGAATGGATCTTACGAATGAATTAGAATGGATCGTACGAATGAATTAGAATGGATACATTCGTGCGAATGAATTAGAATGGATCGGACGAATGAATTAGAATGGATCGTACGAATGAATTAGAATGGATCAAATGAATGAATTAGAATGGTTACATTCATGCGAATGAATTAGAATGGATCGTACGAATGGATTAGAATGGATCGTACGAATGGATTAGAATGGATACATTCGAGCGAATGAATTAGAATGGATCGTAGGAATGAATTAGAATGGATCGAAGGAATGAATTAGAATGGATCGTACGAATGGATTAGAATGGATCCTACGAATGGATTAGAATGGATACCTTTGTGCATATGAATTAGAATGGATCGTACGAATGAATTAGAAATGATCATATTAATGAATTAGAATGGAACGTACGAATGAATTAGAATGGATACATTCGTGCGAATGAATTAGAATGGATCGTGCGAATCAATTAGACTGGATCGTGCGAATGAATAAGAATAGATCATACGAATGAATTAGAATGGATCGTACGAATTAATTAGAATGGATACATTCGTGCGAATGAATAAGAATGGATTGTATGAATGAATTAGAATGGATCGTACGAATGAATTAGAATGGATCATACGAATTAATTAGAATGTATCATACGAATGAATTAGAATGGATCGTACGAATGAGTTAGAATGGATCGTACGAATGAATTAGAATGGATACATTCGTGCGAATGAATTAAAATGGATTGTGCGAATGAATAAGAACAGATCGTGTGAATGAATTAGAATGGATCGTACGAATGAATTAGAATGGATCGTGCGAATGAATTAGAATGGATCGTTCGAATGAATTAGAATGGATATATTTGTGCGAATGAATTAGAATGGATCGTACGAATGAATTAGAATGGATCATATGAATGAATTAGAATGGATCGTATGAATGAATTAGAATGGATCGTGCGAATGAATTAGAATGGATCGTACGAACGAATTAGAATGGATCGTACGAATGAACTAGAATGGATACATTCGTGCGAATGAATTAGAATGGATCGTACGAATGAATTAGAATGGATCGTACGAATGAATTAGAATGGATCTTACGAATGAATTAGAATGGATCGTACGAATGAATTAGAATGGATCATACGAATGAATTAGAATGGATACATTCGTGCGAATGAATTAGAATGGATCGGACGAATGAATTAGAATGGATCGTACGAATGAATTAGAATGGATCGTACGAATGAATTAGAATGGATACATTCGTCCGAATAAATTAGAATGGATCATACGAATGAGTAAGAATGGATCGTACGAATGAAATAGAATAGATTGTACGAATGAATTAGAATGGATCCTACGAATGAATTAGAATGGATCGTGTGAAAGAATTAAAATGGATTGTATGAATGAATTAGAATGGATCGTATGAATGAATTAGAATGGATCGTGCGAATGAATTCGAATGGATCGTACGAATTCATTCTAATTCATTCATACAATCCATTCTAATTCTTTCACACGATCTATTCTAATTCATTCGTAGGATCCATTCTAATTCATTCGTATAATCTATTCTATTTCATTTGTACGATCCATTCTTACTCATTCGTATGATCCATTCTAATTCATTCGGACGAATGTATCCATTCTAATTTATTCGTATGATCCGTTCTAATTCATTCGTACGATCCATTCTAATTCATTCGTACGATCCATTCTAATTCATTCGTCCGATCCATTCTAATTCATTCGCACGAATGTATCCATTCTAATTCATTCGTACGGTCCATTCTATATCATTCGCACAATCCATTCTATTTCATTCGTACGATCCATTCTTACTCATTCGTATGATCCATTATGGATACATTCGTGCGAATGAATTAGAATGGATTATACGAATGAGTAAGAATGGATCGTACGAATGAAATAGAATGGATTGTGCGAATGAATTAGAATGGATCGTACGAATGAATTAGAATGGATCGTGTGAAAGAATTAGAATGGATTGTATGAATGAATTAGAATAGATCGTATGAATGAATTAGAATGGATCGTACGAATGAATTAGAATGGATCGTACGAATGAACTAGAATGGATACATTCGTACGAATGAATTAGAATGGATCATACGAATGAATTAGAATGGATCGTACGAATGAATTAGAATGGATCTTACGAATGAATTAGAATGGATCGTACGAATGCACGATCCATGCGAATGAATTAGAATAGATCGTTCGAATGAACTAAAATGGATACATTCGTGCGAATGAATTAGAATGGATCGTACGAATGCATTCTAATTCATTCGTACGATCCATTCTAATTCATTCGCACGATCCATTCTAATTCATTCATAGGATCCATTCTAATTCATTCATACGATCTATTCTAATTCTTTCGCACGAATGTATCCATTCTAATTCATTCGCACGAATGTATCCATTCTAATTCATTCATACGATCCATTCTAATTCATTCGTACGATCCATTCTAATTCATTCATACGATCCATTCTAATTAATTCGTATGATCCATTCTAATTCATTCGTACGATCCATTCTAATTCATTCATACAATCCATTCTAATTCATTCGTACGATCCATTCTAATTCACTCATACGATCCATTCTAATACATTCACACGATCCATTCTAATTCATTTGCACGAATATATCCATTCTAATTCATTCGTACGATCCATTCTAATTCCTTCGTACGATCGATTCTAATTCATTCGTACGATCTATTCTAATTCATTCGTACGATCCATTCTAATTCATTCGTCCGAATGAATTAGAATGGATACATTCGTGCGAATGAATTAGAATGGATACATTCATGCGAAAGAATTAGAATAGATCGTATGAATGAATTAGAATGGATCCTATGAATGAATTAGAATGGATCGTGCGAATGAATTAGAATGGATCGTACGAATGAATTAGAATGGATCGTGCTAATGAATTAGAATTGATCGAACGAATGAATTAGCATGGATCGTGCTAATGAATTAGAATGGATCGTACGAATGAATTAGAATGGATCGTGTGAAAGAATTAGAATGGATTGTATGAATTAATTAGAATGGATCGTACGAATGAATTAGAATGGATCGTACGAATGAATTAGAATGGATCGTACAAATGAATTAGAATAGATCGTACGAATGAATTAGAATGGATCATACGAAGGAATTAGAATGGATCGTACGAATGAGTTAGAATGGATCGTGTGAATGAATTAGAATGGATACATTCGTGTGAATGAATTAGAATGGATCGTATGAATGAATTAGAATAGATTTTGTGAATGAATTAGAACTGATCGTACGAATGAATTAGAATGGATACATTCGTGCGAATGAATTAGAATGGATTGTATGAATGAATTAGAATGGATCCTATGAATGAATTAGATTGGATCGTATGAATGAATTAGAATGGATATATCCGTGCGAATGAATTAGAATTGATCGTACGAATGAATTAGAATGGATCGTGCGAATGAATTAGAATGGATCGTACGAATGAATTAGAATGGATACATTCGTGCGAATGAATTAGAATGGATACATTCGTTCGAAAGAATTAGAATAGATCGTATGAATGAATTAGAATGGATCCTATGAATGAATTAGAATGGATCGTGCGAATGAATTAGAAAGGATCGTACGAATGAATTAGAATGGATCGTGCTAATGAATTAGAATTGATCGAACGAATGAATTAGCATGGATCGTGCTAATGAATTAGAATGGAACGTACGAATGAATTAGAATAGATCGTGTGAAAGAATTAGAATGGATTGTATGAATGAATTAGAATGAATTCGTACGATCCATTCGAATTCATTCGCACGATCCATTCTAATTCATTCATATGATCCATTCTAATTCATTCATACAATCCATTCTAATTCTTTCACACGATCCATCCTAACTCATTCGTAGGATCCATTCTAATTCATTCGTACAATCTATTCTATTTCATTCGTACGATCCATTCTAATTCATTCGTACGATCCATTCTAATTTATTCGCTCGAATGTATCCATTCTAATCCATTCGTACGATCCTTTCTAATCCATTCGTACGATCCATTCTAATTCATTCGCATGAATGTAACCATTCTAATTCATTCATTTGATCCATTCTAATTCATTTGTACGATCCATTCTAATTCATTAGCACGATCCATGCTAATTCATTCGTTCAATCAATTCTAATTCATTAGCACGATCCATTCTAATTCATTCGTACGATCCATTCTAATTCATTCGCACGATCCATTCTAATTCATTCATAGGATCCATTCTAATTCATTCATACGATCTTTTCTAATTCTTTCACACGAATGTATCCATTCTAATTCATTCGCACGAATGTATCAATTCTAATTCATTCGTACGATCCATTCTAATTTATTCGCACGATCCATTCTAATTCATTCGTACGATCAATTCTAATTCATTCGCACGAATGTATCCATTCTAATTCATTCGTACGATCCATTCTAATTCATTCATTGGATCCATTCTAATTCATTCATACAATCCATTCTAATTCATTCACACGAATGTATCCATTCTAATTCATTCGTACGATCAGTTCTAATTCATTCACAAAATCTATTCTAATTCATTCATACGATCCATTCTAATTCATTCACACGAATGTATCCATTCTAATTCATTCATACGATCCATTCTAATTCATTCGTACGATCCATTCTAATTACTTCGTACGATCCATTCTAATTCATTCGTACGATCTATTCTAATTCATTCGTACGATCCATTCTAATTCATTCGTACGATCCATTCTAATTCCTTCGTACGATCCATTCTAATTCATTCGTACGATCCATTCTAATTCATTCATACAATTCATTCTAATTCTTTCACACTATCCATTCTAATTCATTCGTACGATCCATTCTAATTCATTCGTGCAATCCATTCTATTTCATTCGTACGATCCATTCTTACTCATTCGTACGATCCATTCTAATTCATTCACACGAATGTATCCATTCGTACGAATGAATTAGAATAGATTGAACGAATGAATTAGAATGGATCGTACGAATGAATTAGAATGGATCGTACGAAGGAATTAGAATGGATTGTACGAATGAATTAGAATGGATCATACGAATGAATTAGAATAGATCGTACAAAGAAATTAGAATGGATCGTACGAAGGAATTAGAATGGATCGTACGAAGGAATTAGAATGGATCGTACGAATGAATTAGAATGGATATATTCGTGCAAATTAATTAGAATGGATCGTATGAATGTATTAGAATGGATCGTATGAGTGAATTAGAATGGATCGTACGAATGAATTAGAATGGATACATTCGTGTGAATGAATTAGAATGGATCGTATGAATGAATTAGAATAGATTTTGTGAATGAATTAGAACTGATCGTACGAATGAATTAGAATGGATACATTCGTGCGAATGAATTAGAATGGATTGTATGAATGAATTAGAATGGATCCTATGAATGAATTAGAATGGATCGTACGAATGAATTAGAATGGATACATTCATGCGAATGAAATAGAATGGATCGTACGAATGAGTAAGAATGGATCGTCATTCTAATTCATTCGTATGATCCATTCTAATTCATTTGTATCCATTCTATTTCATTCGCACGATCCATTCTAATTCATTCGCGCAATCTATTCTAATTCATTCGTACGATCCATTCTAATTCATTCGTACGATCCATTCTAATTCATTCATACAATCCATTCTAATTTATTCGCACGAATGTATCCATTCTAATTCATTTGCACGATCCATTCTAATTCATTCCTATGATCTATTCTAATTCATTCGTACGATCCATTCTAATTCATTCTAATTCATTCGTACGATCCATTCTACGATCCATTCTAATTCATTCGTATATTCCATTCTAATTCATTAGCACGATCCATGCTAATGAATTAGAATGGATCGTACGATCCAATCTAATTCATTCATACGATCCATTCTTACTCATTCGTATGATCCATTCTAATTCAATCGTACGATCCATTCTAATTCATTCGTACGATCTATTCTAATTCCATCGTACGATCCATTCTAATTCATTCGTACGATCCATTCTAATTCATTCGTACGATCCATTCTAATTCATTCACGCAATCTATTTTAATTCATTCGTACGATCCATTCTAATTCATTCGTACGATCCATTCTAATTCATTCATACAATCCATTCTAATTTATTCGCACGAATATATCCATTCTAATTCATTCGTACGATCCATTCTAATTCATTAATATGATCCATTCTAATTTATTCGTACGATCCATTCTAATTCATTCGTAGGATCCATTCTAATTCATTCGTAAAATTTATTCTATTTCATTCGTACGATCCATTCTTACTCATTCGTATGATCCATTCTAATTTATTCGGACGAATGTATCCATTCTAATTTATTCGTACGATCCATTCTAATTCATTCGTACGATCCATTCTAATTCATTCGTACGATCCATTCTTACTCATTCGTATGATCCATTCTAATTCATTCGTACGATCCATTCTAATTCATTCGTACGATCGATTCTAATTCATTCGCACTATCCATTCTAATTCATTCGTACGATCCATTCTAATTCATTCGTATGATCCATTCTAATTTATTCGTTCAAATATATCCATTCTAATTCATTCGTACGATCCATTCTAAATCATTCGTACGGTCCATTCTAATTCATTCGCACAATCCATTCTATTTCATTCGTACGATCCATTCTTACTCATTCGTATGATCCATTATGGATACATTCGTGCGAATGAATTAGAATGGATCAAACGAATGAGTAAGAATGGATCGTACGAATGAAATAGAATGGATTGTGCGAATGAATTAGAATGGATCGTACGAATGAATTAGAATGGATCGTGTGAAAGAATTAGAATGGATCATGCTAATGAATTAGAATGGATCGTACGAATGGATTAGAATGGATACATTCGAGCGAATGAATTAGAATGGATCGTACGAATGAATTAGAATGGATCATACGAATGAGTAAGAATGGATCGTACGAATGAATTAGAATGGATCGTATGAATGAATTAGAATGGATCGTACAAATAAATTAGAATGGATACATTCATCCGAATGAATTAGAATGGATCATACGAATGAGTAAGAATGGATCGTACGAATGAAATAGAATAGATCGTACGAATGAATTAGAATGGAATATACGAATGAATTAGAATGGATCGTACGAATGAATTAGAATGGATCGTATGATTGAATTAGAATGGATCGTACGAATGAATTAGAATGGATCGTGCGAATGAATTCGAATGGATTGTACGATCCATTCTAATTCATTCATACAATCCATTCTAATTCATTCGCACGAATGTATCCATTCTAATCCATTCGTACGATCCATTCTAATCCATTCGTACGATCCATTCTAATTCATTCGCACAAATGTATCCATTTTAATTCATTCGTACGATCCATTCTAATTCATTCGTACGATCCATTCTAATTCATTCGTATGATCCATTTTAATTAATTCGTATGATCCATTCTAATTCATTCGTACGATCCATTCTAATTCATTCGTACGATCCATTCTAATTCATTCGTACGATCCATTCTAATTCATTTGTATGATCCATTCTAATTAATTCGTATGATCCATTCTAATTCATTCGTACGATCCATTCTAATTTATTCGTACGATCCATTCTAATTCATTCGCACAATCCATTCTATTTCATTCGTATGATCCATTCTTACTTATTGGTACGATCCATTCTAATTCATTCGCACGAATGTATCCATTCTAATTCATTCGTACAAATCCATTCTAATTCATTCGTACAATCCATTCTATTTCATTCGTACGATCCATTCTTACTCATTCGTATGATCCATTCTAATTCATTCGCACGAATGTATCCATTCTAAATCATTCGTACGATCCATTCTAATTCATTCGTACGATCCATTCTAAATCATTCGCACAATCCATTCTATTTCATTCATACGATCAATTCTAATTCATTCTAATTCATTCTATTTCATTCGTACGATCCGTTCTAATTCACTCATACGATCCATTCTAATTCATTCATACGATCCATTCTAATTCATTTGCACGAATATATCCATTCTAATTCATTCGTACGATCCATTCTAATTCCTTCGTACAATCCATTCTAATTCCTTCGTACGATCCATTCTATTTCATTCGTATGATCCATTCTAATTCCTTCGTACGATCCATTCTAATTCCTTCGTATCCATTCTAATTCACTCGTACGATCCATTCTAATTCATTCATACGATCTATTCTAATTCATTCATACAATCCATTCTAATTCTTTCACACGATCCATTCTAATTCATTCGTACGATCCATTCTAATTCATTCGCACAATCCTTTCTATTTCATTCGTACGATCCATTCTGACTCATTGGTACGATCCATTCTAATTTATTCGCACGAATGTATCCATTCTAATTCATTCGTATGAATCCATTCTAATCCATTCGTACAATCTATTCTATTCCATTCTAATTCATTAGCATGATCCATTCTAATTCATTCATACGATCCATTCTAATTCATTCGTACGATCCATTCTAATTCATTCGTCCGATCCATTCTAATTCATTCGCACGAATGTATCCATTCTAATTCATTCGTTCGATCAATTCTAATTCATTAGCACGATCCATTCTAATTCATTCGTATGATCCATTCTAATTCATTCGCACGATCCATTCTAATTCATTCATAGGATCCATTCTAATTCATTCGTACGATCCATTCTAATTCATTCGTACGATCCATTCTAATTCATTCGAACAATCCATTCTATTTCATTCGTACGATCCATTCTTACTCATTGGTACGATCCATTCTAATTCATTCGCACGAATGTATCCATTCTAATTCATTCGTACGAATCCATTCTAATTCATTCATACAATCTATTCTATTTCATTCGTACGATCCATTCTTACTCATTCGTATGATCCATTCTAATTCATTCGGACGAATGTATCCATTCTAATTCATTCGTACGATCCATTCTAATTCATTCGTACGATCCATTCTAATTCATTCGTACGATCCATTCTAATTCATTCGTCCGATCCATTCTAATTCATTCGCACGAATGTATCCATTCTAATTCATTTGTATGATCCATTCTAATTCATTCGAGCAGCGACCTACTCCGGCTCTGCGACCTCTCGTCGTTAAGGCCGTGGAGAGGCGGGAGGTGGCACCTTTTCCCGGACCACCCGCAGTTCCTACCGTACAGCCCGCTGAAGCCCCCCAGGTGGTCGCTGGAAGGCCGGCAAACTAGCGCCAGCCTACGGGACCCGGGGAGCGGGATTTCACCGTGTTAACCCACTCGCCAGGGCAAATCTTTCACCAGATTCGGAACGAACCTTTCTTTCAGTATCCCCCCCCTACAGGTCGGGGAGCCCGGCTCAACCGACAATTCGCGGCGGTGCGCCTTTCATCGCAGCCCCGGGCATCACACCAACAGATGCCGGGCTCTCAAGAACTACCTCGAGGACTTGGTCACCCAGGGCCATTTGAATCAGTTTATTTCGCCTCCAAGGAGGTTCGAGGTGATACCGGCACGGGCTCCTCGGGAGGAAGATCGCCCGGGGCCCACTGAGCCCGCCCTGCCTCCATCGCCCCCGGGAGGGCCGGCGGTCTGTCACACCATCAGTGGGCGCCTGAACGGCCCAAGATCTAGCAACGAGGTTCGGCGGCAAGTTAGAGAGATGGAGCGGGCTCAGAAGGTATTCTCTGTTTCTCTAACTCCTGTACTGCACCAAACACCAAGGGTAGAAGTCCGAGACTTTATCTGGTTCTCGGAGGAGGACATGGCCAGGGTGGTTACCCCCCACAATGATCCCCTCGTCATACGCCTTATAATGGCGAACATCGAAGTAAGGCGGGTCCTGGTTGACCCAGGAAGTGCCGTAGACATCCTGTTCTTGTCGGCCTTCCAGCGAATGGGGTTGAGACAAATTGATTTGTCTCCCTCAACGGGCTCGCTCACCGGTTTCACCGGCGAGGTCGCTAAGGTGGTAGGGGAGATAACCCTCACCGTAACGGCGGGCCCGGAGGTGCGTCAAGTCCGCTTCACGGTGGTAGATGGACAGTCCACTTTCAATGCCATCCTAGAGCGACCTTGGCTGAGGCAGATGAAAGCAGTGTCCTCGCCTAATCACCAGGCCCTCAAGTTTCCCACAAACGGAGGGGTCGTGGTAATTCGAGGAGATCAGGTCGCCGCTACCAGGTGCGAGCAGGACGTCTTTCACCTCGCGGACGTTGAGGTCGCCGAGGCCAAAAGGCCCGCGCCCTCCTAGCAATTAACACCCACCTCGAGCGGGCTCCCTCAAAGCCCGAGAGAGGTCTCCTCGCTTAAATCCCCTACTTCACCCTCGGGTGGGAGCGGTGCGGATATGGAGCTCGAGGAGAAAGGTCGCCCACCAGGATCCCGGGGAGGGAGTTTTCCCATTGCCGAGCCGCTACAAGAAGTCAACATCGGTAGCGAGGACGGACCGAGGATTGTTAGTCTCGGGACCTCGCTAACCAGGGGCGAGGTCCTGGCCCTAACTGATATACTCAGGGAATACCGCGACTTATTCACCTGGAGCTTCGCGGACATGCCTGGGATTGACCCGGAGGTCGCTTGTCATCGTCTGCACACCATGAAAGAATTCCTGCCGGTCAAGCAAAAAGCTCGGCACATACCGGCTGCGAAGTCCATCGCAGTGGTGGCGGAGATAGACAAGCTAGAGCGGGCTGGCTTTATACGCGAGGCGCACTTCCCTGAGTGGATCTCCAATATTGTGGCGGTCCCCAAGAAGAGCGAGGCGGTGAGAGTGTGCATTGACTTCTCCGACCTCAATAAGGCATGCCCGAAGGATGGTTTTCCACTTCCACGAATAGGCGCACTGGTCGACGCAGCTGTCGGGTTCCAGGCCCTATCCTTCATGGATGGATATTCAGGGTATAACCAGATACCTCTACACGTCGACGATCAAGAGAAGACCGCTTTCTATTCTGGGGCGGGCTACCAGAAGCTATTCTGCTATCGCGTGATGCTTTTTGGACTTAAGAACGCTGGAGCGACCTACCAAAGGTTAGTCACTCAGATGTTTAAGGGTCAGATCGGCAGGAATGTCGAAGTTTATGTGGACGACCTCCTGGTGAAAAGTCGAGAGCGAGAGGGGCATGTCGCCGATCTCTGCGAAACCTTTGAAGTGTTGAGAAAGTACCAAATGAGGCTGAACCCGGCAAAGTGCGCATTCGGGGTGACTTCTGGGAAATTCCTAGGGTACCTGGCCACCCACAGGGGGATCGAGGCGGACCCTGGGCAAATCCGAGCACTTGTCGAGATGCCCGCACCAAGAACCCGGCAGGAAGTCCAGAGGTTGAGCGGGCGAATCGCCGCGCTCAATCGATTCATCTCCAAATCCTCAGACAACTGCCGACCTCTTTTCGAGCTACTTCGAAAAGGAGCGAGCATATGTTGGGATGAAAAGTGCGAGCACGCTTTTCAGAAGATCAAGGACTATCTGGCGAGCCCGCCAATCCTAGCGGCGCCTAAGGAGGGTGCCGAGCTGGGCGTGTACCTGGCAGTCACCGAGAATGCGGTAAGCGGAGTCCTTGTTGTGGAAGAAGCAAAGGTGGAGCGGCCTGTCTACTTTGTAAGCCACACAATGCTTCCCGCCGAGCTCCGGTATCGACCAATCGAGAAGGTCGCATTGGCCTTTGTCCTTACCGCGAGAAAGCTTCACCCCTACTTCTCGGCGCACCCTGTTAAGGTCATCACGGAGCACCCTCTAAAGAGCACGCTCTCCAGACCCTCGGTGGCTGGCAGGCTCTACCGATGGTCCGCCGAGCTCGCCGCCTATGGTTTGGAGTATGTCCCTCGAGTTGCTGTCAAAGGGCAGGCTCTCGCCAATTTCTTGGCGGACTTCCCCATAGAAGAACCAGTCCAGTACCAGGAGGATGAGCCAACTGAGGCACATCCTGGGAAGGCGAGGTTCTTGAACAACCAAGGCGAGCTTCCTCCAACTAAGCATTCAGAGATGGCGGGCTGGGAATTATTCGTCGATGGATCCTCCAACGCTTTGGGGGCCGGGATCGGGGTTGCACTGATCGCTCAGTCGGTAATTCTTGAGAAATCAGTCCGGTTGGATTTCGCTGCTACCAACAACGAAGTAGAATATGAGGCATTGCTGGCTGGTCTGGAGCTCGCTCAAGAGGTAGGCGCCAAGCGCTTGAAGGTTTTCAGCGATTCCCAGCTAATTATTTGCCAAATCAATGGAGAGTACGCCTCCCGGGATGCGCGAATGGCGGGCTATATGGATCTGGTAAAGGGCAAGGCCGCAGAGTTCGAAAAGATCTCTTTCGAGCAAATCCCTCGAACCGATAATAGGCGAGCTGATGCATTGGCAAACGCTGCCTGCCTGCTGGGAACATCAGAAGCTCGCCAGATTCTCATCGAGGTCCAGAATCAGTCTCGGCTCCGACTGATAGAGCCCGTTGTTAACCAAGTCTCCGCCGACGTACCACCCGGCGGATGGACCGCCCCCATTCTTCGTTTTCTCCAGAAGGGCGAGCTTCCAGAGAATAGAGAGGAAGCCCGGCGAGTGGAGAAATGCGCTGGGCGCTACCTCATTCGCTGGGATCTCCTTTTTCGAAGATCCTTTGGCGGGCCAAATCTTCGTTGCGTCGAGAGCCCGGAGACTGAAGAAGTTTTGAATAGCATTCACTCGGGCGAGCTGGGAAACCACGCTGGTGGGCAGTCTCTAGCTGCGAAAGTACGGAGGCAAAGATACTGGTGGCCCACTCTGGAGCAAGATGCCTTGAAGATCGCACAAAGCTGCATCCAATGCCAGAAGCACGCCACGACAAATCATATGCCCGCAGAGGAACTGCATCCTCTGGCGAGCCCCTGGCCGTTTCAACAATGGGGGTTAGATATTGTGGGACTTTTCCCCGTATCAGCCCGGCAAAAGAAATTCATCTTAGTGGCAACGGACTACTTCACCAAATGGGTGGAAGCGGTCCCGCTAGCTAAGATAGGCGAAAAGCAAGTAAGAGACTTCCTTTGGAAGAATATTTTCTGCCGGTTCGGTCTGCCTCGGGTACTTATCACCGACAATGGTCGCTAGTTCGATAATCGCTTGATCAGAAGCTTTTGTGTTGAATATGGAGTCGACCTAAGGTTCTCGTCCCCAAGGTACCCTCAAAGCAATGGGCAGGCCGAAGCTACGAATCGTGTAATCCTAGACAACCTCAAGAAAAGGCTGGAAGGGAAAAAAGGATTGTGGGAGCAGGAGCTCGATGGAGTCTTGTGGGCCTATCGCACTACTCCACGTCGCTCAACTAACGAGTCCCCTTTCAGTCTCACTTTTGGTTGCGAAGCCGTGCTACCCATCGAAGCCGAGCTGCCCACTGAAAGAATGCTTGCGTCGGAGGAGGTCGACAACGACAAACTGCTCGTCGACTCCCTCGATCAGCTCAAAGAAAGACGAGAGCGCGCCAATCTACACCTCGCCGGATATAGACAGGAAATGAAGCGCGCCGATGACAAAAGAGTCCGCCACCGGGCATTCAAGGCTGGCGATCTGGTGATGAGAAAGGTGTTCGCAAACACGCAAGAGCCTAATGCAGGAAAGCTCGCGGTGAACTTGGAAGGCCCCTACATAGTACACGAAGCACGAAGCTCGGGGGCTTACCGGTTGATGACCGCTGGAGGCGACCTGTTAGAGCGACCTTGGAACGCTTTGCACCTTCGCAAGTTTTATGCATAAGACCAAGGGATTTTGTAAATCAACTCCTGAAAAAGTTATGAATGAGCGATGGGGGTTTCAACAAAGAATTTAACTAGGAAGCTCGGCGCAGCAAGAGCCCGCATGATCTATAACGTGCAGTCCGCCGTTGTGCGGACTTAAAACAAGATCGGGATCCTCAGAGGCAGCCAGTGGGCGACCTTGAGATTCTCGGGGCAGTCCGCCGTTGTGCGGACTTAAAGCAAGACCGGGATCCTCAGAGGCAGCCAGTGGGCGACCTTGAGCTTCCCGGGGCAGTCCACCGTCGTGCGGACTTAAAACAAGACCGGGATCCTCAGAGGCAGCCAGTGGGCGACCTTGAGATTCCCGGGGCAGTCCGCCGTTGTGCGGACTTAAAGCAAGACCGGGATCCTCAGAGGCAGCCAGTGGGCAACCTTGAGATTCCCGGGGCAGTCCGCCGTTGTGCGGACTTAAAGCAAGACCGGGATCCTCAGAGGCAGCCAGTGGGCGACCTTGAGATTCCCGGGGAAGTCCGCTGCCTAGTGGACTCTAAACCTAACCGGGATCCTTCGTGTTCACCTGCCATGAACGGAAGCATCCTGGCATGAGCGTACCCCTCAAAGGGCAAATCCGCTGAATAGGATCATCGAGGGAAATTAACCGGGTAGGGGGCAGCTAGCACTTATTAGTTTCTTTCAAAAATAAAAATGGTTTAAGTCTCTGAGTGTAGGGAAGTTTTTGAAGTCTTTTGGTTCGCTTATCATTTTTCCGGGCTCAGGGACTATATTGAGGTTTAGCGAGCATGCCGAGTTTTTAGTTTGCATGTATTTTAAAATAAAATGGTTGAATCGAATTAGTTGCCTCGCCCGGGGTATCACTCTCGAGATCACTGCGAAACTCCTAAAGCGGACTCATGAGCGGATTCGCAGAAAGAAAAGAAACACAGAAGAGTACACAAAGGCGAGCTCAGAAATATTCTATTCATCACATTTATCGTAAAGATTACAACAGGGTTACAAAGATATAGCCTAGGCTGGGCCCGCGCCAGCGCCCTCGTCGTCGTCGCGCTTCCTCTTCTTCGACCTTTCGGTCTTGTATTTCTTGATGGCGTCCAGCGCGCCCTTCTGGAGGAGCTCGCCCAGCTGCGACTGGAGGCGCTCTCGCTGGGAGTTGAGGTCGCGGAGATGGGCCTCCTTCAGCGCCGCGATCTCATCCCGGGAGGCCGCTACCTGGCTGCGGAGCTCAAGGATCTCTTTCTGGGCGGCCTCTTTGGCTTTGGTCGCCTCTTGTAGGTCAGCAAGGGCGCGAGCGCGAGCGTCCTCGACCGAGGCTAGCCCCGTGGTGAGAGTGGCAGCCCGCTGGCGCAGTTGGGCAACCTCTGTATCAACAGAGGCGGCCTGCTGGCGCAGCCGGTCCACCTCAGCTCGGAGCTCGCCGGATCGGTCCGCCTGGTGAAGTTGGTGGATGTGCTCGTCTACTCTCCTCTTCGAGCTATGGAGAGTGTCATCGTAGAGAGCAACCGTGTCCCCCGCAACGCCGGCGACCTCATCGGCGAGGGCCCGGCTGACTCGCTCCACCTACGCCAAGGTGAAACAGTTAGAGAAAGTCCTAGGAAGGATTTAAGGCGGAGAAATGTGAAGGTAATCTTACCTCGAGGAGTCGGTTGATGAGGGCGATGTAGGGAGTCCGGGCGAAAATGTTGTGCCCCAGGATTTCCCGCGTGAAGTAGGGGGCGCGCTCGGGGTCGCCTGAGGAGGAGCCCGCCTGGCTCACCTCAGTTGGGGCAGCCGGGGAAGGCGCATCGACGGCAGTAGCGGCGGGCTCGCCCCCTTGAGCGCCGGCACCCCCTTCCTTGGTAAGGGGAGGCACGGCGGCACCCCCTTGCCCGAGCAAGTCTGGCTCCGAGGCTTCCGAGCTGGAGCTCGGAAGGTCGTCCAGGATGGCCCCCAGGTCCGGAGACCAGTAGACCAACCCGTCCAGCTCCGGGAGGATAGGAGCCTCGAGAGCAGAGGGCGCGCTGGCAGCAGAGGGCGCAAGCGCGCTGGCAGCGGCAGGCGCGGGCGCGGGTGTGGGCGCGGGCGCACTGGAAGCGGCCAACGCGGGCTCGGGTGCGGGCGCGCTAGGAGCCATAGGCGCGGGTGCAGGCGCGGGCGCACTGGAAGCGGCCGGCGCGGGCTCGGGTGCGGGCGCACTGGGAGCCATAGGCGCGGGTGTGGGCGTGGGCGCACTGGAATTAGCGGGCACGGGCGCGGGCGCGCTGCCAACAGAGGGCACAGACGCGCTGGGGGCAATAGGCGCGGGCTCGAGCGCAGGCGCGCTGGGGGCAGTAGGCGCGGGCTCGGGCGCAGGCGCGCTGGGGGCAGTAGGCATGGGCTCGGGCGCGGGCGCGGGCGCGCTGGCAGCAGCGGGCGCGGGCGTGCTGGGAGCAGGTGCGGCCGGCGCTGGTGTCTCACTCGGAGCAGGCGGAAGGGTTGAGCTCGGCGGAGCCGGTCCCTCGAAGGGCGGGGGAGGCCCCGCAGTTGCAGTCGCGGGCTCATCTCCCGAAGCCCGCTCCTCGTCGTCGGAGCTGGAGGTCGTGCTGAGATCATCGGCTGATCCCAAGCCCGCCTCCACGAGGGCGACCTTCCTCCGCTCCTCGAGGACCTGTTGGAAGGCTTCGCGAGCCTCCCGAACAGCGTTGTCCTCTCCCGATGGGCAGGCTGAAGGGGTCTTCTTCTTCCTCGCCTTCTTCTGCGAGGCGCCCTCCTCTGGATTCATCACCGCAACAAACAAAGTTTTAGTCAGGTCACCTGGGAATCCGCGCATCAGCACTTCAGCCATTGGGGACTCCACTTCCGCCATGCTGAGAAGAAGCTCGACGCGCGGATCCTCGGGCTCGACGAAGGAAATGCGACGTCGCCGAGGCTCCGAGACTGGGGCCCTCGGAGAAATGACAGAAAGGGTGGTCGCCTGACCTTGGGCTGCTTCGCGGGCTGGTGGCGGTGGTGGCGCGACATCCTCCTCATGGAGCATCTCGAGGGTGTCCTTGTCGGCGACCTGAATAGGGGAAGCCCGCTTCTTCCCCTTCTTCACCGAGGTCCCCGCAGAGGAGGTTGCGGGAGCCGCCGTGGAGGTCGCGGTAGCACGCCGGGAGACCGCGACCTTCTTCTGCATCACCTTCTGGCGGGTGGTGATGGTTCCGGTCCGGAGATCCTTCCAGAGGAAGGAAAAGTCCGACGGGAGGACCTTCTCGAGGGTTCGACCCCCGAGGAAGTCCAGAATCGCCTCATCGAGCGATCTCTCGCGGGCTGCGGCGATGCATTTCTTTCCCTTTGCCCGGTATTCCGCGATCTCCTTGAAGACAGAGAGAGGCGGTCTGCCGGGAAGAGAGGGGACGTCGGCTCGAGGACCTCGCCACTCGCCGTCGATCACGAACGGGTAGGCTTTCCAGTACCGGTCCTTATTCTCGACGGCGGTGAACGGAAGCACCTCGCCGGAGCGACCCGTGAGGTATAACTGACCACAGTCTACCTCGTTGAAGACGGGTCCCGGTTTCAGGAACCACTTCTTCAGGAGGTAGGCTAGGGGGATCCTCGCATTTAGGGCTTCCTCGATGCGAGCAAGCTCATAGAGGATCCCCCACGAGTTTCCCGGAAGCTGGGCAGGGCATAAGCCCGCTAGTTCCAGGAGCTCACTGGCCAGATGGTTCAGGGGCAGCCGGAGCCCTGACCATATCTGCCCCACGGAGACCACGGTCCCCGAGAGCGGCCTCCCGGAGCTCGGAAGAGGAAGAATGGCGAGCTCTTGGGGAATGCCCATCGCGGTTCGCAGACTATCGGGGATGGGCACACCCCCGATGTTATTGAACCAAACGACGGCGGGCTCCTTCGGAGGTGCCTCTTCCCCTGAGCCCGAAGCCCGCACCGAGATAGGGGCAACATTGAGAGGCCCCTCTCGGGAGGATGCAGAAGTAGCAGCAGCAGAGGAAGCCATGAGCAAGAGGGCGCTAGAGAGCTGCGAGCTGAAAGCAAAGAAGAAAGGGAGAGCTGTTTTTCACGCAGCGGTAGAAAATCGCCCCCCGTCCCCTATTTATAGGCAAGTGAGAGGCAGGTGAATCGAGCCGCAGTTAATACTCGAGCGCGCCCAACAAGGCGACACGCCGACGGTTGAAGCGACAGCTCGCCTTTTTCCAATCAGGCAGTGCCACGTGGACCACGCGTGGGAAAAGGCTGCGCCGGCACCGACGCTGTCCTTTATTGGCAGAAAAAGGAATAAATGAGAAGGAGACACGTGTCTCGCGCCGATCGGGATCTCATGATGAGATTCATTGTATCAATATCGAGCCTCGCACCGTATTTAAGATGAAGCGACCGTTGGAGATTTGGAGCGATACCCGAGCCACAAGATCGCCTAAGGCTGGTGCCCGCAGCTCGCCCGAGGCAGACCCTGACCGTGTGTGGCAAGCTCGCACCGGAAGGAGATTGCTCGTGGCTGATGCTCCCGGCCCGCCCAGCGTTTGTGAAATACTGGCAGTCAAAGCTCTCGGCGCAGACCACCCACGGCAGGTGCCCAAGCTCGCCCGAAGCAGACCCTGACCGCGTGTGACAAGCTCACACCGGAAGGAGATCGCTCGTGGCTGACGCTCCCGGCCCGCCCAGCGTTTGTGAAATACTGGCAGTCAAAGCTCTTGGCGCAGACCGCCCACGGCAGGTGCCCGCAGCTCGCCCGAGGCAGACCCTGACCGCGCGTGATGAGCTCGTGCCGGAAGGAGATCGCTCGTGGCTGACGCTCCCGGCCCGCCCAGCGTTTGTGAAATACTGGCAGTCAAAGCTCTCGGCGTAGACCGCCTACGGCAGGTGCCCGCAGCTCGCCCGAGGCAGACCCTGACCTCTTGTGATGAGCTCGCGCCGGAAGGAGATCGCTCGTGGCTGACGCTCGCGGCCCGCCCAGCATTTGTGAAATACTGGGAGTCAAAACTCTCGACAAAGATCGCCCACGGCTGGCGCCCAAGCTCGCACTGGAAGGAGATCGCTCGTGGCTGATGCTCCGGCCCGCCCAGCAGTTGCGAAATACTGACAGTCAAAGTTCTCGGCGCAGACCACCCGCGGTTGGTGCCCGTAGCCTACCGGGTGGAGGTCGCAAATGACTAGAACTCCTAATTCGACCGTCGTGTGCAATAAGACTCCTGACCAAGCGCCAAAGTCTCCTTGGTCGCTCCCTCAGGAGGGGGTAATGTTGGGGGTAGCTGAAATCTGCTTTGGAGTTCGCCCCCCCTCTCCGCGCTCACCAAATCACCTTGACAGGGAGCGAGATCCACATTGGGCTGTAGGGGCCTTGGACTAAAAGCTCGCTCAGGAGCTCGCCCAAGCTCGCACAGGAGTTCGCTAGAAATGGCAGCGGGAGTTAGACCGTCATGCATGCAAAGATACCGGTACCACAAACGCCCCTAGCTCACGCAGGGGCTCGCCCAAGCTCGCGCAGGAGCTCGCCCAAGCTCGCGCAGGAGCTCGCCCAGGGAGCGAGCTCCGCATTGGGCCGAAGGGGCCTAGGCAAAGAGCTCGCTCAGGAGCTCGCCCAAGTTCGCTCAGGAGCTCGATCAAGCTCGCTCAGGAGCTCGCCCAAGTTCGCTCAGGAGCTCGATCAAACTCGCTCAGGAGCTCGCCCAAACTCGCTCAGGAGCTCGCCTAAGCTCGCTCAGGAGCTTGCCAGTTTATCGAAGAGGTCGCTCCCGCGAGGTCCGACTCTTGATAGATGTGGAAGAGAGGGCGGAGCAATGGAGGGCGAGCTCGCCTTGGCTCCCCACCGGTGGTCGCCCACAGTGCACGAAGACCTCCCAGACTTGAATATTCCAGAATAGCCAGCTGGCAGCAACAAGAAAGATGCTCTCCCCCACTCAAACCGCCTGGCAGGCTCGACGATAAAGAATGTCAGGGCGTGAGTACCAAGGACTGTCAGAGACCCACGCGAGCCGGATCATGGGGGTCTAGAAGGCTCTGGAAGAATCTCCACGTGTCGGGCCACGGTAGGCCGCCGATTGCTATAAATACTCACCCCCAGGCTCCATAGTACAGGTTGGAAAACCTTTTCCCTACCACTTTCATCCACAAAAGCTCGCCATTGTGCACCTGAGACTGACTTGAGCGTCGGAGGGTCTGTGCTCCTACGGGAGCCAGCCGTTCTCACGCTTTTTCTTCGTCTTGCAGGTAGCCCGCACGGACCAGCGAAAACATCCCCCGAACATTTGGCGCCGTCTGTGGGATCTTCGACTGGTTCCTGCGAGAATGCTCCCGACCACGCGGTTGAACGCCGTTGGCTCTCGTAACCCCAAAGATGGCTCCGGCGACAAGGGGACGCAGGCGACCAAGGACCCGTGCGAATTCATTCTAATTCATTCATACAATCCATTCTAATTCTTTCACACGATCTACTCTAATTCATTCGTAGGATCCATTCTAATTCATTCGTACAATCTATTCTATTTCATTCGTACGATCCATTCTTACTCATTCGTATGATCCATTCTAATTCATTCGGACGAATGTATCCATTCTAATTTATTCGTACGATCCATTCTAGTTCATTCGTACGATCCATTCTAATTCATTCGTACGATCCATTCTAATTCATTCGTATGATCCATTCTAATTAATTCGTATGATCCATTCTAATTCATTCGTATGATCCATTCTAATTCATTCATACAATCCATTCTAATTCATTCGCACGAATGTATCCATTCTAATTAATTCGTACGATCCATTCTAATTCATTCGTATGATCCATTCTAATTCATTCGTACGATCCATTCTAATTCATTCGCACGATCTGTTCTTATTCATTCGCACAATCCATTCTAAACCATTCATACGATCCATTCTAATTTATTCGTACGATCCATTCTAATTCATTCGTAAGATCCATTCTAATTCATTCGTACGATCCATTCTAATTCATTCGTACGATCCATTCTGATTCATTCGCACGAATGTATCCATTCTAGTTCATTCGTACGATCCATTCTAATTCATTCGTACGATCCATTCTAATTCATTCGCACGATCCATTCTAATTCATTCGTACGATCCATTCTAATTCATTCGCACGAATGTATCCATTCTAATTCATTCGTACATATGATCCATTCTAATTCATTCGTACGATCCATTCTAATTCATTCGCACGATCTGTTCTTATTCATTCGCACAATCCATTCTAATTCATTCGTACGAATATATCCATTTTAATTCATTCGTACGATCCATTCTAATTCATATGCACAAAGGTATCCATTCTAATTCATTCGTACGATCCATTCTAATTCAGGATCGTACGAATGAATTAGAATGGATACATTCGTGCGAATGAATTAGAATGGATCATACGAATGAGTAATAATGGATCGTACGAATGAAATAGAATAGATTGTACGAATGAATTAGAATGGATCCTACGAATGAATTAGAATGGATCGTGTGAAAGAATTAGAATGGATTGTATGAATGAATTAGAATGGATCGTACGAATGAATTAGAATTGATCGTACGAATGAATTAGAATGGATACATTCGTGCGAATGAATTTGAATTGATCGTACGAATGAATTAGAATGGATCGTGCGAATGAATTAGAATGGATCGTACGAATGAATTAGAATGGATCGTACGAATGAACTAGAATGGATACATTCATGCGAATGAATTAGAATGGATCGTACGAATGAATTAGAATGGATCGTACGAATGAATTAGAATGGATCTTACGAATGAATTAGAATGGATCGTACGAATGAATTAGAATGGATCGTACGAATGAATTAGAATGGATACATTCGTGCGAATGAATTAGAATGGATCGGACGAATGAATTAAAATGGATCGTACGAATAAATTAGAATGGATCGTACGAATAAATTAGAATGGATACATTCGTCCGAATGAATTAGAATGGATCATACGAATGAGTAAGAATGGATCGTAAGAATGGATCGTAAGAATGAAATAGAATGGATCGTACGAATGAATCGTGCAAATGAATTAGAATGGATCGTATGAATGTATTAGAATGGATCGTATGAGTGAATTAGAATGGATCGTACGAATGAATTAGAATGGATTATATGAATGAATTAGAATGGATCGTACGAATGAATTAGAACGGATCATACGAATTAATTAGAATGGATCATACAAATGAATGAGAATGGAACGTACGAATGAATTAGAATGGATCGTGTGAAAGAATTAGAATGGATTGTATGAATGAATTAGAATGAATTCGTTCGATCAATTCTAATTCATTAGCACGATCCATTCTAATTCATTCGTACGATCCATTCTAATTCATTCGCACGATCCATTCTAATTCATTCGTACGATCCATTCTAATTCTTTCACACGATCCATTCTAATTCATTCGTACGATCCATTCTAATTCATTCGTACGATCTATTATAATTCATTCGCGCAATCTATTCTAATTCATTCGTACGATCCATTCTAATTCATTCGTACGATCCATTCTAATTCATTCATACAATCCATTCTAATTTATTCGCACGAATGTATCCATTCTAATTCATTCGTACGATCCATTCTAATTCATTCGCACAATCTATTCTATTTCATTCATACGATCCATTCTAATTCATTCGCACGAATGTATCCATTCTAATTCATTCATACGATCCATTCTACTTCATTCGTACTATCCGTTCTAATTCACTCATACGATCCATTCTAATTCATTCGTACGATCCTGAATTAGAATGGATCGTACGAATGAATTAGAATGGATACCTTTGTGCATATGAATTAGAATGGATCATACGAATGAATTAGAATGGATCGTACGAATGAATTAGAATGGATCGTACGAATGAATTAGAATGGATCATACGAATGAATTAGAATGGATCATACGAATGAGTAAGAATGGATCGTACGAATGAAATAGAATGGATTGTACGAATGAATTAGAATGGATACATTCGTGCGAATGAATTAGAATGGATCATACGAATGAATTAGAATGGATCGTGCGAATGAATTAGAATGGATTGTATGAATGAATTACAATGGATCGTACGAATGAATTAGAATGGATCGTACGAATGAATTAGAATGGATCGTACGAATGAAATAGAATGGATTGTACGAATGAATTAGAATGGATCGTGTGAATGAATTTGAATGGATTGTACGAATGAATTAGAAAGGATCGTGCTAATGAATTTGAATTGATCGTACGAAGGAAATAGAATGGATTGTACGAATGATTTAGAATGGATCGTACGAATGAATTAGAATGGATCGTACGAATGATATAGAATGGATACATTCGTGCGAATGAATTAGAATGGATCATACGATTGAGTAAGAATGGATCGTACGAATGAAATAGAATGGATTGTACGAATGAATTAGTCTGGATTCGTACGAATGAATTAGAATGGATACATTCGTGCGAATGAATTAGAATGGATCGTACCAATGATTAAGAATGGATCGTACGAATGAAATAGAATGGATTGTGCGAATGAATTAGAATGGATCGTACGAATGAATTAGAATGGATCGTGTGAATGAATTAGAATGGATCGTACGAATGGATTAGAATGGATCGTGTGAAAGAATTAGAATGGATTGTATGAATGAATTAGAATAGATCGTATGAATGAATTAGAATGGATCGTACGAATGAATTAGAATGGATCGTACGAATGAATTAGAATGGATACATTCGTGCGAATGAATTAGAATGGATCGTACGAATGAATTAGAATGGATCGTACGAATGAATTAGAATGGATCTTACGAATGAATTAGAATGGATCGTACGAATGAATTAGAATGGATCGTACGAATGAACTAGAATGGATGCATTCGTGCGAATGAATTAGAATGGATCGTACGAATGAATTAGAATGGATCGTACGAATGAATTAGAATGGATCTTATGAATGAATTAGAAAGGATCGTAAGAATGAATTAGAATGGATCGTACGAATGAATTAGAATGGATACATTCGTGATCGTACGAATGAATTAGAATGGATCGTACGAATAAATTAGAATGGATCGTGGGAATGAATTAGAATGGATCGTACGAATGAATGAGAATGGATCCACCGAATGAGTTAGAATGGATCATACGAATGAATTAGACTGGATTGTACGAATGAATTAGAATGGATTGTGCGAATGAATTAGAATAGATCGTACGAATGAATTAGAATGGATCGTACGAATGAATTAGAATGGATCAAATGAATGAATTAGAATGGTTACATTCATGCGAATGAATTAGAATGGATCGTACGAATGGATTAGAATGGATCGTACGAATGGATTAGAATGGATACATTCGTGCGAATGAATTAGAATGGATCATATGAATGAATTAGAATAGATTGTGCGAATGAATTAGAATGGATCATACGAATGAATTAGAATGGATACATTCGTGCGAATAAATTAGAATGGATTGTATGAATGAATTAGAATGGATCGTACGAATGAATTAGAATGGATCGTACGAATGAATTAGAATAGATTGCACGAATGAATTAGAATGGATCGTACGAATGAATTAGAATGGATCGTACGAAGGAATTAGAATGGATCGTACGAATGAATTAGAATGGATCGTACGAATGGATTAGAATGGATCATACGAATGGATTAGAATGGATACATTCGTGCGAATGAATTAGAATGGATCGTATGAATGAATTAGAATAGATTGTGCGAATGAATTAGAATGGATCGTACGAATGAATTAGAATGGATACATTCGTGCGAATAAATTAGAATGGATTGTATGAATGAATTAGAATGGATCGTACGAATGAATTAGAATGGATCGTATGAATGAATTAGAATAGATCGTACGAAGGAATTAGAATGGATCGTACGAATGAAATAGAATGGATCGTACGAATGAATTAGAATGGATCGTACGAATGAATTAGAATGGAACGTACGATTGAATTAGAATGGATCATACAAATGAGTAAGAATGGATCGTATGAATGAATTAGATTGGATCGTACGATCCATTCTAATTCATTAGCATGGATCGTGCTAATGAATTAGAATGGAATATACGAATAAATTAGAATGGATCGTAGAATGGATCGTACGAATGAATTAGAATAGATCATAGGAATGAATTAGAATGGATCGTGCAAATGAATTAGAATTGATACATTCGTGCGAATGAATTAGAATGGATCGTGCGAATGAATTAGAATGGATCGTACGAATGAATTAGAATGGATATATTTGAATGAATAAATTAGAATGGATCATACGAATGAATTAGAATGGATCGTACGAATGAATTAGAATGGATAGTGCGAATGAATTAGAATCGATCGTACGAATGAATTAGAATGGATCGTACGAATGATTTAGAATGGATCATACGAATGAGTAAGAATGGATCGTACGAATGAATTAGAATGGATCGTACGAATGAATTAGAATGGATCGTACGAATAAATTAGAATTGATACATTCGTCTGAATGAATTAGAATGGATCATACGAATGAGTAAGAATGGATCGTACGAATGAAATAGAGTAGATTGTACGAATGAATTAGAATGGATCCTACGAATGAATTAGAATGGATCGTGTGAAAGAATTAGAATGGATTGTATGAATGAATTAGAATGGATCGTACGAATGAATTAGAATGGATCGTACGAATGAATTAGAATGTATATATTCGTGCAAATGAATTAGAATGGATCGTATGAGTGTATTAGAATGGATCGTATGAGTGAATTAGAATGGATCGTACGAATGAATTAGAATGGATTGTATGAATGAATTAGAATGGATCGTACGAATGAATTAGAATGGATCGTATGAATGAATGGATCATACGAATGAATTAGAATGGATCGTACGAATGAATTAGAATGGATAGTGCGAATGAATTAGAATCGATCATACGAATGAATTAAAATGGATCGTACGAATGAATTAGAATGGATTGTATGAATGAATTACAATGGATCGTACGAATGAATTAGAATGGATCGTACGAATGAATTAGAATGGATCAAATGAATGAATTAGAATGGTTATATTCATGCGAATGAATTAGAATGGATCGTACGAATGGATTAGAATGGATCGTATGAGTGAATTAGAATGGATACGAAGGAATTAGAATGGATCGTACGAAAGAATTAGAATGGATCATACGAATAAAATAGAATGGATCGTACGAATGAAATAGAATGGATCGTACGAAGGAATTAGAATGCATTCGTATGATCCATTCTAATTCATTCGGACGATCCATTCTAATTCATTCATACGATCCATTCTAATTCATTCGCACGAATATATCCATTCTAATTCTTTCGTACGATGCATTCTAATTCATTCGTTCGATCAATTCTAATTCATTAGCACGATCCATTCTAATTCATTCGTACGATCAATTCTAATTCATTCGTACGATCCATTCTAATTCATTCATAGGATCCATTCTAATTCATTCATACGATCTATTCTAATTCTTTCGCACGAATGTATCCATTCTAATTCATTTGCACGAATGTATCCATTCTAATTCATTCGTACGAATCTATTCTAATTCATTCGTACAATCTATTCTATTTCATTCGTACGATCCATTCTAGTTCATTCGTACGATCCATTCTAATTCATTCGTACGATCCATTCTAATTCATTCGTATGATCCATTCTAATTAATTCGTATGATCCATTCTAATTCATTCGTACGATCCATTCTAATTCATTCATACAATCCATTCTAATTCATTCGCACGAATGTATTCATTCTAATTAATTCGTACGATCCATTCTAATTAATTCGTACGATCCATTCTAATTCATTTGTATGATCCATTCTTATTAATTAGCACGATCCAGTCTAATGGATTCGCACGATCCATTCTAATTCATTCATACGATCCATTCTAATTCATTCGTACGATCCATTCTAATTCATTCGCACAAATGTATCCATTCTAATTCATTCGTACGATCCATTCTAATTCATTCGTACGATCAGTTCTAATTCATTCACAAAATCTATTCTAATTCATTCATACGATCCATTCTAATTCATTCGCACGATCCATTCTAATTCATTCGTACGATCCATTCTAATTCATTCGTACGATCCATTCTAATTCATTCGCACGATCCATTCTAATTCATTCATACGATCCATTCTAATTCATTCGTACGATCCATTCTAATTCATTCGCACGATCCATTCTAATTCATTCGTACGATCCATTCTAATTCATTCGTACGATCCATTCTAATTCATTCGCATGAATGTATCCATTCTAATTCATTCGTACGATCCATTCTAATTCATTCGTATGATCTATTCTTATTCATTCGCACGATCCAGTCTAATTGATTCGCACGATCCATTCTAATTCATTCGCACGAATGTATCCATTCTAATTCATTCGTACGATCCATTCTAATTCATTAATATGATCCATTCTAATTCATTCGTACGATCCATTCTAATTCATATGCACAAAGGTATCCATTCTAATTCATTCGCACGAAAGAATTAGAATGGATTGTATGAAAGAATTAGAATGGATCATGCGAATGAATTAGAATGGATCGTACGAAGGAATTAGAATTAATCGTACGAAGGAATTAGAATGGATCATACGAATGAGTAAGAATGGATCGTACAAATGAATTAGAATGGATCGTACGAATAAATTAGAATGGATACATTCGTCCGAATGAATTAGAATGGATCATACGAATGAGTAAGAATGGATCGTACGAATGAAATAGAATAGATTGTACGAATGAATTAGAATGGATCGTATGAATGAATTAGAATGGATCGTATGAGTAAATTAGAATGGATAGTACGAATGAAGTAGAATGGATCGTATGAACGAATTAGAATAGATTGTGCGAATGAATTAGAATGGATCGTACGAATGAATTAGAATGGATACATTCTTGCGAATAAATTAGAATGGATCGTACAAATGAATTAGAATGGATCGTACGAATGAATTAGAATGGATCATACGAATGAGTAAGAATGGATCGTACAAATGAAATAGAATGGATTGTACGAATGAATTAGAATGGATCCTACGAATGAATTAGAATAGATCGTGTGAAAGAATTAGAATGGATTGTATGAATGAATTAGAATGAATTCGTACGATCCATTCGAATTCATTCGCACGATCCATTCTAATTCATTCGTACGATCCATTCTAATTCATTCGTAGGATCCATTCTAATTCATTCGTAAGATCCATTCTAATTCATTAGTACGATCCATTCTAATTCATTCGTACAATCCATTCTAATTCATTCGCACGAATGAATTAGAATGGATCGTACGAATGAATTAGAATGGATCATATTAAAGAATTAGAATGGATCGTACGAATGAATTAGAATGGATACATTCGTGCGAATAAATTAGAATGGATTGTATGAATGAATTAGAATGGATCGTACGAATGAATTAGAATGGATCGTACGAATGAATTAGAATAGATTGCGCGAATGAATTAGAATGGATCGTACGAATGAATTAAAATGGATCGTACGAAGGAATTAGAATGGATCGTACGAATGAATTAGAATAGATCGTACGAATGAATTAGAATGGATCGTACGGAGGAATTAGAATGGATCGTACGAATGAATTAGAATGGATCGTACGATTGAATTAGAATGGATCATACGAATGAGTAAGAATGGATCATATGAATGAATTAGATTGGATCATACGATCCATTCTAATTCATTAGCATGGATCGTGCTAATGAATTAGAATGGAATATACGAATGAATTAGAATGGATCGTAGAATGGATCGTACGAATGAATTAGAATGAATTAGAATGGATCGTACGAATGAATTAGAATAGATCATAGGAATGAATTAGAATGGATCGTGCAAATGAATTAGAATGGATACATTCGTGCAAATAAATTAGAATGGATTGTATGAATGAATTAGAATGGATCGTACGAATGAATTAGAATGGATCGTACGAATGAATTAGAATAGATTGCGCGAATGAATTAGAATGGATCGTACGAATTAATTAGAATGGATACATTCGTGCGAATGAATTAGAATGGATACATTCGTGCGAATGAATTAGAATGGATTGTATGAATGAATTAGAATGGATCGTACGAATGAATTAGAATGGATCATACGAATTAATTAGAATGGATCGTACGAATGAATTAGAATGGATCGTACGAATGAATTAGAATGGATCGTACGAATGAATTAGAATGGATCGTGCGAATGAATTAGAATGGATCGTACGAATGAATTAGAATGGATACATTTGTGCGAATGAATTAGAATGGATCGTACGAATGAATTAGAATGAATCGTATGAATGAATTAGAATGGATCGTACGAATGAATTAGAATGGATCGTGCGAATGAATTAGAATGGATCGTACGAATGATTTAAAATGGATCGTGTGAAAGAATTAGAATGGATCGTACGAATGAATTAGAATGGATCGTGCGAATGAATTAGAATGGATCGTATGAATGAATTAGAATAGATTTAGTGAATGAATTAGAACTGATCGTACGAATGAATTAGAATGGATCGTACGAATGAATTAGAATGTATACATTTGTGCGAATGAATTAGAATGGATCGTACGAATGAATTAGAATGGATCTTATGAATGAATTAGAATGGATACATTCGTGCGAATGAATTAGAATGGATCGTGCGAATCCATTAGACTGGATCGTGCGAATGAATAAGAATGGATCATACGAATGAATTAGAATGGATCGTACGAATTAATTAGAATGGATACATTCGTGCGAATGAATTAGAATGGATTGTATGAATGAATTAGAATGGATCGTACGAATGAATTAGAATGGATCATACGAATTAATTAGAATAGATCATACGAATGAATTAGAATGGATCGTACGAATGAATTAGAATGGATCGTACGAATGAACTAGAATGGATCGTACGAATGAAATAGAATAGATTGTACGAATGAATTAGAATGGATTCGTACGAATGAATTAGAATGGATACATTCGTGCGAATGAATTAGAATGGATACATTCGAGCAAAAGAATTAGAATAGATCGTATGAATGAATTAGAATGGATCCTATGAATGAATTAGAATGGATCGTGCGAATGAATTAGAATGGATCGCACGAATGAATTAGAATGGATCGTGCTAATGAATTAGAATTGATCGAACGAATGAATTAGCATGGATCGTGCTAATGAATTAGAATGGATCGTACGAATGAATTAGAATGGATCAAATGAATGAATTAGAATGGTTACATTCATGCGAATGAATTAGAATGGATCGTACGAATGGATTAGAATAGATCGTACGAATGGATTAGAATGGATACATTCGAGCGAATGAATTAGAATGGATCGTACGGAATGAATTCGAATGGATTGTATGAATGAATTAGAATGGATACATTCGTGCGAATGAATTAGAATGGATCGTGCGAATGAATTAGAATGGATTCGTACGAATGAATTAGAATGGATACATTCGTGCGAATGAATTAGAATGGATCGTACCAATGAGTAAGAATGGATCGTATGAATGAAATAGAATGGATCGTACGAATGAATTATAATGGATCGTACGTAATGAATTAGAATGGATTGTATGAATGAATTAGAATGGATCGTACGAATGAATTAGAATGGATCATACGAATTAATTAGAATGGATCATACAAATGAATTAGAATGGATCGTACGAATGGATTAGAATGGATTGTACCAATGAGTAAGAATGGATCGTGCGAATGAATTAGAATGGATCAGACGAATGAATTAGAATGGATCGTACGAATGAATTAGAGCGGATCGTACGAATGAATTAGAATGGATCGTACGAATAAATTAGAATGGATACATTCGTCCGAATGAATTAGAATGGATCATACGAATGAGTAAGAATGGATCGTACGAATGAATTAGAATGGATCGTACGAATGAATTAGAATAGATCGTACGAATGAATTAGAATGGATCATACGAATGAATTAGAATGGATCATACGAATGAGTAAGAATGGATCGTATGAATGAAATAGAATGGATTGTACGAATGAATTAGAATAGATCGTACGAATGAATTAGAATGGATCGTGTGAAAGAATTAGAATTAGAATGGATCGTACGAATAAATTAGAATGGATACATTTGTTCGAATGAATTAGAATGGATCATACGAATGAGTAAGAATGGATCGTACGAATGAAATAGAATAGATTGTACGAATGAATTAGAATGGATCCTACGAATAAATTAGAATGGATCGTGTGAAAGAATTAGAATGGATTGTATGAATGAATTAGAATGGATCGTATGAATGAATTAGAATGGATCGTGCGAATGAATTCGAATGGATCATACGAATTCATTCTAATTCATTCATACAATCCATTCTAATTCTTTCACACGATCCATTCTAATTCATTCGTAGGATCCATTCTAATTCATTCGTACAATCTATTCTATTTCATTCGTACGATCCATTCTTACTCATTCGTATGATCCATTCTAATTCATTTGGACGAATGTATCCATTCTAATTTATTCGTACGATCCATTCTAATTCATTCGTACGATCCATTCTAATTCATTCGTACGATCCATTCTAATTCATTCGTATGATCCATTCTAATTAATTCGTATGATCCATTCTAATTCATTCATACGATCCATTCTAATTCATTCATACAATCCATTCTAATTCATTCGCACAAATGTATCCATTCTAATTAATTCGTACAATCCATTCTAATTCATTCGTATGATCCATTCTAATTCATTCGTACGATCTATTCTAATTCATTCGCACGATCTATTCTTATTCATTCACACAATCCATTCTAAACCATTCATACGATCCATTCTAATTTATTCGTACGATCCATTCTAATTTATTCGTAAGATCCATTCTAATTCATTCGTACGATCCATTCTAATTCATTCGTACGATCCATTCTAATTCATTCGCACGAATGTATCCATTCCAGTTCATTCGTACGATCCATTCTAATTCATTCGCACGAATGTATCCATTCTAATTCATTCGTACATACGATCCATTCTAATTCATTCGTACGATCCATTCTAATTCATTCGCACGATCTGTTCTTATTCATTCGCACAATCCATTCTAATTCATTCGTACGAATGTATCCATTCTAATTCATTCGTACGATCCATTCTAATTCATATGCACAAAGGTATCCATTCTAATTCATTCGTACGATCCATTTTAATTCAGGATCGCACGAATGAATTAGAATGGATACATTCATGCGAATGAATTAGAATGGATCATACGAATGAGTAATAATGGATCGTACGAATGAAATAGAATAGATTGTACGAATGAATTAGAATGGATCCTATGAATGAATTAGAATGGATCGTGTGAAAGAATTAGAATGGATCGTACGAATGAATTAGAATGGATCTTACGAATGAATTAGAATGGATACATTCGTGCGAATGAATTAGAATTGATCGTACGAATGAATTAGAATGGATCGTGCGAATGAATTAGAATGGATCGTACGAATGAATTAGAATGGATCGTACGAATGAACTAGAATGGATACATTCGTGCGAATGAATTAGAATGGATCGTACGAATGAATTAGAATGGATCGTACGAATGAATTAGAATGGATACATTCGTGCGAATGAATTAGAATGGATCAAACGAATGAATTAGAATGGATCATACGAATGAATTAGAATGGATCGTACGAATAAATTAGACTGGATACATTCGTCCGAATGAATTAGAATGGATCATACGAATGAGTAAGAATGGATCGTACGAATGAAATAGAATGGATCGTACGAATGAATCGTGCAAATGAATTAGAATGGATCGTATGATTGTATTAGAATGGATCGTATGAGTGAATTAGAATGGATCGTACGAATGAATTAGAATGGATTGTATGAATGAATTAGAATGGATCGTACGAATGAATTAGAACGGATCATACGAATTAATTAGAATGGATCATACGAATGAATGAGAATGGAACGTACGAATGAATTAGAATGGATCGTGTGAAAGAATTAGAATGGATTGTATGTATGAATTAGAATGAATTCGTTCGATCCATTCTAATTCATTCGTACGATCCATTCTAATTCTTTCACACGATCCATTCTAATTCATTCATACGATCCATTCTAATTTATTCGTACGATCTATTCTAATTCATTCGTACGATCCATTCTAATTCATTCGTACGATCCATTCTAATTCCTTCGTACGATCCATTCTAATTCATTCATACAATCCATTCTAATTCTTTTACACGATCCATTCTAATTCATTCGTACGATCCATTCTAATTCATTCGTCCAATCCATTCTAATTCATTCGCACGAATGTATCAATTCTAAACCATTCATACGATCCATTCTAATTTATTCGTACGATCCATTCTAATTCATTCGTAAGATCCATTCTAATTCATTCGTACGATCCATTCTAATTCATTCGTACGATCCATTCTAATTCATTCGCACGAATGTATCCATTCTAGTTCATTCGTACGATCCATTCTAATTCATTCGTACGATCCATTCTAATTCATTCGCACGATCAATTCTAATTCATTCGTACGATCCATTCTGATTCATTCGCACGAATGTATCCATTCTAATTCATTCGTACATACGATCCATTCTAATTCATTCGCACGAATGTATCCATTCTAATTCATTTGTATAATCCATTCTATTTTATTCGTACGATCCATTCTTACTCATTCGTATGATCCATTCTAATTCATTCGCACGAATATATCCAATCTAATTCATTCGTACGATCCATTCTAATTCATTCGCACTATCCATTCTAATTCATTCGTACGATCCATTCTAATTCATTCGTATGATCCATTCTAATTTATTCGTTCAAATATATCCATTCTAATTCATTCGTACGATCCATTCTAATTCATTCGCACGATCCATTCTAATTCATTCGCACGATTGTATCCATTCAAATTCATTTGCACGATCCATTCTAATTCAATCCTATGATCTATTCTAATTCATTCGTACGATCCATTCTAATTCATTCGCTCGAATGTATCCATTCTAATTCATTCGTACGATCCATTCTAATTCGTTCATATGATCCATTCTAATTTGTTCGTACGATCCATTCTAATATGTTCGTACGATCCATTCTAATTCATTCATATGATCCATTCTAATTCATTCCTACGATCTATTCTAATTCATTCGCTCGAATATATACATTCTAATTCATTCGTTCGATCCATTCTAATTCATTCGCACGATCCATTCTAATTCATTCGTATGATCCATTCTAATCCATTCGTACGATCCATTCTAATTCATTCGTACGATCCATTCTAATTCATTCGTACGATCCATTCTAATTCATTCGCACGAATGTATCCATTCTAGTTCAGTCGTACGATCCATTCTAATTCATTCGTACGATCCATTCTAATTCATTCGCACGATCCGTTCTAATTCCTTCGTACGATCCATTCTAATTCATTCGTACGATCTATTTTAATTCATTCGTACGATCCATTCTAATTCATTCGTACGATCCATTCTAATTCCTTCGTACGATCCATTCTAATTCATTCGTACGATCCATTCTAATTCATTCGTACAATCTATTTTAATTCATTCGTACGAATGGATACATTCGTGTGAATGAATTAGAATGGATCGTTCGAATGAATTAGAATGGATACCTTTGTGCAAATGAATTAGAATGGATCGTATGAATGAATTAGATTGGATCGTATGAGTGAATTAGAACGGATTGTACGAATGGATCATACGAATGAATTAGAATGGATCGTGTGAAAGAATTAGAATGGATTGTATGAATGAATTATAATGGATCAAATGAATGAATTAGAATGGATCGTACGAAGGAATTAGAATGGATCGTACGAATGAATTAGAATGTATCGTACGAATGAATTAGAATAGATCGTACAAAGGAATTAGAATGGATCGTACGAAGGAATTAGAATGGATCGTACGAATGAATTAGAATGGATATATTCGTGCAAATGAATTAGAATGGATCGTATGAATATATTAGAATGGATCGTATGAGTGAATTAGAATGGATCGTACGAATGAATTAGAATGGATCGTAGGAATGAATTAGAATGGATCGTGCAAAAGAATTAGAATGCATTGTATGAATGAATTATAATGGATCGTATGAATGAAGTAGAATGGATCGTGCGAATGAATTCGAATGGATCGCATGATCCATTCGAATAGAATGGATCGTATGAATGAATTAGAATGGATTGGGCGAATGAATTAGAATGGATTGTAGGAATGAATTAGAATGGATCGGATGAATGAATTAGAATGGATCGTATGAATGAATTAGAATGGATCGTGCGAATGAATTAAAATGGATCGTACGAATGAATTAGAATGGATTGTACGAATGAATTAGAATGGATCATACGAATGAATTAGAATGGATCATACGAATGAGTAAGAATGGATCGTACGAATGAAATAGAATGGATTGTACGAATGAATTAGAATGGATACATTCATGCGAATGAATTAGAATGGATCGGACGATTGAATTAGAATGGATCGTACGATTCATTCTAATTCATTCGTACGATCCATTCTAATACATTCGTACGATTCATGCTAATTAATTCGCACGATCCATTCTAATTCATTCGTACGATCCATTCTTATTCATTCATACGATCCATTCTAATTCATTCGCACAATCCATTCTATTTCATTCGTACAATCCATTCTAATTCATTCGTATGATCCTTTCTAACTCATTCGGTGGATCCATTCTAATTCATTCGTATGATCCATTCTAATTCATTCCCACGATCCATTCAAATTTATTCGTACGATCCATTCTAATTCATTCGTACGATCTATTCTAATTCATTCGCACGAATGTAACCATTCTAATTCATTCATACAATTCATTCTAATTCATTCGTATGAGCTATTCTAATTCATTCCTACGATCCATTCTAATTCATTCGTACGATCCATTGTAATTCATTCATACAATCCATTTAGATTCATTCGCACAAATGTATCCATTCAAATTCATTCGTACGATCCATTCTAATTCATTCGTACGATCCATTCTAATTCATTCGTACGATCCATTCTAATTCATTCGTACGAATGGATACATTCGTGTGAATGAATTAGAAAGGATCGTACGAATGAGTAAGAATGGATCGTACGAATGAAATAGAATGGATTGCACGAATAAATTAGAATGGATCGTACGAATGAATTAGAATGGATCTTGTGAAAGAATTAGAATGGATTGTATGAATGAATTAGAATGGATCATACAAAGGAATTGGAATGTATCATACGAATGAATTAGAATGGATCGTGCGAATGAATTAGAATGGATCGTACGAATGAATTAGAATGGATCGTGCTAATGAATTAGAATTGATCGAACGAATGAATTAGCATGGATCGTTCAAATGAATTAGAATGGAACGTACGAATGAATTAGAATGGATCGTGTGAAAGAATTAGAATGGATTGTATGAATGAATTAGAATGAATTCGTACGATCCATTCGAATTCATTAGCACGATCCATTCTAATTCATTCATACGATCCATTCTAATTCATTCATACAATCCATTCTAATTCTTTCACACGATCCATTCTAATTCATTCGTAGGATCCATTCTAATTCATTCGTACAATCTATTCTATTTCATTCGTACGATCCATTCTTACTCATTCGTATGATCCATTCTAATTCATTCGTACGATCCATTCTAATTCATTTGTACGATCCATTCTAATTCATTCGTACAATCCATTCTATTTCATTCGTACGATCCATTCTTACTCATTCGTATGATCCATTCTAATTCATTCGCACGAATGTATCCATTCTAATTCATTCATACAATCCATGCTAATTCATTCCATACGATCCATTCTAATTCATTCGTACGATCGTACGAATGAATTAGAATGGATCGTACGAATGAATTGGAATAGATTGTGCGAATGAATTAGAATGGATCGTACGAATGAATTAGAATGGATCGTACGAATGACTTAGAATGGATCATACGAATGAGTAAGAATGGATCGTACGAATGAATTAGAATGGATCGTACGAATGAATTAGAATGGATCGTACGAATAAATTAGAATGGATACATTCGTCCGAATGAATTAGAATGGATCATACGAATGAGTAAGAATGGATCGTACGAATGAAATAGAATAGATTGTACGAATGAATTAGAATGGATCCTACGTAATTCATTCGCACGATCCATTCTAATTCATTCGTACGATCCATTCTAATTCATTCATACGATCCATTCTAATTCATTCGTACGATCCATTCTAATTTATTCGCATAAATGTATCCATTCTAATTCATTCGTACGATCCATTCTAATTCATTCGCACGATCCATTCTAATTCATTCGTACGATCCATTCTAATTCATTCGTACGATCCATTCTAATTCATTCGTATGATCCATTCTAATTAATTCGTATGATCCATTCTAATTCATTCGTACGATCCATTCTAATTCATTCATACAATCCATTCTAATTCATTCGCACGAATGTATCCATTCTAATTAATTCGTACGATCCATTCTAATTCATTCGTATGATCTATTCTTATTCATTCGCACGATCCAGTCTTATTGATTCGCACGATCCATTCTAATTCATTCGCACGAATGTATCCATTCTAATTCATTCGTACGATCCATTCTAATTCCTTAATATGATCCATTCTAATTCATTCGTACGATCCATTCTAATTCATATGCACAAAGGTATCCATTCTAATTCATTCGCACGAAAGAATTAGAATGGATTGTATGAAAGAATAGATCGTACGAATGAATTAGAATGGATCGTACGGAATGAATTTGAATGGATTGTATGAATGAATTAGAATGGATCGTACGAATGAGTAAGAATGGATCGTACGAATGAATTAGAATGGATCATACGAATGAATTAGAATGGATCGTACGAATTAATTAGAATGGCTCATACGAATGAAATAGAATGGATCGTACGAAGGAATTAGAATGGATCGTACGAAGGAATTAGAATGGATCGTACGAAGGAATTAGAATGGATCGTACGAATGAATTAGAATGGATATATTCGTACAAATGAATTAGAATGGATCGTATGAATGAATTAGAATGGATCGTATGAGTGAATTAGAACGGATAGTACGAATGAAGTAGATTGGATCGTATGAATGAATTAGAATGTATACATTCGTGCGAATGAATTAGAATGGATCGTATGAATGAATTAGAATGGATCGTACGAATGAATTAGAATGGATCGTGCGAATGAATTAGAATGGATCGTACGAATGAATTAGAATGGATCGTACGAATGAACTAGAATGGATACATTCGTGCGAATGAATTAGAATGGATCGTACGAATGAATTAGAATGGATCATACGAATGAATTAGAATGGATCTTACGAATGAATTAGAATGGATCGTACGAATGAATTAGAATGGATCATACGAATGAATTAGAATGGATACATTCGTGCGAATGAATTAGAATGGATCGGACGAATGAATTAGAATGGATCGTACGAATGAATTAGAATGGATCAAATGAATGAATTAGAATGGATCGTACGAATAAATTAGAATGGATACATTCGTCCGAATGAATTAGAATGGATCATACGAATGAATTAGAATGGATCGTACGAATGAATTAGAATGGATCGTACGAATGAATTAGAATGGATACATTCGTACGAATGAATTAGAATGGATCATACGAATGAATTAGAATGGATCGTACGGAATGAATTAGAATGGATATATTTGAACGAATAAATTAGAATGGATCATACGAATGAATTAGAATGGATCGTACGAATGAATTAGAATGGATAGTGCGAATGAATTAGAATCGATCGTATGAATGAATTAGAATGGATCGTACGAATGATTTAGAATGGATCATACGAATGAGTAAGAATGGATCGTACGAATGAATTAGAATGGATCGTACGAATAAATTAGAATGGATACATTCGTCCGAATGAATTAGAATGGATCATACGAATGAGTAAGAATGGATCGTACGAATGAAATAGAATAGATTGTACGAATGAATTAGAATGGATCCTACGAATGAATTAGAATGGATCGTGTGAAAGAATTAGAATGGATTGTATGAATGAATTAGAATGGATCGTATGAATGAATTAGAATGGATCGTGCGTACCATTCTAATTCATTCGTACGTTCCATTCTAATTCATTAGCACGATCCATGCTAATTCATTCGTTCGATCAGTTCTAAGTCATTAGCACGATCCATTCTAATTCATTCGTACGATCCATTCTAATTCATTCGCACGATCCATTCTAATTCATTCATAGGATCCATTCTAATTCATTCATACGATCTATTCTAATTCTTTCGCACGAATGTATCCATTCTAATTCATTCGCACGAATGTATCCATTCTAATTCATTCGTACGATCCATTCTACTTCATTCGCACAAATGTATCCATTCTAATTCATTCGTACGATCCATTCTAATTCATTCGCACGATCCATTCTAATTCATTCGTACGATCCATTCTAATTCTTTCACATGATCTATTCTAATCCATTCTAATTCATTCGTACGAATCCATTCTAATTCATTCGTACAATCTATTCTATTTCATTCGTATGATCCATTCTTACTCATTCGTATGATCCATTCTAATTCATTCGGACAAATGTATCTATTCTAATTTATTCATACGATCCATTCTAATTCATTCGTACGATCCATTCTAATTCATTCGCTCGAATGTATCCATTCTAATCCATTCGTACGATCCATTCTAATCCATTCGTACGATCCATTCTAATTCATTCGCATGAATGTAACCATTCTAATTCTTTCATTTGATCCATTCTAATTCTTTCGTATGATCCATTCTAATTCATTAGCATGATCCATGCTAATTCATTCGTTCGATCAATTCTAATTCATTAGCATGATCCATTCTAATTCATTCGTACGATCCATTCTAATTCATTCGCACGATCCATTCTAATTCATTCATAGGATCCATTCTTATTTATTCATACGATCTATTCTAATTCTTTCGCACGAATGTATCCATTCTAATTCATTCGCACGAATGTATCCATTCTAATTCATTCGTACGATCCATTCTAATTCATTCGTACGATCCATTCTAATTCATTCGTACGATCCATTCTAATTTATTATACGATCTATTCTAATTCATTCATACAATCCATTCTAATTCTTTCACACGATCCATTCTAATTCATTCGTACGATCCATTCTAATTCATTCGCACAATCCATTCTATTTCATTCGTACGATCCATTCTTACTCATTCGTATGATCCATTCTAATTCATTCGCACGAATGTATCCATAATGGATCATACGAATGAGTAAGAATGGATCGTACGAATGAAATAGAGAGGATTGTGCGAATGAATTAGAATGGACCGTACGAATGAATTAGAATGGATACATTCGTGCGAATAAATTAGAATGGATCATACGAATGAGTCAGAATGGATCGTCATTCTAATTCATTCGTATGATCCATTCTAATTCATTTGTATCCATTCTATTTCATTCGCACGATCCATTCTAATTCATTCGCGCAATCTATTCTAATTCATACGTACGATCCATTTTAATTCATTCGTATGATCCATTCTAATTCATTCATACAATCCATTCTAATTTATTTGCACGAATGTATCCATTCTAATTCATTCCTACGATCCATTCTAATTTATTCGCACAATCTATTCTAATTCATTCATACGATCCATTCTAATTCATTCGAACGAATGTATCCATTCTAATTCATTCATACGATCCATTCTACTTCATTCGTACTATCCGTTCTAATTCACTCATACGATCCATTCTAATTCATTCATACGATCCATTCTAATTCATTTGCACGAATATATCCATTCTAATTCATTCGTATGATCCTAATGGATCATACGAATGAATTAGAATGGATACCTTTGTGCATATGAATTAGAATGGATCGTACGAATGAATTAGAATGGATCGTACGAATGAATTAGAATGGATCGTACGAATGAATTAGAATGGATATATTCGTGCAAATGAATTAGAATGGATCGTACAAATCAATTAGAATGGATCATACGAATTAATTAGAATGGATCATACGAATGAATTAGAATGGATCGTACGATATCCATTCTAATTCATTCGTACGATCCATTCTAATTCATTCGTACGATCCATTCTAATTCATTCGAAAGATCCATTCTAATTCATTCGTACGATCCATTCTAATTCATTCGTACGATCCATTCTAATTAATTCGCACGAATGTATCCATTCTAGTTCATTAGTACGATCCATTCTAATTTATTCGTACGATCCATTCTAATTCATTCGCACGATCCATTCTAATTCATTCGTACGATCCATTCAAATTCATTCATACGATCCATTCTAATTTATTCGTACGATCCATTCTAATTCATTCGCACAAATGTATCCATTCTAATTCATTCGTACGATCCATTCTAATTCATTCGCACGATCCATTCTAATTCATTCGTACGATCCATTCTAATTCTTTCACACGATCCATTCTAATTCATTCGTACGATCCATTCTAATTCATTCGCACGATCTATTCTAATTCATTCGTATGATCCATTCTAATTCATTCATACGATCCATTCTAATTCATTTGTACGATCCATTCTAATTCATTCGCACAAATGTATCCATTCTAATTCATTCGTACGATCCATTCTAATTTATTCGCATGAACCATTCTAATTCATTCGTACGATCCATTCTAATTCATTCGTACGATCCATTCTAATTCATTCGTATGATCCATTCTAATTAATTCGTATGATCCATTCTAATTCATTCGTACGATCCATTCTAATTCATTCATACAATCCATTCTAATTCATTCGCACGAATGTATCCATTCTAATAAATTCGTACGATCCATTCTAATTCATTCGTATGATCTATTCTTATTCATTCGCACGATCCAGTCTAATTGATTCGCACGATCCATTCTAATTCATTCGCACGAATGTATCCATTCTAATTCATTCGTACGATCCATTCTAATTCATTAATATGATCCATTCTAATTCATTCGTACGATCCATTCTAATTCATATGCACAAAGGTATCCATTCTAATTCATTCGCACGAAAGAATTAGAATGGATTGTATGAAAGAATAGATCGTATGAATGAATTAGAATGGATCGTACAGAATGAATTAGAATGGATTGTATGAATGAATTAGAATGGATCGTACGAATGAGTAAGAATGGATCGTACGAATGAATTAGAATGGATCATACGAATGAATTAGAATGGATCGTACGAATTAATTAGAATGGATCATACGAATGAAATAGAATGGATCATACGAAGGAATTAGAAGGGATCGTACGAAGGAATTAGAATGGATCGTACGAATGAATTAGAATGGATATATTCGTGCAAATGAATTAGAATGGATCGTATGAATGAATTAGAATGGATCGTATGAGTGAATTAGAACGGATAGTACGAATGAAGTAGAATGGATCGTATGAATGAATTAGAATGGATACATTCGTGCAAATGAATTAGAATGGATCGTATGAATGAATTAGAATGGATCGTACGAATGAATTAGAATGGATCGTGCAAATGAATTAGAATGGATCGTACGAATGAATTAGAATGGATCGTGCGAATGAACTAGAATGGATACATTCGTGCGAAAGAATTAGAATGGATCGTACGAATGAATTAGAATGGATCGTACGAATGAATTAGAATGGATCTTACGAATGAATTAGAAAGGATCGTACGAATGAATTAGAATGGATCGTACGAATTAATTAGAATGGATACATTCGTGCGAATGAATTAGAATGGATCGGACGAATGAATTAGAATGGATCGTACGAATGAATTAGAATGGATCAAATGAATGAATTAGAATGGATCGTACGAATAAATTAGAATGGATACATTCGTGCAAATAAATTAGAATGGATACATTCGTGCGAATGAATTAGAATGGATCGTGCGAATGAATTAGAATGGATCGTACGAATGAATTAGAATGGATATATTTGAACGAATAAATTAGAATGGATCATACGAATGAATTAGAATGGATCGTACGAATGAATTAGAATGAATAGTGCGAATGGATTAGAATGGATCGTACGAATGAATTAGAATGGATACATTCGTGCGAATGAATTAGAATGGATCATACGAATGAGTAAGAATGGATCGTACGAATGAATTAGAATGGATTATACAAATGAATTAGAATGGATACATTCGTGCGAATGAATTAGAATGGATCGTACGAATGAATTAGAATGGATAGTGCGAATGAATTAGAATGGATCGTACGAATGAACTAGAATGGATACATTCGTGCGAATGAATTAGAATGGATCGTACGAATGAATTAGAATGGATCGTACGAATGAATTAGAATGAATCTTACGAATGAATTAGAATGGATCGTACGAATAAATTAGAATGGATCGTACGAATGGTTTAGAATGGATACATTCGTGCGAATGAATTAGAATGGATCGGACGAATGAATTAGAATGGATCGTACGAATGAATTAGAATGGATCAAATGAATGAATTAGAATGGTTACATTCATGCGAATGAATTAAAATGGATCGTACGAATGGATTAGAATGGATCGTATGAATGGATTAGAATGGATACATTCGTGCGAATGAATTAGAATGGATCATACGAATGAGTAATAATGGATCGTACGAATGAAATAGAATGGATTGTACGAATGAATTAGAATGGATCGTGCGAATGAATTTGAATGGATCGTACGAATGAATTAGAATGGATCCTGCTAATGAATTAGAATTGATCGTACGAATGAAATAGAATAGATTGTACGAATAATTTAGAATGGATCGTACGAATGAATTAGAATGGATCGTACGAATGATTTAGAATGGATACGTTCGTGCGAATGAATTAGAATGGATCATACGAATGAGTAAGAATGGATCGTACGAATGAAATAGAATGGATTGTACGTATGAATTAGAATGGATTCGTACGAATGAATTAGAATGGATACATTCGTGCGAATGAATTAGAATGGATCATATCAATGAGTAAGAATGGATCGTACGAATGAAATAGAATGGATTGTGCGAATGAATTAGAATGGATCGTACGAATGAATTAGAATGGATCGTGTGAAAGAATTAGAATGAATTGTATGAATGAATTAGAATAGATCGTATGAATGAATTAGAATGGATCGTACGAATGAATTAGAATGGATCGTACGAATGAATTAGAATGGATACATTCGTGCGAATGAATTAGAATGGATCGTATGAATGAATTAGAATAGATTGTGGAAATGAATTAGAATGGATCGTACGAATGAATTAGAATGGATACATTCGTGCGAATAAATTAGAATGGATTGTATGAATGAATTAGAATGGATCGTACGAATGAATTAGAATGGATCGTACGAATGAATTAGAATAGATTGCGCGAATGAATTAGAATGGATCGTGCGAATGAAATAGAATGAATACAAATGAATTAGAATGGATCATACAAATGAATTAGAATGACGATCCATTCTTACTCATTCGTATGATCCATTCTAATTTATTCGGACGAATGTATCCTTTCTAATTCATTCGTACGTCTAATTCATTCGTACGGTCCTTTCTAATTCATTCGCACAATCCATTCTATTTCATTCGTACGATCCATTCTTACTCATTCGTATGATCCATTATGGACACATTCGTGCGAATGAATTAGAATGGATCATACGAATGAGTAAGAATGGATCGTACGAATGAAATAGAATGGATTGTGCGAATGAATTAGAATGGATCGTACGAATGAATTAGAATGGATCGTGTGAAAGAATTAGAATGGATTGTATGAATGAATTAGAATAGATCGTATGAATGAATTAGAATGGATCGTACGAATGAATTAGAATGGATCGTACGAATGAATTAGAATGGATACATTCGCGAATGAATTAGAATGGATCGTACGAATGAATTAGAATGGATCGTACGAATGAATTAGAATGGATCTTACGAATGAATTAGAATGGATCGTACGAATGAATTAGAATGGATACATTTGTGCGAATGAATTAGAATGGATCGTACAAATGAATTAGAATGGATCGTATGAATGAATTAGAATGGATCGTACGAATGAATTAGAATGGATCGTACGAAGGAATTAGAATGGATCGTACGAATGAATTAGAATGGATATATTCGTGCAAATGAATTAGAATGGATCGTATGAATGTATTAGAATGGATCGTATGAGTGAACTAGAATGGATCGTGCGAATGAATTAGAATGGATTGTATGAATGAATTAGAATGGATCGTACGAATGAATTAGAATGGATCATACGAATTAATTAGAATGGATCATACGAATGAATTAGAATGTATCGTACGAATGAATTAGAATTAGAATGGATATATTCGTCCGAATGAATTAGAAGGGATACATTCATGCGAAAGAATTAGAATAGATCGTATGAATGAATTAGAATGGATCCTATGAATGAATTAGAATGGATAGTGCGAATGAATTAGAATGGATCGTACGAATGAATTAGAATGGATACATTCGTGCGAATGAATTAGAATGGATCGGACGAATGAATTAGAATGGATCGTATGAATGAATTAGAATGGATCAAATGAATGAATTAGAATGGTTACATTCATGCGAATGAATTAGAATGGATCGTACGAATGGATCATACGAATGGATTAGAATGGATTCATTCGAGCGAATGAATTAGAATGGATCGTACGAATGAATTAGAATGGATCGTACGAATGAATTAGAATGAATTCGTACGATCCATTCGAATTCATTCGCACGATCCATTCTAATTCATTCATACGATCCATTCTAATTCATTCATACAATCCATTCTAATTCTTTCACACGATCCATTCTAATTCATTCGTAGGATCCATTTTAATTCATTCGTACAATCTATTCTATTTCATTCGTACGATCCATTCTTACTCATTCGTATGATCCATTCTAATTCATTTGGACGAATGTATCCATTCTAATTTATTCGTACGATCCATTCTAATTTATTCGTTCGATCCATTCTAATTCATTCGTACGATCCATTCTTACTCATTCGTATGATCCATTCTAATTCATTTGTATGAATAAATTAGAATGGATACATTCGTGCGAATGAATTAGAATGGATCATACGAATGAGTAAGAATGGATCGTACAAATGAAATAGAATGGATTGTACGAATGAATTAGAATGGATCGTACGAATGAATTACAATGGATCGTGTGAAAGAATTAGAATGCATTGCATGAATGAATTAGAATGGATCGTATGAATGAATTAGAATGGATCGTGCGAATGAATTCGAATGGATCGCATGATCGATTCGAATAGAATGGATCGTATGAATGAATTAGAATGGATCGGGCGAATGAATTAGAATGGATTGTAGGAATGAATTAGAATGGATCGTATGAATGAATTAGAATGGATCGTATGAATGAAATAGAATGGATCGTTCGAATGAATTAGAATGGATCGTACGAATGAATTAGAATGGATCATACGAATGAATTAGAATGGATCATACGAATGAGTAAGAATGGATCGTACGAATGAAATAGAATGGATTGTACGAATGAATTAGAATGGATACATTCATGCGAATGAATTAGAATGGATCGTACGAATGAATTAGAATGGATCGTACGAATGAATTAGAATGCATCGTATGAAAGAATTAGAATGGATATATTCGTGCGAATGAATTAGAATGGATCGTACGAATGAATTAGACTGGATCATACGAATGAATTTGAATGGATACATTTGTGCGAATGAATCTAAATGGATTGTATGAATGAATTACAATGGATCGTACGAATGAATTAGAATGGATCGTACTAATGAATTAAATAGCTCATACGAATGAATTAGAATGAATCGTATGAATGAATTAGAATGGTTACATTCGTGCGAATGAATTAGAATAGATCGTACGAATGAATTAGAATGGATCGTACGAATAAATTAGAATGGATCGTGGGAATGAATTAGAATGGATCGTACGAATGAATTAGAATGGATCCACCGAATGAGTTAGAATGGATCATACGAATGAATTAGAATGGATTGTACGAATGAATTAGAAAGGATTGTGCGAATGAACTAGAATGGATCGTATGAATGAATAAGAATGGATCGTACGAATGAATTAGAATGGATCGTGCGAATGAATTAGCATGAATCGTACGAATGTATTAGAATGGATCGTACGAATGAATTAGAATGAATCGTACGATCCATTCTAATTCATTCGTACGATCCATTCTAATTCATTCGCACGAATGTATCCATTCTAGTTCATTCGTACGATCCATTCTAGTTAATTCGTATGATCCATTCTAATTCATTCGTACGATCTATTCTAATTCATTCGTATGATCCATTCTAATTAATTCGTATGATCCGTTCTAATTCATTCGTACGATCCATTCTAATTCATTCATACAATCCATTCTAATTCATTCGCACGAATGTATCCATTCTAATTAATTCGTACGATCCATTCTAATTCATTCGTATGATCCATTCTTATTCATTCGCACGATCCAGTCTAATGGATTCGCACGATCCATTCTAATTCATTCGCACGAATGTATCCATTCTAATTCATTCGTACGATCCATTCTAATTCATTAATATGATCCATTCTAATTCATTCGCACGATCCATTCTAATTCATTCGTACGATCCATTCTTACTCATTTGTATGATCCATTCTAATTCATTCGGACGAATGTATCCATTCTAATTTATTTGTACGATCCATTCTAATTCATTTGTACGATCCATTCTAATTCATTCGTACGATCCATTCTAATTCATTCGTCCGATCCATTCTAATTCATTCGCACGAATTTATCCATTCTAATTCATTCGTACGGTCCATTCTAATTCATTCGCACAATCCATTCTATTTCATTCGTACGATCCATTCTTACACATTCGTATGATCCCTTATGGATACATTCGTGCGAATGAATTAGAATGGATCATACGAATGAGTAAGAATGGATCGTACGAATGAAATAGAATGGATTGTGTGAATGAATTAGAATGGATCGTATGAATGAATTAGAATGGATCGTGTGAAAGAATTAGAATGGATTGTATGAATGAATTAGAATTGATCGTATGAATGAATTAGAATGGATCGTACGAATGAATTAGAATGGATCGTACGAATGAACTAGAATGGATACATTCGTGCGAATGAATTAGAATGGATCGTACGAATGAATTAGAATGGATCGTCCGAATGAATTAGAATGGATCTTATGAATGAATTAAAATGGATCGTACAAATGCACAATCCATGCTAATTCATTCGTTCGATCAATTCTAATTCATTAGCACGATCCATTCTAATTCATTCGTACGATCCATTCTAATTCATTCGTACGATCCATTCTAATTCTTTCACACGATCCATTCTAATTCATTCGTACGATCCATTCTAATTCATTCGTATGATCTATTCTTATTCATTCGTACGATCCATTCTAATTTCATTCGTATGATCCGTTCTAATTCATTCGCTAGAATGTATCCATTCTAATCCATTCGTACGATCCATTCTAATCCATTCGTACGATCCATTCTAATTCATTCGCATGAATGTAATCATTCTAATTCATTCATTTGATCCATTCTAATTCATTCGTACGATCCATTCTAATTCATTCGTCCGATCCATTCTAATTCATTCGCACGAATGTATCCATTCTAATCCATTCGTAAGATCCATTCTAATTCATTCGTACGATCCATTCTAATTCATTAATATGATCCATTCTAATTCATTCGTACGATCCATTCTAATTCATATGCACAAAGGTATCCATTCTAATTCATTCGTACGATCCATTCTAATTCAGGATCGTACGAATGAATTAGAATGGATACATTCGTGCGAATGAATTAGAATTGATCGTACGAATGAATTAGAATGGATAGTGCGAATGAATTAGAATGGATCGTACGAATGAATTAGAATGGATCGTACGAATGAACTAGAATGTATACATTCGTGCGAATGAATTAGAATGGATCGTACGAATGAATTAGAATGGATCGTACAAAATGAATTATAATGGATCTTACGAATGAATTAGAATGGATCGTACGAATGAATTAGAATGGATCGTACGAATGAATTAGAATGGATACATTCGTGCAAATGAATTAGAATCGATCGGACGAATAAATTAGAATGGATCGTACGAATGAATTAGAATGGATCCAATGAATGAATTAGAATGGTTACATTCATACGAATGAATTAGAATGGATCGTACGAATGTATTAGAATGGATACATTCGAGCGAATGAATTAGAATGGATCGTACAAATGAAATTAGAATGGATCGTACGAATGAATTAGAATAGATCGTACGAATGAATTAGAATGGATCGTACGAATGAATTAGAATTGATCGTACGAATAAATTAGAATGGATACATTCGTCCGAATGAATTAGAATGGATCATACGAATGAGTAAGAATGGATCGTACGAATGAAATAGAATAGAGTGTACGAATGAATTAGAATGGATCCTACGAATGAATTAGAATGGATCGTGTGAAAGAATTAGAATGGATTGTATGAATGAATTAGAATGGATCGTATGAATGAATTCGAATGGATCGTGCGAATGAATTCGAATGGATCGTAAGAATTCATTCTAATTCATTCATACAATCCATTCTAATTCTTTCACACGATCAATTCTAATTCATTCGTACGTTCCATTCTAATTCATTAGCACGATCCATGCTAATTCATTCGTTCGATCAATTCTAATTCATTAGCACGATCCATTCTAATTCATTCGTACGATCCATTCTAATTCCTTCATACGATCCATTCTAATTCATTCGTACGATCTATTCTAATTCATTCGTACGATCCATTCTAATTCATTCGTACAATCCATTCTAATTCCTTCGTACGATCCATTCTAATTCATTCGTACGATCCATTCTAATTCATTCGTGCAATCCATTCTATTTCATTCGTACGATCCATTCTTACTCATTCGTACGATCCATTCTAATTCATTCACACGAATGTATCCATTCGTACGGATGAATTAGAATAGATTGTACGAATGAATTAGAATGGATCGTACGAATGAATTAGAATGGATCGTACGAAGGAATTAGAATGGATCGTACGAATGAATTAGAATGGATCGTACGAATGAATTAGAATAGATCGTACGAATGAATTAGAATGGATCGTACGAAGGAATTAGAATGGATCGTACGAATGAATTAGAATGGATATATTCGTGCAAATGAATTAGAATGGATCGTATGAATGTATTAGAATAGATCATATGTGTGAATTAGAATGGATCGTACGAATGAATTAGAATGGCTTGTATGAATGAATTTGAATGGATCGTACGAATGAATTAGAATGGATCATACGAATTAATTAGAATGGATCATACGAATGAATTAGAATGGATCGTACGAATGAATTAGAATGGATCGTACGAATGAATTAGAATGGATACATTCGGGCGATCCATTCTAATTCATTCGCACAATCCATTCTATTTCATTCGTACGATCCATTCTTACTCATTGGTACGATCCATTCTAATTCATTCGCACGAATGTATCCATTCTAATTCATTCGTACGAATCCATTCTAATTCATTCATACGATCTATTCTAATTCATTCGTACAATCCATTCTAATTCTTTCACACGATCCATTCTAATTCATTCGTACGATCCATTCTAATTCATTCGCACAATCCATTCTATTTCATTCGTACGATCCATTCTTACTCATTGGTACGATCCATTCTAATTCATTCGCACGAATGTATCCATTCTAATTCATTCGTACGAATCCATTCTAATTCATTCGTACAATCTATTCTATTTCATTCGTACGATCCATTTTTACTCATTCGTATGATCCATTCTAATTCATTCGGACGAATGTATCCATTCTAATTTATTCGTACGATCCATTCCAATTCATTCGCACGATCCATTCTAATTCATTCGTACGATCAATTCTAATTCATTCGCACGAATGTATCCATTCTAATTCATTCGTACGATCCATTCTAATTCATTCATAGGATCCATTCTAATTCATTCATACAATCCAATCTAATTTATTCGCACGAATGTATCCATTCTAATTCATTCATACGATCAGTTCCAATTCATTCACAAAATCTATTCTAATTCATTCATACGATCCATTCTATTTCATTCACACGAATGTATCCATTCTAATTCATTCATACGATCCATTCTAATTCATTCGTACGATCCATTCTAATTCACTCATACGATCCATTCTAATACATTCATACAATTAGAATGGATCGTATGAATGAATTAGAATGGATCGTGCACGAATGTATCCATTCTATTTCATTCGTACGATCCATTCTAATTCATTAATATGATCCATTCTAATTCATTCGTACAATCCATTCTAATTCATATGCACAAAGGTATCCATTCTAATCCATTCGTAGGATCCATTCTAATCCATTCGTACGATCCATTCTAATTCATTCGTATGATCCATTCTAATTCATTCGCTCGAATGTATCCATTCTAATCCATTCGTACGATCCATTCTAATCCATTTGTACGATCCATTCTAATTCATTCGCATGAATGTAACCATTCTAATTCATTCATTTGATCCATTCTAATTCATTCGTACGATCCATTCTAATTCATTCGTCCGATCCATTCTAATTCATTCGCACGAATGTATCCATTCTAATTCATTCGTACGATCCATTCTAATTCATTAATATGATCCATTCTAATTCATTCGTACGATCCATTCTAATTCATTCGTACGATCCATTCTAATTCATTCGCACGATCCATTCTAATCCATTCGTACGATCCATTCTAATTCATTAAGATGATCCATTCTAATTCATTAGTATGATCCATTCTAATTCATATGCACAAAGGTATCCATTCTAATCCATTCGTAGGATCCATTCTAATCCATTCGTACAATCTATTCTATTTCATTCGTATGATCCATTCTTACTCATTCGTATGATCCATTCTAATTCATTCGGACGAATGTATCCATTCTAATTTATTCGTACGATCCATTCTAATTCATTCGCTCGAATGTATCCATTCTAATCCATTCGTACGATCCATTCTAATCCATTCGTACGATCCATTCTAATTCATTCGCATGAATGTAACCATTCTAATTCATTCATTTGATCCATTCTAATTCATTCGTACGATCCATTCTAATTCATTAGAACGATCCATGCTAATTCATTCGTTCCATCAATTCTAATTCATTAGCACAATCCATTCTAATTCATTCGTACGATCCATTCTAATTCATTCGCACGATCCATTCTAATTCATTCATAGGATCCATTCTAATTCATTCATACGATCTATTCTAATTCTTTCGCACGAATGTATCCATTCTAATTCATTCGCCCGATCCATTCTAATTCAGTCGTACGATCAATTCTAATTCATTCGCACGAATGTATCCATTCTAATTCATTCGTACGATCCATTCTAATTCATTCATAGGATCCATTCTAATTCATTCATACAATCCATTCTAATTCATTCGTCTGATCCATTCTAATTCATTCATAGGATCCATTCTAATTCATTTATACAATCCATTCTAATTCATTCGCACGAATGTATCCATTCTAATTCATTCGTACGATCAGTTCTAATTCATTCACAAAATCTATTCCAATTCATTCATACGATCCATTCTAATTCATTCACACGAATGTATCCATTCTAATTCATTCATACGATCCATTCTAATTCATTCGTACGATCCATTCTAATTCGCTCATACGATCCATTCTAATTCACTCATACGATCCATTCTAATACATTCATTCGATCCATTCTAATTCATTTGCCCGAATATATCCATTCTAATTCATTCGTACGACCCATTCTAATTCCTTCGTACGATCCATTCTTATTCATTCGTACGATCTATTCTAATTCATTCGTACGATCCATTCTAATTCATTCGTACGATCCATTCTAATTCCTTCGTACGATCCATTCTAATTCATTCGTACGATCCATTCTAATTCATTCGTACAATCTATTCTAATTCATTCGTACGAATGGATACATTCGTGTGAATGAATTAGAATGGATCGTACGAATGAGTAAGAATGGATCGTACGAATGTAATAGAATGGATTGCACGAATGAATTAGAATGGATCGTACGAATGAATTAGAATGGATCGTGTGAAAGAATTAGAATGGATTGTATAAATGAATTAGAATGGATCGTACAAATGAATTAGAATGGATCGTACGAAGGAATTAGAATGGTTTGTACGAATGAATTAGAATGGATCGTACGAATGAATTAGAATAGATCGTACGAATGAATTAGAATGGATCGTACGAAGGAATTAGAATGGATCGTACGAATGAATTAGAATGGATATATTCGTGCAAATGAATTAGAATGGATCGTATGAATATATTAGAATGGATCGTATGAGTGAATTAGAATGGATCGTACGAATGAATAAGAATGGATCGTATGAATGAATTAGAATGGATACATTCGTGTGAACGAATTAGAATGGATCGTATGAATGAATTAGAATAGATTTTGTGAATGAATTAGAACTGATCGTACGAATGAATTAGAATGGATACATTCGTGCGAATGAATTAGATTGGATTGTATGAATGAATTAGAATGGATCGTACGAATGAACTAGAATGGATACATTCGTGCGAATGAATTAGAATGGATCGTACGAATGAATTAGAATGGATCGTACGAATGAATTAGAATGGATCTTACGAATGAATTAGAATGGATCGTACGAATGAATTAGAATGGATCGTACGAATGAATTAGAATGGATACATTTGTGCGAATGAATTAGAATGGATCGGACGAATGAATTAGAATGGATCGTATGAATGAATTAGAATAGATCGTACGAATGAATTAGAATGGATACATTCGTCCGAATGAATTAGAATGGATCAAACGAATGAGTAAGAATGGATCGTACGAATGAAATAGAATAGATTGTACGAATGAATTAGAATGGATCCTACGAATGAATTAGAATGGATGAATTAGAATGGATTGTATGAATGAATTAGAATGGATCGTATGAATGAATTAGAATGGATCGTGCGAAAGAATTCGAATGGATCGTACGAATTCATTCTAATTCATTCATACAATCCATTCTAATTCTTTCACACGATCCATTCTAATTCATTCGTACGTTCCATTCTAATTCATTAGCATGATCCATGCTAATTCATTCGTTCGATCAATTCTAATTCATTAGCATGATCCATTCTATTTCATTCGTACGATCCATTCTAATTCATTCGCACGAATGTATCCATTCTAATTCATTCGTATGATCAGTTCTAATTCATTCACAAAATCTATTATAATTCATTCATACAATCCATTCTAATTCATTCACACGAATGTATCCATTCTAATTCATTCATACGATCCTTTCTAATTCATTCGTACGATCCATTCTAATTCACTCATACGATCCATTCTAATACATTCATACGATCCATTCTAATTCATTTGCACGAATATATCCATTCTAATTCATTCGTACGATCCATTCTAATTCCTTCGTACGATCCATTTTAATTCATTCGTACGATCTATTCTATTTCATTCGTACGATCCATTCTTACTCATTCGTACGATCCATTCTAATTCATTCGTCCGATCCATTCTAATTCATTCGCACGAATGTATCCATTCTAATTCATTCGTTCGATCAATTCTAATTCATTAGCATGATCCATTCTAATTCATTCGTACGATCCATTCTAATTCATTCGCACGATCCATTCTAATTCATTCATAGGATCCATTGTAATTCATTCGTACGATCCATTCTAATTCATTCGTACGATCCATTCTAATTCATTCGCACAATCCATTCTATTTCATTCGTACGATCCATTCTTACTCATTGGTACGATCCATTCTAATTCATTCGCACGAATGTATCCATTCTAATTCATTCGTACGAATCCATTCTAATTCATTCGTACAATCTATTCTATTTCATTCGTACGATCCATTCTTACTCATTCGTATGATCCATTCTAATTCATTCGGACGAATGTATCCATTCTAATTTATTCGTACGATCCATTCTAATTCATTCGTACGATCCATTCTAATTCATTCGTACAATCCATTCTAATTCATTCGCACAAATGTATCCATTCTAATTCATTCGCACGAATGTATCCATTCTAATTCTTTCGTACAATCCATTCTATTTCATTCGTACGATCCATTCTTACTCATTCGTATGATCCATTCTAATTCATTCGTACGATCCATTTTAATTCTTTCGTACGATCCATTCTAATTCATTCGCACGATCCATTCTAATTCATTATACGATCCATTCTAATTCATTCATACGATCCATTCTAATTCATTCCTACAATCCATTCTAATTCATTCGCCCGATCCATTCTAATTCATTCATACGATCCATTCTTTTCGAATGGATCATGCGATCCATTCGAATTCATTCGCACGATCCATTCTAATTCATTCATACGATCCATTCTAATTCATTCATACAATGCATTCTAATTCTTTCACATGATCCATTCTAATTCATTCGTACGATACATTCTAATTCATTCGTACAATCTATTCTATTTCATTTGTACGATCCATTCTTACTCATTCGTATGATCCATTCTAATTCATTCGTACGATCCATTCTAATTCATTTGTACGATCCATTCTAATTCATTCGTACAATCCATTCTATTTTATTCGTACGATCCATTCTTACTCATTCGTATAATCCATTCTAATTCATTCGCACGAATGTATCCATTCTAATTCATTCATACAATCCATTCTAATTCATTCGCACGAATGTATCCATTCTAATTCATTCGTATGATCAGTTCTAATTCATTCACAAAATCTATTCTAATTCATTCATACAATCCATTCTAATTCATTCACACGAATGTATCCATTCTAATTCATTCATACGATCCTTTCTAATTCATTCGTACGATCCATTCTAATTCACTCATACGATCCATTCTAATACATTCATACGATCCATTCTAATTCATTTGCACGAATATATCCATTCTAATTCATTCGTACGATCCATTCAAATTCCTTCGTACGATCCATTCTAATTCATTCGTACGATCTATTCTATTTCATTCGTACGATCCATTCTTACTCATTCGTACGATCCATTCTAATTCATTCGTCCGATCCATTCTAATTCATTCGCACGAATGTATCCATTCTAATTCATTCGTTCGATCAATTCTAATTCATTAGCATGATCCATTCTAATTCATTCGTACGATCCATTCTAATTCATTCGCACGATCAATTCTAATTCATTCATAGGATCCATTGTAATTCATTCGTACGATCCATTCTAATTCATTCGTACGATCCATTCTAATTCATTCGCACAATCTATTCTATTTCATTCGTACGATCCATTCTTACTCATTGGTACGATCCATTCTAATTCATTCGCACGAATGTATCCATTCTAATTCATTCGTACGAATCCATTCTAATTCATTCGTACAATCTATTCTATTTCATTCGTACGATCCATTCTTACTCATTCGTATGATCCATTCTAATTCATTCGGACGAATGTATCCATTCTAATTTATTCGTACGATCCATTCTAATTCATTCGTACAATCCATTCTAATTCATTCGCACAAATGTATCCATTCTAATTCATTCGCACGAATGTATCCATTCTAATTCTTTCGTACAATCCATTCTATTTCATTCGTACGATCCATTCTTACTCATTCGTATGATCCATTCTAATTCATTCGTACGATCCATTTTAATTCATTCGTACGATCCATTCTAATTCATTCGTACGATCCATTCTAATTCATTATACGATCCATTCTAATTCATTCATACGATCCATTCTAATTCATTCCTACAATCCATTCTAATTCATTCGCCCGATCCATTCTAATTCATTCATACGATCCATTCTTTTCGAATGGATCATGCGATCCATTCGAATTCATTCGCACGATCCATTCTAATTCATTCATACGATCCATTCTAATTCATTCATACAATGCATTCTAATTCTTTCACATGATCCATTCTAATTCATTCGTACGATACATTCTAATTCATTCGTACAATCCATTCTATTTCATTTGTACGATCCATTCTTACTCATTCGTATGATCCATTCTAATTCATTCGTACGATCCATTCTAATTCATTTGTACGATCCATTCTAATTCTTTTTTTTTTTTTTTTTAATAAAAGCTATGGGGATTTTATTGGGGACCCCGCCCCTGGAATCAAAACAAACCATTACAGCTCTGGCCTTTTATATATAAGGCATCAGAGAAGGGAGGAAAAATAAAGAAAATAAACCAAACACCAAAACCCCTCACAGTCTGCAAGCACAGATCTCAGATTACCCTGTCATAGTTTCTTCCAGCATTGTTATGTTCTATAGCAATCCTTAGATTTTCCTTGAAAGCATCCGAATAGAGAGAAGTAACAGTGTTACTTTGAAGTCCCAATTTAGACAAGATATCAGCTGGTTGATTTCCCTCGCGCCATATGTGTGTGATCTGCACCCTTGTAAACTTGGCCATTTGATCTCTAATGTTCAAGACTTTTTGCCGAATTGTCCAAGGAATAGAGTGTTTACCTTTGATACTATTAACAGCAACTAATGAATCTGACTCAATCCAAAGCTGTGAAATATTCATATCCACTGCCATTTTGATACCGACTTCAATAGAGTCCAATTCGACATTCAGAATATCATTATACTTCGACGGACCATAGTAAGCTTTAGTAACAACGCCTTCACTATTGCGAATAATACCTCCAATCCCTGCATTTTCAGCAACTAGAGCACCATCTGTATTGAGTTTCATCCAATCTGTAGTAGGTTTATGCCATGTAACCTGCTGACTGCTGATGTTAATTGGAGAAAGGAAACATCCCCATTTTGCTGCAGCAATTCTATTCTCTTGATTATCTTTGTCAAAAAGCTGGGCAGTAAACACCCTCATTTGAACATCACGAGTAATCAAAGCCAATACATATCTTTTATGCCTATTGGTATGATCAAAAATACGTTTGTTTCTCTCCTCCCACAAGTAATAGATAGCACAACCAGTCGCAATCCGGGCTATCGCAGCAATCATACCTTTCCCATTAAATTTAGATTGTAATCTTCCAATCTCTTCCCTAATATTTCCAAGTCTTGTAGCTTGGATCCCCAGTCTGGAAAGAATGGATCGCCATATCCAGCTAGAGTAAGAACACTCAAAGAAGAGGTGATCATGACATTCAGAATTTGACCAACACAAAGTGCATAATGAATGAACCATCAGCCCTCTCTTATGTAGCTTATCACATGTTAGAAGTTTCTCTTTGACAGCTCTCCAAAGACAGAAGGCATGTTTCTCAACTTTATTTCCATGCCAAATCCATTTGGACTCTGGAAATCTTGGTTTTTTAGCCCTTATAGCATTCCAAGCTGTTTTAGCAGTATAGACACCCTCAGGTGAAGGCTTCCAAACCACTAGATCATTGCAAATTACGTTTTGATTATGATGTTGAGAGACCAAAGCAAAGATGTCTATCAGATCAGCAGAGGTAGGAGTTGGAAACAACCAATTACCTTCATGAATGAAGTGACTGACTTTTATATCTTTTCCAAACCCTAAATCATAAATAGCTCTTTCACTGAAAAGCTCCACTAGCCGCCCTTGTGGAAGCCAAAAATCATACCAAAAACTAGTATTCTGCCCATTACCAACTGAAGTGCATATGAGTGGCTTGATTTGATTTCTGATATGTAGAATGCCTCTCCAAATACCAGAAGCAGTAGAACTAACTTTACAGTCCCATATACTGTCTCGCTTCAGATACTTCTGCTTGATCCATCTCACCCATAGTGAATTTTCATTATTGCAGATTCTCCATATGTGCTTTGAGAGGGCTGCAACATTCCAAGTAATTAGGTCTCTCATACCAAGACCTCCTTCAGATTTTGGTTGGCAAATATGCTTCCAAGCTATAGGCACTATTTTTCTTGAGAGAGAAGGTCCACTCCAAAGGAACCTGCTAAAAATTCTCTCAATCTCTTTAATCACAGCTTTAGGGAAAGAGAAAATACCTGACCAATAGATATGAAGAGAGTTAAGAACCGATCTTATTAATTCAACTCTACCAGCAAGGGAGAGGAAATTTCTGCTCCAGGATCCAATCTTCAATCTGATCATATCAATCAAGCTTTGGCAGTCAACCTGTTTTAATCTTTTGGAAATCAAAGGGAGTCCCAGATACTTAACGGGGAGTTGTGATTCTTCAAATCCAAGAATTTTGAGAATTTCTTGCTTTTCTTCAACAGTGCGACTAAAATAGACTTTAGATTTATTTAGATTGACATCTAAACCAGACTGTTCTTTGAAAGCTGATAGCACCTGATTTAAATTAGTAGCTGATTGCATATCTGCATGACAGAAGACTAATAGATCGTCTGCATATGCCAGGTGAGATATTGGAATACTTCCCATTGAAGGAACTGAAATCTGCTTGTTATCTATAGCTTCAAGTATGAGAAAAGAAAGAACATTCATAGCAATCACGAACAGGTAAGGTGAAAGTGGATCTCCTTGCCGAATACCTTTACTACCAGGGAAATAACCAGCAGCTACTCCATTTATCAAGACCGAGAATTTGGTTGTGGAGATGCAGCAATTAATCCATTGTATCCAGGTCTTGGAGAAGTTCATAGCCTCAAGGACTTGAAGAATAAAAGAATGATTAACTGAGTCAAAGGCTTTCTTGAGATCGATTTTAAGACACATTCGGGGCTTCCCTTGGTTGATATGAAATTTATTTAGCAGTTCATGTGCCAGCATGACAGCATCTTGAATATTTCTCCCATTAATGTAAGCCATCTGATTTTCAGCAACCAAAGTCGGAATCACTTGCTTCAATCTATTTGCTAGAATAGAGGAGATAATCTTGTACAGGAAATTACAAAGAGAAATGGGCCTGAAACCTGCAAAGCTTGTACTCTCATCATCTTTGGGAACGAGAGCAATCAGAGTATGATTTAACGATGATATTCTGCTTGGATTTCTGTGGAAGAAGTGAACCATGGCCATGATGTCTTCCTTAAGGACAGTCCAGAATTTTATAAAAAATGAGGCAGAAAAACCATCCGCTCCTGGGGCTTTGTCTGGAGATGAGTTATGGATGGCATTATAAACTTCCTCATCAGTGAAAGGATTACAAAGATCCTTCGCTTGCATATCTGGAATCCTGGGAATGTTTTTACAGCACAGAGGAGTTCTATTCTCATAACTAAAGAGCAGAGAAAAGTAAGCAATACCAGCCTTTTTTATATCATCAGGATCAGTCACTTCTTGACCATCATTTGTATGAATTCTATAAATCTTGGATCTGGATTTCCGATTCTGAATAGAAGCATAAAAGAAATTAGAGTTTGTATCACCTTTCGAAAGCCAAAGAGATCTAGATTTGAGTCTCAAAAGATCAGCTTCAATATTTTTTTCCCGTTGCAAATTTATGAGAGCTTCTCTTTCCAAGGAAATAAAAGATATGTCCAAAGGATTAAGATTGATTTTGGATTGGATCTCTTCCAGTTGTCTCTGAGCTTGTGCACAGCGAAATCTAGTATGCCTGAAACAATTCTTGTTCCAATCTTTAAGCTGAATCTTCAATCTTTTGAGTTTACTGCAAACTTTGGCAATAGGATCTCCCGTAGCATGCATAGCCCAAGAATCAGTAACTAATTGGCCAAAAGCATCATGACTCTCGATCCATTCTAATTCATTCGTACAATCCATTCTATTTTATTCGTACGATCCATTCTTACTCATTCGTATAATCCATTCTAATTCATTCGCACGAATGTATCCATTCTAATTCATTCATACAATCCATTCTAATTCATTCCGTACGATCCATTCTAATTCATTCGTACGATCGTACGAATGAATTAGAATGGATCGTACGACTGAATTAGAATAGATTGTGCAAATGAATTAGAATGGATCGTACGAATGAATTAGAATGGATCGTACGAATGAATTAGAATGGATCGTACGAAAGAATTAGAATGGATCGTACGAATAAATTAGAATGGATACATTCGTCCGAATGAATTAGAATGGATCATACGAATGAGTAAGAATGGATCGTACGAATGAAATAGAATAGATTGTACGAATGAATTAGAATGGATCCTACGAATGAATTAGAATGGATCGTGTGAAAGAATTAGAATGGATCGTACAAATGAATTAGAATCGATCGTACGAATGAATTAGAATGGATCATACGAATGAGTAAGATTGGATCGTACAAATGAAATAGAATGGATTGTACGAATGAATTAGAATGGATCGTACGAATGAATTAGAATGGATCGTGTGAAAGAATTAGAATGCATTGTATGAATGAATTAGAATGGATCGTATGAATGAATTAGAATGGATCGTGCGAATGAATTCGAATGGATCGCATGATCCATTCGAATTGAATGGATCGTATGAATGAATTAGAATGGATCGAGCGAATGAATTAGAATGGATTGTAGGAATGAATTATAATGGATCGTATGAATGAATTAGAATGGATCGTATGAATGAATTAGAATGGATCGTGCGAATAAATTAGAATGGATCATACGAATGAATTAGAATGGATCGTACGAATGAATTAGAATGGATCATACGAATGAATTAGAATGGATCATACGAATGAGTAAGAATTGATCGCACGAATAAATATAATGGATTGTACGAATGAATTAGAATGGATACATTCGTGCGAATGAATTAGAATGGATCGTACGAATGAATTAAAATGGATATATTCGTGCAAATGAATTAGAATGGATCATATGAATGTATTAGAATGGATCGTATGAGTGAATTAGAATGGATCGTGCGAATGAATTAGAATGGATTGTATGAATGAATTAGAATGGATCGTACGAATGAATTAGAATGGATCATACGAATTAATTAGAATGGATCATACGAATGAATTAGAATGGATCATACGAATGAATTAGAATTAGAATGGATATATTCGTGCGAATGAATTAGAATGGATACATTCGTGCGAAAGAATTAGAATAGATCGTATGAATGAATTAGAATGGATCCTATGAATGAATTAGAATGGATCGTGCGAATGAATTAGAATGGATCGTACGAATGAATTAGAATGGATACATTCGTGCGAATGAATTAGAATGGATCGGACGAATGAATTAGAATGGATCGTACGAATGAATTAGAATGGATCAAATGAATGAATTAGAATGGTTACATTCATGCGAATGAATTAGAATGGATCGTACGAATGGATTAGAATGGATCGTACGAATGGATTAGAATGGATACATTCGAGCGAATGAATTAGAATGGATCGTACGAATGAATTAGAATGGATCGTACGAATGAATTAGAATGAATTCGTACGATCCATTCGAATTCATTCGCACGATCCATTCTAATTCATTCATACGATCCATTCTAATTCATTCATACAATCCATTCTAATTCTTTCACACGATCCATTCTAATTCATTCGTAGGATCCATTCTAATTCATTCGTACAATCTATTCTATTTCATTCGTACGATCCATTCTTACTCATTCGTATGATCCATTCTAATTTATTCATACGATCCATTCTAATTCATTCGTATGATCCATTCTAATTCATTCGTACGATCCATTTTTACTCATTCGTATGATCCATTCTAATTCATTTGTATGAATGAATTAGAATGGATACATTCGTGCGAATGAATTAGAATGGATCATACGAATGAGTAAGAATGGATCGTACGAATTAGAATGGATCGTATGAATGAATTAGAATGGATCGTATGAATGAATTAGAATGGATCGTGCGAATGAATTAGAATGGATCGTACGAATGAATTAGAATGGATCGTACGAATGAATTAGAATGGATCATACGAATGAATTAGAATGGATCATACGAATGAGTAAGAATGGATCGTACGAATGAAATAGAATGGATTGTACGATTGAATTAGAATGGATACATTCGTGCGAATGAATTAGAATGGATCGAACGAATGAAATAGAATGGATCGTATGAATGAATTAGAATGGATCGTACGAATGAATTAGAATGCATCGTACGAAAGAATTAGAATGGATATATTCGTGCGAATGAATTAGAATGGATCGTACGAATGAATTAGACTGGATCGTACGAATGAATCTAAATGGATTGTATGAATGAATTACAATGGATCGTACGAATGAATTAGAATGGATTGTATGAATGAATTAGAATAGCTCATACGAATGAATTAGAATGAATCGTATGAATGAATTAGAATGGTTACATTCATGCGAATGAATTAGAATAGATCGTACGAATGAATTAGAATGGATCGTACGAATAAATTAGAATGGATCGTGGGAATGAATTATAATGGATCGTACGAATGAATTAGAATGGATCCACCGAATGAGTTAGAATGGATCATACGAATGAATTAGAATGGATTGTACGAATGAATTAGAATGGATTGTGCGAATGAACTAGAATGGATCGTATGAATGAATAAGAATGGATCGTACGAATGAATTAGAATGGATCGTGCGAATGAATTAGCATGAATCGTACGAATGTATCCATTCTAATTCATTCATAAAATCCATTCTAATTCATTCGCACGAATGTATCCATTCTAATTCATTCGTACGATCAGTTCTAATTCATTCACAAAATCTATTCTAATTCATTCATACGATCCATTCTAATTCATTCACACGAATGTATCCATTCTAATTCATTCATACGATCCATTCTAATTCATTCGTACGATCCATTCTCATTCACTCATACGATCCATTCTAATACATTCATACAATTAGAATGGATCGTATGAATGAATTAGAATGGATCGTGCACGAATGTATCCATTCTATTTCATTCACACGATCCATTCTAATTCATTAATATGATCCATTCTAATTCATTCGTACGATCCATTCTAATTCATATGCACAAAGGTATCCATTCTAATCCATTCGTAGGATCCATTCTAATCCATTCGTACGGTCCATTCTAATTCATTCGTATGATCCATTCTAATTCATTCGCTCGAATGTATCCATTCGTACGATCTATTCTAATCCATTCGTACGATCCATTCTAATTCATTCGCATGAATGTAACCATTCTAATTCATTCATTTGATCCATTCTAATTCATTCGTACGATCCATTCTAATTCATTCGTCCGATCATTTCTAATTCATTCGCACGAATGTATCCATTCTAATTCATTCGTACGATCCATTCTAATTCATTAATATGATCCATTCTAGTTCATTCGCACGATCCATTCTAATCCATTCGTACGATCCATTCTAATTCATTAATATGATCCATTCTAATTCATTAGTATGATCCATTCTAATTCATATGCACAAAGGTATCCATTCTAATCCATTCGTAGGATCCATTCTAATCCATTCGTACAATCTATTCTATTTCATTCGTATGATCCATTCTTACTCATTCGTATGATCCATTCTAATTCATTCGGACGAATGTATCCATTCTAATTTATTCGTACGATCCATTCTAATTCATTCGTACGATCCATTCTAATTCATTCGCTCGAATGTATCCATTCTAATCTATTCGTACGATCCATTCTAATCCATTCGTACGATCCATTCTAATTCATTCGCATGAATGTAACCATTCTAATTCATTCATTTGATCCATTCTAATTCATTCGTACGATCCATTCTAATTCATTAGCACGATCCATGCTAATTCATTCGTTCGATCAATTCTAATTCATTAGCACGATCCATTCTAATTCATTCGTACGATCCATTCTAATTCATTCGCACTATCCATTCTAATTCTTTCATAGGATCCATTCTAATTCATTCATACGATCTATTCTAATTCTTTCGCACGAATGTATCCATTCTAATTCATTCGCACGAATGTATCCATTCTAATTCATTCGTACGATCCATTCTAATTCATTCGCACGATCCATTCTAATTCATTCGTACGATCAATTCTAATTCATTCGCACGAATGTATCCATTCTAATTCATTCGTACGATCCATTCTAATTCATTCATAGGATCCATTCTTATTCATTCATACAATCCATTCTAATTCATTCGTACGAATGTATCCATTCTAATTCATTCGTACGATCAGTTCTAATTCATTCACAAAATCTATTCTAATTCATTCATACGATCCATTCTAATTCATTCACACGAATGTATCCATTCTAATTCATTCATACGATCCATTCTAATTCATTCGTACGATCCATTCTAATTCACTCATACGATCCATTCTAATTCACTCATACGATCCATTCAAATACATTCATACGATCCATTCTAATTCATTTGCACGAATATATCCATTCTAATTCATTCGTACGATCCATTCTAATTCCTTCGTACGGTCCATTCTTATTCATTCATACGATCTATTCTAATTCATTCGTACGATCCATTCTAATTCATTTGTACGATCCATTCTAATTCCTTCGTACGATCCATTCTAATTCATTCATATGATCCATTCTAATTCATTCGTACAATCCATTCTAATCCATTCGTACGATCCATTCTAATTCATTCGCATGAATGTAACCATTCTAATTCATTCATTTGATCCATTCTAATTCATTCGTACGATCCATTCTAATTCATTCGTCCGATCCATTCTAATTCATTCGCACGAATGTATCCATTCTAAACCATTCATACGATCTATTCTAATTTATTCGTACGATCCATTCTAATTCATTCGTAAGATCCATTCTAATTCATTCGTACGATCCATTCTAATTCATTCGTACGATCCATTCTAATTCATTCGTAAGATCCATTCTAATTCATTCGTACGATCCAGTCTAATTCATTCGTACGATCCATTCTAATTCATTCGCACGAATGTATCTATTCTAGTTCATTCGTACGATCCATTCTAATTCATTCGAACGATCCATTCTAATTCATTCGCACGATCCATTCTAATTTATTCGTACGATCCATTCTAATTCATTCATACGATCCATTCTAATTCATTCGTACGATCCATTCTAATTCATTCACACAAATGTATCCATTCTAATTCATTCGTACGATCCATTCTAATTCATTCGCACGATCCATTCTAATTCATTCGTACGATCCATTCTAATTCTTTCACACGATCCATTCTAATTCATTCGTATGATCCATTCTAATTCATTCGCACGATCCATTCTAATTCATTCGTACGATCCATTCTAATTCATTCATACGATCCATTCTAATTCATTCGTACGATCCATTCTAATTCATTCGCACAAATGTATCCATTCTAATTCATTCGTACGATCCATTCTAATTCATTCGTACGAATGAAATAGAATGGATTGTGCGAATGAATTAGAATGGATAGTACGAATGAATTAGAATGGATCGTACGAATGAATTAGAATGGATCATACAAATTAATTAGAATGGATCATACGAATGAATTAGAATGGATTGTACGAATGAATTAGAATGGATCGTACGAATGAATTAGAATGGATACATTTGTGCGAATGAATTAGAATGGATCGTACGAATGAATTAGAATGGATCGTACAAATGGATTAGAATGGATACATGAATGTATTAGAATGGATCGTATGAGTGAATTAGAATGGATCATACGAATTAATTAGAATGGATCATACGAATGAATTAGAATGGATCGTACGAATGAATTAGAATGGATCGTACGAATGAATTAGAATGGATACATTCGTGCGAATGAATTAGAATGGATTGTGCGAATGAATAAGAACAGATCGTGCGAATGTATTAGAATGGATCGTACGAATGAATTAGAATGGATCGTGCGAATGAATTAGAATGGATCGTACGAATGAATTAGAATGGATCGTGTGAAAGAATTAGAATGGATCGTACGAATGAATTAGAATGGATCGTGCGAATGAATTAGAATGGATCGTACGAATGAATTAGAATGGATACATTCGTGCGAATGAATTAGAATGGATCGTACGAATGAATTAGAATAGATCGTATGAATGAATTAGAATGGATCGTACGAAGGAATTAGAATGGATCGTATGAATGAATTAGAATGGATATATTCGTGCAAATGAATTAGAATGGATCGTAAGAATGTATTAGAATGGATCGTATGAGTGAATTAGAATGGATCGTACGAATGAATTAGAATGGATCATATGAATGAATTAGAATGGATCGTACGAATGAATTAAAATGGATCGTACGAATGAATTAGAATGGATACATTTGTGCGAATGAATTAGAATGGATCGTACGAATGAATTAGAATGGATCGTATGAATGAATTAGAATGGATACATTCGTGCGAATGAATTAGAATGGATCGTGCGAATCCATTAGACTGGATCGTGCGAATGAATAAGAATGGATCATACGAAAGAATTAGAATGGATCGTACGAATTAATTAGAATGGATACATTCGTGCGAATGAATTAGAATGGATTATATGAATGAATTAGAATGGATCGTACGAATGAATTAGAATGGATCATACGAATTAATTAGAATGGATCATACGAATGAATTAGAATGGATTGTACGAATGAATTAGAATGGATCGTACGAATGAACTAGAATGGATCGTACGAATGAACTAGAATGGATACATTTGTGCGAATGAATTAGAATGGATCGTACGAATGAATTAGAATGGATCGTACGATTCATTCTAATTCATTCGTACGATCCATTCTAATACATTCGTACGATTCATGCTAATTCATTCGCACGATCCATTCTAATTCATTCGTACGATCCATTCTTATTCATTCATACGATCCATTCTAATTCATTCGCACAATCCATTCTAATTCATTCGTACAATCCATTCTAATTCATTCGTAATATCCATTCTAACTCATTCGGTGGATCCATTCTAATTCATTCGTACGATCCATTCTAATTCATTCAAACGATCCATTCTAATTTATTCGTACGATCCATTCTAATTCATTCGTACGATCTATTATAATTCATTCGCACGAATGTAACCATTCTAATTCATTCATACGATTCATTCTAATTCATTCGTATGAGCTATTCTAATTCATTCGTACGATCCATTCTAATTCATTAATGGAACGTACGAATGAATTAGAATGGATCGTGTGAAAGAATTAGAATGGATTGTATGAATGAATTAGAATGAATTCGTACGATCCATTCTAATTCATTAGCATGATCCATTCTAATTCATTCGTACGATCCATTCTAATTCATTCGCACGATCCATTCTAATTCATTCATACAATCCATTCTAATTCTTTCACACGATCCATTCTAATTCATTCGTAGGATCCATTCTAATTCATTCGTACAATCTATTCTGTTTCATTCGTACGATCCATTCTTACTCATTCGTATGATCCATTCTAATTCATTCGGACGAATGTATCCATTCTAATTTATTCGTACGATCCATTCTAATTCATTCGTACGATCCATTCTAATTCATTCATACGATCCATTCTAATTCATTCATCTGATCTATTCTAATTCATTCGCACGAATGTATCCATTCTAATTCATTCGTACGGTCCATTCTAATTCATTCGCACAATCCATTCTATTTCATTCGTACGATCCATTCTTACTCATTCGTATGATCCATTATGGATACATTCGTGCGAATGAATTAGAATGGATCATACGAATGAGTAAGAATATATCGTACGAATGAAATAGAATGGATTGTGCGAATGAATTAGAATGGATCGTACGAATGAATTAGAATGGATCATGTGAAAGAATTAGAATAGATTGTATGAATGAATCAGAATAGATCGTACGAATGAATTAGAATGGATCGTACGAATGAATTAGAATGGATCGTACGAATGAATTAGAATGGATCGTACGAATGAATTAGAATGGATCGTACGAATGAATTAGAATGGATCTTATGAATGAATTAGAATGGATCGTACGAATGAATTAGAATGGATCCTACGAATGAATTAGAATGGATCGTGTGAAAGAATTAGAATGGATTGTATGAATAAATTAGAATGGATCGTGCGAATGAATTAGAATGGATCGTACGAATGAATTAGAATGGATTGTGCTAATGAATTAGAATTGATCGAATGAATGAATTAGCATGGATCGTGCTAATGAATTAGAATGGAACGTACGAATGAATTAGAATGGATCGTGTGAAAGAATTAGAATGGATTGTATGAATGAATTAGAATGAATTCGTATGATCCATTCGAATTCATTCGCACGATCAATTCTAATTCATTCGTAGGATCCATTCTAATTCATTCGTACAATCCATTCTAATCCATTCGTACGATCCATTCTATTTCATTCGTACGATCCATTCTAATTCATTCGTACGATCCATTCTAATTCATTCGCACGAATGTATCCATTCGATCTATTCTAATTCTTTCGCATGAATGTATCCATTCTAATTCATTCGCACGAATGTATCCATTCTAATTCATTCGTACGATCCATTCTAATTCATTCGCACGATCCATTCTAATTCATTCGTACGATCAATTCTAATTCATTCGCACGAATGTATCCATTCTAATTCATTCGTACGATCCATTCCAATTCATTCATAGGATCCATTCTAATTCATTCATACAATCCATTCTAATTCATTCGCACGAATGTATCCATTCTAATTCAATCGTACGATCAGTTCTAATTCATTCACAAAATCTATTCTAATTCATTCATACGATCCATTCTAATTCATTCACACGAATGTATCCATTCTAATTCATTCATACGATCCATTCTAATTCTTTCATACGATCCATTCTAATTTATTCGTACGATCCATTCTAATTCATTCTAATTCATTCATACAATCCATTCTAATTCTTTCACACGATCCATTCTAATTCATTCGTACGTTCCATTATAATTCATTAGCACGATCCATGCTAATTCATTCGTTCGATCAATTCTAATTCATAAGCATGATCCATTCTAATTCATTCATACAATCCATTCTAATTCATTCGCACGAATGTATCCATTCTAATTAATTCGTACGATCAATTAGAATGGATCGTACGAATGGATCCTACGAATGGATTAGAATGGATACCTTTGTGCATATGAATTAGCATGGATCGTACGAATGAATTAGAATGGATCATATTAATGAATTAGAATGGATCGTACAAATAATTAGAATGGATACATTCGTGCACGATCCATTCTAATTCATTCGCACGAATGTATCCATTCTAATTCATTCGTACGATCCATTCTAATTCATTAATATGATCCATTCTAATTCATTCGTACGATCCATTCTAATTCATATGCACAAAGGTATCCATTCTAATTCATTCGTACGATCCATTCTAATTCAGGATCGTACGAATGAATTAGAATGGATACATTCGTGCGAATGATATAGAATTGATCGTACGAATGAATTAGAATGGATCGTGCGAATGAATTAGAATGGATCGTACGAATGAATTAGAATGGATCGTACGAATGAACTAGAATGGATACATTCGTGCGAATGAATTAGAATGGATCGTACGAATGAATTAGAATGGATCGTACGAATGAATTAAAATGGATCTTACGAATGATTTAGAATGGATCGTACGAATGAATTAGAATGGATCGTACGAATGAATTAGAATGGATACATTCGTGCGAATGAATTAGAATGGATCGGACGAATGAATTAGAATGGATCGTATGAATGAATTAGAATGGATCGTATGAATGAATTAGAATGGATCGTACGAATGAATTAGAATGGATCGTGCGAATGGATTAGAATGGATCGTACGACTGAATTAGAATGGATCGTACGAATGAACTAGAATGGATACATTCGTGCGAATGAATTAGAATGGATCGTACGAATGAATTAGAATGGATCGTACGAATGAATTAGAATGGATCTTACGAATGAATTAGAATGGCATTCGTACGATCTATTCTAATTCATTCACATGAATGTATCCATTCGTACGAATGAATTAGAATAGATTGTACGAATGAATTAGAATGGATCGTACGAATGAATTAGAATGGATCGTATGAATGAATTAGAATGGATCGTATGAATGAATTAGAATGGATCGTACGAATGAATTAGAATGGATCGTGTGAATGAATTATAATGGATCGTACGAATGAATTAGAATGGATTGTACGAATGAACTTGAATGGATACATTCGTGCGAATGAATTAGAATGGATCGTACGAATGAATTAGAATGGATTGTACGAATGAATTAGAATGGATCGTACGAATGAATTAGAATGGATCATACGAATGAATTAGAATGGATCATATGAATGAGTAAGAATGGATCGTACGAATGAAATAGAATGGATTGTACGAATGAATTAGAATGGATCGTACGAATGAATTAGAATAGATCGTGTGAAAGAATTAGAATGGATTGTATGAATGAATTAGAATGGATCATATGAATGAATTAGAATGGATCGTGCGAATGAATTCGAATGGATCGTACGAATGAATTAGAATGGATAGTACGAATGAATTAGAATAGATACATTCGTGCGAATAAATTAGAATGGATACATTCGTGCAAAAGAATTAGAATAGATCAAATGAATGAATTAGAATGGATCCTATGAATGAATTAGAATGGATCGTGCGAATGAATTAGAATGGATCGTACGAATGAATTAGAATGGATCGTGTTAATGAATTAGAATTGATCGAACGAATGAATTAGCATGGATCGTGCTAATGAATTAGAATGGAACGTACGAATGAATTAGAATGGATCGTGTGAAAGAATTAGAATGGACTGTATGAATGAATTAGAATGAATTCGTACGATCCATTCGAATTCATTCGCACGATCCATTCTAATTCATTCATACGATCCATTCTAATTCATTCATACAATCCATTCTAATTCTTTCACACGATCCATTCTAATTCATTCGTAGGATCCATTCTAATTAATTCGTATAATCTATTCTATTTCATTCGTACGATCCATTCTTACTCATTCGTATGATCCATTCTAATTCATTCGGACGAATGTATCCATTCTAATTTATTCGTACGATCCGTTCTAATTCATTCATACGATCCATTCTTACTCATTCGTATGATCCATTCTAATTCATTCGTACGATCCATTCTAATTCATTCGTACGATGCATTCTAATTCATTCGCACAATCTATTCTAATTCATTCGTACGATTCATTCTAATTCATTCGTACGATCGTACGAATGAATTAGAATGGATCATACGGAATGAATTAGAATGGATTGTATGAATGAATTAGAATGGATACATTCGTGCGAATGAATTAGAATGGATCATACGAATGAGTAAGAATGGATCGTACGAATGAAATAGAATGGATTGTACGAATGAATTAGAATGGATCGTACAAATGAATTAGAATGGATCGTACGAATGAATTAGAATGGATCATACGAATGAGTAAGAATGGATCGTACAAATGAAATAGAATGGATTGTACGAATGAATTAGAATGGATCATACGAATGAATTAGAATGGATCGTGTGAAAGAATTAGAATGCATTGTATGAATGAATTAAAATGGATCGTATGAATGAATTAGAATGGATCGTGCGAATGAATTCGAATGGATCGCATGATCCGTTCGAATAGAATGGATCGTATGAATGAATTAGAATGGATCGGGCGAATGAATTAGAATGGATCGTATGAATGAATTAGAATGGATCGTATGAATGAATTAGAATGGATCGTGCGAATGAATTAGAATGGATCGTACGAATGAATTAGAATGGATCGTACGAATGAATTAGAATGGATCATACGAATGAATTAGAATGGATCATACGAATGAGTAAGAATGGATCGTACGAATGAAATAGAATGGATTGTACGAATGAATTAGAATAGATACATTCGTGCGAATGAATTAGAATGGATCGTACGAATGAATTAGAATGGATCGTACGAATGAATTAGAATGGATCGTACGAATGAATTAGAATGGATATATTCGTGCGAATGAATTAGAATGGATCGTACGAATGAATTAGACTGGATCGTACGAATGAATTTGAATGGATACATTTGTGCGAATGAATCTAAATGTATTGTATGAATGAATTACAATGGATCGTACGAATGAATTAGAATGAATCGTACGAATGAATTAGAATAGCTCATACGAATGAATTAGAATGAAACGTATGAATGAATTAGAATGGTTACATTCGTGCGAATGAATTAGAATAGATCGTACGAATGAATTAGAATGGATCGTACGAATAAATTAGAATGGATCGTGGGAATGAATTAGAATGGATCGTACGAATGAATTAGAATGGATCCACCGAATGAGTTAGAATGGATCATACGAATGAATTAGAATGGATTGCACGAATTAATTAGAATGGATTGTGCGAATGAATTAGAATGGATCGTATGAATGAATAAGAATGGATCGTACGAATGAATTAGAATGGATCTTGCGAATAAATTAGCATGAATCGTACAAATGTATTAGAATGGATCGTACGAATGAATTAGAATGAATCGTTCGATCCATTCTAATTCATTCGTACGATCCATTCTAATTCATTCGCACGAATGTATCCATTCTAGTTCATTCGTACGATACATTCTAGTTCATTCATACGATCCATTCTAATTCATTCGTACGATCCATTCTAATTCATTCGTATGATCCATTCTAATTAATTCGTATGATCCATTCTAATTCATTCGTACGATCCATTCTAATTCATTCATACAATCCATTCTAATTCATTCGCACGAATGTATCCATTCTAATTAATTCGTACGATCCATTCTATTTCATTCGTATGATCCATTCTTATTCATTCGCACGATCCAGTCTAATGGATTCGCACGATCCATTCTAATTCATTCGCACGAATTTATCCATTCTAATTCATTCGTACGATCCATTCTAATTCATTAATATGATCCATTCTAATTCATTCGCACGATCCATTCTAATTCATTCGTACGATCCATTCTAATACATTCGTACGATCCATTTTAATTCATTCGCACGATCCATTCTAATTCATTCGTACAATTTATTCTATTTCATTCGTACGATCCATTCTTACTCATTCGTATGATCCATTCTAATTCATTCGGACGAATATATCCATTCTAATTCATTCGTAGGATCCATTCTAATTCCTTCGTACGATCCATTCTAATTCCTTCGTACGATCCATTCTAATTCTTTCGTACGATCCATTCTAATACATTCGTATGATTCATGCTAATTCATTTGCACGATCCATTCTAATTCATAAGTACGATCCATTCTTATTCATTCATACGATCCATTCTAATTCATTCGCACAATCCATTCTAATTCATTCGTACAATCCATTCTAATTCATTCGTATGATCCATTCTAACTCATTCGGTGGATCCATTCTAATTCATTCGTACGATCCATTCTAATTCATTCCAACGATCCATTCTAATTTATTCGTACGATCCATTCTAATTCATTCGTGCGATCTATTCTAATTCATTCGCACGAATGTAACCATTCTAATTCATTCATACGATTCATTCTAATTCATTCGTATGAGCTATTCTAATTCATTCGTACGATCCATTGTAATTCATTCATACAATCCATTCTAATTCATTCGCACGAATGTATCCATTCTAATTAATTCGTACGATCCATTCTAATTCATTCGTATGATCCATTCTTATTCATTCGCACGATCCAATCTAATGGATTCGCACGATCCATTCTAATTCATTCGCACGAATGTATCCATTCTAATTCATTCGTACGATCCATTCTAATTCATTAATATGATCCATTCTAATTCATTCGCACGATCCATTCTAATTCATTCGTACGATCCATTCTAATTCATTCGTACGATCCATTCTAATTCATTCGCACGATCCATTCTAATTCATTCGGACGAATGTATCCATTCTAATTTATTCGTACGATCCATTCTAATTCATTCGTACGATCCATTCTAATTCATTCGTACGATCCATTCTAATTCATTCGTCCGATCCATTCTAATTCATTCGCACGAATGTATCCATTCTAATTCATTCGTACGGTCCATTCTAATTCATTCGCACAATCCATTCTATTTCATTCGTACGATCCATTCTTACTCATTCGTATGATCCATTATGGATACATTCGTGCGAATGAATTAGAATGGATCATACGAATGAGTAAGAATGGATCGTACGAATGAAATAGAATGGATTGTGCGAATGAATTAGAATGGATCGTACGAATGAATTAGAATGGATCGTGTGAAAGAATTAGAATGGATTGTATGAATGAATTAGAATAGATCGTATGAATGAATTAGAATGGATCGGACGAATGAATTAGAATGGATCGTACGAATGAACTAGAATGGATACATTCGTGCGAATGAATTAGAATGGATCGTACGAATGAATTAGAATGGATCGTACGAATGAATTAGAATGGATCTTACGAATGAATTAGAATGGATCGTACGAATGCACGATCCATGCTAATTCATTCGTTCGATCAATTCTAATTCATTAGCACGATCCATTCTAATTCATTCGTACGATCCATTTTAATTCATTCGCACGATCCATTCTAATTCATTTGTATGATCCATTCTAATTCTTTCACACGATCCATTCTAATTCATTCGTACGATCCATTCTAATTCATTCGTACGATCTATTCTAATTCAATCGTACGATCCATTCTAATTTCATTCGTACGATCCATTTTAATTCATTTGCTCGAATGTATCCATTCTAATCCATTCGTATGATCCATTCTAATCCATTCGTACGATCCATTCTAATTCATTCGCATGAATGTAACCATTCTAATTCATTCATTTGATCCATTCTAATTCATTCGTACGATCCATTCTAATTCATTCGTCCGATCCATTCTAATTCATTCGCACAAATGTATCCATTCTAATCCATTCGTAAGATCCATTCTAATTCATTCGTACGATCCATTCTAATTCATTCGTACGATCCATTCTAATTCATTAATATGATCCATTCTAATTCATTCGTACGATCCATTCTAATGAATTAGAATTGATAGTACGAATGAAATAGAATGGATTGCACGAATGATTTAGAATGGATCGTACGAATGAATTAGAATGGATCGTGTGAAAGAATTAGAATGGATTGTATGAATGAATTAGAATGGATCGTACGAATGAATTAGAATGGATCGTACGAAGGAATTAGAATGGATCGTATGAATGAATTAGAATGGATCGTACGAATGAATTAGAATGAATCGTACGAATGAATTAGAATGGATACATTCGTGCGAATGAATTAGAATGGATACATTCGTGCGAATGAATTAGAATGGATCGTACGAATGAATTAGAATGGATTCGTACGAATGAATTAGAATGGATACATTCGTGCGAATGAATTAGAATGGATCGTACCAATGAGTAAGAATGGATCGTACGAATGAAATAGAATGGATCGTGCGAATAAATTAGAATGGATCATACGAATTAGTAAGAATGGATCGTCATTCTAATTCATTCGTATGATCCATTCTAATTCATTTGTATCAATTCTATTTCATTCGCGCGATCCATTCTAATTCATTCGCGCAATCTTTTCTAATTCATTCGTACGATCCATTTTAATTCATTCGTACGATCCATTCTAATTCATTCATACAATCCATTCTAATTTATTCGCACGAATGTATCCATTCTAATTCATTTGCACGATCCATTCTAATTCATTCCTATGATCTATTCTAATTCATTCGTACGATCCATTCTAATTCATTCATACGATCCATTCTACGATCCATTCTAATTCATTCGTATATTCCATTCTAATTCATTAGCACGATCCATGCTAATGAATTAGAATGGATCGTACGATCCATTCTAATTCATTCATACGATCCATTCTTACACATTCGTATGATCCATTCTAATTCAATCGTACGATCCATTCTAATTCATTCGTACGATCCATTCTAATTCCTTCGTACGATCCATTCTAATTCATTCGTACGATCCATTCTAATTCAGTCGTACGATCCATTCTAATTCATTCGTACGATCCATTCTAATTCATTCGCGCAACCTATTCTAATTCATTCGTACGATCCATTCTAATTCATTCCTACGATCCATTCTAATTCATTCATACAATCCATTCTAATTTATTCGCACGAATGTATCCATTCTAATTCATTCGTACGATCCATTCTAATTCATTAATATAATCTATTCTAATTCATTCGTACGATCCATTCTAATTCATTCGTAGGATCCATTCTAATTCATTCGTACAATCTATTCTATTTCATTCGTACGATCCATTCTTACTCATTCGTATGATCCATTCTAATTCATTCGGACGAATGTATCCATTCTAATTTATTCGTACGATCCATTCTAATTCATTCGTACGATCCATTCTAATTCATTCGTACGATCCATTCTTACTCATTCGTATGATCCATTCTAATTCATTCGTACGATCCATTCTAATTCATTCGTACGATCGATTCTAATTCATTCGCACTATCCATTCTAATTCATTCGTACGATCCATTCTAATTCATTCGTATGATCCATTCTAATTTATTCGTTCAAATATATCCATTCTAATTCATTCTTACGATCCATTCTAATTCATTCGCACGATCCATTCTAATTCATTCGCACGAATGTATCCATTCTAATTCATTTGCACGATCCATTCTAATTCATTTCTATGATCTATTCTAATTCATTCGTACGATCCATTCTATTTCATTCTAATTCATTCGTATGATCCATTCTACGATCCATTCTAATTCATTCGTATATTCCATTCTAATTCATTAGAACGATCCATGCTAATGAATTAGAATGGATCGTACGATCCAATCTAATTCATTCATACGATCCATTCTTACTCATTCGTTTGATCCATTCTAATTCAATCGTACGATCCATTCAAATTCATTCGTACGATCCATTCTAATTCCTTCGTACGATCCATTCTAATTCATTCGTATGATCCATTCTAATTCATTCGTACGATCCATTCTAATTCCTTCGTACGATCCATCCTAATTCATTCGTACGATCCATTCTAATTCATTCGCGCAATCTATTCTAATTCATTCGTACGATCCATTCTAATTCATTCGTACGATCTATTCTAATTCATTCATACAATCCATTCTAATTTATTCGCACGAATGTATCCATTCTAATTCATTCGTACGATCCATTCTAATTCATTCGCACGAATGTATCCATTCTAGTTCATTCGTACGATCCATTCTAATTCATTTGCACGATCCATTCTAATTCATTCATACCATCCATTCTAATTCATTCATACGATCCATTCTAATTCATTCGTACGATCCATTCTAATTCATTCGCACAAATGTATCCATTCTAATTCATTCGTACGATCCATTCTAATTCAATCGCACGATCCATTCTAATTCATTCATACGATCCATTCTAATTCATTCACACAAATGTATCCATTCTAATTCATTCATTCGATCCATTCTAATTCATTCGTACAATCCATTCTAATTCACTCATACGATCCATTCTAATACATTCATACGATCCATTCTAATTCATTTGAACGAATATATCCATTCTAATTCATTCGTACGATCCATTCTAATTCTTTCGTACGATCCATTCTAATTCATTCGTACGATCCATTCTAATTCATTCGTCCGATCCATTCTAATTCATTCGCACGAATGTATCTATTCTAATTCATTCGTACGATCCATTCTAATTCATTCGTACGATCCATTCTAATTCATTCGCACGAATGTATCCATTCTAGTTCATTCGTACGATCCATTCTAATTCATTCGTACAATCCATTCTAATTCATTCGCACGATCCATTCTAATTCATTCGTACGATCCATTCTAATTCATTCATACGATCCATTCTAATTCATTCGTACGATCCATTCTAATTCATTCGCACAAATGTATCCATTCTAATTCATTCGTACGATCCATTCTAATTCATTCGCACGATCCATTCTAATTCATTCGTACGATCCATTCTAATTCTTTCACATGATCCATTCTAATTCATTCGTACGATCCATTGTAATTCATTCGCACGATCCATTCATTTCATTCGTACGATCCATTCTAATTCATTCATACGATCCATTCTAATTCATTCGTACGATCCATTCTAATTCATTCGCACAAATGTATCCATTCTAATTCATTCGTACGATCCATTCTAATTCATTCATACGATCCATTCTAATTCATTCGTACGATCCATTCTAATTCATTCGCACGATCTATTCTTATTCATTCGCACAATCCATTCTAATTCATTCGCACGAATGTATCCATTCTAATTCATTCGTACGATCCATTCTAATTCATTCGTACGATCCATTCAAATTCATTCGTATGATCCATTCTAATTAATTCGTACGATCCATTCTAATTCATTCATACAATCCATTCTAACTCATTCGTACGATCCATTCTAATTCACTCATACGATCCATTCTAATACATTCATACGATCCATTCTAATTCATTTGCACGAATATATCCATTGTAATTTATTCGTACGATCCATTCTAATTCCTTCGTACGATCCATTCTAATTCATTCGTACGATCTATTCTAATTCATTCGTATGATCCATTCTAATTCATTCGTACGATCCATTCTAATTCATTCGTACGATCCATTCTAATTCATTCGTACAATCTATTCTAATTTCATTCGTACGAATGGATACATTCGTGTGAATGAATTAGAATGGATCGTACGAATGAGTAAGAATGGATCGTACGAATGAAATAGAATGGATTGCACGAATGAATTAGAATGGATCGTACGAATGAATTAGAATGGATCGTGTGAAAGAATTAGAATGGATTGTATGAATGAATTAGAATGGATCGTATGAATGAATTAGAATGGATCGTACTAGGATCCATTCTAATTCATTCGTACAATCTATTCTATTTCATTCGTACGATCCATTCTTACTCATTCTTATGATCCATTCTAATTCATTCGGACGAATGTATCCATTCTAATTTATTCGTACGATCCATTCTAATTCATTCGTATGATCCATTCTAATTCATTCGTACGATCCATTCTTACTCATTCGTATGATCCATTCTAATTCATTCGTACAATCCATTCTAATTCATTCGTACGATCGATTCTAATTCATTCGCACTATCCATTCTAATTCATTCGTACGATCCATTCTAATTCATTCATATGATCCATTCTAATTTATTCGTTCAAATATATCCATGCTAATTCATTCGTACGATCCATTCTAATTCATTCGCACGATCCATTCTAATTCATTCGCACGAATGTATCCATTCTAATTCATTTGCACGATCCAGTCTAATTCATTCCTATGATCTATTCTAATTCATTCGTACGATCCATTCTAATTCATTCTAATTCATTCGTACGATCCATTCTACGATCCATTCTAATTCATTCGTATATTCCATTCTAATTCATTAGCACGATCCATGCTAATGAATTAGAATGGATCGTACGATCCAATCTAATTCATTCATACGATCCATTCTTACTCATTCGTATGATCCATTCTAATTCAATCGTACGATCCATTCTAATTCATTCGTACGATCCATTCTAATTCCTTCGTACGATCCATTCTAATTCATTCGTACGATCCATTCTAATTCATTCGTACGATCCATTCTAATTCCTTTGTACGATCCATTCTAATTCATTCTTACGATTCATTCTAATTCATTCGCGCAATCTATTCTAATTCATTCGTACGATCCATTCTAATTCATTCGTACGATCCATTCTAATTCATTCAAACAATCCATTCTAATTCATTCGCACGAATGTATCCATTCTAATTCATTCGTACGATCCATTCTAATTCATTCGCACAATCTATTCTAATTCATTCATACGATCCATTCTAATTCATTCGCACGAATGTATCCATTCTAATTCATTCATACGATCCATTCTACTTCATTCGTACTATCCGTTCTAATTCACTCATACGATCCATTCTAATTCATTCATACGATCCATTCTAATTCATTTGCACGAATATATCCATTCTAATTCATTCGTACGATCCATTCTAATTCCTTCGTACGATCCATTCTAATTCCTTCGTACGATCCATTCTATTTCATTCGTATGATCCATTCTAATTCCTTCGTACGAACCATTCTAATTCCTTCGTATCAATTCTAATTCACTCATACGATCCATTCTAATTCATTCGTACGATCCATTCTAATTCATTCATACAATCCATTCTAATTCATTCGCACGAATGTATCCATTCTAATTCATTCGTACGATCAGTTCTAATTCATTCACAAAATCTATTCTAATTCATTCATACGATCCATTCTAATTCATTCACACGAATGTATCCATTCTAATTCATTCATACGATCCATTCTAATTCATTCGTACGATCCATTCTAATTCACTCATACGATCCATTCTAATACATTCATACGATCCATTCTAATTCATTTGCATGAATATATCCATTCTAATTCATTCGTACGATCCATTCTAATTCATTCGTACGATAGATTCTAATTTATTCGTACGATCTATTCTAATTCATTCATACGATCCATTCTAATTCATTCGTACGATCCATTCTAATTCCTTCGTACGATCCATTGTAATTCATTCGTACGATCCATTCTAATTCATTCATACAATTCATTCTAATTCTTTCACACGATCCATTCTAATTCATTCGTACGATCTATTCTAATTCATTCGTGCAATCCATTCTATTTCATTCGTACGATCCATTCTTACTCATTCGTACGATCCATTCTAATTTATTCACACGAATGTATCCATTCGTACGAATGAATTAGAATGGATTGTACGAATGAATTAGAATGGATCGTACGAATGAATTAGAATGGATCGTACGAAGGAATTAGAATGGATCGTACGAATGAATTAGAATGGATCGTACGAATGAATTAGAATAGATCGTACGAATGAATTAGAATGGATCGTACGAAGGAATTAGAATGGATCGTACGAATGAATTAGAATGGATATATTCATGCAAATGAATTAGAATGGATCGTATGAATGTGTTAGAATGGATCGTATGAGTGAATTAGAATGGATCGTAAGAATGAATTAGAATGGATCGTATGAATGAATTAGAATGGATACATTCGTGCGAATGAATTAGAATTGATTGTACGAATAAATTAGAATGGATCGTGCGAATGAATTAGAATGGATCGTACGAATGAATTAGAATGGATCTTACGAATGAATTAGAATGGATCGTACGAATGAATTAGAATGTATACATTCGTGCGAATGAATTAGAATGGATCGGACGAATGAATTAGAATGGATCGTACGAATGAATTAGAATGGATCAAATGAATGAATTAGAAGGGTTACATTCATGCGAATGAATTAGAATGGATCGTACGAATGGATTAGAATGGATCGTACGAATGGATTAGAATGGATACATTCGAGCGAATGAATTAGAATGGATCGTACGAATGAATTAGAATGGATTGTACGAATGGATTAGAATGGATCCTACGAATGGATTAGAATGGATACCTTTGTGCATATGAATTAGAATGGATCGTACGAATGAATTAGAATGGATCATATTAATGAATTAGAATGGATCGTACGAATGAATTAGAATGGATACATTCGTGCACGATCCATTCTAATTCATTCGCACGAATGTATCCATTCTAATTCATTCGTACGATCCATTCTTATTCATTAATATGATCCATTCTAATTCATTCGTACGATCCATTCTAATTCATATGCACAAAGGTATCCATTCTAATTCATTCGTACGATCCATTCTAATTCAGGATCGTACGAATGAATTAGAATGGATTTATTCGTGCGAATGAATTAAAATTGATCGTACGAATGAATTAGAATGGATCGTGCGAATGAATTAGAATGGATCGTACGAATGAATTAGAATGGATCGTACGAATGAACTAGAATGGATGCATTCGTGCGAATGAATTAGAATGGATCGTACGAATGAATTAGAATGGATCGTACGAATGAATTAGAATGGATCTTACGAATGAATTAGAATGGATCGTACGAATGAATTAGAATGGATCGTACGAATGAATTAGAATGGATACATTTGTGCGAATGAATTAGAATGGATCAGACGAATGAATTAGAATGGATCGTACGAATGAATTAGAATGGATCAAATGAATGAATTAGAATGGTTACATTCATGCGAATGAATTAGAATGGATCATACGAATGGATTAGAATAGATCGTACGAATGGATTAGAATGGATTCATTCGAGCGAATGAATTAGAATGGATCGTACGAATGAATTAGAATGGATCGTACGAATGGATTAGAATGGATCCTATGAATGGATTAGAATGGATACCTTTGTGCATATGAATTAGAATGGATCGTATGAATGAATTAGAATGGATCATATTAATGAATTAGAATGGATCGTACTAATGAATTAGAATGGATACATTCGTGCGAATGAATTAGAATGGATCGTGCGAATCAATTAGACTGGATCGTGCGAATGAATAAGAATAGATCATACGAATGAATTAGAATGGATCGTACGAATTAATTAGAATGGATACATTCGTGCGAATGAATTAGAATGGATTGTATGAATGAATTAGAAAGGATCGTACGAATGAATTAGAATGGATCATACAAATTAATTAGAATGGATTATACGAATGAATTAGAATGGATCGTACGAATGAATTAGAATGGATCGTACGAATGAATTAGAATGGATACATTCGTGCGAATGAATTAGAATGGATTGTGCGAATGAATAAGAACAGATCGTGCGAATGAATTAGAATGGATCGTACGAATGAATTAGAATGGATCGTGCGAATGAATTAGAATGGATCGTACGAATGAATTAGAATGGATACATTTGTGCGAATGAATTAGAATGGATCGTACGAATGAATTAAAATGGATCGTATGAATGAATTAGAATGGATCATACGAATGAATTAGAATGGATCGTGCGAATGAATTAGAATGGATCGTACAAATGAATTAGAATGGATCGTACGAATGAACTAGAATGGATACATTCGTGCGAATGAATTAGAATGGATCGTACGAATGAACTAGAATGGATACATTCGTGCGAATGAATTAGAATGGATCGTACGAATGAATTAGAATGGATCGTACGAATGAATTAGAATGGATCGTACGAATGAATTAGAATGGATACATTTGTGCGAATGAATTAGAATGGATCGTACGAATGAATTAGAATGGATCGTGCGAATGAATTAGAATGGATCGTACGAATGAATTAGAATGGATTCGTACGAATGAATTAGAATGGATACATTCGTGCGAATGAATTAGAATGGATCGTACGGAATGAATTAGAATGGATTGTATGAATGAATTAGAATGGATCGTACGAATTAATTAGAATGGATACATTCGTGCGAATGAATTACAATGGATTGTATGAATGAATTAGAATGGATCGTACGAATGGATTAGAATGGATCATACGAATTAATTAGAATGGATCATACGAATGAATTAGAATGGATCGTACGAATGTATTATAATGGATCGTACGAATGAATTAGAATGGATCGTACAAATAAATTAGAATGGATACATTCGTCCGAATGAATTAGAAGGGATCATACGAATGAGTAAGAATGGATCGTACGAATGAAATAGAATGGATTGTACGAATGATTTAGAATGGATCGTACGAATGAGTAAGAATGGATCGTACGAATGAAATAGAATGGATCATAAGAATGAATCGTATGAATTAGAATGGATCATACGAATGGATTAGAATGAATCGTACGAATGGATTAGAATGGATACATTCGAGCGAATGAATTAGAATGGATCCTACGGAATGAATTAGAATGGATTGTATGAATGAATTAGAATGGATCGTATGAATTAATTAGAATGGATAGATTCATGCGAATGAATTAGAATGGATCGTACGAATGAATTAGAATGGATCATACGAATTAGTTAGAATGGATCATACGAATGAATTAGAATGGATCGTACGAATGAATTAGAATGGATCGTACAAATGAATAAGAATGGATCGTACGAAGAAATTAGAATGGATACATTCGTCCGAATGAATTAGAATAGATCATACGAATGAGTAAGAATGGATCGTACGAATGAAATAGAATGGATTGTACGAATGATTTAGAATGGATCGTACGAATGAATTAGAATGGATCGTATGAATGATTTAGAATGGATACATTCGTGCGAATGAATTAGAATGGATCATACGAATGAGTAAGAATGGATCGTACGAATGAAATAGAATGGATTGTACGAATGAATTAGAATGGATTCGTACGAATGAATTAGAATGGACACATTCGTGCGAATGAATTAGAATGGATCGTACCAATGAGTAAGAATGGATCGTACGAATGAAATAGAATGGATTGTGCGAATGAATTAGAATGGATCGTACGAATGAATTAGAATGGATCGTACGAATGAATTAGAATGGATCATATGAATTAATTAGAATGGATCGTACGAATGAATTAGAATGGATCATACGAATGAATTAGAATGGATCGTACGAATGAATTATAATGGATCATACGAATTAATTAGAATGGATCGTACGAATGAATTAGAATGGATCGTACGAATGAATTAGAATGGATACATTTGTGCGAATTTATTAGAATGGATCGTACGAATCGATTAGAATGGATCGTACGAATGGATTAGAATGGATACATTCGTGCGAATGAATTAGAATGGATTGTATGAATGAATTAGAATGGATCGTACGATCCATTCGAATTCATTCGCACGATCCATTCTTATTCATTCGTACGATCCATTCTAATTCATTCATACGTTCCATTCTAATTCATTCGTATGATCCATTCTAATTCATTCGTATATTCCATTCTAAGATCCTACGAATGATTTAGAATGGATCGTACGAATGAATTAGAATGGATCGTACGAATGAATTAGAATGGATCGTGCGAATGAATTAGAATGGATACATTCGTGCGAATGAATTAGAATGGATCGGACGAATGAATTAGAATGGATCGTACGAATGAATTAGAATAGATCAAATGAATGAATTAGAATGGTTACATTCATGCGAATGAATTAGAATGGATTAGAATGGATCGTATGAATGAACTAGAATGGATACGTTCGTGCGAATGAATTAGAATGGATCGTACGAATGAATTAGAATGGATCGTACAAATGAATTAGAATGGATCTTACGAATGAATTAGAATAGATCGTCCGAATGAATTAGAATGGATCGTACGAATGAATTAGAATGGATACATTCGTGCGAATGAATTAGAATAGATCGGACGAATGAATTAGAATGGATCGTACGAATGATTTAGAATGGATCAAATGAATGGATTAGAATGGTTACATTCATGTGAATGAATTAGAATGGATCGTACGAATGGATTAGAAGGGATACATTCGAGCGAATGAATTAGAATGGATCGTACGAATGAATTAGAATGGATCGTACGAATGGATTAGAATGGATCCTACGAATGGATTAGAATAGATACCTTTGTGCAGAATGGATCGTACGAATGAATTAGAATGGATACATTCGTGCACGATCCTTTCTAATTCATTCGCACGAATGTAGCCATTCTAATTCATTCGTACGATCCATTCTAATTCATTAATATGATCCATTCTAATTCATTCGTACGATCCATTCTAATTCATTCGTATGATCCATTCTAATTCATTCGGACGAATGTATCCATTCTAATTTATTCGTACGATCCATTCTAATTCATTCATACGATCCATTCTAATTCATTCGTACGATCCATTCTAATTCATTCGTCCGATCCATTCTAATTCATTCGCACGAATGTATCCATTCTAATTCATTCGTACGATCCATTCTAATTCATTCGTAAGATCCATTCTAATTCATTCGTACGATCCATTCTAATTCATTCGTACAATCCATTCTAATTCATTCGCACGAATGTATCCATTCTAGTTCATTCGTACGATCCATTCTATTTCATTCGTACGATCCATTCTTACTCATTCGTATGATCCATTCTAATTCATTCGGACGAATGTATCCATTCTAATTCATTCGTACGATCCATTCTAATTCATTCGTACGATCCATTCTAATTCATTCGTCCGATCCATTCTAATTCATTCGCACGAATGTATCCATTCTAATTCATTCGTACGGTCCATTCTAATTCATTCGCACAATCCATTCTATTTCATTCGTACGATCCATTCTTACTCATTCGTATGATCCATTATGGATACATTCGTGCGAATGAATTAGAATGGATCATACGAATGAGTAAGAATGGATCATACGAATGAAATAGAATGGATTGTGCGAATGAATTAGAATGGATCGTACGAATGAATTAGAACGGATCGTGTGAAATAATTAGAATGGATTGTATGAATGAATTAGAATAGATCGTATGAATGAATTAGAATGGATCGTACGAATGAATTAGAATGGATCGTACGAATGAACTAGAACGGATACATTCGTGCGAATCAACTAGAATGGATCGTACGAATGAATTAGAATGGATCGTACAAATGAATTAGAATGGATCTTACGAATGAATTAGAATGGATCGTACGAATGAATTAGAATGAATCGTACGAATGAATTAGAATGGATACATTCGTGCGAATGAATTAGAATGGATCGGACGAATGAATTAGAATGGATCGTACGAATGAATTAGAATGGATCGTACGAATGAATTAGAATGGATCGTACGAATAAATTAGAATGGATATATTCGTCCGAATGAATTAGAATGGATCATACGAATGAGTAAGAATGGATCGTACGAATGAAATAGAATGGATCATACGAATGAACTAGAATGGATACATTCGTGCGATCCATTCTAATTCATTCGTACGATCCATTCTAATTCATATGCACAAAGGTAACCATTCTAATCTATTCGTAGGATCCATTCTAATCCATTCGTACGATCCATTCTAATTCATTCGTACGATCCATTCTAATTCATTCGCTCGAATGTATCCATTCTAATCCATTCGTATGATCCATTCTAATCCATTCGTACGATCCATTCTAATTCATTCGCATGAATGTAACCATTCTAATTCATTCATTTGATCCATTCTAATTCATTCGTACGATCCATTCTAATTCATTCGTCCGATCCATTCTAATTCATTCGCACGAATGTATCCATTCTAATTCATTCGTACGATCCATTCTAATTCATTCGTACGATCCATTCTAATTCATTCGTAAGATCCATTCTAATTCATTCGTACGATCCATTCTAATTCATTCGTACGATCCATTCTAATTCATTCACACGAATGTATCCATTCTAGTTCATTCGTACGATCCATTCTAATTCATTCGTACGATCCATTCTAATTCATTCGCACGATCCATTCTAATTCATTCGTACGATCAATTCTAATTCATTCGCACGAATGTATCCATTCTAATTCATTCGTACGATCCATTCTAATTCATTCGTACGATCCATTCTAATTCATTCATACAATCCTTTCTAATTCTTTCACACGATCCATTCTAATTCATTCGTAGGATCCATTCTAATTCATTCGTAAAATCTATTCTATTTCATTCGTACGATCCATTTTTACTTATTCGTATGATCCATTCTAATTCATTCGCACGAATGTATCCATTCTAATTCATTCATACGAATCCATTCTAATTCATTCGTACAATCCATTCTATTTCATTCGTACGATCCATTCTTACTCATTCGTACGATCCATTCTAATTCATTCGTAAGATCCATTCTAATTCATTCGTACGATCCATTCTAATTCATTCGTACGATCCTTTCTCATTCATTCGCACGAATGTATCCATTCTAGTTCATTCGTACGATCCATTCTAATTCATTCGTACGATCCATTCTAATTCATTCGCACGATCCATTCTAATTCATTCGTACGATCAATTCTAATTCATTCGCACGAATGTATCCATTCTAATTCATTCATACGATCCATTCTAATTCATTCGTACGATCCATTCTAATTCACTCATACGATCCATTCTAATACATTCATACGATCTATTCTAGTTCATTTGCACGAATATATCCATTCTAATTCATTCGTACGATCCATTCTAATTCCTTCGTATAATCCATTCTAATTCATTCGTACGATCTATTCTAATTCATTCGTACGATCCATTCTAATTCATTCGTACGATCCATTCTAATTCCTTCGTACGATCCATTCTAATTCATTCGTACGATCCATTCTAATTCATTCGTACAATCTATTCTAATTCATTCGTACGAATGGATACATTCGTGTAAATGAATTAGAATGGATCGTACGAATGAGTAAGAATGGATCGTACAAATGAAATAGAATGGATTGCACGAATGAATTAGAATGGATCGTATGACTGAATTAGAATGGATCGTACGAAGGAATTAGAATGGATCGTGTGAAAGAATTAGAATGGATTGTATGAATGAATTAGAATGGATCGTACGAATGAATTAGAATGGATCGTACGAAGGAATTAGAATGGATCGTACGAATGAATTAGAATGGATCGTACGAATGAATTAGAATAGATCGTACGAATGAATTAGAATGGATCGTACGAAGGAATTAGAATGGATCGTACGAATGAATTAGAATGGATATATTCGTGCAAATGAATTAGAATGGATCGTATGAATGTATTAGAATGGATCGTATGAGTGAATTAGAATGGATCGTACGAATGAATTAGAATGGATCGTATGAATGAATTAGAATGGATACATTCGTATAATTCATTCGTACGGTCCATTCTAATTCCTTCATACGATCCATTCTAATTCATTCGTACGATCCATTCTAATTCATTCACACGATCCATTCTAATTCATTCGTACGATCCATTCTAATCCATTCGTAAGATCCATTCTAATTCATTCGTACGATCCATTCTAATTCATTCGTACGATCCATTCTAATTCATTCGCACGAATGTATCCATTCTAGTTCATTCGTACGATCCATTCTAATTCATTCGTACGATCCATTCTAATTCATTCGCACGATCCATTCTAATTCATTCGTACGATCCATTCAAATTCATTCATACGATCCATTCTAATTCATTCGTACGATCCATTCTAATTCATTCGCACAAATGTATCCATTCTAATTCATTCGTACGATCCATTCTAATTCATTCGCATGATCCATTCTAATTCATTCATACGATCCATTCTAATTCATTCGTACGATCCATTCTAATTCATTCGCACAAATGTATCCATTCTAATTCATTCGTACGATCCATTCTAATTCATTCGCACGATCCATTCTAATTCATTCGTACGATCCATTCTAATTCATTCGTGTGAAAGAATTAGAATGGATTGTATGAATGAATTAGAATGGATCGTACGAATGAATTAGAATGGATCGTACGAAGGAATTAGAATGGATCGTACGAATGAATTAGAATGGATCGTGCGAATGAATTAGAATAGATCGTACGAATGAATTAGAATGGATCGTACAAAGAAATTAGAATGGATCGTACGAATGAATTAGAATGGATATATTCGTGCAAATGAATTAGAATGGATCGTATGAATGAATTAGAATGGATCGTATGAGTGAATTAGAACGGATAATACGAATGAAGTAGAATGGATCGTATGAATGAATTAGAATGGATACATTCGTGCGAATGAATTAGAATGGATCGTATGAATGAATTAGAATAGATTTTGTGAATGAATTAGAATGGATCGTACGAATGAATTAGAATGGATACATTCGTGCGAATGAATTAGAATGGATTGTATGAATGTATTAGAATGGATCGTACGAATGAACTAGAACGGATACATTCGTGTGAATGAATTAAAATGGATCGTACGAATGAATTAGAATGGATCGTACGAATGAATTAGAATGGATAGTACGAATGAATTAGAATAGATTGCGCGAATGAATTAGAATGGATCGTGCGAATGAAATAGAATGGATACAAATGAATTAGAATGGATCATACGAATGAATTAGAATGACGATCTATTCTTACTCATTCGTATGATCCATTCTAATTAATTCACACGAATGTATCCATTTTAATTTATTCGTACGTCTAATTCATTCATACGATCCATTCTAATTCATTTGCACGAATATATCCATTCTAATTCATTCGTACGATCCATTCTAATTCCTTCGTACGATCCATTCTAATTCATTCGTACGATCTATTCTAATTCATTCGTACGATCCATTCTAATTCCTTCGTACGATCCATTCTAATTCATTCGTACGATCCATTCTAATTCATTCATACAATCCATTCTAATTCTTTCACACGATCCATTCTAATTCATTCGTATTATCCATTCTAATCCATTCGTAAGATCCATTCTAATTCATTCGTACGATCCATTCTAATTCATTAATATGATCCATTCTAATTCATTCGTACGATCCATTCTAATGAATTAGAATGGATCGTACGAATGAATTAGAATGGATCGTACGAAGGAATTAGAATGGATCGTACGAATAAATTAGAATGGATCGTACGAATGAATTAGAATAGTTCGTACGGATGAATTAGAATGGATCGTATGAAGGAATTAGAATGGATCGTACGAATGAATTAGAATGGATATATTCGTGACCGTTCTAATTCATTCATACGATCCATTCTAATTCATTCATACAATCCATTCTAATTCTTTCACACGATCCATTCTAATTCATTCGTAGGATCCATTCTAATTCATTCGTACAATCTATTCTATTTAATTCGTACGATTCATTCTTACTCATTCGTATGATCCATTCTAATTCATTTGAACGAATATATCCATTCTAATTCATTCGTACGATCCATTCTAATTCCTTCGTAGGATCCATTCTAATTCATTCGTACGATCCATTCTAATTCATTCGTCCGATCCATTCTAATTCATTCGCACGAATGTATCCATTCTAATTCATTCGTACGATCCATTCTAATTCATTCGTACGATCCATTCTAATTCATTCGTATGATCCATTCTAATTCATTCGTCCGATCCATTCTAATTCATTCGCACGAATGTATCCATTCTAATTCATTCGTACGATCCATTCTAATTCATTCGTACGATCCATTCTAATTCATTCGTAAGATCCATTCTAATTCATTCGTACGATCCATTCTAATTCATTCGTACGATCCATTCTAATTCATTCGCACGAATGTATCCATTCTAGTTCATTCGTACGGTCCATTCTAATTCATTCGTACGATCCATTCTAATTCATTCGCACGATCCATTCTAATTCATTCGTACGATCCATTCTAATTCATTCATACGATCCATTCTAATTCATTCGTACGATCCATTCTAATTCATTCGCACAAATTTATCCATTCTAATTCATTCGTAGGATCCATTCTAATTCATTCGCACGATCTGTTCTTATTCATTCGCACAATCCATTCTAATTCATTCGTACGATCCATTCTAATTCATTCGCACGAATGTATCCATTCTAGTTCATTCGTACGATCCATTCTAATTCATTTGTACGATCCATTCTAATTCATTCGCACGATCCATTCTAATTCATTCGTACGATCCATTCTAATTCATTCGTACGATCCATTCTAATTCATTTGTCCGATCCATTCTTACTCATTGGTTTGATCCATTCTAATCCATTCGTATGATCCATTCATACGATCCATTCTAATTCATTCTAATTAGAATGGATAAATTCGTGCGAATAAATTAGAATGGATCATACGAATGAGTAAGAATGGATCGTCATTCTAATTCATTCGTATGATCCATTCTAATTCATTTGTATCCATTCTATTTCATTCGCACTATCCATTCTAATTCATTCGCGCAATCTATTCTAATTCATTCGTACGATCCATTCTAATTCATTCGTACGATCCATTCTAATTCATTCGTACGATCCATTCTAATTCATTCGCACAAATGTATCCATTCTAGTTCATTCGTACGATCCATTCTAATTCATTCATATAATCCATTCTAATTCATTCGCACGAATGTATCCATTCTAATTCATTCGTACGATCTATTCTAATTCATTCACAAAATCTATTCTAATTCATTCATACGATCCATTCTAATTCATTCGCACGAATGTATCCATTCTAATTCATTCATACGATCCATTCTACTTCATTCGTACTATCCGTTCTAATTCACTCATACGATCCATTCTAATTCATTTGCACGAATATATCCATTCTAATTCATTCGTACGATCCATTCTAATTCCTTTGTACGATCCATTCTAATTCCTTCGTACGATCCATTCTAATTCCTTCATACGATCCATTCTATTTCATTCGTATGATCCATTCTAATTCCTTCGTACGATCCATTCTAATTCCTTTGTATCCATTCTAATTCATTCATACAATCCATTCTAATTTATTCGCACGAATGTATCCATTCTAATTCATTTGCACGATCCATTCTAATTCATTCCTATGATCTATTATAATTCATTCGTACAATCCATTCTAATTCATTCTAATTCATTCGTACGATCCATTCTACGATCCATTCTAATTCATTCGTATATTCCATTCTAATTCATTAGCACGATCCATGCTAATGAATTAGAATGGATCGTACAATCCAATCTAATTCATTCATACGATCCATTCTTACTCATTCGTATGATCCATTCTAATTCAATCGTACGATCCATTCTAATTCATTCGTACGATCCATTCTAATTCATTCGTGCAATCCATTCTATTTCATTCGTACGATCCATTCTAATTCATTAGAATGGATCGTACGAATGAATTAGAATGGATCATATTAATGAATTAGAATGGATCGTACGAATGTATTAGAATGGATCGTACGAATGAATTAGAATTGATCTTACGAATGAATTAGAATAGATCGTACGAATGAATTAGAATGAATCATACGAATGAGTAAGAATGGATCGTACGAATGAATTAGAATGGATTAGAATGGATCGTACGAATGAAATAGAATAGATTGTATGAATGAATTAGAATGGATTCGTACGAATGAATTAGAATGGATACATTCGTGCGAATGAATTAGAATGGATCGTACCAATGAGTAAGAATGGATCGTACGAATGAAATAGAATGGATTGTGCGAATGAATTAGAATGGATCGTACGAATGAATTAGAATGGATCGTGAGAAAGAATTAGAATGGATTGTATGAATGAATTAGAATAAATCGTATGAATGAATTAGAATGGATCGTACGAATGAATTAGAATGGATCGTGCGAATGAATTAGAATGGATCATACGAATGAATTAGAATGGATACATTCGTGCGAATGAATTAGAATGGATCGGATGAATGAATTAGAATGGATCGTACGAATGAATTAGAATGGATCAAATGAATGAATTAGAATGGATCGTACGAATGAATTAGAATGCATCGTACGAAAGAATTAGAATGGATATATTCGTGCTAATGAATTAGAATTGATCGAACGAATGAATTAGCATGGATTGTATGAATGAATTAGAATGGATCGTACGAATGAATTAGAATGGATTGTACGAATGAGTAAGAATGGATCATACGAATGAAATAGAATAGATCGTACGAATGAATTAGAATGGATCGTACGAAGGAATTAGAATGGATCGTACGAATGAATTAGAATGGATATATTCGTGCAAATGAATTAGAATGGATCGTATGAATGTATTAGAATGGATCGTATGAGTGAATTAGAATGGATGTACGAATGAATTAGAATGGATTGTATGAATGAATTAGAATGGATACATTCGTGTGAATGAATTAGAATGGATCGTATGAATGAATTAGAATAGATTTTGTGAATGAATTAGAATGGATACATTCATGCGAATGAATTAGAATTAGAATGGATCGTACGAATGAATTAGAATGGATACATTCGTGCGAATGAATTAGAATTGATCATACGAGTGAATTAGAATGGATCGTGCGAATGAATTAGAATGGATCGTACGAATGATTTAGAATGGATACATTCGTGCGAATGAATTAGAATGGATACATTCGTGCGAAAGAATTAGAATAGATCGTATGAATGAATTAGAATGGATCCTATGAATGAATTAGAATGGATCGTGCGAATGAATTAGAATGGATCGTACGAATGAATTAGAATGGATCGTGCTAATGAATTAGAATTGATCGAACGAATGAATTAGCATGGATCGTGCTAATGAATTAGAATGGAACGTATGAATGAATTAGAATGGATCGTGTGAAAGAATTAGAATGGATTGTATGAATGAATTAGAATGAATTCGTACGATCCATTCGAATTCATTCGCACGATCCATTCTAATTCATTCATACGATCCATTCTAATTCATTCATACAATCCATTCTAATTCTTTCACACGATCCATTCTAATTCATTCGTAGGATCCATTCTAATTCATTCGTACAATCTATTCTATTTCATTCGTACGATCCATCCTAACTCATTCGTATGATCCATTCTAATTCATTCGGACGACTGTATCCATTCTAATTTTATCGTACAATCCATTCTAATTCATTCATACGATCCATTCTAATTCATTCGTACGATCCATTCTTACTCATTCGTATGATCCATTCTAATTCATTCGTACGATCTATTCTAATTAATTCGTACGATCCATTCTAATTCATTCGCACAATCTATTCTAATTCATTCGTACGATCCATTCTAATTCATTCGTACGATCGTACGAATAAATTAGAATGGATCGTACGGAATGAATTAGAATGGATTGTATGAATGAATTAGAATGGATACATTCGTGCGAATGAATTAGAATGGATCATACGAATAAGTAAGAATGGATCGTACGAATGAAATAGAATGGATTGTACGAATGAATTAGAATGGATCGTACAAATGAATTAGAATGGATCGTACGAATGAATTAGAATGGATCATACGAATGAGTAAGAATGGATCGTACAAATGAAATAGAATGGATTGTACGAATGAATTAGAATGGATCGTACGAATGAATTAGAATGGATCGTGTGAAAGAATTAGAATGCATTGTATGAATGAATTAGAATGGATCATATGAATGAATTAGAATGGATCGTGCGAATGAATTCGAATGGATCGCATGATCCATTCGAATAGAATGGATCGTATGAATGAATTAGAATGGATCGGGCGAATGAATTAGAATGGATTGTAGGAATGAATTAGAATGGATTGTATGAATGAATTAGAATGGATCGTAGGAATGAATTAGAATGGATCGTGCGAATGAATTAGAATAGATCGTACGAATGAATTAGAATGGATCGTACGAATGAATTAGAATGGATCATACGAATGAATTAGAATGGATCATACGAATGAGTAAGAATGGATCGTACGAATGAAATAGAATGGATTGTACGAATGAATTAGAATGGATACATTCATGCGAATGAATTAGAATGGATCGGACGATTGAATTAGAATGGATCGTACGATTCATTCTAATTCATTCGTACGATCCATTCTAATACATTCGTACGATTCATGCTAATTCATTCACACGATCCATTCTAATTCATTCGTACGATCCATTCTTATTCATTCATACGATCCAATCTAATTCATTCGCACAATCCATTCTAATTCATTCGTACAATCCATTCTAATTCATTCGTATGATCCATTCTAACTCATTCGGTGGATCCATTCTAATTCATTCGTACGATCCATTCTAATTCATTCCCACGATCCATTCTAATTTATTCGTACGATCCATTCTAATTCATTCGTACGATCTATTCTAATTCATTCGCACGAATGTAACCATTCTAATTCATTCATACGATTCATTCTAATTCATTCGTATGAGCTATTCTAATTCATTCGTACGATCCATTCTAATTCATTCGTATGATCCATTGTAATTCATTCATACAATCCATTTAGATTCATTCGCACAAATGTCTCCATTCAAATTCATTCGTACGATCCAGTCTAATTCATTCGTACGATACATTCTAATTCCTTCGTACGATCCATTCTAATTCATTCGTACGATCTATTCTAATTCATTCGTACGATCCATTCTAATTCATTCGTACGATCCATTCTAATTCCTTCGTACGATCCATTCTAATTCATTCGTACGATCCATTCTAATTCATTCGTACAATCTATTCTAATTCATTCGTACGAATGGATACATTCGTGTGAATGAATTAGAATGGATCGTACGAATGAGTAAGAATGGATTGTACGAATGAAATAGAATGGATTGCACGAATGAATTAGAATGGATCGTACGAATGAATTAGAATGGATCGTGTGAAAGAATTAGAATGGATTGTATGAATGAATTAGAATGGATCGTACGAATGAATTAGAATGGATCGTACGAAGGAATTAGAATAGATCGTACGAATGAATTAGAATGGATCGTACGAAGGAATTAGAATGGATCATACGAATGAAATAGAATGGATCGTACGAATAAATTAGAATGGATACATTCGTCCGAATGAATTAGAATGGATCATACGAATGAGTAAGAATGAATCGTACGAATGAAATAGAATAGATCGTATGAGTGAATTAGAATGGATTGTATGAATGAATTAGAATGGATCGTATGAATGAATTAGAATGGATCGTGCGAATGAATTCGAATGGATCGTACAAATTCATTCTAATTCATTCATACAATCCATTCCAATTCTTTCACACGATCTATTCTAATTCATTCGTAGGATCCATTCTAATTCATTCGTACAGTCCATTCTATTTCATTTGTACGATCCATTCTTACTCATTCGTATGATCCATTCTAATTCATTCGTACGATCCATTCTAATTCATTTGTACGATCCATTCTAATTTATTCGTACAATCCATTCTAATTCATTCGTATGATCCATTCTAATTCATTTGTACGATATAGAATGGATGATATAGAATGGATACATTCCTGCGAATGAATTAGAATGGATCGTACGAATAAATTAGAATGGATCGTACGAACGAATGAATTAGAATGGTTACATTCATGCGAATGAATTAGAATGGATCGTACGCATGGATTAGAATGGATCGTACGAATGGATTAGAATGGATACATTCGAGCGAAAGAATTAGAATGGATCGTACGAATGAATTAGAATAGATCGTACGAATGGATTAGAATGGATCCTACGAATGGATTAGAATGGATACCTTTGTGCATATGAATTAGAATGGATCGTACGAAAGAATTAGAATGGATCATATGAATGAATTAGAATGGATCATGTGAAAGAATTAGAATGGATTATATGAATGAATTAGAATAGATCGTATGAATGAATTAGAATGGATCGTATGAATGAATTAGAATGGATACATTCGTGCGAATGAATTAGAATGGATACATTCATGCGAAAGAATTAGAATAGATCGTATGAATGAATTAGACTGGATCCTATGAATGAATTAGAATGGATCGTGCGAATGAATTAGAATGGATCGTACGAATGAATTAGAATGGATCGTGCTAATGAATTAGAATTGATCGAACGAATGAATTAGCATGGATCGTGCTAATGAATTAGAATGGAACGTACGAATGAATTAGAATGGATCGTGTGAAAGAATTAGAATGGATCGTACGAATGAATTAGAATGGATCGTGCGAATGAATTAGAATGGATCGTACGAATGAATTAGAATGGATCGTACGAATGAACTAGAATGGATACATTCGTGCGAATGAATTAGAATGGATCGTACGAATGAATTAGAATCGATCGTACGAATGAATTAGAATGGATCTTACGAATGAATTAGAATCGATCGTACGAATGAATTAGAATGGATCGTACGAATGAATTAGAATGGATACATTCATGCGAATAAATTAGAATGGATCGGACGAATGAATTAGAATGGATCGTACGAATGAATTAGAATGGATCGTACGAATAAATTAGAATGGATACATTCGTCCGAATGAATTAGAATGGATCATACGAATGAGTAAGAATGGATCGTACGAATGAAATAGAATAGATTGTACGAATGAATTAGAATGGATCCTACGAATGAATTAGAATGGATCGTGTGAAAGAATTAGAATGGATTGTATGAATGAATTAGAATGAATTTGTACGATCCATTCGAATTCATTCGCACGATCCATTCTTATTCATTCATACGATCCATTCTAATTCATTCATACAATCCATTCTAATTCACTCATACGATCTATTCTATTTCATTCGTACGTTCCATTCTAATTCATTAGCACGATCCATGCTAATTCATTCGTTCGATCAATTCTAATTCATTAGCACGATCCATTCTAATTCATTCGTACGATCCATTCTAATTCATTCGCACGATCCATTCTAATTCATTCATAGGATCCATTCTAATTCATTCATACGATCTATTCTAATTCTTTCGCACGAATGTATCCATTCTAATTCATTCGCACGAATGTATCCATTGTAATTCATTCGTACGATCCATTCTAATTCATTCATACGATCCATTCTAATTCAGTCGTACGATCCATTCTAATTCATTCATACGATCTATTCTAATTCATTCATACAATCCATTCTAATTCTTTCACACGATCCATTCTAATTCATTCGCACGAATGTATCCATAATGGATCATACGAATGAGTAAGAATGGATCGTACGAATGAAATAGAATGGATTGTGCGAATAGATTAGAATGGATCGTGCGAATGAATTAGAATGGATCGTAAGAATGAATTAGAATGGATCGTACGAATGAATTAGAATGGATCTTACGAATGAAATAGAATAGATTGTACGAATGAATTAGAATGGATTCGTACGAATGAATTAGAATGGATACATTCGTGCGAATGAATTAGAATGGATCGTACCAATGAGTAAGAATGGATCGTACGAATGAAATAGAATGGATTGTGCGAATGAATTAGAATGAATCGCACGAATGTATCCATTCTAATTCATTCGTACGATCCATTCTAATTCATTCGTACGATCCATTCTAATTAATTCGTATGATCCATTCTAATTCATTCGTACGATCGATTCTAATTCATTCATACAATCCATTCTAATTCATTCGTACGATCCATTCTAATTCACTCATACGATCCATTCTAATACATTCATACGATCCATTCTAATTCATTTGCATGAATATATCCATTCTAATTCATTCGTACGATCCATTCTAATTCCTTCGTACGATCCATTCTAATTCATTCGTACGATCTATTCTAATTCATTCGTACAATCCATTCTAATTCATTCGTACGATCCATTCTAATTCCTTCGTACGATCCATTCTAACTCATTCGTACGATCCATTCTAATTCATTCGTACAATCTATTCTAATTCATTCGTACGAATGGATACATTCGTGTAAATGAATTAGAATGGATCGTACGAATGAGTAAGAATGGATCGTACAAATGAAATAGAATAAATTGCACGAATGAATTAGAATGGATCGTATGACTGAATTAGAATGGATCGTACGAAGGAATTAGAATGGATCGTACGAATGAATTAGAATGGATCGTACGAATGAATTAGAATAGATCGTACGAATGAATTAGAATGGATCGTACGAATGAATTAGAATGGATCGTGCTAATGAATTAGAATTAATCGAACGAATGAATTAGCATGGATCGTGCTAATGAATTAGAATGGAACGTACGAATTAATTAGAATGGATCGTGTGAAAGAATTAGAATGGATTGTATGAATGAATTAGAATGAATTCGTACGATCCATTCGAATTTATTCGCACGATCCACTCTAATTCATTCATACGATCCATTCTAATTCATTCATACAATCCATTCTAATTCTTTCACACGATCCATTCTAATTCATTCGTAGGATCCATTCTAATTCATTCGTACAATCTATTCTATTTCATTTGTACGATCCATTCTTACTCATTCGTATGATCCATTTTAATTCATTCGGACGAATGTATCTATTCTAATTCATTCATACGATCCATTCTAATTCATTCGTACGATCTATTTTAATTCATTCGTACGATCCATTCTAATTTCATTCGTATGATCCATTCTAATTCATTCGCTCGAATGTATCCATTCTAATCCATTCGTACGATCCATTCTAATCCATTCGTACGATACATTCTAATTCATTCGCATGAATGTAACCATTCTAATTCATTCATTTGATCCATTCTAATTCATTCATACGATCCATTCTAATTCATTTGTCCGATCCATTCTAATTCATTCGCACGAATGTATCCATTCTAATTCATTCGTACGATCCATTCTAATTTATTCGTACGATCCATTCTAATTCATTCGTACGATCCATTCTAATTCATTCGTAAGATCCATTCTAATTCATTCGTACGATCTATTCTAATTCATTCGTACGATCCATTCTAATTCATTCGCATGAATGTATCCATTCTAGTTCATTCGTATGATCCATTCTAATTCATTCGTACGATCCATTCTAATTTATTCGCACGATCCATTCTAATTCATTCGTACGATCAATTCTAATTCATTCGCACAAATGTATCCATTCTAATTCATTCGTACGATCCTGAATTAGAATGGATCGTACGAATGAATTAGAATGGATACCTTTGTGCATATGAATTAGAATGGATCATACGAATGAATTAGAATGGATCATATTAATGAATTAGAATGGATCGTACGAATGAATTAGAATGGATCGTACGAATGAATTAGAATGGATACATTCGTGCGAATGAATTAGAATGGATCGGACGAATGAATTAGAATGGATCGTACGAATGAATTAGAATGGATCAAATGAATGAATTAGAATGGTTACATTCATGCGAATGGATTAGAATGGATCGTACGAATGGATTAGAATGGATACATTCGAGCGAATGAATTAGAATGGATCGTACGAATGAAATTAGAATGGATCGTACGAATGAATTAGAATAGATCGTACGAATGAATTAGAATGGATCGTACGAATGAATTAGAATGGATCGTGTGAAAGAATTAGAATGGATCGTACGAATGAATTAGAATGGATCGTGCGAATGAATTAGAATGGATCGTATGAATGAATTAGAATGGATCGTGCTAATGAATTAGAATTGATCGAACGAATGAATTAGCATGGATCGTGCATTCGTACGATCCATTCTAATTCATTCGTAAGATCCATTCTAATTCATTCGTACGATCCATTCTAATTCATTCGTACGATCCATTCTAATTCATTCGCACGAATGTATCCATTCTAGTTCATTCGTACGATCCATTCTAATTCATTTGTACGATCCATTCTAATTCATTCATACGATCTATTCTAATTCATTCATACAATCCATTCTAATTCTTTCACACGATCCAATCTAATTCATTCGTACGATCCATTCTAATTCATTCGCACAATCCATTCTATTTCATTCGTACGATCCATTCTTACTTATTCGTATGATCCATTCTAATTCATTCGCACGAATGTATCCATAATGGATCATACGAATGAGTAAGAATGGATCGTACGAATGAAATAGAATGGATTATGCGAATGAATTAGAATGGACCGTACGAATGAATTAGAATGGATACATTCGTGCGAATGAATTAGAATGGATCGGACGAATGAATTAGAATGGATCGTACGAATGAATTAGAATGGAACGTACGAATGAATTAGAATGGATCGTACGAATAAATTAGAATGGATACATTCGTCCGAATGAATTAGAATGGATCATAAGAATGAGAAAGAATGGATCATACGAATGAAATAGAATAGATTATACGAATGAATTAGAATGGATCGTGCGAATGAATTAGAATGGATCGTACGAATGAATTAGAATGGATCGTACGAATGAATTAGAATGGATCGTGCGAATGAATTAGAATGGATCATATTAATGAATTAGAATGGATCGTACGAATGAATTAGAATGGATACATTCGTGCGAATGAATTAGAATGGATCGTGCGAATCCATTAGACTGGATCATGCGAATGAATAAAAATGGATCATACGAATGAATTATAATGGATCGTACGAATTAATTAAAATGGATACATTCGTGCGAATGAATTAGAATGGATTGTATGAATGAATTAGAATGGATCGTACGAATGAATTAGAATGGATCATACGAATGAATTAGAATGGATCATACGAATTAATTAGAATGGATCATACGAATAAATTAGAATGGATCGTACGAATGAATTAGAATGGATCGTACGAATGAACTAGAATGGATCGTACGAATGAACTAGAATGGATACATTCATGCGAATGAATTTGAATGGATCGTACGAATGAATTAGAATGGATCGTACGATTCATTCTAATTCATTCGTACGATCCATTCTAATACATTCGTATGATTCATGCTAATTCATTCGCACGATCCATTCTAATTCATTCGTACGATCCATTCTTATTCATTCATACGATCCATTCTAATTCATTCGCACAATCCATTCTAATTCATTCGTACAATCCATTGTAATTCATTCGTATGATCCATTCTAACTCATTCGATTGATCCATTCTAATTCATTCGTACGATCCATTCTAATTCATTCCCACGATCCATTCTAATTTATTCGTACGATCCATTCTAATTCATTCGTACGATCTATTCTAATTCATTCGCACGAATGTAACCATTCTAATTCATTCATACGATTCATTCTAATTCATTCGTATGAGCTATTCTAATTCATTCGTACGATCCATTCTAATTCATTCGTACAATCCATTATAATTCATTCATACAATCCATTTAGATTCATTCGCACAAATGTATCCATTCAAATTCATTCGTACGATCCAGTCTAATTCATTCGTACGATCCATTCTAATTCATTCGCACGAATATATCCATTCTTGTTTGGGGGATTTTTCCTGGTCCTTGCGAGCCACCTGTAAGACCAAGAAAAGAGAAACGTGAGAACGGCTGGCTCCCTTAGGAGCGCAGACCCTCCGACGCTCAAGTCAGTTATGGTAGCACAACGGAGAGCTGTTGTATACCAAAGTGGTAGTGAAAGGGATTTCGAACCTGTACTTTGGAGCCAGGGTTTGTGCATTTATAGACATGGGCGACCTATCGAGCTACGACGCGTGGAAGCTCTTTCCGGCACCTTCTAGGCCCCCACGTTCTAGCCTTCAATAGTTTCTGACAGTTCTTGGAACTTGGACCCCTGACATTCTTTGTCGTCTAGCTCGTCTGTCGAAGTAGTGGGGGACAGCAGCTGCTGTTCTGTTGCCGCCATAGGAATCTTCTAGAATGTTCAAGTCTAGGAGGTCTCAAACCGACTCTGACGGGCTTCCGTGGACTGCAATCATCCACGTAGCTTCAGTGGGTTCTCGACACCTGGTAATCTTTATGCTGCTTTTACTGGGGGGTAATCTCAGGGAAAAAGCAAAGGCCAGCTCGCCCGATACTGCTCCGTCCTTTCGCCCATATTTATCAAGAGTTGGACCTCGCGGGAGCAACCTCTTCGATAAACAGTGGTCTAGGCGAGCTTTGGCGAGCTCATGAGTAAGCATGGGCGAGCTTCTGGGTGAGCTTGGGCGAACTCCTGGGCGAGCTTGGGCGAGCTCCTGAGCGAGCTAGGCGAGCTCCTGAGCGAGCATGGCGAGCTCTTAAACGAGCTTGGGCGAGCTCCTGTGCAAGCTAGGCGAGCTCCTGAGCGAGCATGGCGAGCTCCTGGACGAGCTAGGCGAGCTCCTGAGCGAGCATGGCGAGCTCCTGGACGAGTTTAGGCGAGCTCCTGAGCGAGCATGGCGAGCTCCTGGACGAGCTAGACGAGCTCCAGAGCGAGCATGGCGAGCTCCTGGACGAGTTTGGGCGATCTCCTTCGCGCTCTAGGCGAGCTCCTGAGCGAGCATGGCGAGCTTCTGGACGAGCTTGGTCGATCTCCTTCGCGCTCTTTGTCTAAGCCATTTATCGAATTTGGGCGTGCTTCTGTGGGGACTGGAGGTGTGAGCTGTACTCAGATACAAAGTGTCCATCCCGCTCCATGTGAAGGCGAGCTCCTGACGAGGGTTCAACCTCCTGGACGGGCTATCCAAGATATGTGGTTTTTGACTACCCCCAACATTACCCCCTCCTGAGGGAGTGATCGAGGAAACTCGATGCTTGCTCAGGAGTCTTAGCGAGTTCCTATCCCTCGTAATGTGCCTGATATCAATATCTGCTGCAACAGTTTCCTGACGGGGAGGAGATAGTAGCTACGGGCGATCTGCGTCGAGAGCTTTGACTGTCAGTATTTCCCAAAAGCTGGGCGGGCCACGAGCGTCAGCCACGAGTGATCTCCTTCCGATGCGAGCTTGTCACATGCGGCCAGGGTCTGCGTCGGGCGAGCTGCGGGCACCTGCCGCGAGCGATCTGCGCCGAGAGCTTTGACTGCCAGTACTTCCCAAAAGCTGGGCGGGCCACGAGCGTCAGCCACGAGTGATCTCCTTCCGATGCGAGCTTGTCACATGCGGCCAGGGTCTGCGTCGGGCGAGCTGCGGGCACCTGCCGCGAGCGATCTGCGCCGAGAGCTTTGACTGCCAGTACTTCACAAACGCTGGGCGGTCCACGAGCATCAGCCACGAGCGATCTCCTTCCGATGCGAGCTTGTCACATGCGGCCAGGGTCTGCGTCGGGCGAGCTGCGGGCACCTGCCGTGAGCAATCTTGTGACTTGGGTATCGCACCAAATCTCCAACGGTCGCTTCGTCTTAAATGCGATGCGAGACTCAATGCTGATACAGCGAATCTCATCATGAGATCCCGATCGGCGCGAGACACGTGTCTCCTCCTCATTCGCTCTTCTTTTGTCAGAAATGACATTGTCGGCGCCGGCGTAGCTTTTTCCACGCGTGATCCACGTGGCACTGCTTGATTGGAGAACGACGAGCTGTCGCTTCAACCGTCGGCGTGTTGCCTCGTTGGGCGCGCTCGGGCATTAACTGCGGCCCGATTCACCTGTCTCTCATTTGCCTATAAATAGGGGAAGGGGGATGATTTTTTACCGCTGCGTGAAAACAGCTCTCCCTTCTTTCATAACTCTCTCAACTCGCAGCTCGCTTGCGCCCTCTTGCTCTCATGGCTTCCTCTGCTGCCGCTTCTTCTTCAGCCACTGCTGCTGCTGCTGCGATCTCCCGGGAGGAGCCTCTCGATGTCGCCCCCATCTCGGTGCGTGCTCCGGGCACCGAGAAAGAGGCTCCTCCCAAGGAGCCCGCCGTCCTCTGGTTCAACGACATCGGGGGCGCGCCTGTCCCCGAGAGTCTACGGACAGCGGCGGGCATCCCCCAAGAGCTCGACATCCTCCCTTTCCCGAGATCGGGGAGACCACTCTCCGGAACTGCGGTCTCCGTGGGGCAAATATGGTCAGGGCTCCGACTGCCCCTGAACCATCTAGCCAGCGAGGTCCTGGAGCTGGCGGGCTTATGCCCCGCCCAGCTCCCAGGCAACTCGTGGGGGATTCTCTACGGGCTTTCTCAAATCGAGGAAGCCCTTAACGTGAGGATCCCCCTGGCCTACCTCCTGAAGAAGTGGTCCCTCAAGCCAGGGACAGTCTTCAGCGAGGTCGACTGCGACCACTACTACCTCGCAGGCCGCCCCGGCGAGGTGCTGCCCTTCTCCGCGGTCGAGAACAAAGACCGGTATTGGAAGGAGTATCCGTTCGTGATCGAGGGCAATTGGCGAGGTCCCTGCGCCGGAGTCCGCTCTTTTCCCGGCAGACCGCCTCTGCCGGTCTTCAAGGAGATCGCGGAGTATCGCCCTAAGGGGAAGAAATGTATCTCCGGGACCCAGGAGCAAGCTCTCGACAAGGCGATCCTGGAGTTCCTCGGCGGGCGGACTCCCGAGAAGATCCTGGCCCCGGACTTCTCCTTCCTCTGGAAGGATCTCCGGACGGGCACCATCATGACCCGCCAGAAGGTTATGCGCAAGAAGGTGGCGGTCTCTCGCCGCACCGGGGTGACCTCCCAAGCTGCTGCCGCGCCCTCCGGTGTCGGCACCTCTTCGGCGAGGAAGGGGAAGAAGAAGCGGGCTTCTCCGATCAGGCTCGCCGATGAAGACACCATCGACATGATCCGCGAGGAGGATATTCCCTCGCCACCGCCTCCATCCCGCGAGGTTGCCCCAGGTCAGGCGAACTCCCCCTTCGTTTCCAATCCCCCCACGCGCTCCTCAGTTTCGGAACCCCCACGACGTCAAGTTGTGATGGTCGACCCTGAGGACCCGCACGTCGAGCTCCTTCTTGGCATGGCGGAGGTGGAAACCCCAATGGCCGAGGTGCTGATGCACGGGTTCCCGGGCGACCTTTCTAAACCTCTCTTTGTCGCGGTAATGACCCTAGAGATGGAGGGCGCCCATATAAAGAAGAAGAAGAAGAAGGCTCCAGCAGCCCGCCCAATGGCGGAGGACGACGTCGTTCGCAAGGCTCGCAAAGCCTACGAACGAGTCGTTGAGGATAGGAGGAAAGCCGCTCTCGAGGAAGCGGGCTTGGCATCGGGCGAGGATTCCAGTGACGAGTCCAGCTCGGAAGAAGAGGAGCCGCGGTCTCCCGAGGACGAGCCCGCTTCTACGACAGCGAGGCCTCCCCTGCCCTTCGAGGGACCGGCACCAACGAGCCCGCTGCCTTCTGCACCCGCTCCGGCCAAGACCTCGGCACCGGCTGCTCCTGCCCCTAGCACGCCCGCGTCCGAGCCCGCTCATCCTGCCCCCGAGCCCTCGCCAGCGCCCGTGCCTGCGCCCGAGCTCGGACCCGAGTCCGAGCCTGCGCCTGTGAACGAACCCGCTCCTGCGTCCGGGCCCGCGCCTGCGCCCGCGTCCGAGCCCGCGCCTGCTCCCAGCGCGTCCGCGTCCGAGCCCGCGCCTGCGCCCGAGTCCGCGCCCGCATCCGAGCCCGCGCCTGCGCCCGAGCCCGCGCCTACGCCCGAGCCCGCGCCCGCATCCGAGCCCGCGCCTGCGCCCGAGCCCGCGCTCGCGCTTGAGCCCGCGCCTGCGCCCGAGCCCGCGTCCAGCACGCCCGTGCCCGCGCTCGCGCCTGAGCCCGCGCCTATGCCCGAGCCCGCGCCTGCGTCCAGCACACCCACGCCTGAGCTCGCGCCTGAGCCCACACCTGCCACTCTTGAGGTTCCCCCTCTCCCTGAGCTGGGCAGGTTGGCCTATTGGTCTCCGGACCTAGGGGCCATCCTGGACGACTTTCCGAGCTCCAGCTCGGAAGCCTCGGACCCGGACCTGCCGGGGCGAAGGGGAGCCGCCGTGCTTTCCCCTATCAACGAAGGGATTGCCGGCGCTCAAGGGGCCGAGCCCGCTGCTGCCTCCATCAGTGCGCCCCCTCCAGCTGCTCCCACCGAGGCGAGCCAAGCGGGCTCCTCCACTGGCGGTCCTGAGCGCGCCCCTTTCTTCATGCGGGAGATCCTGGGGCGTAACATCTTTGCCCGGACTCCCTACATCGATCTCATCAACCGACTGCTTGAGGTAAGACTACCTCCACTACACCTTTGTCCCTAAACTCCTGCTGTTACTCTTAACTCAAACTGTTCGCCCTTTTCGCAGGCAGAGCGGGTTAACCGGGCTCTCGCCGACGAGGTCGCGGGCATCGCGGGGGATACTGTCACTCTCTACGATGACACTCTCCATGACTCGGAGAGGAGAGTAGATGAGTACATTCTCCGAATCCGCCAAATGGACCGGTCGGGCGAGCTGCCTGCTGAAGTGGACCGACTGCGCCAGCAGGTCGCCTCCTCTAACACGGAGGTCAACGAACTGCGCCAGCGGGCCGCCACCTTCACCACCACGCTAGCTTCGGTTGAGGACGCCCGCGACCTCGCCCTATCCGATGCGCAGGCCGCCCAGAAGGAAATCTCCAAGCTTCAACGTCAGTTGGCGGCCTCTAGGGATGAGATCGCGTCTCTGAGGGAAACGCATCTCCAGGACCTCCACTCTCAGCAACGCCGCCTCCAGGCGCAACTCAACGAGCTTCTGCGGAAAGGCGCGATCGACGCCATCGAGAAGTACAAGGCCGAAAGGTCGAAAAAGAGGAAGCGCGGCGGCGACGACGAGGGCGCTGGCGCGGGCCCAGCTTAAGCTGTATCTCTGTAATCTTTGACTTAATGAATGAAATGAAACTTTTTGAGTCCGTTTGTTTCCATTTCTTTCTCTGTCTTGCTTTCGAGTCCGTTCTAGGAATTCGCAGCGATCTCGAGAGTGATACCCCGGGCGAGGTAGCTAATTCGATTCAACCCTTTTTATTTTAAAGTATATGCAAACGAAAAACCTCGGCATGCTCGTAAAAACTCAAGTCTCTGAGCCCGGAAAACGTTTAAACAAAACAAAAGGATTTCAAAAACTTCCCTACACTCAGAGACTAAAAACCATTTTTATTTTTAAATGAAACTAATAAGTGCTAGCTGCCCCCTGCCCCGTTAATTTCTCTCGATGGTCCTGTTTGGCGGGCTCGCCCTTCGAGGGGTATGCCAACGCCAGGATGCTTCCGTTCATGGCAGGTGAACGCGAAGGATCCTGGTTAGGTTTAGAGTCCACTTGGCAGCGGACTTCCCCGGGAAGCCCAAGGTCGCCCACTGGCTGCCTCTGAGGATCCCGGTCTTGCTTTAAGTCCGCACAACGGCGGACTGCCCCGGGAAGCTCAAGGTCGCCCACTGGCTGCCTCTGAGGATCCCGGTCTTGCTTTAAGTCCGCACAACGGCGGACTGCCCCGGGAAGCTCAAGGTCGCCCACTGGCTGCCTCTGAGGATCCCGGTCTTGCTTTAAGTCCGCACAACGGCGGACTGCCCCGGGAAGCTCAAGGTCGCCCACTGGTTGCCTCTAAGGATCCTGGTCTTGCTTTAAGTCCGCACAACGGCGGACTGCTTTGTAGATCAAGCGAGCTCTTGGTGCGGCGAGCTTCCGGGTGGAATTCTTTGTGGAAAACCCCATCATTCATTCATAACCTCTTCAAAAAGAAAATTTACAAAAATTCCCTTAGGCATAGAACTTGCGAAGGTGCAAAGCATTCCAAGGCCGCTCTAACAGGTCGCCTTCAGCGGTCATCAACTGGTAAGCCCCCGAGCCACGCGCTTCGCGTATTATGTAGGGGCCCTCCCAGTTCACCGCGAGCTTCCCTGCATTAGGCTCCTACGTGTTTGCGAACACCTTTCTCATCACCATGTCCCCGGCTTTGAATGCCCGATGGCGGACTCTTTTGTCGTAGGCGCACTTCATTTCTTGTTGGTACCCAGCGAGATGTAGATTGGCGCGCTCTCGTCTTTCTTCGAGCTGGTCGAGGGAGTCGGCGAGCAGAGCGTCGTTATCGACCTCTCCTGCAGCAAGCTTTCTTTCCGTTGGCAGCTCAACTTCGATGGGCAGCACGGCTTCACACCCGTAAGTTAGGCTGAAAGGCGATTCGTCGGTTGAGCGACGTGGAGTGGTACGATAAGCCCACAGCACGCCGTCGAGCTCCTGCTCCCACAGTCCTTTCTTTCCTTCCAACCTTTTCTTGAGGTTGTCTAAGATTACTCGGTTCGTAGCTTCGGCCTGCCCGTTGCTTTGAGGGTACCTCGGGGACGAGAATCTTAGGTCGACTCCATATTCAACACAAAAGCTTCTGATCAAGCGATTGTCGAACTGGCGACCATTGTCAGTGATGAGCACTCGGGGCAGCCCAAAGCGGCAGAAGATATTCTTCCAAAGGAAGTCCTTGACTTGTTTCTCACCAATCTTAGCTAGCGGGACCGCTTCCACCCATTTGGTGAAGTAGTCCGTAGCTACTAAGATGAATTTCTTCTGCCGGGTAGACACAGGGAAAGGTCCCACAATGTCCATCCCCCATTGCTGGAAAGGCCAGGGGCTCGCCAGAGGGTGAAGTTCTTCTGCGGGCATATGGTTCGTCGTGGCGTGCTTCTGGCATTGGATGCACCTCTGGGCGGCCTTCAAAGCGTCCTGCTCCAGAGTGGGCCACCAGTATCCTTGCCTTCGAACTTTCGCAGCTAGAGATCGCCCACCAGCATGGTTTCCCAGCTCGCCAGAGTGGATGCAATTTAGTACTTCTTCGGTCTCCGGGCTCTCGATGCAGCGAAGGTTTGGCTCGCCAAAAGATCTCCGAAAAAGGCGATCCCAGCGAATAAGATAGCGCCCAGCGCATTTCTCCACTCGCCGGGCTTCCTCTCTATCCTCCGGAAGCTCGCCCTTCTGAAGAAAACGAAGAATGGGAGCGATCCACCCGCCAGGAGATACGTCGGCAGAAACTTGGTTAACTGCGGGCTCCGCCAGCTGGAGCCGAGATTGATTCTGGACCTCAATGAGAATCTGGCGAGCTTCTGATGTTCCCAGCAAGGAGGCAGCGTTTGATAAGGCATCAGCTCGCCTATTATCGGCTTGCGGAATTTGCTCGAAAGAGATCTTTTCGAACTCCGCAGCCTTGCTCTTCACCAGATCCACGTAGATCGCCATTCGTGCATCCCGGGAGGCGTACTCCCCATTAATTTGGCAAATAATTAGCTGGGAATCACTAAAGACTTTCAAGCGTTTGGCGCCTACCTCTTGAGCGAGCTCCAGACCAGCCAGTAACGCCTCGTACTCTGCTTCATTGTTGGTAGCAGCGAAATCCAGCCGGACTGACTTCTCAAGTAGCACCTCTTGGGCGATCAGAGCGACCCCGATCCCAGCCCCCAAAGCGTTGGAGGATCCATCGACGAACAATTCCCATCCCGTCGCCTCTGGACGCTTATTTGGAGGACGCTCGCCTTGGATGTCCAAGAACCTCGCCTTCCCAGGGTGTGCCTCAGTTGGCTCATCCTCCTGGTACTGGACTGGTTCTTCTATGGGGAAATCCGCCAAGAAATCGGCGAGAGCCTGCCCTTTGACAGCAATTCGAGGGACGTACTCCAATCCATAGGCGGCGAGCTCGGCGGACCATCGATACAACCTGCCGGCTACCGAAGGCCTGGATAGGGCGCTCTTCAGGGGGTGCTCCGTGATGACTTTGACGATATGCGCTGAGAAGTAGGGATGAAGCTTTCTCGCGGTAAGGACCAAGGCCAATGCGACCTTCTCGATTGGTCGATACCGGAGCTCGGCGGGAAGCATCGTGTGGCTCACAAAATAGACAGGCCGCTCTACCTTTGCTTCTTCCACTACCAGGACCCCGCTTACGGCGTTCTCCGTGACCGCGAGATACACGCCAAGCTCGGCGCCATCTTTTGGTGCCGCTAGGATCGGCGGGCTCGCAAGATAGTCCTTGATCTTCTGAAAGGTGCGCTCGTAATTTTCATCCCAGCAAATGCTCGCTCCTTTTCGCAGCAGCTCGAAAAGAGGTCGGCAATTGTCTGAGGATTTGGATATAAACCGGTTGAGCGCGGCGATTCGTCCGCTCAATCTCTGGACTTCTTGCCGGGTTCTTGGTGCGGGCATTTCGACAAGTGCTCGGATTTGCCCAGGGTCGGCCTCGATCCCCCTGTGGGTGACCAGGTACCCGAGGAATTTCCCCGAAGTCACCCCGAATGCGCACTTCGCCGGGTTCAGCCTCATTCGGTACTTTCTCAGTATTTCGAAGGTTTCGCGGAGGTCGGCGACATGCCCTCCTCGCTCTTGACTTTTTACCAGAAGGTCGTCAACATAAACCTCGACATTTCTGCCGATCTGATTTTTAAACATTTGAGTGACTAACCTTTGGTAGGTCGCTCCAGCGTTCTTGAGTCCGAAGGGCATCACTCGATAGCAGTACAGCTTCTGATAGCCCGCTCCGGAGTAGAAAACGGTCTTCTCTTGATCCTCGGGATGGAGGGGTATTTGGTTGTACCCTGAGTATCCATCCATGAAGGACAGAGCTCGGAACCCGACAGCTGCGTCGACCAGTGCGCCGATTCTCGGAAGAGGAAATCCGTCCTTCGGGCATGCCTTGTTGAGGTCGGAGAAGTCAATGCACACCCTGACCGCTCCGCTCTTCTTAGGCACCGCCACGATATTGGAGATCCACTCGGGGAAGTGCGCCTCGCGGATGAAGCCGGCTCGCTCAAGCTTATCTATCTCCGCCGCCACTGCAATGGACTTCGCAGCAGGTATGTGCCGAGCTTTCTGCTTGACCGGCGGGAACTCCTTCACGGTGTGCAGACGATGACAGGCGACCTCCGGGTCAATCCCTGGCATGTCCGCGAAGCTCCAGGCAAATACGTCGCGGTATTCCCTGAGCAAGCTGGTTAGGGCTAGGACCTCGCCCTCGGTTAACGAGGTCCCGAGACTAACAATTCTTGGCCCTTCTTTGCCGCCAATATCGATCTCTTGAAGTGGTTCGGTAACCGGAAAACTTTCTCTCTTGGGGGTTGTTAGGCGGCCTTCCTCCAACTTAAGATCCACACCGCTCCCACCCGAGGATGGAGTAGGGGACTTAGGCGAGGAGGCCCCCAACGGGCTTCCCAGGAGCTCGCTCGTACCGGGCGGTAATTGCTAGGAGGGCGCGGGTCTCTTGGCCTCGGTGACCTCCACGTCCATGAGGTGAGGAGCATCCTGCTCGCATCTGGTTGCGGTTACCTGATCTCCCCGAATGACTACGACCCCGCTCGTCGTTGGAAATTTGAGGGCCTGATGGTTGGGTGAAGACACCGCCCTCATCTGCCTTAGCCAAGGCCGCCCAAGGATGGCGTTAAAGGCCGAATTCCCGTCGACTACCGCGAAGCGGACTTGGCGAGCTTCCGGGCCCGCTGTCACGGTAAGGGTTATCTCTCCCGCTACTTTGGCGACCTCACCGGTGAATCCGCTGAGGGAGCTCGTCGAGGGAGACAGGTCGGCAAGTCTCAACCCCATCCGCAGGTAGGCCGACAGAAAGAGGATGTCAACGGCGCTCCCTGAATCCACCAGAGCTCGCCTCACCTCGATGTTTGCCATCATCAGGCGTATGACGAGGGGGTCATTGTGGGGCGCGACAACCCCAGCCATGTCGTCCTCCGAAAACCAGAGGAAATCGCGAGCTTCCACCCTTGGCGCTTGAAGTAAAGTAGGAGTTAGCGAGACAGAAAATACCTTCTGCGCCCGCTCCATCTCCCTTACTCGCCGGCGGGCTTCATTACTTGATCTGGGGCCGCTCAGCCGCCCGCTAATGGTGTGGCAGATCGCCGGTCCTCCCGGGGGAGGAGGAGGTAAGGCGGGCTCCGCGAGTCCTGGGTGATCTCCCTCCCGAGGTGCTCGCTCTGGAATCACTTCGAACCTCCTCGGGAGCGAGATGAACTGGCTCAAGTGCCCCAAGGTGACCAAATCCTCCAGGTGGTTTTTCAGAGCCCGGCATCTATTAGTGTGATGCCCCGGGCTTCGATGAAAAGCGCACCGCCGCGAGTTGTCGGTAGAGCCAGGTTCTCCGACCTGTAGGGGTGGCGGGTACTGGAAGAAAGGCTCATTCCGAATCTGATGGAAAATTTGCCCCGGCGAATGGGTCAGCACGGTGAAGTCCCGCTCCCCGGGTCCCGGAGGCAGGCGCCAGTTTGCCGGCCTTCCAGCGACCACCGCGGGTACTTCAGCGGGCAGTACTGCAGGAACTGCGGATGGTCCGGGCAAGGGTACCGTAAGTGGCACCTCCCTCCTCTCCACTGCCTTAACGACAAGAGGTCGCAAAGCCGGAGGAGGTCGCTGCTCTACTGCCTTTCCCTTCCGATCTAGCACCGCATCCTCGAGCTTGATGTGCTGCTGGACCAGGGCGAATAGTTCGACCATTGTGCGAGGGTCCTTGATCACTAAGGCGTCATGAAGCTTGCCCCCCTCAGGGAGGGCGCTTCTGAAGGCACTCACCGCGGTACGATCCTGGCCCGCCGCGTCTTCCAGAGCGAGGTAAGCGCTTCGGAATCGCATTGCGAAGCATCGGAGCGTTTCGCGAGCTCCCATGGCCAGGGTAAACAGAGATTCGATCCTCTTCGGGGGCTGCCTGTTGCAGCGATACTGCTCCAGGAATAGCCTAGAGAGAGTTGGAAAGTTGGGGATCACGCCGGACGGCAGCTTGTGGAACCAATTCAATGCCGATCCGGTCAGGCTGCTTGGGAATGCGCGACACAGGACATGGTCCTGGTCCCGGAAAAATAGAAGTTTCCTGTAGGCCAAGAGATGGTCGACGGGATCTTGCGACCCGTCGAACAATACAAACTTCGGGGGGGTCCAGTGGTGTGGAAAACCCCCTCGATGGACCTCGCTGGTGAAGGGCGAGCTTCCTCCGTGGGCGGCGAGGTCCTCCAGTAAATCCACTGGCGCACTAGGTCGCTGCCAGTGCCCGGGGAGAAATCCCAAAGGCGGCTGCGCAGGTCCCAGGCGCTCGTGCGCACTCCCTCTAGGGAGGTTTGGATCCACCCCACGGCGACCCTCGGGAGCCACCGATCGGCGGCCTCCTGGCTGCTCGCGTGCGGATCCCTTCAGCGAGGCGGTTGGTCTATGGGAGGTCGTCGCCTCTCGAGGTTCGGAAGGTATAGCCACCGCGGGCTCTTTTCCTCGTCGACGATGGCGCGGGTCGCAATCTCTCTCTTGAGACCTCGCCTCCGACCCGTCAGAGTCGACGCTCCGGCTACGTCGACGAGGGATGGTCACGCGCGAGGTCGCCTGGTTGCTGGACCGCTGAGTTACGAGCTTCTGTAACCTTGTGAGCGGGGTCTCCTTCGCTCCACGCACGGCCGTCCTCTCAACCGGGGGTTCCGGGCAGGAAGTTCGCCGTGCTGGGACGGTCGTGGGCAGACGCGATGAGACGGGAGGTCGCACGGGTGACGCGGGCCTCGATGGTCCCGACCGCTGGCTAGCCGCCGGAGCCTGACGCAAGCGCGTCAACTCCTCCATCATTGCCCACTGGGTGGCCAACATCTCCAACAGGAGCTGGTCACTGAGCAGGACAAAGGGCTGGGGAGTCTCAGCGGGGGGCTCGTTGCGCACAGACCCCAGACGGGCCCTCGTCCGCCTGCGTCCCCTTGTCGCCGGAGCCATCTTTGGGGTTATGAAGGCCGTCGGCGCATAACCGTATGGTCGTGGGCGTTCTCACAGGAACCAGTCAAGATCCCACAGACGGCGCCAAATGTTTGGGGGATTTTTCCTGGTCCTTGCGAGCCACCTGTAAGACCAAGAAAAGAGAAACGTGAGAACGGCTGGCTCCCTTAGGAGCGCAGACCCTCCGACGCTCAAGTCAGTTATGGTAGCACAACGGAGAGCTGTTGTATACCAAAGTGGTAGTGAAAGGGATTTCGAACCTGTACTTTGGAGCCAGGGGGTGTGCATTTATAGACATGGGCGACCTATCGAGCTACGACGCATGGAAGCTCTTTCCGGCACCTTCTAGGCCCCCACGTTCTAGCCTTCAATAGTTTCTGACAGTTCTTGGAACTTGGACCCCTGACATTCTTTGTCGTCTAGCTCGTCTGTCGAAGTAGTGGGGGACAGCAGCTGCTGTTCTGTTGCCGCCATAGGAATCTTCTCGAATGTTCAAGTCTAGGAGGTCTCAAACCGACTCTGACGGGCTTCCGTGGACTGCAATCGTCCACGTAGCTTCAGTGGGTTCTCGACACCTGGTAATCTTTATACTGCTTTTACTGGGGGGTAATCTCAGGGAAAAAGCAAAGGCCAGCTCGCCCGATACTGCTCCGTCCTTTCGCCCATATTTATCAAGAGTTGGACTTCGCGGGAGCAACCTCTTCGATAAACAGTGGTCTAGGCGAGCTTTGGCGAGCTCATGAGTAAGCATGGGCGAGCTTCTGGGTGAGCTTGGGCGAACTCCTGGGCGAGCTTGGGCGAGCTCCTGAGCGAGCTAGGCGAGCTCCTGAGCGAGCATGGCGAGCTCCTAAACGATCTTGGGCGAGCTCCTGTGCAAGCTAGGCGAGCTCCTGAGCGAGCATGGCGAGCTCCTGGACGAGCTAGGCGAGCTCCTGAGCGAGCATGGCGAGCTCCTGGACGAGTTTAGGCGAGTTCCTGAGGGAGCATGGCGAGCTCCTGGACGAGCTAGACGAGCTCCAGAGCGAGCATGGCGAGCTCCTGGACGAGTTTGGGCGATCTCCTTCGCGCTCTAGGCGAGCTCCTGAGCGAGCATGGCGAGCTTCTGGACGAGCTTGGTCGATCTCCTTCGCGCTCTTTGTCTAAGCCATTTATCGAATTTGGGCGTGCTTCTGTGGGGACTGGAGGTGTGAGCTGTACTCAGATACAAGGTGTCCATCCCGCTCCATGTGAAGGCGAGCTCCTGACGAGGGTTCCAACTCCTGGACGGGCTATCCAAGATATGTGGTTTTTGACTACCCCCAACAATTCTAATTCTTTCGTACAATGCATTCTAATTCATTCGTACGATCCATTCTAATTCATTCGTACGATCCATTCTAATTCATTCGTACGATCCATTCTAATTCATTCGCACGAATGTATCCATTCTAATTCATTCGTACAATCCATTCTATTTCATTCGTACGATCCATTCTTACTCATTCGTATGATCCATTCTAATTCATTCGTATGATCCATTCTAATTCATTTGTACGATCCATTCTAATTCATTCGTACGATCCATTCTAATTCAATCGCACGATCCATTCTAATTCATTCATACGATCCATTCTAATTCATTCCTACGATCCATTCTAATTCATTCGCCCGATCCATTCTTCTTCATTCATACGATCCATTCTATTCGAATGGATCAAGCGATCCATTCGAATTCATTCGCACGATCCATTCTAATTCAGTCATACGATCTATTCTAATTCATTCATACAATGCATTCTAATTCTTTCACACGATCCATTCTAATTCATTTGTACGATCCATTCTAATTCATTCGTACAATCCATTCTATTTCATTTGTACGATCCATTCTTATTCATATGATCCATTCTAATTCATTCGTACGATCCATTCTAATTCATTTGTACGATCCATTCTAATTCATTCGTACAATCCATTCTATTTCATTCGTACGATCCATTCTTACTCATTCGTATGATCCATTCTAATTCATTCGCACGAATGTATCCATTCTAATTCATTCACACAATCCATTCTAATTCATTCCGTACGATCCATTCTAATTCATTCGTACGATCGTACGAATGAATTAGAATGGATCGTACGAATGAATTAGAATAGATTGTGCGAATGAATTAGAATGGATCGTACGAATGAATTAGAATGGATCAAACGAATGAGTAAGAATGGATCGTACGAATGAATTAGAATGGATCGTATGAATGAATTAGAATGGATCGTACGAATAAATTAGAATGGATACATTCGTCCGAATGAATTAGAATGGATCATACGAATGAGTAAGAATGGATCGTACGAATGAAATAGAATAGATTGTACGAATGAATTAGAATGGATCCTACGAATGAATTAGAATGAATCGTGTGAAATACGAATGAATTAGAATGGATATATTCGTACAAATGAATTAGAAAGGATCGTATGAATGTATTAGAATGGATCGTATGAGTGAATTCGAATGGATCGTGCGAATGAATTAGAATGGATTGTATGAATGAATTAGAATGGATCGTACGAATGAATTAGAATGGATCGTACGAATGAATTAGAATGGATCGTACGAATGAACTAGAATGGATACATTCGTGCGAATGAATTAGAATGGATCGTACGAATGAATTAGAATGGATCGTGCGAATGAATTATAATGGATCGTATGAATGAATTAGAATAGATCGTATGAATGAATTAGAATGGATCATACGAATGAATTAGAATAGATCGTACGAATGAATTAGAATGGATCGTACGAATAAATTAGAATGGATACATTCGTCCGAATGAATTAGATAGGATCATACGAATGAGTAAGAATGGATCGTACGAATGAAATAGAATAGATTGTACGAATGAATTAGAATGGATCCTACGAATGAATTAGAATGGATCGTGTGAAAGAATTAGAATGGATTGTATGAATGAATTAGAATGGATCGTATCAATGAATTAGAATGGATCGTGCGAATGAATTCGAATGGATCGTACGAATTCATTCTAATTCATTCATACAATCCATTCTAATTCTTTCACACGATCTATTCTAATTCATTTGTAGGATCCATTCTAATTCATTCGTACAATCTATTCTATTTCATTCGTACGATCCATTCTTACTCATTCGTATGATCCATTCTAATTCATTCGGACGAATGTATCCATTCTAATTTATTCATACGATCCATTCTAATTCATTCGTACGATCTATTCTAATTCATTCGTACGATCCATTCTAATTCATTCATACGATCTATTCTAATTCATTCATACAATCCATTCTAATTCTTTCACACGATCCATTCTAATTCATTCGTACGATCCATTCTAATTCATTCGCATAATCCATTCTATTTCATTCGTACGATCCATTCTTACACATTCGTATGATCCATTCTTATTCATTCGCACGAATGTATCCATAATGGATCATACGAATGAGTAAGAATGGATCGTACGAATGAAATAGAATGGATTATGCGAATGAATTAGAATGGACCGTACGAATGAATTAGAATGGATACATTCGTGCGAATGAATTAGAATGGATCGGACGAATGAATTAGAATGGATCGTACGAATGAATTAGAATGGATCGAACGAATGAATTAGAATGGATCGTACGAATAAATTAGAATGGATACTTTCGTCCGAATGAATTAGAATGGATCATACGAATGAGTAAGAATGGATCATACGAATGAAATAGAATAGATCGTGCGAATGAATTAGAATGGATCGTGCGAATGAATTAGAATGGATCATACGAATGAATTAGAATGGATCGTGAGAATGAATTAGAATGGATCATATTAATGAATTAGAATGGATCGTACGAATGAATTAGAATGGATACATTCGTGCGAATGAATTAGAATGGATCGTGCGAATCCATTAGACAGGATCGTGCGAATGAATAAGAATGGATCATACGAATGAATTATAATGGATCGTACGAATTAATTAAAATGGATACATTCGTGCGAATGAATTAGAATGGATTGTATGAATGAATTAGAATGGATCGTACGAATGAATTAGAATGGATCATACGAATGAATTAGAATGGATCATACGAATTAATTAGAATGGATCATACGAATAAATTAGAATGGATCGTACGAATGAATTAGAATGGATCGTACGAATGAACTAGAATGGATCGTACGAATGAACTAGAATGGATACATTCATGCGAATGAATTAGAATGGATCGTACGAATGAATTAGAATGGATCGTACGATTCATTCTAATTCATTCGTACGATCCATTCTAATACATTCGTATGATTCATGCTAATTCATTCGCACGATCCATTCTAATCAATACGATCCATTCTTATTCATTCATACGATCTATTCTAATTCATTCGCACAAACCATTCTAATTCATTCGTACAATCCATTCTAATTCATTCGTATGATCCATTCTAACTCATTCGGTGGATCCATTCTAATTCATTCGTATGATCCATTTTAATTCATTCCCACGATCCATTCTAATTTATTCGTACGATCCATTCTAATTCATTCGTACGATCTATTCTAATTCATTCGCACGAATGTAACCATTCTAATTCATTCATACGATTTATTCTAATTCATTCGTATGAGCTATTCTAATTCATTCGTACGATCCATTCTAATTCATTCGTACGATCCATTGTAATTCATTCATACAATCCATTTAGATTCATTCGCACAAATGTATCCATTCAAATTCATTCGTACGATCCAGTCTAATTCATTCGTACGATCCATTCTAATTCATTCGCACGAATATATCCATTCTAATTCTTTCGTACGATGCATTCTAATTCATTCGTACGATTCATTCTAATTCATTCGTACGATCCATAATTCATTCGCACGAATGTATCCATTCTAATTTATTCGTACAATCCATTCTATTTCATTCGTACGATCCATTCTTACTCATTCGTATGATCCATTCTAATTCATTCATACGATCCATTCTAATTCATTCGCACGAATATATCCATTCTAATTCTTTCGTATGATGCATTCTAATTCATTCGTACGATCCATTCTAATTCATTCGCACGAATATATCCATTCTAATTCTTTCGTACGATGCATTCTAATTCATTCGTACGATCCATTCTAATTCATTCGTACGATCCATTCTAATTCATTCGCACGAATGTATCCATTCTAATTCATTCGTACAATCCATTCTATTTCATTCGTACGATCCATTCTTACTCATTCGTACGATCCATTCTAATTCATTCACACAAATGTATCTATTCGTACGAATGAATTAGAATAGATTGTACGAATGAATTAGAATGGATCGTACGAATGAATTAGAATGGATCGTACGAATGAATTAGAATGGATCAGGCGAATGAATTAGAATGGATCGTACGAATGAATTAGAATGGATCGTACGAATGAACTAGAATGGATACATTTGTGCGAATGAATTAGAATGGATCGTACGAATGAATTAGAATGGATCCTACGAATGAATTAGAATGGATCGTGTGAAAGAATTAGAATGGATTGTATGAATGAATTAGAATGGATCGTATAAATGAATTAGAATGGATCGTGCGAATGAATTCGAATGGATCATACGAATTCATTCTAATTCATTCATACAATCCATTCTAATTCTTTCACACGATCCATTCTAATTCATTCGTACGTTCCATTCTAATTCATTAGCACGATCCATGCTAATTCATTCGTTCGATCAATTCTAATTCATTCGCACGATCCATTCTAATTCATTCATACGATCCATTCTAATTCATTCATACAATCCATTCTAATTCTTTCACACGATCCGTTCTAATTCATTCGTAGCATCCATTCTAATTCATTCGTACAATCCATTCTAATCCATTCGTACGATCTATTCTAATTCATTCGTACGATCCATTCTAATTCATTCGTACGATCCATTCTAATGGATACATTTGTGCGAATGAATCTAAATGGATTGTATGAATGAATTAAAATGGATCGTACGAATGAATTAGAATGGATCGTACGAATGAATTAGAATAGCTCATACGAATGAATTAGAATGAATCGTATGAATGAATTAGAATGGTTACATTCGTGCGAATGAATTAGAATAGATCGTACGAATGAATTAGAATGGATCGTACGAATAAATTAGAATGGATCGTGGGAATGAATTAGAATGGATCGTACGAATGAATTAGAATGGATCCACCGAATGAGTTAGAATGGATCATACGAATGAAATAGAATGGATTGTACGAATGAATTAGAATGGATTGTGCGAATGAATTAGAATGGATCGTATGAATGAATAAGAATGGATCATACGAATGAATCAGAATGATTAGAATGGATCGTATGAGTGAATTAGAATGGATCATACGAATTAATTAGAATGGATCCTACGAATGAATTAGAATGGATCGTACGAATGAATTAGAATGGATCGTACGAATGAATTAGAATGGATACATTCGTGCAAATGAATTAGAATAGATTGTGCGAATGAATAAGAACAGATCGTGCGAATGAATTAGAATGGATCGTACGAATGAATTAGAATGGATCGTGCGAATGAATTAGAATGGATCGTACGAATGAATTAGAATGGATCGTGTGAAAGAATTAGAATGGATCGTACGAATGAATTAGAATGGATCGTGTGAATGAATTAGAATGGATCGTACGAATGAATTAGAATAGATACATTCGTGCGAATGAATTAGAATGGATCGTACGAATGAATTAGAATGGATCGTACGAATGAATTAGAATAGATCGTACGAATGAATTAGAATCGATCGTACGAAGGAATTAGAATGGATCGTACGAATGAATTAGAATGAATATATTCGTGCAAATGAATTAGAATGGATCGTATGAATGTATTAGAATGGATCGTATGAGTGAATTAGAATGGATCGTACGAATGAATTAGAATGGATCGTATGAATGAATTAGAACTGATCGTACGAATGAATTAGAATGGATCGTACGAATGAATTAGAATGGATACATTTGTGCGAATGAATTAGAATGGATCGTACGAATGAATTAGAATGGATCGTATGAATGAATTAGAATGGATATATTCGTGCGAATGAATTAGAATGGATCGTGCGAATCCATTAGACTGGATCGTGCGAATGAATAAGAATGGATCATACGAATGAATTAGAATGGATCTTATGAATTAATTAGAATGGATACATTCGTGCGAATAAATTAGAATGGATTGTATGAATGAATTAGAATGGATCGTACGAATGAATTAGAATAGATCATACGAATTAATTAGAATGGATCATACGAATGAATTAGAATGGATCGTACGAATGAATTAGAATAGATCGTACGAATGAACTAGAATGGATCGTACGAATGAACTAGAATGGATACATTCGTGCGAATGAATTAGAATGGATCGTACGAATGAATTAGAATGGATCGTACGATTCATTCTAATTCATTCATACGATCCATTCTAATACATTCGTACGATTCATGCTAATTCATTCGCACGATCCATTCTAATTCATTCGTACGATCCATTCTTATTCATTCATACGATCCATTCTAATTCATTCGCACAATCCATTCTAATTCATTCGTACAATCCATTCTAATTCATTCGTATGATCCATTCTAACTCATTCGGTGGATCCATTCTAATTCATTCGTACGATCCATTCTAATTCATTCCCACGATCCATTCTAATTTATTCATACGATCCATTCTAATTCATTCGTACGATCTATTCTAATTCATTCGCACGAATGTGACCATTCTAATTCATTCATACGATTCATTCTAATTCATTCGTATGAGCTATTCTAATTCATTCGTACAATCCATTCTAATTCATTAATAGAACGTACGAATGAATTAGAATGGATCGTGTGAAAGAATTAGAATGGATTTTATGAATGAATTAGAATGAATTCGTACGATCCATTCTAATTCATTAGCACGATCCATTCTAATTCGTTCATACGATCCATCCTAATTCATTCGCACGATCCATTCTAATTCATTCATACAATCCATTCTAATTCTTTCACACGATCCATTCTAATTCATTCATAGGATCCATTCTAATTCATTCGTACAATCTATTATATTTCATTCGTATGATCCATTCTTACTCATTCGTATGATCCATTCTAATTCATTCGGACGAATGTATCCATTCTAATTTATTCGTACGATCCATTCTAATTCATTCGTACGATCCATTCTAATTCATTCGTACGATCCATTCTAATTCATTCGTCCGATCCATTCTAATTCATTCGCACGAATGTATCGATTCTAATTCATTCGTACGGTCCATTCTAATTCATTCGCACAATCCATTCTATTTCATTCGTACGATCCATTCTTACTCATTCGTATGATCCATTATGGATACATTCGTGCGAATGAATTAGAATGGATCATACGAATGAGTAAGAATGGATCGTACGAATGAAATAGAATGGATTGTGCGAATGAATTAGAATGGATCGTACGAATGAATTAGAATGGATCGTGTGAAAGAATTAGAATGGATTGTATGAATGAATTAGAATAGATCGTATGAATGAATTAGAATGGATCGTACGAATGAATTAGAATGGATTGTACGAATGAATTAGAATGGATCGTACAAATGAATTAGAATGGATCTTACGAATGAATTAGAATGGATCGTACGAATGAATTAGAATGGATCGTACGAATAAATTAGAATGGATACATTCGTCCGAATGAATTAGAGTGGATCATACGAATGAGTAAGAATGGATCGTACGAATGAAATAGAATAGATTGTACGAATGAATTAGAATGGATCCTACGAATGAATTAGAATGGATCGTGTGAAAGAATTAGAATGGATTGTATGAATGAATTAGAATGGATCGTGCGAATCAATTAGAATGGATCGTACGAATGAATTAGAATGGATCGTGCTAATGAATTAGAATTGATCGAACGAATGAATTAGCATGGATCGTGCTAATGAATTAGAATGGAACGTACGAATGAATTAGAATGGATCGTGTGAAAGAATTAGAATGGATTGTATGAATGAATTAGAATGAATTCGTACGATCCATTCGAATTCATTCGCACGATCCATTCTAATTCATTCATACGATCCATTCTAATTCATTCATACAATCCATTCTAATTCTTTCACATGATCCATTCTAACTCATTCGTAGGATCCATTCTAATTCATTCGTACAATCCATTCTAATCCATTCATACGATCCATTCTAATTCATTCGTACGATCCATTCTAATTTATTCGTACGATCCATTCTAATTCATTCGCACGAATGTATCCATTCTAATCCATTCGTACGATCCATTCTAATTCATTCGTAAGATCCATTCTAATTCATTCGTACGATCCATTCTAATTCATTCGTACGATCCATTCTAATTCATTCGTTCGATCCATTCTAATTCATTCGCACGAATGTATCCATTCTAATTCATTCGCACAATCCATTCTATTTCATTCGTACGATCCATTCTTACTCATTCGTATGATCCATTCTAATTCATTCGTTTGATCCATTCTAATTCATTCATACGCTCCATTCTAATTCATTCGTACGATCCATTCTAATTCATTCGCACGATCCATTCTAATTCATTCATACGATCCATTCTAATTCATTCGTACAATCCATTCTAATTCATTCGCCCGATCCATTCTAATTCATTCATACGATCCATTCTATTCGAATGGATCATGCGATCCATTCGAATTCATTCGCACGATCCATTCTAATTCATTCATACGATCCATTCTAATTCATTCATACAATGCATTCTAATTCTTTCACACGATCCATTCTAATTTATTCGTACGATCCATTCTAATTCATTCGTACAATCCATTCTATTTCATTTGTACGATCCATTCTTACTCATTCGTATGATCCATTCTAATTCATTCGTACGATCCATTCTAATTCATTTGTACGATCCATTCTAATTCTTTCACACGATCCATTCTAATTCATTCGTAGGATCCATTCTAATTCATTCGCACAATCTATTCTATTTCATTCGTATGATCCATTCTTACTCATTCGTATGATCCATTCTAATTCATTCGGACGAATGTATCCATTCTAATTTATTCGTACGATCCATTCTAATTCATTCGTACGATCCATTCTAATTCATTCATACGATCCATTCTTACTCATTCGTATGATCCATTCTAATTCATTCGTACGATCCATTCTAATTCATTCGTACGATCCATTCTAATTCATTCGCACAATCTATTCTAATTCATTCGTACGATCCATTCTAATTCATTCGTACGATCGTACGAATGAATTAGAATGGATCGTACGGAATGAATTATAATGGATTGTATGAATGAATTAGAATGGATACATTCGTGCGAATGAATTAGAATGGATCATACAAATGAGTAAGAATGGATCGTACGAATGAAATAGAATGGTTTGTACGAATGAATTAGAATGGATCGTACAAATGAATTAGAATGGATCGTACGAATGAATTAGAATGGATCATACAAATGAGTAAGAATGGATCGTACAAATGAAATAGAATGGATTGTACGAATGAATTAGAATGGATCATACGAATGAATTAGAATGGATCGTGTGAAAGAATTAGAATGCATTGTATGAATGAATTAGAATGGATCGTGCGAATGAATTAGAATGGATCGTACGAATAAATTAGAATGGATCGTGTGAAAGAATTAGAATGGATCGTACGAATTAATTAGAATGGATCGTGCGAATGAATTAGAATGGATCGTACGAATGAATTAGAATGGATCGTGTGAAAGAATTAGAATGCATTGTATGAATGAATTAGAATGGATCGTGCGAATGAATTAGAATGGATCGTACGAATAAATTAGAATGGATCGTGTGAAAGAATTAGAATGGATCGTACGAATGAATTAGAATGGATCGTGCGAATGAATTAGAATGGATCGTACGAATGAATTAGAATGGATACATTTGTGCGAATGAATTAGAATGTATCGTACGAATGATTTAGAATGGATCGTATGAATGAATTAGAATGGATCGTATGAATGAATTAGAATGGATCGTGCGAATGAATTAGAATGGATCGTACGAACGAATTAGAATGGATCGTACGAATGAACTAGAATGGATACATTCGTGCGAATGAATTAGAATGGATCGTACGAATGAATTAGAATGGATCGTACGAATGAATTAGAATGGATCTTATGAATGAATTAGAATGGATCGTACGAATGAATTAGAATGGATCGTACGAATGAATTAGAATGGATCATACGAATGAATTAGAATGGATCGTACAAATGAATTAGAATGGATCTTACGAATGAATTAGAATGGATCGTACGAATGAATTAGAATGGATCGTACGAATGAATTAGAATGGATACAATCGTGCGAATGAATTAGAATGGATCGGACGGATGAATTAGAATGGATCGTACGAATGAATTAGAATGGATCGTACGAATGAATTAGAATGGATCGTACGAATAAATTAGAATGGATACATTCATCCGAATGAATTAGAATGGATCATACGAATGAGTAAGAATGGATCGTACGAATGAAATAGAATAGATTGTACGAATGAATTAGAATGGATCCTACGAATGAATTAGAATGGATCGTGTGAAAGAATTAGAATGGATTGTATGAATGAATTAGAATGGATCGTATGAATGAATTAGAATGGATCGTGCGAATGAATTCGAATGGATCGTACGAATTCATTCTAATTCATTCATACAATCCATTCTAATTCTTTCACACGATCTATTCTAATTCATTCGTAGGATCCATTCTAATTCATTCGTACAATCTATTCTATTTCATTCGTATGATCCATTCTAATTCATTCATATGATCCATTCTAATTCATTCGTACGATCCATTCTAATTCATTCATACGATCCATTCTAATTCATTCGTATGATCCATTCTAATTCACTCATACGATCCATTCTAATACATTCATACGATCCATTCTAATTCATTCGCACAAATGTATCCATTCTAATTCATTCGTACGATACATTCTAATTCATTCGCACGATCCATTCTAATTCATTCGTACGATCCATTCTAATTCATTCGCACGATCTGTTCTTATTCATTCGCACAATCCATTCTAATTCATTCGCACGAATGTATCCATTATAATTCATTCGTACGATCCATTCTAATTCATTCCTACGATCCATTCTAATTCATTCGTATGATCTATTCTAATTAATTCGTATGATCCATTCTAATTCATTCGTACGATCCATTCTAATTCATTCATACAATCCATTCTAATTCATTCGCACGAATGTATCCATTCTAATTAATTCGTACGATCCATTCTAATTTATTCGTATGATCCATTCTAATTCATTCGCACAATCCATTCTATTTCATTCGTACGATCCATTCTTACTCATTGGTATGATCCATTCTAATTCATTCGCACGAATGTATCCATTCTAATTCATTCGTACGAATCCATTCTAATTCATTCGTACAATCTATTCTATTTCATTCGTACGATCCATTCTTACTCATTCGTATGATCCATTCTAATTCATTCGGACGAATGTATCCATTCTAATTTATTCGTACGATCCATTCTAATTCATTCGTACGATCCATTCTAATTCATTCGTACGATCCATTCTAATTTGTTCGTTCGATCCATTCTAATTCATTCGCACGAATGTATCCATTCTAATTCATTCGTACGATCCATTCTAATTCATTCGTAAGATCCATTCTAATTCATTCGTATGATCCATTCTAATTCATTCGCACGAATGTATCCATTCTAGTTCATTCGTACGATCTATTCTAATTCATTCGCATGGATCGTGCATTCGTACGATCCATTCTATTTCATTCGTAAGATCCATTCTAATTTATTAGTACGATCCATTCTAATTCATTCGTACGATCCATTCTAATTGATTCGCACGAATGTATCCGTTCTAGTTCATTCGTACGATCCATTCTAATTCATTCGTACGATCCATTCTAATTCATTCGCACAATCCATTCTATTTCATTCGTACGATCCATTCTTACTCATTCGTATGATCCATTCTAATTCATTCGCACGAATGTATCCATAATGGATCATACGAATGAGTAAGAATGGATCGTACGAATGAAATATAATGGATTGTGCGAATGAATTAGAATGGACTGTATGAATGAATTAGAATGGATACATTTGTGCGAATGAATTAGAATGGATCGGACGAATGAATTATAATGGATCGTACGAAAGAATTATAATGGATCGTACGAATGAATTAGAATGGATCGTACGAATAAATTAGAATGGATACATTCGTCCGAATGAATTAGAATGGATCATACGAATGAGTAAGAATGGATCGTACGAATGAAATAGAATAGATTGTACGAATAAATTAGAATGGATCCTACGAATGAATTAGAATAGATCGTGTGAAAGAATTAGAATGGATTGCATGAATGAATTAGAATGAATTCGTACGATCCATTCGAATTCATTCGCATGATCCATTCTAATTCATTCATACGATCCATTCTAATTCATTCATACAATCCATTTTAATTCTTTCACACGATCCATTCTAATTCATTCGTAAGATCCATTCTAATTCATTCGTACAATCTATTCTATTTCATTTGTACGATCCATTCTTACTCATTCGTATGATCCATTCTAATTCATTCGGACGAATGTATCCATTCTAATTTATTCGTACGATCCATTCTAATTCATTCGTACGATCCATTCTAATTCATTCATACGATCAATTCTAATTCATTCGTCCGATCCATTCTAATTCATTCGCACGAATGTATCCATTCTAATTCATTCGTACGATCCATTCTAATTCATTCGTACGATCTATTCTAATTCATTCGTAAGATCCATTCTACTTCATTCGTACGATCCATTCTAATTCATTCGTACGATCCATTCTAATTCATTTGCACAAATGTATCCATTCTAGTTCATTCGTACGATCCATTCTAATTCATTCGCACGATCCATTCTAATTCATTCGTACGATCCATTCTAATTCATTCATACGATCCATTCTAATTCATTCGTACAATCCATTCTAATTCATTAGCACAAATGTATCAATTCTAATTCATCCGTACGATCCATTCTAATTCATTCGCATGATCCATTCTAATTCATTCGTACGATCCATTCTAATTAATTAGTATGATCCATTCTAATTCATTCATACAATCCATTCTAATTCATTCGCACGAATGTATCCATTCTAATTCATTCGTACGATCAGTTCTAATTCATTCACAAAATCTATTCTAATTCATTTATACGATCCATTCTAATTCATTCACACGAATGTATCCATTCTAATTCATTCATACGATCCATTCTAATTCATTCGTACGATCCATTCTAATTCACTCATATGATCCATTGTAATACATTCATACGATCCATTCTAATTCATTTGCACGAATATATCCATTCTAATTCATTCGTACGATCCATTCTAATTCCTTCGTACGATCCATTCTAATTCATTCGTACGATCTATTCTATTTCATTCGTACGATCCATTCTTACTCATTCATACGATCCATTCTAATTCATTCGTCCGATCCATTCTAATTCATTCGCACGAATGTATCCATTCTAATTCTTTCGTTCGATCAATTCTAATTCATTAGCACGATCCATTCTAATTCATTCGTACGATCCTTTCTAATTCATTCGCACGATCCATTCTAATTCATTCATAGGATCCATTCTAATTCATTCGTACGATCCATTCTAATTCATATGCACAATGGTATCCATTCTAATCCATTCGTAGGATCCATTCTAATCCATTCTAATTCATTCGTACGATCCATTCTAATTCATTCATACGATCTATTCTAATTCATTCATACAATCCATTCTAATTCTTTCACACGATCCATTCTAATTCATTCGTACGATCCATTCTAATTCATTCGTACGATCCATTCTAATTCACTCATACGATCCATTCTAATACATTCATACGATCCATTCTAATTCATTTGCACGAATATAACCATTCTAATTCATTCGTACGATCCATTCTAATTCCTTCGTACGATCCATTCTAATTCATTCGTACGATCTATTCTAATTCATTCGTACGATCCATTCTAATTCATTCGTAAGATTCATTCATTCGTACGATCCAATCTAATTAATACATTTGTGCGAATGAATCTAAATGGATTGTATGAATGAATTACAATGGATCGTACGAATGAATTAGAATGGATCGTACGAATGAATTAGAATAGCTCATACGAATGAATTAGAATGAATCGTATGAATGAATTAGAATGGTTACATTCGTGCGAATGAATTAGAATAGATCGTACGAATGAATTAGAATGGATCATACGAATAAATTAGAATGGATCGTGGGAATGAATTAGAATGGATCGTACGAATGAATTAGAATGGATCCACCGAATGAGTTTGAATGGATCATACGAATGAATTAGAATGGATTGTACGAATGAATTAGAATGGATTGTGCGAATGAATTAGAATGGATCGTATGAATGAATAAGAATGGATCGTACGAATGAATTAGAATGATTAGAATGGATCCTATGAGTGAATTAGAATGGATCATACGAATTAATTAGAATGGATCGTACGAATGAATTAGAATGGATCGTACGAATGAATTAGAATGGATCGTACGAATGAATTAGAATGGATACATTCGTGCGAATGAATTAGAATGGATTGTGCGAATGAATAAGAACAGATCGTGCGAATGAATTAGAATGGATCGTACGAATGAATTAGAATGGATCGTGCGAATGAATTAGAATGGATCGTACGAATGAATTAGAATGGATCGTGTTAAAGAATTAGAATGGATCGTACGAATGAATTAGAATGGATCGTGCGAATGAATTAGAATGGATCGTACGAATGAATTAGAATGGATACATTCGTGCGAATGAATTAGAATGGATCGTACGAATGAATTAGAATGGATCGTACGAATGAATTAGAATAGATCGTACGAATGAATTAGAATGGATCGTACGAAGGAATTAGAATAGATCATACGAATGAATTAGAATGGATATATTCATTCAAATGAATTAGAATGGATCGTATGAATGTATTAGAATGGATCGTATGAGTGAATTAGAATGGATCGTACGAATGAATTAGAATGGATCGTATGAATGAATTAGAACTGATCGTACGAATGAATTAGAATGGATCGTACGAATGAATTAGAATGGATACATTTGTGCGAATGAATTAGAATTGATCGTACGAATGAATTAGAATGGATCATATGAATGAATTAGAATGGATACATTCGTGCGAATGAATTAGAATGGATCGTGCGAATCCATTAGACTGGATCGTGCGAATGAATAAGAATGGATCATACGAATGAATTAGAATGGATCGTATGAATTAATTAGAATGGATATATTCGTGCGAATGAAATAGAATGGATTGTATGAATGAATTAGAATGGATCATACGAATGAATTAGAATGGATCGTACGAATGAATTAGAATGGATCGTACGAATGAATTAGAATGGATCGTACGAATGAACTAGAATGGATCGTACGAATGAACTAGAATGGATACATTCGTGTGAATGAATTAGAATGGATCGTACGAATGAATTAGAATGGATCGTACGATTCATTTTAATTCATTCGTACGATCCATTCTAATACATTCGTACGATTCATGCTAATTCATTCGCACGATTCAATCTAATTCATTCGTACGATCCATTCTTATTCATTCATATGATCCATTCTAATTCATTCGTACGATCCATTCTAATTCATTCGTACGATCCATTCTAATTCATTCGCACGATCCATTCTAATCCATTCTAATTCATTTGTACGATCCATTCTAATTCTTTCACACGATCCATTCTAATTCATTCTAATCCATTCTAATTCATTCGTACAATCTGTTCTATTTCATTCGTACAAATGAACTAGAATGGATACATTCGTACGAATGAATTAGAATGGATCATACGAATTAATTAGAATGGATCATACTAATGAATTAGAATGGATCGTACGAATGAATTAGAATGGATCGTACGAAGGAATTAGAATGGATCGTACGAATGAACTAGAATGGATTAGAATGGATCGTACGAATGAATTAGAATGGATCGTACGAATGAATTAGAATGGATCATACGAATTAATTAGAATGGATCATACGAATGAATTAGAATGGATCGTACGAATGAATTAGAATGGATCGTACGAATGAATAAGAATGGACACATTCGTGCGAATGAATTAGAATGGATTGTGCGAATGAATAAGAATAGATCGTGCGAATGAATTAGAATGGATCGTACGAATGAATTAGAATGGATCGTGCGAATGAATTAGAATGGATCGTACGAATGAATTAGAATGGATACATTTGTACGAATGAATTAGAACGGATCGTACGAATGAATTAGAATGGATCGTATGAATGAATTAGAATGGATCGTACGAATGAATTAGAATGGATCGTGCGAATGAATTAGAATGGATCGTACGAATGAATTAGAATGGATCGTACGAATGAACTAGAATGGATACATTCGTGCGAATGAATTAGAATGGATCGTACGAATGAATTAGAATGGATCGTACGAATGAATTAGAATGGATCGTACGAATGAATTAGAATGGATACAATGAATTAGAATAGATCGTACGAATGAATTAGAATGGATCGTACGAAGGAATTAGAATGGATCGTACGAATGAACTAGAATGGATTAGAATGTTTCGTACGAATGAATTAGAATGGATCGTACGAATGAATTAGAATGGATCATACGAATTAATTAGAATGGATCATACGAATGAATTAGAATGGATCGTACAAATGAATTACAATGGATCGTACGAATGAATTAGAATGGATACATTCGTGCGAATGAATTAGAATGGATTGTGCGAATGAATAAGAACAGATCGTGCGAATGAATTAGAATGGATCATACGAATGAATTAGAATGGATCGTGCGAATGAATTAGAATGGATCGTACGAATGAATTAGAATGGATACATTTGTGCGAATGAATTAGAATGGATCGTACGAATGAATTAGAATGGATCGTATGAATGAATTAGAATGGATCGTACGAATGAATTAGAATCGATCATGCGAATGAATTGGAATGGATCGTACGATCCATTCGAATTCATTCGCACTATCCATTCTATTTCATTCGTACAATCCATTCTAATTCATTCATACGATCCATTCTAATTCATTCGTACGATCCATTCTAATTCATTCGCAATCTATTCTAATTCATTCGTACGAATGGATACATTCGTGTGAATGAATTAGAATGGATCGTGTGAAAGAATTAGAATGGATCTTACGAATGAATTAGAATGGATCGTACGAATGAATTAGAATGGTTACATTCATGCGAATGAATTAGAATAGATCGTGCGAATGAATTAGAATGGATTCGTACGAATGAATTAGAATGGATACATTCGTGCGAATGAATTAGAATGGATCGTACCAATGAGTAAGAATGGATCGTACGAATGAAATAGAATGGATTGTGCGAATGAATTAGAATGGATCGCACGAATGTATCCATTCTAATTCATTCGTACGATCCATTCTAATTCATTCGTACGATCCATTCTAATTAATTCGTATGATCCATTCTAATTCATTCGTACGATCCATTCTAATTCATTCCTACAATCCATTCTAATTCATTCGTACGATCCATTCTAATTCACTCATACGATCTATTCTAATACATTCATACGATCCATTCTAATTCATTTGCATGAATATATCCATTCTAATTCATTCGTACGATCCATTCTAATTCCTTCGTACGATCCATTCTAATTCATTCGTACGATCTATTATAATTCATTCGTACGATCCATTCTAATTCATTCGTATGAATGAATTAGAATGGATACATTCGTGCGAATGAATTAGAATGGATACATTCGTGCGAAAGAATTAGAATAGATCGTATGAATGAATTAGAATGGATCCTATGAATGAATTAGAATGGATCGTGCGAATGAATTAGAATGGATCGTACGAATGAATTAGAATGGATCGTGCTAATGAATTAGAATTGATCGAACAAATGAATTAGCATGGATCGTGCTAATGAAATAGAATGGATCGTACGAATGAATTAGAATGGATCAAATGAATGAATTAGAATGGTTACATTCATGCGAATGAATTAGAATGGATCGTACGAATGGATTAGAATGGATCGTACGAATGGATTAGAATGGATACATTCGAGCGAATGAATTAGAATGGATCGTACGAATGAATTAGAATGGATCATACGAATAAATTAGAATGGATACATTCGTACGAATGAATTAGAATGGATCATACGAATGAGTAAGAATGGATCGTACGAATGAAATAGAATAGATTGTACGAATGAATTAGAATGGATTCGTACGAATGAATTAGAATGGATCGTACGAATGGATTAGAATGGATCATACGAATTAATTAGAATGGATCGTACGAATGAATTAGAATGGATCGTACGAATGAATTAGAATGGATACATTCGTGCGAATGAATTAGAATGGATCGGACGAATGAATTAGAATAGATCGTACGAATGAATTAGAATGGATCGTACGAATGGATTAGAATGGATACATTCGTGCGAATGAATTAGAATGGATTGTATGAATGAATTAGAATGGATCATACGAATGAATTAGAATGGATCGTACGAATGAATTAGAATGGATCGTACGAATGAATTAGAATGGATCCTACGAATGAATTAGAATGGATCGTGTGAAAGAATTAGAATGGATTGTATGAATGAATTAGAATGGATTGTATGAATGAATTAGAATGGATCGTGCGAATGAATTAGAATTGATCGAACGAATGAATTAGCATGGATCGTGCTAATGAATTAGAATGGAACGTACGAATGAATTAGAATGGATCATGTGAAAGAATTAGAATGGATTGTATGAATGAATTAGAATGAATTCGTACGATCCATTCGAATTCATTCGAACGATCCATTCTAATTCATTCATACGATCCATTCTAATTCATTCATACAATCCATTCTAATTCTTTCACACGATCCATTCTAATTCATTCGTAGGATCCATTCTAATTCATTCGTACAATCCGTTCTAATCCATTCGTACGATCTATTCTAATTCATTCATACGATCCATTCTAATTCATTCGTACGATCCATTCTAATTCATTCATACAATCCATTCTAATTCATTCGCACGAATGTATCCATTCTAATCCATTCGTACGATCCATTCTAATTCATTCGTACGATCCATTCTAATTCATTCATACGATCCATTCTAATTCATTCGTACGATCCATTCTAATTCATTCGCACGAATGTATCCATTCTAATTCATTCGTACAATCCATTCTATTTCATTCGTACGATCCATTCTTACTCATTCGTATGATCCATTCTAATTCATTCGTATGATCCATTCTAATTCATTCGTACGATCCATTCTAATACATTCGTGCGATCCATTCTAATTCATTTGCACGATCCATTCTAATTCATTCATACGATCCATTCTAATTCATTCATACGATCCATTCTAATTCATTCCTACAATCCATTCTAATTAATTCGCCCGATCCATTCTAATTCATTCATACGATCCATTCTATTCGAATGGATCATGCGATCCATTCGAATTCATTCGCACGATCCATTCTAATTCATTCATACGATCCATTGTAATTCATTCATACAATGCATTCTAATTCTTTCACACGATCCATTCTAATTCATTTGTACAATTCATTCTAATTCATTCGTACAATCCATTCTATTTCATTTGTATGATCCATTCTTACTCATTCGTTTGATCCATTCTAATTCATTCGTACGATCTATTCTAATTCATTTGTACGATCCATTCTAATTCTTTCACACGATCCATTCTAATTCATTCGTAGGATCCATTCTAATTCATTCGTACAATCTATTCTAATTCATTCGTACGATCCATTCTAATTCATTCGTACAATCGTACGAATGAATTAGAATGGATCGTACGGAATGAATTATAATGGATTGTATGAATAAATTAGAATGGATACATTCGTGCGAATGAATTAGAATGGATCATACGAATGAGTAAGAATGGATCGTACGAATGAAATAGAATGGATTGTACGAATGAATTAGAATGGATCGTACAAATGAATTAGAATGGATCGTACGAATGAATTAGAATGGATCATATGAATGAATTAGAATGGATCGTGTGAAAGAATTAGAATGGATTGTATGAATGAATTAGAATAGATCGTATGAATGAATTAGAATGGATCGTACGAATGAATTAGAATGGAACGTACGAATGAACTAGAATGGATACATTCGTGCGAATGAATTAGAATGGATCGTACGAGTGAATTAGAATGGATCGTACGAATAATTAGAATGGATCTTACGAATGAATTAGAATGGATCCTACGAATGCACGATCCATGCTAATTCATTCGTTCGATCAATTCTAATTCATTAGCACGATCCATTCTAATTCATTCATACGATGCATTCTAATTCATTCGCACGATCCATTCTAATTCATTCGTACGATCCATTCTAATTCTTTCACACGATCCATTCTAATTCATTCGTACGATCTATTCTAATTCATTCGTACGATCCATTCTAATTCATTCGTACGATCCATTCTAATTCCTTCGTACGATCCAATCTAATTCATTCATACAATCTATTCTAATTCATTCATACAATCCATTCTAATTCTTTCACACGATCCATTCTAATTCATTCGTACGATCCATTCTAATTCATTCATATAATCCATTCTAATTCTTTCACACGATCCATTCTAATTCTTTCGTACGTTCCATTCTAATTCATTAGCACGGTCCATGCTAATTCATTCGTTCGATCAATTCTAATTCATTAGCACGATCCATTCTAATTCATTCGTACGATCCATTCTAATTCATTCGCACGATCCATTCTAATTCATTCATAGGATCCATTCTAATTCATTCATAAGATCTATTCTAATTCTTTCGCACGAATGTATCCATTCTAATTCATTCGCACGAATGTATCCATTCTAATTCATTCGTACGATCCATTCTAATTCATTCGTACGATCCATTCTAATTCATTCAAACGATCTATTCTAATTCATTCATACAATCCATTCTAATTCTTTCACACGATCCATTCTAATTCATTCGTACGATCCATTCTAATTCATTCGCACAATCCATTCTATTTCATTCGTACGATCCATTCTTACTCATTGGTACGATCCATTCTAATTCATTCGCATGAATGTATCCATTCTAATTCATTCGTACGAATCCATTCTAATTCATTCGTACAATCCATTCTATTTCATTCGTACGATCCATTCTTACTCATTCGTATGATCCATTCTAATTCATTCGCACGAATGTATCCATTCCAAATCATTCATACGATCCATTCTAATTCATTCGTACGATCCATTCTAAATCATTCGTACAATCCATTCTATTTCATTCGTACGATCAATTCTAATTCATTAGCATGATCCATTCTAATTCATTCGTACGATCCATTCAAATTCATTCGCACGATCCATTCTATTTCATTCGTACAATCCATTCTATTTCATTCGTACGATCCATTCTTACTCATTCGTATGATCCATTCTAATTCATTCGCACGATCCATTCTAATTCATTCATACGATCGTACGAATGAATTAGAATGGATCGTACGGAATGAATTAGAATGGATTGTATGAATGAATTAGAATGGATACATTCGTGCGAATGAATTAGAATGGATCATACGAATGAGTAAGAATGGATCGTACGAATGAGTAAGAATGGATCGTACGAATGAATAAGAATAGATCGTACGAGTGAATTAGAATGGATCGTACGAATGAATTAGAATGGATACATTCGTGCGAATGAATTTGAATGGATCGGACGAATGAATTAGAATGGATCGTACGAATGAACTAGAATGGATACATTCGTGCGAATGAATTAGAATGGATCGTACGAATGAATTAGAATGGATCGTACGAATGAATTAGAATGGATCTTACGAATGAATTAGAATGGATCGTACGAATGAATTAGAATGGATCGTACGAATGAATTAGAATGGATACATTCGTGCGAATGAATTAGAATGGATTGGACGAATAAATTAGAATGGATCGTACGAATGAATTAGAATGGATCAAATGAATGAATTAGAATGGTTACATTCATGCGAATGAATTAGAATGGATCGTACGAATGGATTAGAATGGATCGTACGAATGGATTAGAATGGATACATTCGAGCGAATGAATTAGAATGGATCTTACGAATGAATTAGAATGGATCGTACGAATGGATTAGAATGGATCCTACGAATGGATTAGAATGGATACCTTTGTGCATATGAATTAGAATGGATCATACGAATGAATTAGAATGGATCATATTAATGAATTAGAATGGATCGTACGAATGAATTAGAATGTATACATTCGTGCGAATGAATTAGAATGGATCATGCGAATCCATTAGACTGGATCGTGCAAATGAATAAGAATGGATCATACGAATGAATTAGAATGGATCATACGAATTAGAATGCATTATAATGAATTAGAATGAATCGTATGAATTAGAATGGATCGTACGAATGAATTAGAATGGATCGTATGAATGAAATAAAATGGATCGTACGAATGAATTAGAATGTATCGTGCGAATGAATTAGAATGGATCTTACCAATGAGTAAGAATGGATCGTACGAATGAATAGAATGGATCGTATGAATGAATTAGAATGGATACATTCATGTGAATGAATTAGAATGGATCGTATGAATGAATTAGAATAGATTTTGTGAAAGAATTAGAATGGATTAGAATGGATCGTACGAATGAATTAGAATGGATACATTCGTGCGAATGAATTAGAATGGATCGGACGAATGAATTAGAATGGATCGTACGAATGAATTAGAATGGATCGTAGGAATGAATTAGAATAGATTGTACGAATGAATTAGAATGGATCAAATGAATGAATTAGAATGGTTACATTCATGCGAATGAATTAGAATGGATCGTACGAACGGATTAGAATGGATCGTACGAATGGATTAGAATGGATACATTCGTGCGAATGAATTAGAATGGATCGTACGAATGAATTAGAATGGATCGTACGAATGAATTAGAATGGATCTTACGAATGAATTAGAATAGATCGTACGAATGAATTAGAATGGATCGTACGAATGAATTAGAATGGATACATTCGTGCGAATGAATTAGAATGGATCGGACGAATGAATTAGAATGGATCGTACGAATGAATTAGAATGGATCAAATGAATGAATTAGAATGGTTACATTCATGCGAATGAATTAGAATGGATCGTACAGAATGAATTAGAATGGATTGTATGAATGAATTAGAATGGATACATTCGTGCGAATCAATTAGAATGGATCATACGAATGAGTAATAATGGATCGTACGAATGAAATAGAATGGATTGTATGAATGAATTAGAATGGAGTGTACAAATGTATCAGAATGGATCGTACGAATAAATTAGAATGGATCGTACGAATGAATTAGAATGGATCGTTCGAATGAATTAGAATGGATGGTACCAATGAGTAAGAATGGATCGTACGAATGAATAGAATGGATCGTATGAATGAATTAGAATGGATACATTCGTGTGAATGAATTAGAATGGATCATATGAATGAATTATAATAGATTTTGTGAAAGAATTAGAATGGATTAGAATGGATCGTACGAATGAATTAGAATGGATACATTCGTGCGAATGAATTAGAATGGATCGGACGAATGAATTAGAATGGATCGTGCGAATGAATTAGAATGGATCGTACGAATAAATTAGAATAGATTATGCGAATGAATTAGAATGGATAGTACGAATGAATTAGAATGGATCGTACAAATGAATTAGAATGGATCATACGAATGAGTAAGAATGGATCGTACGAATGAATTAGAATGGATCGTACGAATGAATTAGAATGGATCATACGAATAAATTAGAATGGATACATTCGTCCGAATGAATTAGAATGGATCATACGAATGAGTAAGAATGGATCGTACGAATGAAATAGAATAGATTGTTCGAATGAATTAGAATGGATCCTATGAATGAATTAGAATGGATCGTGTGAAATACGAATGAATTAGAATGGATATATTCGTGCAAATGAATTAGAATGGATCGTATGAATGTATTAGAATGGATCGTATGAGTGAATTAGAATGGATCATGCGAATGAATTAGAATGGATTGTATGAATGAATTAGAATGGATCGTACGAATGAATTAGAATGGATCGTACGAATGAATTAGAATGGATCGTACGAATAAACTAGAATGGATACATTCGTGCGAATGAATTAGAATGGATCGTACGAATGAATTAGAATAGATCGTATGAATGAATTAGAATAGATCGTATGAATTAATTAGAATTGATCGTACGAATGAATTAGAATAGATCGTACGAATGAATTAGAATGGATCGTACGAATGAATTAGAATGGATCATACGAATTAATTAGAATGGATCCTACGAATGAATTAGAATGGATCGTACGAATGAATTAGAATGGATCGTACGAATGAATTAGAATGGATCGTGTGAAAGAATAAGAATGGATCGTAAAAATGAATTAGAATGGATTAGAATGGATCGTGCGAATGAATTAGAATGGATCATACGAATGAATTAGAATGGATTGTATGAATGAATTAGAATGGATCTTACAAATGAATTAGAATGGATCATACGAATGAATTACAATGGATCCTACGAATGAATTAGAATGGATACATTCGTGCGAATGAATTAGAATGGATCGGACGAATGAATTAGAATGGATTGGACGAATGAATTAGAATGGATCGTACGAATAAATTAGAATGGATACATTCATCCGAATGAATTAGAATGGATCATACGAATGAGTAAGAATGGATCGTACGAATGAAATAGAATAGATTGTACGAATGAATTAGAATGGATCCTACAAATGAATTAGAATGGATCGTGTGAAAGAATTAGAATGGATTGTATGAATGAATTAGAATGGATCGTATGAATGAATTAGAATGGATCGTGCGAATGAATTCGAATGGATCGTACGAATTCATTCTAATTCATTCATACAATCCATTCTAATTCTTTCACATGATCTATTCTAATTCATTCGTAGGATCCATTCTAATTCATTCGTACAATCTATTCTATTTCATTCGTACGATCCATTCTTACTCATTCGTATGATCCATTCTAATTCATTCGGACGAATGTATCCATTCTAATTTATTCGTACGATCCATTCTAATTCATTCGTACGATCCATTCTAATTCATTCGTACGATCCATTCTAATTCATTCGTCCGATCCATTCTAATTCATTCGCACGAATGTATCCATTCTAATTCATTCGTACGGTCCATTCTAATTCATTCGCACAATCCATTCTATTTCATTCGTACGATCCATTCTTACTCATTCGTATGATCCATTATGGATACATTCGTGCAAATGAATTAGAATGGATCATACGAATGAGTAAGAATGGATCTTACGAATGAAATAGAATGGATTGTGCGAATGAATTAGAATGGATCGTACGAATGAATTAGAATGGATCATGTGAAAGAATTAGAATGGATCGTACGAATGAATTAGAATGGATCGTACGAATGAATTAGAATGAATCTTACGAATGAATTAGAATGGATCGTACGAATGCATGATCCATGCTAATTCATTCGTTCGATCAATTCTAATTCATTAGCACGATCCATTCTAATTCATTCGTACGATCCATTCTAATTCATTCGCATGATCCATTCTAATTCATTCGTACGATCCATTCTAATTCTTCCACACGATCCATTCTAATTCATTCGTAAGATCCATTCTAATTCATTCGTACGATCTATTCTAATTCATTCGTACGATCCATTCTAATTCATTCGTATGATCCATTCTAATTCCTTCGTACGATCCATTCTAATTCATTCATACAATCCATTCTAATTCTTTCAGACGATCCATTCTAATTCATTCATACGATCCATTCTAATTCATTCGTGCAATCCATTCTATTTCATTCGTACGATCCATTCTTACTCATTCGTACGATCCATTCTAATTCATTTACACGAATGTATCCATTCGTACGAATGAATTAGAATAGATTGTACGAATGAATTAGAATGGATCGTACGAATGAATTAGAATGGATCGTATGAATGAATTAGAATGGATCGTACGAATGAATTAGAATGGATCGTGCGAATGAATTAGAATGGATATATTCGTGCGAATAAATTAGAATGGATCGGACGAATGAATTAGAATGGATCGTACGAATAAATTAGAATGGATACATTCGTCCGAATGAATTAGAATGGATCATACGAATGAGTAAGAATGGATCATACGAATGAAATAGAATAGATTGTACGAATAAATTAGAATGGACCCTATAAATGAATTAGAATGGATCGTGCGAATGAATTAGAATGGATTGGATCCATTCTAATTCATTCGCACGAATGTAACCATTCTAATTCATTCATTTGATCCATTCTAATTCATTCGTACGATCCATTCTAATTCGTTCGTCCGATCCATTCTAATTCATTCGCACGATCTGTTCTTATTCATTCGCACAATCCATTCTAGTTCATTCGCACGAATGTATCGATTCTAATTCATTCGTACGATCCATTCTAATTCATTCATACGATCCATTCTAATTCATTCGTATGATCCATTCTAATTAATTCGTACGATCCATTCTAATTCATTCGTACGATCTATTCTAATTCATTCGTACGATCCATTCTAATTCATTCGTACGATCCATTCTAATCCATTCTAGTTCATTCGTACGATCCATTCTAATTCCTTCGTACGATCCATTCTAATTCATTCGTACGATCCATTCTAATTCATTCGTACGATCCATTCTAATTCATTCGTATGATCCATTCTAATTAATTCGTATGATCCATTCTAATTCATTCGTACGATCTATTCTAATTCATTCATACAATCCATTCTAATTCATTCGCACGAATGTATCCATTCTAATTAATTCGTACGATCCATTCTAATTCATTCGTATGATCCATTCTAATTCATTCGCACAATCCATTCTATTTCATTCGTACGATCCATTCTTACTCATTGGTACGATCCATTCTAATTCATTCGCACGAATGTATCCATTCTAATTCATTCGTACGAATCCATTTTAATTCATTCGTACAATCTATTCTATTTCATTCGTACGATCCATTCTTACTCATTCGTATGATCCATTCTAATTCATTTGGACGAATGTATCCATTCTAATTTATTCGAACGATCCATTCTAATTCATTCGTACGATCCATTCTAATTCATTCGTACGATCCATTCTAATTCATTCATCTGATCCATTCTAATTCACGCACGAATGTATCCATTCTAATTCATTCGAACGATCCATTCCAATTCATTCGTACGATCCATTCTAATTCACTCGTAAGATCCATTCTAATTCATTCGTACGATCCATTCTAATTCATTCTAATTCATTCTAATTCTTTCGTACGATCCATTCTAATTCATTCGTATGATCTATTCTTATTCATTCGCACGATCCAGTCTAATTGATTCGCACGATCCATTCTAATTCATTCGCACGAATATATCCATTCTAATTCATTCGTACGATCCATTCTAATTCATTAATATGATCCATTCTAATTCATTCGTACGATCCATTCAAATTCATTCGTATGATCAATTCTTATTCATTCGCACGATCCAGACTAATTGATTCGCACGATCCATTCTAATTTATTCGCACGAATGTATCCATTCTAATTCATTCGTACGATCCATTCTAATTCACTAATATGATCCATTCTAATTCATTCGTACGATCCATTCTAATTCATATGCACAAAGGTATCCATTCTAATCCATTCGTAGGATCCATTCTAATCCATTTGTACGATCCATTCTAATTCATTCGTACGATCCATTCTAATTCATTCGCTCGAATGTATCCATTCTAATCCATTCGTACGATCCATTCTAATCCATTCGTACGATCCAATCTAATTCATTTGCATGAATGTAACCATTCTAATTCATTCATTTGATCCATTCTAATTCATTCGTACAATCCATCCTAATTCATTCGTCAGATCCATTCTAATTCATTAGCACGATCCATTCTAATTCATTCGTACGATCCATTCTAATTCATTCGTACAATCCATTCTAATTCATTCCTAGGATCCATTCTAATTCATTTATATGATCTATTCTAATTCTTTCGCACGAAAGTATCCATTCTAATTCATTCGCACGAATGTATCCATTCTAATTCATTCGTATGATCCATTCTAATTCATTCGTACGATCCATTCTAATTCATTCGTAAGATCCATTCTAATTCATTCGTACGAACCATTCTAATTCATTCTAATTCATTCGTACGATCCATTCTAATTCATTCATATGATCTATTCTTATTCATTCGCACGATCCAGTCTAATTGATTTGCACGATCCATTCTAATTCATTCGCACGAATGTATCCATTCTAATTCATTCGTACGATCCATTCTAATTCATTAATATGATCCATTCTAATTCATTCGTACGATCCATTCTAATTCATTCGTATGATCTATTCTTATTCATTCGCACGATCCAGTCTAATTGATTCACACGATCCATTCTAATTCATTCGCACGAATGTATCCATTCTAATTCATTCGTACGATCCATTCTAATTCATTAATATCATCCATTCTAATTCATTCGTACGATCCATTCTAATTCATATGCACAAAGGTATCCATTCTAATCCATTCGTAGGATCCATTCTAATCCATTCGTACGATCCATTCTAATTCATTCGTACGATCCATTCTAATTCATTCGCTCGAATGTATCCATTCTAATCCATTCGTACGATCCATTCTAATCCATTCGTACGATCCATTCTAATTCATTCGCATGAATGTAACCATTCTAATTCATTCATTTGATCCATTCTAATTCATTCGTACGATCCATTCTAATTCATTCATCCGATCCATTCTAATTCATTCGCACGAATGGATACATTCTAGTTCATTCTTACGATCCATTCTAATTCATTCGTACGATCTATTCTAATTCATTCGTACGATCCATTCTAATTCATTCATACAATCCATTCTAATTCATTCGCACGATCCATTCTAATTCACTCATACGATCCATTCTAATACATTCATACGATCCATTCTAATCCATTTGCACGAATATATCCATTTTAATTTATTCGTACGATCCATTCTAATTCCTTCGTACGATCCATTCTAATTCATTTGTACGATCCATTCTAATTCATTCATACGATCCATTCTAATTCATTCGTACGATCCATTCTAATTCATTCGCACAAATGTATCCATTCTAATTCATTCGTACGATCCATTCTAATTCATTCGTACGATCCATTCTAATTCATTCGTAAGATCCATTCTAATTCATTCGTACGATCCATTCTAATTCATTCGCGATTGTATCCATTCTAATTCATTCGTACGATCCATTCTAATTCATTCGTACGATCCATTCTAATTCATTCGTACGATCCATTCCAATTCATTCATACGATCTATTCTAATTCATTCATACAATCCATTCTAATTCTTTCACACGATCCATTCTAATTCATTCGTACGATCCATTCTAATTCATTCGTACGATCCATTCTAATTCATTCATACAATCCATTCTAATTCATTCGCACGAATGTATCCATTCTAATCAATTCGTACGATCTATTCTAATCCATTCGTACGATCCATTCTAATTCATTCGCATGAATGTAACCATTCTAATTCATTCATTTGATCCATTCTAATTCATTCGTACGATCTATTCTAATTCATTCGTTCGATCCATTCTAATTCATTCGCACGAATGTATCCATTCTAATTCATTCGTACGATCCATTTTAATCCATTCTAATTCTTTCACACGATCCATTCTAATTCATTCGTAGGATCCATTCTAATTCATTCGTACAATCTATTCTATTTCACTCGTACGATCCATTTTTACTCATTCGTATGATCCATTCTAATTCATGCGGACAAATGTATCCATTCTAATTTATTCGTACGATCCATTCTAATTCATTCGTAAGATCCATTCTAATTCATTCGTACGATCCATTCTTACTCATTCGTATGATCCATTCTAATTCATTCGCACGAATGTATCCATTCTAATTAATTCATACAATCCATTCTAATTCATTCCGTACGATCCATTCTAATTCATTCGCACAAATGTAACCATTCTAATTCATTCGTACGATCCATTCTAATTCCTTCGTACGATCCATTCTAATTCCTTCGTACGATCCATTCTAATTCCTTCGTATCCATTCTAATTCACTCATATGATCCATTCTAATTCATTCGTACGATCCATTCTAATTCATTCATACAATCCATTCTAATTCATTCGCACAAATGTATCCATTCTAATTCATTCGTACGATCAGTTCTAATTCATTCACAAAATCTATTCTAATTCATTCATACGATCCATTCTAATTCATTCACACGAATGTATCCATTCTAATTTATTCATACGATCCATTCTAATTCATTCGTACGATCTATTCTAATTCACTCATACGATCCATTCTAATACATTCATACGATCCATTCTAATTCATTTGCACGAATATATCCATTCCAATTCATTCATACGATCCATTCGAATTTCTTCGTACGATCCATTCTAATTCATTCGTACGATCCATTCTAATTCATTCGTACGAATGGATTAGAATGAATTAGAATGGATCGTACGAATGAATTAGAATGGATCGTATGAGTGAATTAGAATGGATACGAAGGAATTAGAATGGATCGTACGAAGGAATTAGAATGGATCATACGAATGAAATAGAATGGATTGTACGAAGGAATTAGAATGGATCGTACGAAGGAATTAGAATGGATCGTACGAAGGAATTAGAATGGATCGTACGAATGAATTAGAATGGATCGTACAATCCATTCTTACTCATTCATACAATCCATTCTAATTATTTCATTCGTACGATCCATGCATTCTTACTCATTGGTACGATCCATTCTAATTCATTCGCACGAATGTATCCATTCTAATTCATTCGTACGAATCCATTCTAATTCATTCGTACAATTTATTCTATTTGATTCGTACGATCCATTCTTACTCATTCGTATGATCCATTCTAATTCATTCGGACGAATGTATCCATTCTAATTAATTCGTACGATCCATTCTAATTCATTCGTACGATCCATTCTAATTCATTCGTCCGATCCATTCTAATTCATTCGCACGAATGTATCCATTCTAATTCATTCGTACGATCCATTCTAATTCATTCGTAAGATCCATTCTAATTCATTCGTACGATCCATTCTAATTCATTCGTACGATCCATTCTAATTCATTCGCACGAATGTATCCATTCTAGTTCATTCGTACGATCCATTCTAATTCTTTCATACAATCCATTCTAATTCATTCGTACGATCCATTCTAATTCATTCGCACAAATGTATCCATTCTAATTCATTCGTACGATCCATTCTAATTCATTCGTAAGATCCATTCTAATTCATTCGTACGATCCTTTCTAATTCATTCGCACGAATGTATCCATTCTAGTTCATTCGTACGATCCATTCTAATTCATTCGTACGATCCATTCTAATTCATTCGCACAATACATTCTAATTCATTCGTACGATCCATTCAAATTCATTCATACGATCCATTCTAAATCATTCGTACGATCCATTCTAATTCATTCGCACAAATGTATCCATTCTAATTCATTCGTACGATCCATTCTAATTCATTCGCTCGAATGTATCCATTCTAATCCATTCGTACGATCCATTCTAATCCATTCATACGATCCATTCTAATTCATTCGCATGAATGTAACCATTCTAATTCATTCATTTGATCCATTCTAATTCATTCGTACGATCCATTCTAATTCATTCGTCCGATCCATTCTAATTCATTCGCACGAATGTATCCATTCTAATTCATTCGTACGATCCATTCTAATTCATTCGCATGATCCATTCTAATTCATTCATAGGATCCATTCTAATTCATTCATACGATCTATTCTAATTCATTCGCTCGAATGTATCCATTCTAATCCATTCGTACGATCCATTCTAATTCATTCGCATGAATGTAACCATTCTAATTCATTCATTTGATCCATTCTAATTCATTCGTACAATCCATTCTAATTCATTCGTCCGATCCATTCTAATTCATTCGCATGAATGTATCCATTCTAATTCATTCGTACGATCCATTCTAATTCATTTGTATGATCCATTCTAATTCATTCGTAAGATCCATTCTAATTCATTCGTAAGATCCATTCTAATTCATTCGTACGATCCATTCTAATTCATAAGCACGAATGTATCCATTCTAGTTCATTCGTACGATCCATTCTAATTCATTCGTACGATCCATTCTAATTCATTCACACGATCCATTCTAATTCATTCGTACGATCAATTCTAATTCATTCGCACGAATGTATCCATTCTAATTCATTCATACGATCCATTCTAATTCATTCGTACGATCCATTCTAATTCACTCATACAATCCATTCTAACACATTCATACGATCCATTCTAATTCATTTGCACGAATATATCCATTCTAATTCATTCGTACGATCCATTCTAATTCCTTCGTACGATCCATTCTAATTCATTCGTACGATCTATTCTATTTCATTCGTACGATCCATTCTAATTTATTCGTACGATCCATTCTAATTCATTCGTACGATCCATTCTAATTCATTCGTACGATCCATTCTAATTCATTCGTACAATCTATTCTAATTCATTCGTACGAATGGATATATTCGTGTGAATGAATTAGAATGGATCGTACGAATGAGTAAGAATGGATCGTACGAATGAAATAGAATGGATTGCACGAATGAATAAGAATGGATCGTACGAATGAATTAGAATGGATCGTGTGAAAGAATTAGAATGGATTGTATGAATAAATTAGAATGGATCGTACGAATGAATTAGAATGGATCGTACGAAGGAATTAGAATGGATCGTATGAATGAATTAGAATGGATCGTACGAATGAATTAGAATAGATCGTACGAATGAATTAGAATGGATCGTACGAAGGAATTAGAATGGATCGTACGAATGAATTAGAATGGATATATTCGTGCAAATGAATTAGAATGGATCGTATGAATGTATTAGAATGGATCGTATTAGTGAATTAGAATGGATCGTACGAAAGATTTAGAATGGATCGTATGAATGAATTAGAATGGATACATTCGTGTGAATGAATTAGAATGGATTGTATGAATGAATTAGAATAGATTTTGTGAATGAATTAGAACTGATCGTACGAATGAATTAGAATGGATACATTCGTGCGAATGAATTAGAATGGATTGTATGAATGAATTAGAATGGATCGTATGAATGAATTAGAATGGATCGTATGAGTGAATTAGAATGGATACGAAGGAATTAGAATGGATCGTACGAAGGAATTAGAATGGATCATACGAATGAAATAGAATGGATCGTACGAAGGAATTAGAATGGATCGTACGAAGGAATTAGAATGGATATATTCGTGCAAATGAATTAGAATGGATCGTATGAATGAATTAGAATGGATCGTATGAGTGAATTAGAACGGATAGTACGAATGAAGTAGAATGGATCGTATGAATGAATTAGAATGGATACATTCGTGCGAATAAATTAGAATGGATCGTATGAATGAATTAGAATAGATTGTGCGAATGAATTAGAATGGATCGTACGAATGAATTAGAATGGATACATTCGTGCAAATAAATTAGAATGGATTGTATGAATGAATTAGAATGGATCGTACGAATGAATTAGAATGGATCGTACGAATGAATTAGAATAGATTGCGCGAATGAATTAGAATGGATCGTACTAATGAATTAGAATGGATCGTACGAAGGAATTAGAATGGATCGTACGAATGAATTAGAATGGATCGTACGATTGAATTAGAATGGATCGTACGATTGAATTAGAATGGATGATACGAATGAGTAAGAATGGATCGTATGAATGAATTAGATTGGATTGTACGATCCATTCTAATTCATTAGCATGGATCGTGCTAATGAATTAGAATGGAATATACAAATGAATTAGAATGGATCGTAGAATGGATCGTACGAATGAATTAGAATGAATTAGAATCGATCGTACGAATGAATTAGAATAGATCATAGGAATGAATTAGAATGGATCGTGCAAATGAATTAGAATGGATACATTCGTGCGAATGAATTAGAATAGATCGTGCGAATGAATTAGAATGGATCATACGAATGAATTAGAATGGATATATTTGAACGAATAATTAGAATGGATCATACGAATGAATTAGAATGGATCGCACGAATGAATTAGAATGGATAGTGCGAATGAATTAGAATCGATCGTACGAATGAATTAGAATGGATCGTACGAATGAATTAGAATGGATCATACGAATGAGTAAGAATGGATCGTACGAATGAATTAGAATGGATCGTACGAATGAATTAGAATGGATCGTACGAATAAATTAGAATGGATACATTCGTCTGAATGAATTAGAATGGATCATACGAATGAGTAAGAATGGATCGTACGAATGAAATAGAATAGATTGTACGAATGAATTAGAATGGATCCGAGTACGATCCATTCTAATTCATTCGTATGATCCATTCTAATTCATTCATACAATCCGTTCTAATTCTTTCACACGATCCATTCTAATTCATTCGTACGATCCATTCTAATTCATTCGTGCAATCCATTCTATTTCATTCGTACGATCCATTCTTACTCATTCGTACGATCCATTCTAATTCATTCACACGAATGTATCCATTCGTACGAATGAATTAGAATAGATTTTACGAATGAATTAGAATGGATCGTACCAATGAATTAGAATGGATCATACGAAGGAATTAGAATGGATCGTACGAATGAATTAGAATGGATCGTACGAATGAATTAGAATAGATCGTACGAATGAATTAGAATGGATCGTACGAAGGAATTAGAATGGATCGTACGAATGAATTAGAATGGATATATTCGTGCAAATGAATTAGAATGGATCGTATGAATGTATTAGAATGGATCGTATGAGTGAATTAGAATGGATCGTACGAATGAATTAGAATGGATTGTATGAATGAATTAGAATGGATCGTACAAATGAATAAGAATGGATCATACGAATTAATTAGAATGGATCATACGAATGAATTAGAATGGATCGTACGAATGAATTAGAATGGATCGTTCGAATGAATTAGATTGGATACATTCGTGCGAATGAATTAGAATGGATTGTGCGAATGAATAAGAACGGATCGTGCGAATAAATTAGAATGGATTGTACGAATGAATTAGAATGGATCGTGCGAATGAATTAGAATGGATCGTATGAATGAATTAGAATGGATACATTTGTGCGAATGAATTAGAATGGATCGTACGAATGAATTAGAATGGATCGTACGAATGAATTAGAATGGATCGTGCGAATGAATTAGTTTGGATCGTGTGAAAGAATTAGAACGGATCGTACGAATGAATTAGAATGGATCGTGCGAATGAATTAGAATGGATTGTACGAATGAATTCGAATGGATACATTTGTGCGAATGAATTAGAATGGATCGTACGAATGAATTAGAATGGATCATACGAATGAGTAAGAATGGATCGTACGAATGAAATAGAATGGATTGTGTGAATGAATTAGAATGGATCGTACGAATGAATTAGAATGGATCGTGTGAAAGAATTAGAATGGATTGTATGAATGAATTAGAATAGATCGTATGAATGAATTAGAATGGATCGTACGAATGAATTAGAATGGATCGTACGAATGAACTAGAATGGATACATTCGTGCGAATGAATTAGAATGGATCGTATGAATGAATTAGAATGGATCGTACGAATGAATTAGAATGGATCTTACGAATGAATTAGAATGGATCGTACGAATGCACGATCCATGCTAATTCATTCGTTCGATCAATTCTAATTCATTAGCACGATCCATTCTAATTCATTCGTACGATCCATTATAATTCATTCGCACGATCCATTCTAATTCATTCGTACGATCCATTCTAATTCTTTCACACGATCCATTCTAATTCATTCGTACGATCCATTCTAATTCATTCGTACGATCTATTCTAATTCATTCGTACGATCCATTCTAATTTCATTCGTACGATCCATTCTAATTCATTCGCTCGAATGTATCCATTCTAATCCAATCGTACGATCCATTCTAATCCATTCGCACGATCCATTCTAATTCATTCGCATGAATGTAACCATTCTAATTCATTCATTTGATCCATTTTAATTCATTCGTACGATCCATTCTAATTCATTCGTCCGATCCATTCTAATTCATTCGCACGAATGTATCCATTCTAATCCATTCGAAAGATCCATTCTAATTCATTCGTACGATCCATTCTAATTCATTCGTACGATCCATTCTAATTCATTAATATGATCCATTCTAATTCATTCGTACGATCCATTCTAATTCATATGCACAAAGGTATCCATTCTAATTCATTCGTATGATCCATTCTAATTCAGGATCGTACGAATGAATCAGAATGGATACATTCATGCGAATGAATTAGAATTGATCGTACGAATGAATTAGAATGGATCGTGCGAATGAATTAGAATGGATCGTACGAATGAATTAGAATGGATCGTACGAATGAACTAGAATGGATACATTCGTGCGAATGAATTAGAATGGATCGTACGAATGAATTAGAATGGATCGTACGAATGAATTAGAATAGATCTTACGAATGAATTAGAATGGATCGTACGAATGAATTAGAATTGATCGTACGAATGAATTAGAATGGATACATTCGTGCGAATAAATTAGAATGGATCGGACGAATGAATTAGAATGGATCGTACGAATGAATTAGAATGGATCAAATGAATAAATTAGAATGGTTACATTCATGCGAATGAATTAGAATGGATCGTACGAATGGATTAGAATGGATCGTACGAATGGATTAGAATGGATACATTCGAGCGAATGAATTAAAATGGATCGTACGAATGAAATTAGAATGGATCGTACGAATGAATTAGAATAGATCGTACGAATGAATTAGAATGGATCGTACGAATGAATTAGAATGGATCGTACGAATAAATTGGAATGGACACATTCGTCCGAATGAATTAGAATGGATCATACGAATGAGTAAGAATGGATCGTACGAATGAAATAGAATAGATTGTACGAATGAATTAGAATGGATCCTACGAATGAATTAGAATGGATCGTGTGAAAGAATTAGAATGGATTGTATGAATGAATCAGAATGGATCGTATGAATGAATTAGAATGGATCATGCGAATGAATTCGAATGGATCATACGAATTAATTCTAATTCATTCATACAATCCATTCTAATTCATTAGCACGATCCATGCTAATTCATTCGTTCGATCAATTCTAATTCATTAGCATGATCCATTCTAATTCATTCGTACGATCCATTCTAATTCCTTCGTACGATCCATTCTAATTCATTCGTACGATCTATTCTAATTCATTCGTACGATCCATTCTAATTCATTCATACGATCCATTCTAATTCCTTCGTACGATCCATTCTAATTCATTCATACGATCCATTCTAATTCATTCGTGCAATCCATTCTATTTCATTCGTACGATCCATTCTTACTCATTCGTACGATCCATTCTAATTCATTCACACGAATATATCCATTCGTACGAATGAATTAGAATAGATTGTACGAATGAATTAGAAGGGATCGTACGAATGAATAAGAATGGATCGTACGAAGGAATTAGAATGGATAGTACGAATGAATTAGAATGGATCGTACGAATGAATTAGAATAGATCGTACGAATGAATTAGAATGGATCGTACGAAGGAATTAGAATGGATCGTACGAATGAATTAGAATGGATATATTCGTGCAAATAAATTAGAATGGATCGTATGAATGTATTAGAATGGATCGTATGAGTGAATTAGAATGGATCGTAAGAATGAATTAGAATGGATCGTACGAATGAATTAGAATGGATCATACGAATTAATTAGAATGGATCATACGAATGAATTAGAATGGATCGTACGAATGAATTAGAATGGATCGTACGAATGAATTAGAATGGATACATTCGTGCGATCCATTCTAATTCATTCGTACGATCCATTCTAATTCATTCGCACGATCCATTCTAATTCATTCGCACGAATGTATCCATTCTAATTCATTCGTACGAATCCATTTTAATTCATTCATACAATCTATTATATTTCATTCGTAAGATCCATTCTAATTCATTCGTACGATCCATTATAATTCATTCGTCTGATCCATTCTAATTCATTCGCACGAATGTATCCATTCTAATTCATTCGTACGATCCATTCTAATTCATTCGTAAGATCCATTCTAATTCATTCGTACGATCCATTCTAATTCATTCGTATGATCTATTCTAATTCATTCGTATGATCCATTCTAATTAACTCGTATGATCCATTCTAATTCATTCGTACGATCTATTCTAATTCATTCATACAATCCATTCTAATTCATTCGCACGAATGTATCCATTCTAATTAATTCGTACGATCCATTCGTATGATCCATTCTTATTCATTCTTATTCATACGATCCATTCTAATTTATTAATATGATCCATTCTAATTCATTCGTACGATCCATTCTAATTCATATGCACAAAGGTATCCATTCTAATCCATTCGTAGGATCCATTCTAATCCATTCGTACGATCCATTCTAATTCATTCGTACGATCCATTCTAATTCATTCGCTCGAATGTATCCATTCTAATCCATTCGTATGATCCATTCTAATCCATTCGTACGATCCGTTCTAATTCATTCGCATGAATGTAACCATTCTAATTCATTCATTTGATCCATTCTAATTCATTCGTACGATCCATTCTAATTCATTCGTCCGATCCATTCTAATTCATTCGCACGAATGTATCCATTCTAATTCATTCGTACGATCCATTCTAATTCATTCGTACGATCCATTCTAATTCATTCGTAAGATCCATTCTAATTCATTCGTACGATCCATTCTAATTCATTCGTACGATCCATTCTAATTCATTCGCACGAATGTATCCATTCTAGTTCATTCTTACGATCCATTCTAATTCATTCGTACGATCCATTCTAATTCATTCGCACGATCCATTCTAATTCATTCGTACGATCAATTCTAATTCATTCGCACGAATGTATCCATTCTAATTCATTCATACGATCCATTCTAATTCATTCGTACGATCCATTCTAATTCACTCATACAATCCATTCTAATACATTCATACGATCCATTCTAATTCATTTGCACGAATATATCCATTCTAATTCATTCGTACGATCCATTCTAATTCCTTCGTACGATCCATTCTAATTCATTCGTACGATCTATTCTAATTCATTGATACGATCCATTCTAATTCATTCGTACGATCCATTCTAATTCCTTTGTACGATCCATTCTAATTCATTCGTATGATCCATTATAATTCATTCGTACAATTTATTCTAATTCATTCGTACGAATGGATACATTCGTGTGAATGAATTAGAATGAATCATACGAATGAGTAAGAATGGATCATACGAATGAAATAGAATGGATTGCACAAATGAATTAGAATGGATCGTACGAATGAATTAGAATGGATCGTGTGAAAGAATTAGAATGGATTGTATGAATGAATTAGAATGGATCGTACGAATGAATTAGAATGGATCGTACGAAGGAATTAGAATGGATCGTACGCATTCGTACGATCCATTCTAATTCCTTCGTACGATCCATTCTAATTCATTCGTACGATCCATTCTAATTCATTCGTACGATCTATTCTAATTCATTCGTACGATCCATTCTAATTCATTCATACAATCCATTCTAATTTATTCGCACGAATGTATCCATTCTAATTCATTCGTACGATCCATTCTAATTCATTCGCACAATCTATTCTAATTCATTCATACGATCCATTCTAATTCATTCGCACGAATGTATCCATTCTAATTCATTCATACGATCCATTCTACTTCATTCTTACTATCCGTTCTTATTCACTCATACGATCCATTCTAATTCATTTATACGATCCATTCTAATTCATTTGCACGAATATATCCATTCTAATTCATTCGTACGATCCATTCTAATTCCTTCGTACGATCCATTCTAATTCCTTCGTACGATCCATTCTAATTCCTTCGTACGATCCATTCTATTTCATTCGTATGATCCATTCTAATTCCTTCGTACGATCTATTCTAATTCCTTCATATCCATTCTAATTCACTCATACGATCCATTCTAATTCATTCGTACGATCCATTCTAATTCATTCATACAATCCATTCTAATTCATTCGCACGAATGTATCCATTCTAATTCATTCGTACGATCAGTTCTAATTCATTCACAAAATCTATTCTAATTCATTCATACGATCCATTCTAATTCATTCACACGAATGTATCCATTCTAATTCATTTGCACGAATATATCCATTCTAATTCATTCGTACGATCTATTCTAATTCATTCGTACGATCCATTCTAATTCATTCGTACGATCCATTCTAATTCATTCGTACGATCCATTCTAATTCATTCATACAATCCATTCTAATTCTTTCACACGATCCATTCTAATTCTAATTCATTCGCACAAATGTATCCATTCTAGTTCATTCGTACAATCCATTCGAATTCATTCAAACGATCCATTCTAATTCATTCATACGATCCATTCTAATTCATTCATACAATCCATTCTAATTCTTTCGCACGAATGTATCCATTCTAATTCATTCGTACGATCCATTCTAATTCATTCGTACGATCCATTCTAATTCATTCATCGATCTATTCTAATTCATTCATACAATCCATTCTAATTCTTTCACACGATCCATTCTAATTCATTCGTACGATCCTTTCTAATTCATTCGCACAATCCATTCTATTTCATTCGTACGATCCATTCTTACTCATAGGTACGATCCATTCTAATTCATTCGCACGAATGTATCCATTCTAATTCATTCGTACGATCCATTCTAATTCATTCGCATGAATGTAACCATTCTAATTCATTCATTTGATCCATTCTAATTCATTCGTACGATCCATTCTAATTCATTCGTCCGATCCATTCTAATTCATTCGCACGAATGTATGCATTCTAATTCATTCGTACGATCCATTCTAATTCATTCGTACAATCCATTCTAATTCTTTCACACGATCCATTCTAATTCATTCGTACGATCCATTCTAATTCATTCGCACAATCCATTCTATTTCATTCGTACGATCCATTCTTACTCATTGGTACGATCCATTCTAATTCATTCGCACGAATGTATCCATTCTAATTCATTCGTACGAATCCATTCTAATTCATTCGTACGAATCCATTCTAATTCATTCGTACAATCTATTCTATTTCATTCGTACGATCCATTCTTACTCATTCGTATGATTCATTCAAATTCATTCGGACGAATGTATCCATTCTAATTTATTCGTACGATCCATTCTAATTCATTCGTACGATCCATTCTAATTCATTCGTCCGATCCATTCTAATTCATTCGTACGAATGTATCCATTCTAATTCATTCGTACGATCCATTCTAATTCATTCGTATGATCCATTCTAATTCATTCGTAAGATCCATTCTAATACATTCGTACGATCCATTCTAATTCATTCGTACGATCCATTCTAATTCATTCGCATGAATGTATCCATTCTAGTTCATTCGTACGATCCATTCTAATTCATTCGTACGATCCATTCTAATTCATTCGCACGATCCATTCTAATTCATTCGTATGATCCATTCTAATTCATTCATACGATCCATTCTAATTCATTCGTACGATCCATTCTAATTCATTCACGCAAATGTATCCATTCTAATTCATTCGTACGATCCATTCTAATTCATTCGCACGATCCATTCTAATTCATTCGTACGATCCATTCTAATTCTTTCACACGATCCATTCTAATTCATTCGTACGATCCATTCTAATTCATTCGCATGATCCATTCTAATTTATTCGTACGATCCATTCTAATTCATTCATACGATCCATTCTAATTCATTCGTACGATCCATTCTAATTCATTCGCATAAATGTATCCATTCTAATTCATTCGTACGATCCATTCTAATTCATTCGCACGATCCATTCTAATTCATTTGTACGATCCATTCTAATTCATTCGTACGATCCATTCTAATTCATTCGTACGATCCATTCTAATTCAGTCGTATGATCCCTTCTAATTAATTTGTATGATCCATTCTACTTCATTCGTACGATCTATTCTAATTCATTCATACAATCCATTCTAATTCATTCGCACGAATGTATCCATTCTAATTAATTCATACGATCCATTCTAATTCATTCGTATGATCTATTCTTATTCATTCGCACGATCCAGTCTAATTGATTCGCACGATCCATTCTAATTCATTCGCACGAATGTATCAATTCTAATTCATTCGTACGATCCATTCTAATTCATTAATATGATCCATTCTAATTCATTCGTACGATCCATTCTAATTCATATGCACAAAGGTATCCATTCTAATTCATTCGCACGAAAGAATTAGAATGGATTGTATGAAAGAATTAGAATGGATCGTGCGAATGAATTAGAATGGATCGTACGAAGGAATTAGAATGGATCGTACGAAGGAATTAGAATGGATCGTACGAATGAGTAAGAATGGATCGTACGAATGAATTAGAATGGATCGTACGAATGAATTAGAATGGATACATTCGTCCGAATGAATTAGAATGGATCATACGAATGAGTAAGAATGGATCGTACGAATGAAATAGAATAGATTGTACGAATTAATTAGAATGGATCCTACGAATGAATTAGAATGGATCGTGTGAAAGAATTAGAATGGATTGTATGAATGAATTAGAATGAATTCGTACGATCCATTTGAATTCATTCGCACGATCCATTCTAATTCATTCATACGATCCATTCTAATTCATTCATACAATCCATTTTAATTCTTTCACACGATCCATTCTAATTCATTCGTAGGATCCATTCTAATTCATTCGTACAATCTATTCTATTCCATTCGTACGATCCATTCTTACTCATTCGTATGATCCATTCTAATTCATTCGGACGAATGTATCCATTCTAATTTATTCGTATGATCCATTATAATTCATTCGTACGATCCATTCTAATTCATTCGTCCGATCCATTCTAATTCATACGCACGAATGTATCCATTCTAATTCATTCGTACGATCCATTCTAATTCATTCGTACGATCCATTCTAATTCATTCGTAAGATCCATTCTAATTCATTCGTACGATCCATTCTAATTCATTCGCACGAATGTATCCATTCTAGTTCATTCGTACGATCCATTCTAATTCATTCGTACGATCCATTCTAATTCATTCGCACGATCCATTCTAATTCATTCGTACGATCCATTCTAATTCATTCATACGATCCATTCTAATTCATTCGTACGATCCATTCTAATTCATTCGCACAAATGTATCCATTCAAATTCATTCGTACGATCCATTCTAATTCATTCGCACGATCCATTCTAATTGATTCGTACGATCCATTCTAATTCATTCACACGATCTGTTCTTATTCATTCGCACAATCCATTCTAATTCATTCGCACGAATGTATCCATTCTAATTCATTCATACGATCCATTCTAATTCATTCGTACGATCCATTCTAATTCACTCATACGATCCATTCTAATACATTCATACGATCCATTCTAATTCATTTGCTCGAATATATCCATTCTAATTCATTCGTACGATCCATTCTAATTCCTTCGTACGATCCATTCTAATTCATTCGTACGATCTATTCTAATTCATTCGTACGATCCATTCTAATTCATTCGTACGATCCATTCTAATTCCTTCGTACGATCCATTCTAATTCATTCGTTTGATCCATTCTAATTCATTCGTACAATCTATTCTAATTCATTCGTACGAATGGATGCATTCGTGTGAATAAATTAGAATGGATCGTACGAATGAGTAAGAATGGATCGTACGAATGAAATAGAATGGATTGCACGAATGAATTAGAATAGATCGTACGAATGAATTAGAATGGATCGTGTGAAAGAATTAGAATGGATTGTATGAATGAATTAGAATGGATCGTACGAATGAATTAGAATGGATCGTACGAAGGAATTAGAATGGATCGTACGAATGAATTAGAATGGATCGTACGAATGAATTAGAATAGATCGTACGAATGAATTAGAATGGATCGTACGAAGGAATTAGAATGGATCGTACGAATGAATTAGAATGGATCATACGAATGAATTAGAATGGATCGTACGAAGGAATTAGAATGGATCGTACGAATGAATAAGAATGGATCGTACGAATGAATTAGAATAGATCGTACGAATGAATTAGAATGGATCGTACGATCCATTCTAATTTATTAGCATGGATCGTGCTAATGAATTAGAATGGAATATACGAATGAATTAGAATGGATCGTAGAATGGATCATACGAATGAATTAGAATGAATTAGAATGGATCGTACGAATGAATTAGAATAGATCATAGGAATGAATTAGAATGGATCGAGCAAATGAATTAGAATGGATACATTCGTGCGAATGAATTAGAATGGATCGTGCGAATGAATTAGAATGGATCGTACGAATGAATTTGAATGGATATATTTGAATGAATAAATTAGAATGGATCATACGAATGAATTAGAATGGATCGTACGAATGAATTAGAATGGATAGTGCGAATGAATTAGAATCGATCGTACGAATGAATTAGAATGGATCGTACGAATGAATTAGAATGGATCATACGAATGAGTAAGAATGGATCATACGAATGAATTAGAATGAATCGTACGAATGAATTAGAATGGATCGTACGAATGAATTAGAATGGATCGTACGAATAAATTAGAATGGATACATTCATGCGAATGAATTAGAATGGATCGTGCGAATCCATTAGACTGGATCGTGCGAATGAATAAGAATGGATCATACGAATGAATTAGAATGGATCGTACGAATTAATTAGAATGGATACATTCGTGCGAATGAATTAGAATGGATTGTATGAATGAATTAGTATGGATCGTACAAATGAATTAGAATGGATCATACGAATTAATTAGAATAGATCATACGAATGAATTAGAATGGATCGTACGAATGAACTAGAATGGATCGTACGAATGAACTAGAATGGATCGTACGAATGAATTAGAGTGGATCGTACGAATGAATTAGAATGGATCTTACGAATGAATTAGAATGGATCGTACGAATGAATTAGAATGGATCGTACGAATAAATTAGAATGGATACATTCGTCCGAATGAATTAGAATGGATCATACGAATGAGTAAGAATGGATCGGACGAATGAATTAGAATGGATCGTACGAATGAATTAGAATGTATCAAATGAATGGATTAGAATGGTTACATTCATGCGAATGAATTAGAATGGATCGTACGACTGGATTACAATAGATCGTACGAATGGATTAGAATGGATACATTCGAGCGAATGAATTAGAATGGATCGTACGAATGAATTAGAATGGATCGTACGAATGGATTAGAATGGATCCTACGAATGGATTAGAATGGATACCTTTGTGCATATGAATTAGAATGGATCGTACGAATGAATTAGAATGGATCATATTAATGAATTAGAATGGATCGTACGAATGAATTAGAATGGATACATTCGTGCACGATCCATTCTAATTCATTCGCACGAATGTATCCATTCTAATTCATTCGTACGATCCATTCTAATTCATTAATATGATCCATTCTAACTCATTCGTATGATCCATTCTAATTCATATGCACAAAGGTATCCATTCTAATTCATTCGTACGATCCATTCTAATTCAGAATCGTACGAATGAATTAGAATGGATACATTCGTGCGAATGAATTAGAATTGATCGTACGAATGAATTAGAATGGATCGTGCGAATGAATTAGAATGGATCGTACGAATGAATTAGAATGGATCGTACGAATGAACTAGAATGGATACATTCGTGCGAATGAATTAGAATGGATCGTACGAATGAATTAGAATGGATCGTACGAATGAATTAGAATGGATCATACGAATGAATTAGAATGGATCGTACGAATGAATTAGAATGGATCGTACGAATGAACTAGAATGGATCATACGAATGAACTAGAATGGATACATTCGTGCGAATGAATTAGAATGGATCGTACGATTGAATTAGAATGGATCGTACGAATGAATTAGAATGGATCTTACAAATGAATTAGAATGGATCGTATGAATGAATTAGAATGGATCGTGGAATGAATTCGAATGGATCGCATGATCCATTCGAATAGAATGGATCGTATGAATGAATTAGAATTGATCGGGCGAATAAATTAGAATGGATTGTAGGAATGAAATAGAATGGATCATATGAATGAATTAGAATGGATCGTATGAATGAATTAGAATTGATCGTACGAATAAATTAGAATGGATCGTACGAATGAATTAGAATGGATCATACGAATGAATTAGGATGGATCATACGAACGAGTAAGAATGGATCGTACGAATGAAATAGATTGGATTGTACGAATGAATTAGAATGGATACATTCGTGCAATTAATTAGAATGGATCATACGAATGAATTAGAATGGATCGTACGAATGAATTAGAATGGATCGTACGAATGAATTAGAATGCATCGTACGAAAGAATTAGAATGGATATATTCGTGCGAATGAATTAGAATGGATCGTACGAATGAATTAGACTGGATCGTACGAATGAATTTGAATGGATACATTTGTGCGAATGAATCTAAATGGATTGTATGAATGAATTACAATGGATCGTACGAATGAATTAGAATGGATCGTACGAATGAATTAGAATAGCTCATATGAATGAATTAGAATGAATCGTATGAATGAATTAGAATGGTTACATTCGTGCGAATGAATTAGAATAGATCGTACGAATGAATTAGAATGGATCGTAAATAGAATGGATCGTGGGAATGAATTAGAATGGATCGTACGAATGAATTAGAATGGATCCACCGAATGAGTTACAATGGATCATACGAATGAATTAGAATGGATTGTACGAATGAATTAGAATGGATTGTGTGAATGAATTAGAATGGATCGTATGAATAAATAAGAATGGATCGTACGAATGAATTAGAATGGATCGTGCGAATGAATTAGCATGAATCGTACGAATGTATTAGAATGGATCGTACGAATGAATTAGAATGAATCGTACGATCCATTCTAATTCATTTGTACGATCCATTCTAATTCATTCGCACGAATGTATCCATTCTAGTTCATTCGTACGATCCATTCTAGTTCATTCGTACGATCCATTCTAATTCATTCGTACGATCCATTCTAATTCATTCGTATGATCCATTCTAATTAATTCGTATGATCCATTCTAATTCATTCGTATGATCCATTCTAATTAATTCATACAATCCATTCTAATTCATTCGCACGAATGTATCCATTCTAATTAATTCGTACGATCCATTCTAATTCATTCGTATGATCCATTCTTATTCATTCGCACGATCCAGTCTAATGGATTTGCACGATCCATTCTAATTCATTCGCACGAATGTATCCATTCTAATTCATTCGTACGATCCATTCTAATTCATTAATATGATCCATTCTAATTCATTCGCACGATCCATTCTAATTCATTCGTACGATCCATTCTAATTCATTCGTACGATCCATTCTAATTCATTCGCACGATCCATTCTAATTCATTCGTGCAATCTATTCTGTTTCATTCGTACGATCGATTCTTACTCATTCGTATGATCCATTCTAATTCATTCGGACGAATGTATCCATTCTAATTTATTCGTACGATCCATTCTAATTCATTCGTACGATCCATTCTAATTCATTCGTACGATCCATTCTAATTCATTCGTCCGATCCATTCTAATTCATTCGCACGAATGTATCCATTCTAATTCATTCGTACGGTCCATTCTAATTCATTCGCACAATCCATTCTATTTCATTCGTACGATCCATTCTTACTAATTCGTATGATCCATTATGGATACATTCGTGCGAATGAATTAGAATGGATTATACGAATGAGTAAGAATGGATCGTACGAATGAAATAGAATAGATTGTGCGAATGAATTAGAATGGATCGTACGAATGAATTAGAATGGATCGTGTGAAAGAATTAGAATAGATTGTATGAATGAATTAGAATTGATCGTATGAATGAATTAGAATGGATCGTACGAATGAATTAGAATGGATCGTACGAATGAACTAGAATGGATACATTCGTGCGAATGAATTAGAATGGATCGTACGAATGAATTAGAATGGATCTTACGAATGAATTAGAATGGATCGTATGAATGCACGATCCATGCTAATTCATTCGTTCGATCAATTCTAATTCATTAGCACGATCCATTCTAATTCATTCGTACGATCCATTCTAATTCATTCGCACGATCCATTCTAATTCTTTCACACGATCCATTCTAATTCATTCGTACGATCCATTCTAATTCATTCGTGCGATCTTTTCTAATTCATTCGTATGATCCATTCTAATTTCATTCGTACGATCCATTCTAATTCATTCGCTCGAATGTATCCATTCTAATCCATTCGTACGATCCATTCTAATTCATTAGCATGAATGTAACCATTCTAATTCATTCATTTGATCCATTCTAATTCATTCGTACGATCCATTCTAATTCATTCGTCCGATCCATTCTAATTCATACGCACGAATGTATCCATTCTAATCCATTCGTAAGATCCATTCTAATTCATTCGTACGATCCATTCTAATTCATTCGTACGATCCATTCTAATTCATTAATATGATCCATTCTAATTCATTCGTACGATCCATTCTAATTCATATGCACAAAGGTATCCATTCTAATTCAATCGTACGATCCATTCTAATTCAGGATCGTACGAATGAATTAGAATGGATACATTCGTGCGAACGAATTAGAATTGATCGTACGAATGAATTAGAATGGATCGTGCGAATGAATTAGAATGGATCGTACGAATGAATTAGAATGGACCGTACGAATGAACTAGAATGGATACATTCGTGCGAATGAATTAGAATGGATCGTACGAATGAATTAGAATGGATCGTACGAATGAATTAGAATGGATCTTACGAATTAATTAGAATGGATCGTACGAATGAATTAGAATGGATCGTACGAATGAATTAGAATGGATACATTCGTGCGAATGAATTAGAATGGATCGGACGAATGAATTAGAATGGATCGTACGAATGAATTAGAATGGATCAAATGAATGAATTAGAATGGTTACATTCATGCGAATGAATTAGAATGGATCGTACGAATAGATTAGAATGGATACATTCGAGCGAATGAATTAGAATGGATCGTACGAATGAAATTAGAATGGATCGTACGAATGAATTAGAATAGATCGTACGAATGAATTAGAATGGATCATACGAATGAATTAGAATGGATCGTACGAATAAATTAGAATGGATACATTCGTCCGAATGAATTAGAATGGATCATATGAATGAGTAAGAATGGATCGTACGAATGAAATAGAATAGATTGTACGAATGAATTAGAATGGATCCTACGAATGAATTAGAATGGATCGTGTGAAAGAATTAGAATGGATTGTATGAATGAATTAGAATGGATCGTATGAATGAATTAGAATGGATCGTGCGAATGAATTCGAATGGATCGTACGAATTCATTCTAATTTATTCATACAATCCATTCTAATTCTTTCACACGATCCATTCTAATTCATTCGTACGTTCCATTCTAATTCATTAGCACGATCCATGCTAATTCATTCGTTCGATCAATTCTAATTCATTAGCACGATCCATTCTAATTCATTCGTACGATCCATTCTAATTCCTTCGTACGATCCATTCTAATTCATTCGTACGATCTATTCTAATTCATTCGTACGATCCATTCTAATTCATTCGTACGATCCATTCTAATTCCTTCGTACGATCCATTCTAATTCATTCGTACGATCCATTCTAATTCATTCGTGCAATCCATTCTATTTCATTCGTACGATCCATTCTTACTAATTCGTACGATCCATTCTAATTCATTCGTCCGATCCATTCTAATTCATTCGTACGATCCATTCTAATTCATTCGTCCGATCCATTCTAATTCATTCGGACGAATGTATCCATTCTAATTCATTCGTACGACCATTCTAATTCATTCGCACAAATGTATCCATTCGTACGATCCATTCTAATTCATATGCACAAAGGTATCCATTCTAATTCATTCGTACGATCCATTCTAATTCAGGATCGTACGAATGAATTAGAATGGATGCATTCGTGCGAATGAATTAGAATTGATCGTACGAATGAATTAGAATGGATCGTGCGAATGAATTAGAATGGATCGTACGAAGGAATTAGAATGGATCGTACGAATGGATTAGAATGGATCATACGAATGAATTAGAATGGATCGTGCGAATGAATTAGAATGGATCGAACGAATGAATTAGAATGGATATATTCGAGCGAATGAATTAGAATAGATCGTAGGAATGAATTAGAATGGATCATACGAATGAATTAGAATGGATCGTACGAACGAATAAGAATGCATCGTACGAACGAATTAGAATGGATCATATGAACGAATTAGAATGGATCGTACGAATGAACTAGAATGGATACATTCGAGCGAATGAATTAGAATGGATCGTACGAATGAATTAGAATAGATCATAGGAATGAATTAGAATGGATCGTGCAAATGAATTAGAATGGATACATTCGTGCGAATGAATTAGAATGGATCGTGCGAATGAATTAGAATGGATCGTATGAAAGAATTAGAATGGATATATTTGAATGAATAAATTAGAATGGATCATACGAATGAATTAGAATGGATCGTACGAATGAATTAGAATTGATAGTGCGAATGAATTAGAATCGATCGTACGAATGAATTAGAATGGATCGTACGAATGAATTAGATCGTACGAATGAATTAGAATGGATCGTACGAATGAATTAAAATGGATACATTCGAGCGAATGAATTAGAATAGATCGTAGGAATGAATTAGAATGGATCGTATGAATGAATTAGAATGGATACATTTGTGAGAATGAATTAGAATGGATCGTACAAATAAATTAGAATGCATCATACAAAAGAATTAGAATGGATATATTCGTGCGAATGAATTAGAATGGATCGTACGAATGAATTAGACTGGATCGTACGAATGAATTTGAATGGATACATTTGTGCGAATGAATCTAAATGGATTATATGAATGAATTACAATGGATCGTACGAATGAATTAGAATGGATCGTACGAATGAATTAGAATAGCTCATACGAATGAATTAGAATGAATCGTATGAATGAATTAGAATGGTTATATTCGTGCGAATGAATTAGAATAGATCGTACGAATGAATTAGAATGGATCGTACGAATAAATTAGAATGGATCGTGGGAATGAATTAGAATGGATCGTACGAATGAATTAGAATGGATCCACCGAATGAGTTAGAATGGATCATACGAATGAATTAGAATGGATTGTACGAATGAATTAGAATAGATTGTGCGAATGAATTAGAATGGATCCTATGAATGAATAAGAATGGATCGTACGAATGAATTAGAATGGATCGTGCGAATGAATTAGCATGAATCGTACGAATGTATTAGAATGGATCGTACGAATGAATTAGAATGAATCGTACGATCCATTCTAATTCAATCGTACGATCCATTCTAATTCATTCGCATGAATGTATCCATTCTAATTCATTCGTACAATCCATTCTATTTCATTCGTACGATCCATTCTTACTCATTCGTATGATCCATTCTAATTCATTCGTACGATCCATTCTAATTCATTCGTACGATCCATTCTAATTCATTCGCACGATCCATTCTAATTCATTCATACGATCCATTCTAATTCATTCCTACAATCCATTCTAATTCATTCGCCCGATCCATTCTAATTCATTCATACGATCCATTCTATTCGAATGGATCATGCGATCCATTCGAATTCATTCGCACGATCCATTCTAATTCATTCATACGATCCATTCTAATTCATTCATACAATGCATTCTAATTCTTTCACATGATCCATTCTAATTCATTCGTACGATCCATTCTAATTCATTCGTACAATCCATTCTATTTTATTTATACGATCCATTCTTACTCATTCGTATGATCTATTCTAATTCATTCGTACGATCCATTCTAATTCATTTGTACGATCCATTCTAATTCATTCGTACAATCCATTCTATTTCATTCATACAATCCATTTTAGTTCATTCCGTACGATCCATTCTAATTCATTCGTACGATCGTACAAATGAATTAGAATGGATCGTACGAATGAATTAGAATAGATTGTGCGAATGAATTAGAATGGATCGTACGAATGAATTAGAATGGATCGTACGAATGAATTAGAATGGATCATACGAATGAGTAAGAATGGATCGTACGAATGAATTAGAATGGATCGTACGAATAAATTAGAATGGATCGTACGAATAAATTAGAATGGATACATTCGTCCGAATGAATTAGAATAGATCATACGAATGAGTAAGAATGGATCGTACGAATGAAATAGAAAAGATTGTACGAATGAATTAGAATAGATCCTACGAATGAATTAGAATGGATCGTGTGAAAGAATTAGAATGGATTGTATGAATGAATTAGAATAGATCGTATGAATGAATTAGAATGGATCATGCGAATGAATTCGAATGGATCGTACGAATGAATTAGAATGGATCGTACGGATGAATTAGAATCGATACATTCGTGCGAATGAATTAGAATGGATACATTCGTGCGAAAGAATTAGAATAGATCGTATGAATGAATTAGAATGGATCCTATGAATGAATTAGAATGGATCGTGCGAATGAATTAGAATGGATCGTACGAATGAATTAGAATGGATCGTGCTAATGAATTAGAATTGATCGAACGAATGAATTAGCATGGATCGTGCTAATGAATTAGAATGGATCATGTGAATGAATTAGAATGGATCCTATGAATGAATTAGAATGGATCGTGTGAAAGAATTAGAATGGATTGTATGAATGAATTAGAATGGATCGTATGAATGAATTAGAATGGATCGTGCGAATTAATTCGAATGGATCGTACGAATTCATTCTAATTCATTCATACAATCCATTCTAATTCTTTCAAACGATCCATTCTAATTCATTCGTACGTTCCTTTCTAATTCATTAGCACGATCCATGCTAATTCATTCGTTCGATCAATTCTAATTCATTAGCACGATCCATTCTAATTCATTCGCACGATCCATTCTAATTCATTCATAGGATCCATTTAAATTCATTCATATGATCTATTCTAATTCTTTCGCACGAATGTATCCATTCTAATTCATTCGCACGAATGTATCCATTCTAATTCATTCGTACGATCCATTCTAATTCATTCGTACGATCTATTCTAATTCATTCGTAAGATCCATTCTAATTCTTTCACACGATCCATCCTATTTCATTCGTACGATCCATTCTAATTCATTCATACGATCCATTCTAATTTATTCATACGATCCATTCTAATTCATTCCTACAATCTATTCTAATTCATTCGCCCGATCCATTCTAATTCATTCATACGATCCATTCTAATACATTCATACGATCCATTCTAATTCATTTGCACGAATATATCCATTCTAATTCATTCGTACGATCCATTCTAATTCCTTCGTACGATCCATTCTAATTCATTCGTACGATCTATTCTAATTCATTCGTACGATCCATTCTAATTCATTCGTACGATCCATTTTAATTCCTTCGTACGATCCATTCTAATTCATTCGTACGATCCATTCTAATTCATTCGTACGATCCATTCTAATTCATTAATATGATCCATTCTAATTCATTCATACGATCCATTCTAATTCATAAGCACAAAGGTATCCATTCTAATCCATTCGTAGGATCCATTCTAATTCATTCGTACGATCCATTCTAATTCATTCGTATGATCCATTCTAATTCATTCGCTCGAATGTATCCATTCTAATCCATTCGTATGATCCATTCTAATCCATTCGTACGATCCATTCTAATTCATTCGCATGAATGTAACCATTCTAATTCATTCATTTGATCCATTCTAATTCATTCGTACGATCCATTATAATTCATTCGTTCGAAACATTCTAATTCATTCGCACGAATGTATCCATTCTAATTCATTCACACGATCCATTCTAATTCATTTGTACGATCCATTCTAATCCATTCGCACAAATGTATCCATTCTAATCCATTCGTACGATCCATTCTAATCCATTCGTACGATCCATTCTAATTCATTCGCATGAATGTATCCATTCTAATACATTCACACGATCCATTCTAATTCATTCGTACGATCCATTCGAATTCATTCGTACGATCCATTGTAATTCATTCGTATGATCCATTCTAATTCATTCCTACGATCTATTCTAATTCATTCGCTCGAATATATCCATTCTAATTCATTCGTTCGATCCATTCTAATTCATTCGCACGATCCATTCTAATTCATTCGTATGATCCATTCTAATCCATTCGTACGATCCATTCTAATTGATTCGTACGATCCATTCTAATTCATTTGTACGATCCATTCTAATTCATTCGCACGAATGTATCCATTCTAGTTCATTCGTACGATCCATTCTAATTCATTCATACGATCCATTCTAATTCATTCGTACGATCCATTCTAATTCATTCGTACGATCCATTCTAATTCATTCGTACGATCCATTCTAATACATTCATACGATCCATTCTAATTCATTTGCACGAATATATCCATTCTAATTCATTCGTACGATCCTTTCTAATTCCTTCGTACGATCCATTCTAATTCATTCGTACGATCTATTCTAATTCATTCGTATGATCCATTCTAATTCATTCGCACGATCCATTCTAATTCATTCGTATGATCCAATCTATTTCATTCATACGATCCATTCTAATTTATTCGTACGATCCATTCTAATTCATTCGCACGATCCATTCTAATTTATTCATACGATCCATTCTAATTCATTCATACGATCCATTCTAATTCATTCCTACAATCCATTCTAATTCATTCGCCCGATCCATTCTAATTCATTCATACGATCCATTCTATTCGAATGGATCATGCGATCCATTCGAATTCATTCGCACGATCCATTCTAATTCATTCATACGATCCATTCTAATTCATTCATACAATGCATTCTAATTCATTCATACGATCCATTCTAATTCATTTGCACGAATATATCCATTCTAATTCATTCGTACGATCCATTCTAATTCCTTCAAACGATCCATTCTAATTCATTTGTACGATCTATTCTAATTCATTCGTACGATCCATTCTAATTCATTCGTACGATCCATTCTAATTCCTTCGTACGATATATTCTAATTCATTCGTACGATCCATTCTAATTCATTCGTACGATCCATTCTAATTCATTAATATGATCCATTCTAATTCATTCGTACGATCCATTCTAATTCATATGCACAAAGGTATCCATTCTAATCCATTCGTAGGATCCATTCTAATCCATTCGTACGATCCATTCTAATTCATTCGTACAATCCATTCTAATTCATTCGCTCGAATGTATCCATTCTAATCCATTCGTACGATCCATTCTAATCCATTCGTACGATCCATTCTAATTCATTCGCATGAATGTAACCATTCTAATTCATTCATTTGATCCATTCTAATTCATTCGTACGATCCATTCTAATTTATTCGTCCGATCCATTCTAATTCATTCGCACGAATGTATCCATTCTAATTCATTCATACGATCCATTCTAATTCATTTGTACGATCCATTCTAATTCATTCGCACAAATGTATCCAATCTAATTCATTCGTACGATCCATTCTAATTCATTCGCACGATCCATTCTAATTCATTCGTACGATCCATTCTAATTCTTTCACACGATCAATTCTAATTCATTCGTACGATCCATTCTAATACATTCATACGATCCATTCTAATTCATTTGCACGAATATATCCATTCTAATTCATTCGTACGATCCATTCTAATTCCTTCGTACGATCCATTCTAATTCATTCGTACGATCTATTCTAATTCATTCGTACGATCCATTCTAATTCATTCGCACGATCCATTCTAATTCCTTCGTACGATCCATTATAATTCATTCGTACAATCCATTCTAATTCATTCATACAATCCATTCTAATTCTTTCACACGAACTATTCTAATTCATTCGTAGGATCCATTCTTACTCATTCGTATGATGCATTCTAATTCATTTGCACGAATATATCCATTCTAATTCATTCGTACGATCCATTCTAATTCCTTCGTACGATCCATTCTAATTCATTCATACGATCTATTCTAATTCATTCGCACGATCCATTCTAATTCATTCGTACGATCCATTCTAATTCTTTCACACGATCCATTTTAATTCATTCCTACGATCCATTCTAATTCATTCGTGCAATCCATTCTAATTCTTTCACACGATCCATTCTAATTCATTCGTAGGATCCATTCTAATTCATTCGTACAATCTATTCTATTTCATTCGTACGATCCATTCTTACTCATTCGTATGATCCATTCTAATTCATTCGGACGAATGTATCCATTCTAATTTATTCGTACGATCCATTCTAATTCATTCGTACGATCCATTCTAATTCATTCGTACGATCCATTCTAATTCATTCGTCCGGTCCATTCTAATTCATTCGCACGAATGTATCCATTCTAATTCATTCGTACGATCCATTCTAATTCATTCGTACGATCCATTCTAATTCATTCGTAAGATCCATTCTAATTCATTCGTACGATCCATTCTAATTCATTCGTACGATCCATTCTAATTCATTCGCACAAATGTATCCATTCTAATCCATTCGTACGATCCATTCTAATCCATTTGTACGATCCATTCTAATTCATTCGCATGAATGTAACCATTCTAATTCATTCATTTTATCCATTCTAATTCATTTGTACGATCCATTCTAATTCATTAGCACGATCCATGCTAGTTCATTCGTTCGATCAATTCTAATTCATTAGCACGATCCATTCTAATTCATTCGTACGATCCATTCTAATTCATTCGCACGATTCATTCTAATTCATTCATAGGATCCATTCTAATTCATTCATACGATCTTTTCTAATTCTTTCGCAAGAATGTATCCATTCTAATTCATTCGCACGAATGTATCCATTCTAATTCATTCGTACGATCCATTCTAATTTATTCGCACTATCCATTCTAATTCATTTATACGATCAATTCTAATTCATTCGCAAGAATGTATCCATTCTAATTCGTTCGTACGATCCATTCTAATTCATTCATAGGATCCATTCTAATTCATTCATACAATCCATTCTAATTCATTCGCATGAATGTATCCATTCTAATTCATTCGGACGATCAGTTCTAATTCATTCACAAAATCTATTCTAATTCATTCATACGATCCATTCTAATTCATTCACACGAATGTATCCATTCTAATTCATTTATACGATCCATTCTAATTCATTCGTACGATCCATTCTAATTCCTTCGTACGATCCATTCTAATTCATTCGTACGATCTATTCTAAATCATTCGTACGATCCATTCTAATTCATTCGTACGATCCATTCTAATTCATTCGTATGATCCATTCTAATTCATTCGTACGATCCATTCTAATTCATTCATACAATCCATTCTAATTCTTTCACACGATCCATTCTAATTCTTTCGTACGATTCATTCTAATTCATTCGTGCAATCCATTCTATTTCATTCGTACGATCCATTCTTACTCATTCGTACGATCCATTCTAATTCATTCACACGAATGTATCCATTCGTACGAATGAATTAGAATAGATTGTACGAATGAATTAGAATGGATCGTACGAATGAATTAGAATGGATCGTACGAAGGAATCAGAATGGATCGTACGAATGAATTAGAATGGATCGTACAAATGAATTAGAATAGATCGTACGAATGAATTAGAATGGATCGTACGAAGGAATTAGAATGGATCGTACGAATGAATTAGAATGGATATATTCGTGCAAATGAATTAGAATGGATCGTATGAATCTATAAGAATGGATCGTATAAGTGAATTAGAATGGATCGTATGAATGAATTAGAATGGATCGTATGAATGAATTAGAATGGATCGTACAAATGAATTAGAATGGATCTTACGAATGAACTAGAATGGATCGTACGAATGAATTAGAATGGATCGTACGAATGAATTAGAATGGATACATTCGTACGAATGAATTAGAGTGGATCGTACGAATGAATTAGAATGGATCGTACGGAATGAATTAGAATGGATATATTTGAACGAATAAATTAGAATAGATCATACGAATGAATTAGAATGGATCGTACTAATGAATTAGAATGGATAGTGCGAATGAATTAGAATCGATCGTACGAATGAATTAGAATGGATCGTACGAATGAATTAGAATGGATCATACGAATGAGTAAAAATGGATCGTACGAATGAATTAGAATGGATCGTACGAATGGATTAGAATGGATCGTACGAATAAATTAAAATGGATACATTCGTCCGAATGAAATAGAATGGATCATACGAATGAGTAAGAATGGATCGTACGAATGAAATAGAATAGATTGTACGAATGAATTAGAATGGATCCTACGAATGAATTAGAATGGATCGTGTGAAAGAATTAGAATGGATTGTATGAATGAATTAGAATGGATCGTATGAATGAATTAGAATGGATCATACGAATGGATTAGAATGGATCGTACGAATGAATTAGAATGGATCGTACGAATGAACTAGAATGGATACATTCGTGCGAATGAATTAGAATGGATCGTACGAATGAATTAGAATGGATCGTACGAATGAATTAGAATGGATCTTACGAATGAATTAGAATGGATCGTACGAATGAATTAGAATGGATCCTACGAATGAATTAGAATAGATCGTACGAATGAATTAGAATGGATCGTACGAAGGAATTAGAATGGATCGTACGAATGAATTAGAATGGATCGTACGAATGAATTAGAATGTATCATACGAATGAGTAAGAATGGATCGTACGAATGAAATAGAATGGATTGTACGAATGAATTAGAATGGATCGTACGAATGAATTAGAATGGATCGTGTGAAAGAATTAGAATGGATTGTATGAATGAATTAGAATGGATCATATGAATGAATTAGAATGGATCGTGCGAATGAATTAGAATGGATCGTACGAATGAATTAGAATGGATCGTGCTAATGAATTAGAATTGATCGAACGAATGATATAGCATGGATTGTGCTAATGAATTAGAATGGAACGTATGAATGAATTAGAATGGATCGTGTGAAAGAATTAGAATGGATTACATGAATGAATTAGAATGAATTCGTACGATCCATTCGAAATCATTCGCACGATCCATTCTAATTCATTCATACGATCCATTCTAATTCATTCATACAATCCATTCTAATTCTTTCACACGATCCATTCTAATTCATTCGTAGGATCCATTCTAATTCATTCATACAATCTATTCTATTTCATTCGTACGATCCATTCTTACTCATTCGTATGATCCATTCTAATTCATTCGGATGAATGTATCCATTCTAATTTATTCGTACGATCCTTTCTGATTCATTCGTACGATCCATTCTAATTCATTCGTACGATCCATTTTTACTCATTCGTATGATCCATTCTAATTCATTCGTACGATCCATTCTAATTCATTCGTACGATCCATTCTAATTCATTCGCACAATCTATTCTAATTTATTCGTACGATCCATTCTAATTCATTCGTACGATTGTACGAATGAATTAGAATGGATCGTACGGAATGAATTAGAATGGATTGTATGAATGAATTAGAATGGATACATTCGTGCGAATGAATTAGAATGGATCATACGAATGAGTAAGAATGGATCGTACGAATGAAATAGAATGGATTGTACGAATGAATTAGAATTGATTGTACAAATGAATTAGAATGGATCGTACTAATGAATTAGAATGGATCATACGAATGAGTAAGAATGGATCGTACGAATGAAATAGAATAGATTGTACGAATGAATTAGAATGGATCCTACGAATGAATTAGAATGGATCGTGTGAAAGAATTAGAATGGATTGTATGAATGAATTAGAATGGATCGTATGAATGAATTAGAATGGATCGTGCGAATGAATTCGAATGGATCGTACAAATTCATTCTAATTCATTCATACAATCCATTCTAATTCTTTCACACGATCCATTCTAATTCATTCGTACATTCCATTCTAATTCATTAGCACGATCCATGCTAATTCATTCGTTCGATCAATTCTAATTCATTAGCACGATCCATTCTAATTCATTCGTACGATCCATTCTAATTCATTCGCACGATCCATTCTAATTCATTCGTATGATACATTCTAATTCCTTCGTACGATCCATTCTAATTCATTCATACAATCCATTCTAATTCTCTCACACGATCCATTCTAATTCATTCGTACGATCCATTCTAATTCATTTGTGCAATCCATTCTATTTCATTCGTACGATCCATTCTTACTCATTCGTACGATCCATTCTAATTCATTCACACGAATGTATCCATTCGTACGAATGAATTAGAATAGATTTTACGAATGAATTAGAATGGATCGTACGAATGAATTAGAATGGATCGTACGAAGGAATTAGAATGGATCGTACGAATGAATTAGAATGGATCGTACGAATGAATTAGAATAGATCGTACGAATGAATTAGAATGGATCGTACGAAGGAATTAGAATGGATCGTACGAATGAATTAGAATGGATATATTCGTGTAAATGAATTAGAATGGATCGTATGAATGTATTAGAATGGATCGTATGAGTGAATTAGAATGGATCGTACGAATGAATTAGAATGGATTGTAGGAATGAATTAGAATGGATCGTACGAATGAATTAGAATGGATCGTATGAATGAATTTGAATGGATCGTACGAATGAATTAAAATGGATCGTGCGAATGAATTAGAATGGATCGTACGAATGAATTAGAATGGATCGTACGAATGAACTAGAATGGATACATTCGTGCGAATGAATTAGAATGGATCGTACAAATGAATTAGAATGGATCGTACGAATGAATTAGAATGGATCGTACGAATGGATTAGAATGGATCATACGAATGAATTAGAATGGATCGTGCGAATGAATTAGAATGGATCGAACGAATGAATTAGAATGGATATATTCGAGCGAATGAATTAGAATAGATCGTAGGAATGAATTAGAATGGATCATACGAATGAATTAGAATTGATCGTACGAACGAATTAGAATGGATCGTACGAACGAATTAGAATGGATCGTACGAATGAATTAGAATGGATACATTCGAGCGAATGAATTAGAATGGATCGTACAAATGAATTAAAATGGATCGTACGAATTAATTAGAATGGATCATACGAATGAGTAAGAATGGATCGTACAAACGAAATAGAATGGATTGTACGAATGAATTAGAATGGATCGTACGAATGAATTAGAATGAATCGTGTGAAAGAATTAGAATGCATTGTATGAATGAATTAGAATGAATCGTATGAATGAATTAGAATGGATCGTGCGAATGAATTCGAATGGATCGCATGATCCATTCGAATAGAATGGATCGTATGAATGAATTAGAATGGATCGGGCGAATGAATTAGAATGGATTGTACGAATGAATTAGAATGGATCGTTTGAATGAATTAGAATGGATCGTATGAATGAATTAGAATGGATCGTGCGAATGAATTAGAATGGATCGTACGAATGAATTAGAATGGATCGTACGAATGAATTAGAATGGATCATACGAATGAGTAAGAATGGATCGTAAGAATGAAATAGAATGGATTGTACGAATGAATTAGAATGGATTGTATGAATGAATTAGAATGGATCGTACGAATGAATTAGAATGGATCGTATGAGTGAATTAGAATGGATACGAAGGAATTAGAATGGATCGTACGAAGGAATTTGAATGGATCATACGAATGAAATAGAATGGATCGTACGAAGAAATTAGAATGGATCGTACGAAGGAATTAGAATGGATCGTACGAAGGAATTAGAATGGATCGTACGAATGAATTAGAATGGATATATTCGTGCAAATGAATTAGAATGGATCGTATGAATGAATTAGAATGGATCGTCTGAGTGAATTAGAACGGATAGTACGAATGCATCGTATGAATGAATTAGAATGGATACATTCGTGCGAATGAATTAGAATGGATCGTATGAATGAAGTAGAATAGATTGTGCGAATGAATTAGAATGGATCGTACGAATGAATTAGAATGGATACATTCGTGTGAATAAATTAGAATGGATTGTATGAATGAATTAGAATGGATCGTACAAATGAATTAGAATGGATCGTATGAGTGAATTAGAATAGATACGAAGGAATTAGAATGGATCGTACGAAGGAATTAGAATGGATCATACGAATGAAATAGAATGGATCTTACGAAGGAATTAGAATGGATCGTACGAAGGAATTAGAATGGATCGTACGAAGGAATTAGAATGGATCGTACGAATGAATTAGAATGGATATATTCGTGCAAATTAATTAGAATGGATCGTATGAATGAATGAGAATGGATCGTAAGAGTGAATTAGAACGGATAGTACGAATGAAGTAGAATGGATCGTATGAATGAATTAGAATGGATACATTCGTGCGAATGAATTAGAATGGATCGTATGAATGAATTAGAATAGATTGTGCGAATGAATTAGAATGGATCGTACGAATGAATTAGAATGGATACATTCGTGCGAATAAATTAGAATGGATCGTATGAATGAATTAGAATGGATCGTACGAATGAATTAGAATGGATCGTACGAATGAATTAGAATAGATTGCGCGAATGAATTAGAATGGATCGTACGAATGAATTAGAATGGATCGTACGAAGGAATTAGAATGGATCGTACGAATGAATTAGAATGGATCGTGCGAATGAATTAGAATGGATCGTACGAATGAATTAGAATGGATCGTGCGAATGAATTAGAATGGATCGTACGAATGAATTAGAATGGATCGTACCAATGAGTAAGAATGGATCGTACGAATGAATTAGAATGGATCGTATGAATGAATTAGAATGGATTGTATGAATGAATTAGAATGGATCGTGCGAATGAATTAGAATGGATCGTACGAATGAATTAGAATGGATCGTACGAATGAACTAGAATGGATACATTCGTGCGAATGAATTAGAATGGATCGTACGAATGAATTAGAATGGATCGTACGAATGAATTAGAATAGGTCTTACGAATGAATTAGAATGGATCGTACGAATGAATTTGAATGGATCGTACGAATGAATTAGAATGGATACATTTGTGCGAATGAATTAGAATGGATCGTACGAATGAATTAGAATGGATCGTATAAATCAATTAGAATGGATCGTATGAATAAATTAGAATGGATCGTACGAAGGAATTAGAATGGATCGTACGAATGAATTAGAATGGATATATTCGTGCAAATGAATTAGAATTGATCGTATGAATGTATTAGAATGGATCGTATGAGTGAATTAGAATGGATCGTGCGAATGAATTAGAATGGATTGTATGAATGAATTAGAATGGATCGTACGAATGAATTAGAATGGATCATACGAATTAATTAGAATGGATCATATGAATGAATTAGAATTGATCGTACGAATAAATTAGAATTGAATCGTACGAATGAATTAGAATGGATCGTACGAATGAATTAGAATGGATCGTGCTAATGAATTAGAATTGATCGAACGAATGAATTAGAATGGATCGTGTGAAAGAATTAGAATGGATTGTATGAATGAATTAGAATAGATCGTATGAATGAATTAGAATGGATCGTACGAATGAATTAGAATGGATCGTACGAATGAATTAGAATGGATCGTACGAATGAATTAGAATGGATACATTCGTGCGAATGAATTAGAATGGATACATTCGTGCGAAAGAATTAGATTAGATAGTATGAATGAATTAGAATGGATCCTATGAATGAATTAGAATGGATCGGGCGAATGAATTAGAATGGATCGTACGAATAAATTTGAATGGATCGTGCTAATGAATTTGATTTGATCGAACGAATGAATTAGAATGGATACATTCGTGCGAATGAATTAGAATGGATCGGACGAATGAATTAGAATGGATCGTACGAATGAGTAAGAATGGATTGTACGAATGAAATAGAATAGATCGTACGAATGAATTAGAATGGATCGTACGAATGAATTAGAATGGATATATTCGTGCAAATGAATTAGAATGGATCGTATGAATGTATTAGAATGGATCGTATGAGTGAATTAGAATGGATCGTACGAATGAATTAGAATGGATCGTATGAATGAATTAGAATGGATACATTCGTGTGAATGAATTAGAATGGATCGTATGAATGAATTAGAATAGATTTTGTGAATGAATTAGAACTGATCGTACGAATGAATTAGAATGGATACATTCATGCGAATGAATTAGAATGGATTGTATGAATGAATTAGAATGGATCCTATGAATGAATTAGAATGGATCGTGCGAATGAATTTAGAATGGATCGTACGAATTTATTAGAATGGATCGTGCTAATGAATTAGAATTGATCGAACGAATGATATAGCTTGGATCGTGCTAATAAATTAGAATGAAACATACGAATGAATTAGAATGGATCGTGTGAAAGAATTAGAATGGATTGTATGAATGAATTAGAATGAATTCGTACGATCCATTCGAATTCATTCGCACGATCCATTCTAATTCATTCATACGATCCATTCTAATTCATTCATACAATCCATTCTAATTCTTTCACACGATCCATTCTAATTCATTCGTATAATCTATTCTATTTCATTCGTATGATACATTCTTACTCATTCGTATGATCCATTCTAATTCATTCGGACGAATGTATCCATTCTAATTTATTCGTATGATCCATTCTAATTCATTTGTATGATCCATTATAATTCATTCGTACGATCCATTCTAATTCATTCGTCCGATCCATTCTAAATCATTCGCACGAATGTATCCATTCTAATTCATTCGTACGATCTATTCTAATTCATTCGTACTATCCATTCTAATTCATTCGTAAGTTCCATTCTAATACATTCGTACGATCCATTCTAATTCATTCATACGATCCATTCTAATTCATTCATACAATCCATTCTAATTCTTTCACACGATCCATTCTAATTCATTCGTAGGATCCATTCTAATTCATTCGTAAAATCTATTCTATTTCATTCGTACGATCCATTCTTACTCATTCGTATGATCCATTCTAATTCATTCGGGCGAATGTATCCATTCTAATTTATTCGTACGATCCATTCTAATTCATTCGTACGATCCATTCTAATTCATTCGTACGATCCATTCTAATTCATTCGTCCGATCAATTCTAATTCATTCGCACGAATGTATCCATTCTAATTCATTCGTACGATCCATTCTAATTCATTCGTAAGATCCATTCTAATTCATTCATATGATCCATTCTAATTCATTCGCATGATCCATTCTAATTCATTCGCACGAATGTATCCATTCTAATTCATTTGCACGATCAATTCTAATGCATTCCTATGATCTATTCTAATTCATTCCTACGATCCATTCTAATTCATTCTAATTCATTCGTACGATCCATTCTAATTCATTCGTACGATCCATTCTTACTCATTCGTATGATCCATTATGGATACATTCGTGCGAATGAATTAGAATGGATCATACGAATGAGTAAGAATGGATCGTACGACTGAAATAGAATGGATTGTGCGAATGAATTAGAATGGATCGTAGAATGGATCAGAATAGATCGTGTGAAAGAATTAGAATGGATTGTTTGAATGAATTAGAATGAATTCGTACGATCCATTCGAATTCATTCGCACGATCCATTCTAATTCATTCATACGATCCATTCTAATTCCTTCATACGATCCATTCTAATTCATTTGTACGATCTATTCTAATTCATTCGTACGATCCATTCTAATTCATTCGCACGATCTATTCTAATTCATTCATAGGATCTATTCTAATTCATTCATATGATCCATTCTAATTCTTTCGCACGATCCATGCTAATTCATTCGTTCGATCAATTCTAATTCATTAGCACGATCCATTCTAATTCATTCGTACGATCCATTCTAATTCATTCGTACGATCCATTGTAATTCATTCGTATGATCCATTCTAATTCATTCGTACGATCCATTCTAATTCATTAGCACGATCCATGCTAATTCATTCGTTCGATCAATTCTAATTCATTAGCACGATCCATTCTAATTCATTCGTACGATCCATTCTAATTCATTCGCACGATCCATTCTAATTCATTCATAGGATCCATTCTAATTCATTCATACGATCTATTCTAATTCTTTCGCACGAATGTATCCATTCTAATTCATTCGCACGAATGTATCCATTCTAATTCATTTGTACGAATGAATTAGAATGGATCGTACGAATGAATTAGAATAGATCGTACGAATGAATTAGAATGGATCGTACGAAGGAATTAGAATGGATCGTATGAATGAATTAGAATGGATATATTCGTGCAAATGAATTAGAATGGATCGTATGAATGTATTAGAATGGATCGTATGAGTGAATTAGAATGGATCGTACGAATGAATTAGAATGGATTGTATGAATGAATTAGAATGGATCGTACGAATGAATTAGAATGGATCATACGAATTAATTAGAATTGATCGTACGAATGAATTAGAATGGATCGTACGAATGAATTAGAATGGATCGTACGAATGAATTAGAATGGATCGTGCTAATGAATTAGAATTGATCGAACGAATGAATTAGCATGGATCGTGCGAAAGAATTAGAATGGATCATATGAATGAATTAGAATGGATCCTATGAATGAATTAGAATAGATCGTGCGAATGAATTAGAATGGATCGTACGAATGAATTAGAATAGATCGTACAAATGAATTAGAATGGATCGTATGAAGGAATTAGAATGGATCGTATGAATGAATTAGAATGGATCGTGCGAATGAATTCGAATGGATCGTACGAATTCATTCTAATTCATTCAAACAATCCATTCTAATTCTTTCACACGATCTATTCTGATCCATTCTACGATCCATTCTAATTCATTCGCACAATCCATTCTATTTCAGTCATACGATCCATTCTTACTCATTCGTATGATCCATTCTAATTCATTCGTATGATCCATTCTTACTCATTCGTATGATCCATTATGGATACATTCGTGCGAATGAATTAGAATGGATCATACGAATGAGTAAGAATGGATCGTACGACTGAAATAGAATGGATTGTGCGAATGAATTAGAATGGATCGTAGAATGGATCAGAATAGATCGTGTGAAAGAATTAGAATGGATTGTTTGAATGAATTAGAATGAATTCGTACGATCCATTTGAATTCATTCGCACGATCCATTCTAATTCATTCATACGATCCATTCTAATTCCTTCATACGATCCATTCTAATTCATTTGTACGATCTATTCTAATTCATTCGTACGATCCATTCTAATTCATTCGCACGATCTATTCTAATTCATTCATAGGATCCATTCTAATTCATTCATATGATCCATTCTAATTCTTTCGCACGATCCATGCTAATTCATTCGTTCGATCAATTCTAATTCATTAGCACGATCCATTCTAATTCATTCGTACGATCCATTCTAATTCATTCGTACGATCCATTCTAATTCATTCGTATGATCCATTCTAATTAATTCGTATGATCCATTCTAATTTATTCGTACGATCCATTCTAATTCATTCATACAATCCATTCTAATTCATTCGTACGATCCATTCTAATTCACTCATACGATCCATTCTAATACATTCATACGATCCATTCTAATTCATTTGCACGAATATATCCATTCTAATTCATTCGTACGATCCATTCTAATTCCTTCGTACGATCCATTCTAATTCATTCGTACGATCTATTCTAATTCATTCGTACGATCCATTCTAATTCATTCGTACGAATGAATTAGAATGGATACATTCGTGCGAATGAATTAGAATGGATACATTCGTGCGAAAGAATTAGAATAGATCGTATGAATGAATTAGAATGGATCCTATGAATGAATTAGAATGGATCGTGCGAATGAATTAGAATGGATCGTACGAATGAATTAGAATGGATCGTGCTAATGAATTAGAATTGATCGAACGAATGAATTAGCATGGATCGTGCTATTGAATTAGAATGGATCGTACGAATGAATTAGAATGGATCGTGTGAAAGAATTAGAATGGATTGTATGAATGAATTAGAATGGATCGTACGAATGAATTAGAATGAATCGTACGAAGGAATTAGAATGGATCGTACGAATGAATTAGAATGGATCATACGAATGAATTAGAATAGATCGTACGAATGAATTAGAATGGATCGTACGAAGTAATTAGAATGGATCGTACGAATGAATTAGAATGGATCGTATGAATGAATTAGAATGGATCGTACGAATGAATTAGAATGGATCATACGAATGAATTCGAATAGATCGTACGAATGAATTAGAATGGATCGTACGAAGGAATTAGAATGGATCGTACGAATGAATTAGAATGGATGTATGAATGAATTAGAATGGATACATTCGTGTGAATGAATTAGAATGGATCGTATGAATGAATTAGAATAGATTTTGTGAATGAATTAGAACTGATCGTACGAATGAATTAGAATGGATACATTCGTGCGAATGAATTAGAATGGATTGTATGAATGAATTAGAATGGATCCTATGAATGAATTAGAATGGTCGTACGAATGAATTAGAATGGATACATTCGTGCGAATGAATTAGAATTGATCGTACGAATGAATTAGAATGGATCGTGCGAATGAATTAGAATGGATCGTACGAATGAATTAGAATGGATACATTCGTGCGATTGAATTAGAATGGATACATTCGTGCGAAAGAATTAGAATAGATCGTATAAATGAATTAGAATGGATCCTATAAATGAATTAGAATGGATCGTGCGAATGAATTAGAATGGATCGTACGAATGAATTAGAATGGATCGTGCTAATGAATTAGAATTGATCGAACGAATGAATTAGCATGGATCGTGCTAATGAATTAGAATGGAACGTACGAATGAATTAGAATGGATCGTGTGAAAGAATTAGAATGGATTGTATGAATGAATTAGAATGAATTCGTACGATCCATTCTAATTCATTCGCACGATCCATTCTAATTCATTTATACGATCCATTCTAATTCATTCATACAATCCATTCTAATTCTTTCACACGATCCATTCTAATTCATTCGTAGGATTCATTCTAATTCATTCGTACAATCTATTCTATTTCATTCGTACGATCCATTCTTACTCATTCGTATGATCCATTCTAATTCATTCGGACGAATGTATCCATTCTAATTTATTCGTACGATCCATTCTAATTCATTTGTACGATCCATTCTAATTCATTCGCTCGAATGTATCCATTCTAATCCATTCGTACGATCCATTCTAATTCATTCGCATGAATGTAACCATTCTAATTCATTCATTTGATCCATTCTAATTCATTCGTACGATCCATTCTATTTCATTAGCACGATCCATGCTAATTCATTCGTTCGATCAATTCTAATTCATTAGCACGATCCATTCTAATTCATTCGTACGATCCATTCTAATTCATTCGCACGATCCATTCTAATTCATTCATAGGATCCATTCTAATTCATTCATACGATCTATTCTAATTCTTTCGCGCGAATGTATCCATTCTAATTCATTCGCACGAATGTATCCATTCTAATTCATTCGTACGATCCATTCTAATTCATTCGCACGATCCATTCTAATTCATTCGCACGAATGTATCTATTCTAATTCATTCGTACGATCCATTCTAATTCATTCATAGGATCCATTCTATTTCATTCATACAATCCATTCTAATTCATTCGCACGAATGTATCCATTCTAATTCATTCGTACGATCAGTTCTAATTCATTCACAAGATCTATTCTAATTCATTCATACGATCCATTCTAATTCATTCACAAGAATGTATCCATTCTAATTCATTCATACGATCCATTCTAATTCATTCGTACGATCCATTCTAATTCCTTCGTACGATCCATTCTAATTCATTCGTACGATCTATTCGAATTCATTCGTACGATCCATTCTAATTCATTCGTACGATCCATTCTAATTCCTTCGTACGATCCATTCTAATTTATTCGTACGATCCATTCTAATTCATTCATCCAATCCATTCTAATTCTTTCACACGATCCATTCTAATTCATTCGTACGATCCATTCTAATTCATTTGTGCAATCCATTCTATTTCATTCGTACGATCCATTCTTACTCATTCGTACGATCCATTCTAATTCATTCACACGAATGTATCCATTTGTACGAATGAATTAGAATAGATTGTACGAATGAATTAGAATGGATCGTACGAATGAATTAGAATGGATCGTACGAAGGAATTAGAATGGATCGTACGAATGAATTAGAATGGATCGTACGAATGAATTAGAATAGATCGTACGAATGAATTAGAATGGATCGTACGAATGAATTAGAATGGATATATTCGTGCAAATGAATTAGAATTGATCGTATGAATGTATTAGAATGGATCGTATGAGTGAATTAGAATGGATCGTACGAATGAATTAGAATGGATCGTATGAATGAATTAGAATGGATACATTCGTGTGAATGAATTAGAATGGATCGTATGAATGAATTAGAATAGATTTTGTGAATGAATTAGAACTGATCATATGAATGAATTAGAATGGATACATTCATGCGAATGAATTAGAATGGATTGTATGAATGAATTAGAATGGATCCTATGAATGAATTAGAATGGATCGTACGAATGAATTAGAATGGATACATTCGTGCGAATGAATTAGAATTGACCGTACGAATGAATTAGAATGGATCGTGCGAATGAATTAGAATGGATCGTACGAATGAATTAGAATGGATACATTCGTGCGAATAAATTAGAATGGATACATTCGTGCGAAAGAATTAGAATAGATTGTATGAATGAATTAGAATGGATCCTATGAATGAATTAGAATGGATCGTGCGAATGAATTAGAATGGATCGTACGAATGAATTAGAATGGATCGTGCTAATGAATTAGAATTGATCGAACGAATGAATTAGTATGGATCGTGCTAATGAATTAGAATGGATCGTACGAATGAATTAGAATGGATCAAATGAATGAATTAGAATGGTTGCATTCATGCGAATGAATTAGAATGGATCGTACGAATGGATTAGAATGGATCGTACGAATGGATTAGAATGGATCGTACGAATGGATTAGAATGGATACATTCGAGCGAATGAATTGGAATGGATCGTACGAATGAATTAGAATGGATCGTACAAATAAATTAGAATGGATACATTCGTCCGAACGAATTAGAATGGATCATACGAATGAGTAAGAATGGATCGTACGAATGAAATAGAATAGATTGTACGAATGAATTAGAATGGATCGTGCGAATGAATTAGAATGGATCGTACGAATGAATTAGAATGGATCGTACGAATGAATTAGAATGGATCGTGCGAATGAATTCGAATGGATCGTACGAATGAATTAGAATGGATACCTTTGTGCAAATGAATTAGAATGGATCGTATGAATGAATTAGAATGGATCGTATGAGTGAATTAGAACGGATAGTACGAATGAAGTAGAATGGATCGTATGAATGAATTAGAATGGATACATTCGTGCGAATGAATTAGAATGGATCGTATGAATGAATTAGAATAGATTGTGCGAATGAATTAGAATGGATCGTACGAATGAATTAGAATGGATACATTCGTGCGAATAAATTAGAATGGATCGTACGAATCAATTAGAATGGATCGTGTGAAAGAATTAGAATGGATACATTCGTGCGAAAGAATTAGAATAGATCGTATGAATGAATTAGAATGGATCCTATGAATGAATTAGAATGGATCGTGCGAATGAATTAGAACGGATCGTACGAATGAATTAGAATGGATCGTGTGAAAGAATTAGAATGGATCATACGAATGAATTAGAATGGATCGTGCGAATGAATTAGAATGGATCGTACGAATGAATTAGAATGGATACATTTGTGCGAATGAATTAGAATGGATCGTACGAATGAATTAGAATGGATCATACGAATGAATTAGAATGGATCGTGTGAAAGAATTAGAATGGATCGTACGAATGAATTAGAATGGATCGTGCGAATGAATTAGAATGGATCGTACGAATGAATTAGAATGGATACATTCGTGCGAATGAATTAGAATGGATCGGACGAATGAATTAGAATGGATCGTACGAATGAGTAAGAATGGATCGTACGAATGAAATAGAATAGATCGTACGAATGAATTAGAATGGATCGTACGAAGGAATTAGAATGGATCGTACGAATGAATTAGAATGGATATATTCATGCAAATGAATTAGAATGGATCGTATGAATGTATTAGAATGGATCGTATGAGTGAATTAGAATGGATCGTACGAATGAATTAGAATGGATCGTACGAATGAATTAGAATGGATCGTGCGAATGAATTAGAATGGATCGTACGAATGAATTAGAATGGATCGTATGAATGAATTAGAATGGATCATGCGAATGAACTAGAATGGATACATTCGTGCGAATGAATTAGAATGGATCGTACGAATGAATTAGAATGGATCGTATGAATGAACTAGAATGGATACATTCGTGCGAATGAATTAGAATGGATCGTACGAATGAATTAGAATGGATCGTACGAATGAATTAGAATGGATCTTACGAATGAATTAGAATGGATCGTACGAATGAATTAGAATGGATCTTACGAATGAATTAGAATGGATCGTACGAATAAATTAGAATGGATCGTATGAATGGTTTTGAATGGATACATTCGTGCGAATGAATTAGAATGGATCGGACGAATGAATTAGAATGGATCGTACGAATGAATTAGAATGGATCAAATGAATGAATTAGAATGGTTACATTCATGCGAATGAATTAAAATGGATCGTACGAATGGATTAGAATGGATCGTACGAATGGATTAGAATGGATACATTCGTGCGAATGAATTAGAATGGATCATACGAATGAGTAAGAATGGATCGTACGAATGAAATAGAATTGATTGTACGAATTAATTAGAATGGATCGTGCGAATGAATTTGAATGGATCGTACGAATGAATTAGAATGGATCGTACTAATGAATTAGAATTGATCGTACGAATGAAATAGAATGGATTGTACGAATGATTTAGAATGGATCGTACGAATGAATTAGAATGGATCGTACGAATGATTTAGAATGGATACATTCGTGCGAATGAATTAGAATGGATTATACAAATGAGTAAGAATGGATCGTACGAATGAAATAGAATGGATTGTACGAATGAATTAGAATGGATTCGTACGAATGAATTAGAATGGATACATTCGTGCGAATGAATTTGAATGGATCGTACCAATGAGTAAGAATGGATCGTACGAATGAATTAGAATGGATCGTACGAATGAATTAGAATGGATCGTACAAATGAATTAGAATGGATCATACGAATTAATTAGAATGGATCATACGAATGAATTAGAATGGATCGTACGAATGAATTAGAATGGATCGTACGAATGAATTAGAATAGATCGTACGAATGAATTAGAATGGATCATACGAATTAATTAGAAAGGATCATACGAATGAATTAGAATGGATCGTACGAATGAATTAGAATGAATCGTACAAATGAATTAGAATGGATCGTACGAATGGATTAGAATGGATCGTACGAATGGATTAGAATGGATACATTCGTGCGAATGAATTAGAATGGATTGTATGAATGAATTAGAATGGATCGTACGATCCATTCGAATTCATTCGCATGATCCATTCTAATTCATTCGTACGATCCATTCTAATTCATTCATACGATCCATTCTAATTCATTCGTACGATCCATTCTAATTCATTCGTATATTCCATTCTAATTCATTCGTACGATCTATTCTATTTCATTCGTACGATCCATTCTTACTCATTCGTATGATCCATTCTAATTCATTCGGACGAATGTATCCATTCTAATTTATTCGTACAATCCATTCTAATTCATTCGTACGATCCATTCTAATTCATTCGTATGATCTATTCTTACTCATTTGTATGATCCATTCTAATTCATTCGTACGATCTATTCTAATTCATTCGTACGATCCATTCTAATTCATTCGCACAATCTATTCTAATTCATTCGTACGATCCATTCTAATTCATTCGTACGATCGTACGAATGAATTAGAATGGATCGTACGGAATGAATTAGAATGGATTGTATGAATGAATTAGAATGGATACATTCGTGCGAATGAATTAGAATGGATCATACGAATGAGTAAGAATGGATCGTACGAATGAAATAGAATGGATTGTACGAATGAATTAGAATGGATCGTACAAATGAATTAGAATGGATCGTACGAATGAATTTGAATGGATCATACGATTGAGTAAGAATGGATCGTACAAATGAAATAGAATGGATTGTACGAATGAATTAGAATGGATCGTACGAATGAATTAGAATGGATCGTGTGAAAGAATTAGAATGCATTGTATGAATGAATGAGAATGGATCGTATGAATGAATTAGAATGGATCGTGCGAATGAATTCGAATGGATCGCATGATCCATTAGAATAGAATGGATCGTATGAATGAATTAGAATGGATCGGGCGAATGAATTAGAATGGATTGTAGGAATGAATTAGAATGGATCGTATGAATGAATTAGAATGGATCGTATGAATGAATTAGAATGGATCATACGAATGAATTAGAATGGATCGTACGAATGAATTAGAATGGATCATACGAATGAATTAGAATGGATCATACGAATGAGTAAGAATGGATCGTAAGAATGGATTAGAATAGATTGTGCGAATGAATTAGAATGGATCGTACGAATGAATTAGAATGGATACATTCGTGCGAATAAATTAGAATGGATTGTATGAATGAATTGGAATGGATCGTACGAATGAATTAGAATGGATCATACGAATGAATTAGAATAGATTGCGCGAATGAATTAGAATGGATCGTGCGAATGAAATAGAATGGATACAAATGAATTAGAAAGGATCATACGAAGGAATTAGAATGACGATCCATTCTTACTTATTCGTATGATCCATTCTAATTTATTCGCACAAATGTATCCATTCTAATTCATTCGTACGTCTAATTCATTCGTACGATCCATTCTAATTCATTCGCACAATCCATTCTATTTCATTCATACGATCAATTCTAATTCATTCGTACGATCCATTCTAATTCATTCGTCCGATCCATTCTAATTCATTCACACGAATGTATCCATTCTAATTCATTCGTACGATCCATTCTAATTCATTCGTACGATCCATTCTAATTCATTCGTAAGATCCATTCTAATTCATTCGTACGATCCATTCTAATTCATTCGTACGATCCATTCTAATTCCTTCGTACGATCCATTCTAATTCATTCGTACGATCTATTCTAAATCATTCGCACGATCTGTTCTTATTCATTCGCACAATCCATTCTAATTCATTCGCACGAATGTATCCGTTCTAATTCTTCCGTACGATCCATTCTAATTGATTCCCACGATCCATTCTAATTTATTCGTAGGATCCATTCTAATTCATTCGCACAATCCATTCTAATTCATTCGTACAATCCATTCTAATTCATTCGTATGATCCATTCTAACTCATTCGGTGGATCCATTCTAATTCATTCGTACGATCCATTCTAATTCATTCCCACGATCCATTCTAATTTATTCGTACGATCCATTCTAATTCATTCGTACGATCTATTCTAATTCATTCGCACAAATGTAACCATTCTAATTCATTCATACGATTCATTCTAATTCATTCGTATGAGCTATTATAATTCATTCGTACGATCCATTCTAATTCATTCGTACGATCCATTGTAATTCATTCATACAATCCATTTAGATTTATTCGCACGAATGTATCCCGAATGAGTAAGAATGGATCGTACGAATGAAATAGAATAGATTGTACGAATGAATTAGAATGGATTCGTACGAATGAATTAGAATGGATACATTCGTGCGAATGAATTAGAATGGATCGTACCAATGAGTAAGAATGGATCGTACGAATGTAATAGAATGGATTGTGCGAATGAATTAGAATGGATCATATGAATGAATTAGAAAGGATCGTACGAATTAATTAGAATGGATACATTCGTGCGAATGAATTAGAATGGATTGTATGAATGAATTTGAATGGATCGTACGAATGAATTAGAATGGATCATACGAATTAATTAGAATGGATCGTAAGAATGAATTAGAATGGATCGTACGAATGAATTAGAATGGATACATTCGTGCGAATGAATTAGAATGGATTGTGCGAAGGAATAAGAACAGATCGTGCGAATGAATTAGAATGGATCGTACGAATGAATTAGAATGGATCGTGCGAATGAATTAGAATGGATCGTACGAATGAATTAGAATGGATAAATTTGTGCGAATGAATTAGAATGGATCGTACGAATGAATTAGAATGGATCGTATGAATGAATTAGAATGGATCGTACGAATGAATTAGAATGGATCGTGCGAATGAATTAGAATGGATCGTACGAATGAATTAGAATGGATCGTACGAATGAACTAGAATGGATACATTCGTGCGAATGAATTAGAATGGATCGTACGAATGAATTAGAATGGATCGTACGAATGAATTAGAATGGATACATTCGTGCGAATGAATTAGAATGGATCGGACGAATGAATTAGAATGGATCGTACGAATGAATTAGAATGGATCGTACGAATAAATTAGAATGGATACATTCGTCCGAATGAATTAGAATGGATCATACGAATGAGTAAGAATGGATCGTACGAATGAAATAGAATAGATTGTACGAATGAATTAGAATGGATCCTACGAATGAATTAGAATGGATCCTGTGAAAGAATTAAAATGGATTGTATGAATGAATTAGAATGGATCGTATGAATGAATTAGAATGGATCGTGCGAATGAATTCGAATGGATCGTACGAATTCATTCTAATTCATTCATACAATCCATTCTAATTCTTTCACACGATTTATTCTAATTCATTCGTAGGATCCATTCTAATTCATTCGTACAATCTATTCTATTTCATTCGTACGATCCATTCTTACTCATTCGTATGATCCATTCTAATTCATTCGGACGAATGTATCCATTCTAATTTATTCGTACGATCCATTCTAATTCATTCGTACGATCCATTCTAATTGATTTGTACGATCCATTCTAATTCATTCGTCCGATCCATTCTAATTCATTCGCACGAATCTATCCATTCTAATTCATTCGTACGGTCTATTCTAATTCATTCGCACAATCCATTCTATTTCATTCGTACGATCCATTCTTACTCATTCGTATGATCCATTATGGATACATTCGTGCGAATGAATTAGAATGGATCATACGAATGAGTAAGAATAGATCGTACGAATGAAATAGAATGGATTGTGCGAATGAATTAGAATGGATCGTATGAATGAATTAGAATGGATCGTGTGAAAGAATTAGAATGGATTGTTTGAATGAATTAGAATAGATCGTATGAATGAATTAGAATGGATCGTGCGAATGAATTAGAATGGATCGTACGAATGAACTAGAATGGATACATTCGTGCGAATGAATTAGAATGGATCGTACGAATGAATTAGAATGGATCTTACGAATGAATTAGAATGGATCGTACGAATGCACGATCCATGTGAATGAATTAGAATAGATCGTACGAATGAACTAGAAATGATACATTCGTGCGAATGAATTAGAATGGATCGTACGAATGAATTAGAATGGATCGTATGAATGAATTAGAATGGATCGTACGAATGAATTAGAATGGATCGTACGAATTAATTAGAATGGATCGTACGAATGAATTAGAATGGATACATTCGTGCGAATGAATTAGAATGGATACATTTGTGCGAAAGAATTAGAATAGATCGTATGAATGAATTAGAATGGATCCTATGAATGAATTAGAATGGATCGTGCGAATGAATTAGAATGGATCGTACGAATGAATTAGAATGGATCGTGCTAATGAATTAGAATTGATCGAACGATTGAATTAGAATGGATACATTCGTGCGAATGAATTAGAATGGATCGGACGAATGAATTAGAATGGATCGTACGAATGAAATAGAATAGATCGTATGAATGAATTAGAATGGATCGTACGAAGGAATTAGAATGGATCGTACGAATGAATTAGAATGGATATAGTTGTGCAAATGAATTAGAATGGATCATATGAATGTATTAGAATGGATCGTCTGAGTGAATTAGAATGGATCGTATGAATGAATTAGAATGGATCGTATGAATGAATTAGAATGGATACATTCGTGTGAATGAATTAGAATGGATCGTATGAATGAATTAGAATAGATTTTGTGAATGAATTAGAACTGATCGTACGAATGAATTAAAATGGATACATTCGTGCGAATGAATTAGAATGGATACATTCGTGCGAAAGAATTAGAATAGATCGTATGAATGAATTAGAATGGATCCTATGAATGAATTAGAATGGATCGTGTGAATGAATTTGAATGGATCGTACGAATGAATTAGAATGGATCGTGCTAATGAATTAGAATTGATCGAACGAATGAATTAGCATGGATCGTGCTAATGAATTAGAATGGAACGTACGAATGAATTAGAATGGATCGTGTGAAAGAATTAGAGTGGATTATATGAATGAATTAGAATGAATTCGTACGATCCATTCGAATTCATTCGCACGATCCATTCTAATTCATTCATACGATCCATTCTAATTCATTCGTACGTTCCATTCTAATTCATTCGCACAAATGTATCCATTCTAATTCATTCGCACGATCCATTCTAATTCATTCGTACGATCGATTCTAATTCATTAGCACGATCCATGCTAGTTCATTTGTTCGATCAATTCTAATTTATTAGCACGATCCATTCTAATTCATTCGTACGATCCATTCTAATTCATTCGCACAAATGTATCCATTCTAATTCATTCGTACGATCCATTCTATATCATTCGCACGATCCATTCTAATTCATTCGTACGATCCATTCTAATTCTTTCACACGATCCATTCTAATTCATTCGTACGATCCATTCTAATTCATTCGCACGATCCATTCTAATTCATTCATAGAATCCATTCTAATTCATTCATACAATCTATTCTAATTCTTTCGCACGAATGTATCCATTCTAATTCATTCGCACGAATGTATCCATTCTAATTCATTCGTACGATCCATTCTAATTCATTCGTACGATCCATTCTAATTTATTCGTACGATCCATTCTAATTCATTCATACGATCTATTCTAATTCATTCATACAATCCATTCTAATTCTTTCACATGATCCATTCTAATTCATTCGTACGATCCATTCTAATTCACGAATGAGTAAGAATGGATCGTACGAATGAAATAGAATGGATTGTGTGAATGAATTAGAATGGACCGTACGAATGAATTAGACGTACGAATGAATTAGAATGGATACATTCGTGCGAATAAATTCGAATGGATCATACGAATGAGTAAGAATGGATCGTCATTCTAATTCATTCGTATGATCCATTCAAATTCATTTGTATCCATTCTATTTTATTCGCACGATCCATTCTAATTCATTCGCGCAATCTATTCTAATTCATTCGTACGATCCATTCAAATTCATTCGTACAATCTATTCTATTTCATTCGTACGATCCATTCTTACTTATTCGTATGATCCATTCTAATTCATTCGGACGAATGTATCCATTCTAATTTATTCGTACGATCCATTCTAATTCATTCGTACGATCCATTCTAATTCATTCGCTCGAATGTATCCATTCTAATCCATTCGTACGATCCATTCTACTCCATTCGTACGATCTATTCTAATTCATTCGTACGATCCATTCTAATTCATTAGCACGATCCATGCTAATTCATTCGTTCGATCAATTCTAATTCATTAGCACGATCCATTCTAATTCATTCGTACGATCCATTCTAATTCATTCGC